>CM063190.1:44262500-45462500 GCA_031835075.1 Saguinus oedipus
CTAGCTGATAAATCTAATGGCAGCTTTTAACTCTACAACATTATTGACTTCTGTGTGGGATTATGGACCATCCTCTCCTACAAACTTTTTTCTTCTGTTTTTCTGACTGTTCTTCTTCAGCTTTCTCCTTAGCTTTAGTCCTTTGCCCTTCTCTTAAATAGATAATTCTTTTCGGTGTATTTCTCTTGCTCTATTTACTCTGTCCTCACTGAACTGTTTTCTACCCAGAAAAGCCAGCTGGAGAAGAAAGTTTCAGGAAAGATAGGGGTGAAGAAAGCCAGAGAAGAAAGAGGAGTAGCATTCTGATTTGTTCTTATACAAATACCCTATTTGAGAAACCAAATGACTAAAGTATATTCATTTCTAGTATTTCCTCCACCTTTACATCCACTACCAGATCTTGCTAAACTGATCCTTTCTGTCTTGTATGACTAGTCAACGTTTCCTTTTCTGCTAGTTAAAACTCTCAGCTAAGGATTATTGATAATATGTGTGACACTTGACACTTGCTATGTTATCTCAATCAGTGTTTATAACAACTCTGTGAGAAAAGTATTTTCATCATCTAGATGAGGAAGAAGGTTAAGTGACAAGCCAAAGTATAGTTGCATGGCTAATAAGGAATAGAACTAATACTGGACATAGAAAGTTTCCTGGCTACAAAGTCCTTGTTCTTTATAGTTCATCACTATCTTCTTTATTGATTTATCCATCCTAGTCACTACTCTTTAGTGAAACCCATAACTTTTTTTATGTCCCTTGAACCAGTAATTACAACAGTATACCTGAGAAAAGTAAAGATTTGACAAAGATCTATATTAAAATTTTTTATAATGTTACTTCTAACAGTAAAAACAAAGCAAACAAATGAAAATCTTGGAGTAACTTAAAAAAGTTCATCAACAGAGGAATGGCTAAATAAATTATGGTACTCCATTCAATGTACTGTAATTTAGATATTAAAAGTAATGATCTGAGCCAGACATGATGACTCATTCCTGTATTCCTAGCACTTTGGGAGGCCAAGGCAGGAGGATTGCTTAAGCTCAGGAGTTTGAGACCAGCCTGGACTACATAGTGAGACCTTGTTTCTCCTAAAAATAATTTTTGAAAACATATATTAGCTGGGCATGGTGGTTCATGCCTGTAGTCCCAGCTACTTGAGAAGCTGAGGCAGGAGGATTGCTTGAGCTCAGGAGTTTGAGGCTGCACTGGGTAACAGAGTGAGGCCCTGTCTCAAAAAATGAAAAAAAAGTAATGATTTTGAAACATTTTAATGGTTGGAAATACTGAGGTTATGTAAAAAGAAAAATATTCTGATCATAAATCTAAAAATATATATATACACATATGGGAAAAAATAAATACATTTGGTCCTCCATGTCCTCAGGTGCCATATCTGTAGGTTCAACCAACCACAGTGAATATATTAGAAAAAGTAATAATAAAAATAACACAAATATAAAATATAGTATAATAACTATTCATGTAGCATTTCTGTTGTGTCAGATATTATAAGTAATCTGGAGATGATTTAAAAAATAGCGGTGCACAGGTATAGGTTATGTGCAAATACTACAACATTTTATGTAAAAGACTTGAGCATCCTCATATTTTGATATTGAAGGGAATCCTGGGAGGGACAAATATGCTAGAAAGAAATAGGCTGAAGTATTGAGTGGCACAATTTAGATGATTCCTTTTTATTGTTAAAACAGGTTTAATCAGACTCAAAAATGCACATGGTTAATAACTTATAATAAAAAACAACAGTCCTCTGCCCACCCTGCCGCATACATAAGTAACGTGATAATATCTTCTACTTTTTAACTTACTCGTTTTAGATATTATCTATTTTCTCTCATGATAAAAAACATTAGAACTCTTGTACCACATAGTTCCATTACAGCATCCACCAAATAGCTCTAGTACACTTTTTAGTCAAATCAGGGAAAAAAAGATTTTTTTTTTACATGCTTGTATGGTACTTCAGTTATATTTCTTTTCTGGTGTGTGTTATATTCAGTTTTTCCTTCAGTTTTTAATTGTCTTTTTGTATTGTCTTTCATATTCTCATTTTTTCAAGTCTGCCATGATATCAAGTGCATTTATATATTTTATGTTAAGTTATCCCACCCCACACACATTTTGCTGTTTTTGGAGATATTTTGCAGCTTTGTGTTCATTATCTTCTGTCTCCCTTGGTTTCTCTCTACACCTGCTATGTGACTTAACCATAAGACTTTGCGTAACTACTTTTATGGATCGAATACTTTTGTTCTGGATCTCATTTCTCTTTCTTGAATTAATTTTCATTTTGCTGAGGCATATCATCAAGTAGCTTCCTAAGAAATAGTGCTTTGGGATAAAAATTTCTGAATCCTTGCACATTATTTTGGTATAATAGGCTTTCAATATCTTAGAGGTATGCAGTGTAATTCCCAAGTAGTCAGTGTTTTCTCATTTATTTCTTTCCATATAGAGGTGACCTTAATATTCACCTCTCCTTTGAAGTTTTAAGCTCATGTCTTTATTTCACATGTTTTGAAATAGCATGATGATGTCATGACTGATTGGGTCATCTTTAATTCATTGGCTGATGGGCTTTTAGTCTAACGACTTATATTTCATTCTGGATAATTCATGTGTTTATGTCCCCTTCCCTCTCTTTTTCTCTCTCTCACATGATAACATCCATCCATTTTTCCATTCTCTCTTTCTGGGACTCCTGTTAATCAGATATAAGACCTCCTAGACTGATCTGTGTATATATGTTTTTCTAATTTCTGCCTGTTTTATGGGCCTTCTTTCTCTTTCCTACTTCATCTGCATTTTCTGGATTTCTTTTTGTTTATTTCTCTTTGAACTTTTTGGGCTTCTTGAAACTGTGGATTGATATCTTTTATCAAATGTGGAAAAATAATAGTCATTGTCTTTTCAAATAACGTCTCTTCTCCATTCTTTCTCTCCTTTTCTTTTGGTAGTTCAAGTTAACATGTTAAATTTTCTCCCTGTGACTGTTACGTCTCTTTACTTTCTCCTATTTTTATATTTTTCATGTTTTTGTCTCTCATGCTTTATTCTATATAGTTTCCTCTGACCTTATTCTCTCTTTAGCACTATCTAATGGTTTTTCTTAGTTCTAGAATTTGTATTTAGTTATTTTTCTTATCTACTTTGACATTTTATAATTTTTAGTTTTCTGCAAAACTTTTAAGCTTAGATTTTACTGTTTTATATATTGTAAGCATATAATTATATTGACTTGGCCTTGTAATTCAAACACGTGATATTTCTGTTAATGTTTCTGTTATATATTTTTGTTGCCTGTTGATTTTACTTGTTAGTGCTTATTATTTCTTTTATTCTTGAGGACTTCCTTATCTGTGTGCTGATTATACAGAATTATAGTCCCTTATCTACAATTTCAAAATCAAAAAATTCAAATAACTTCAAAGCTTTTTTTTGCGACACATTTGTTGGCCATACCTGCTGTGAAGTGACACAGAGCTGTTTAGTCTTATCCTGCTTTGTGGGAATGTTGTTACAGTTTGCTTCAGGCTGATAACAGGTGCTTTCAGACATTCCATTGGTGCTATAATGTAGTATTATGGTGTATGTGCCATATTATCTTTCTAAAATCTAAAATCTTTTGAATTCTGAAACACATTTGGTCTGAAGGTTTAGTTAAAGACCAGTGGACGTATTTGAAAATTTATATCTAGAAGTAATTTTGGGCTTAGGATAATGCATTTCTTTTAGTAAAATTTTTGTTTTCTCTGTCCAAACACCAGGGGCTCTAGTAATGTAGAAGAACCATAATTCAGTTTCAGGACTAGAGATTTTTGATGAAATACCTAGAATACTTGAAGCTAACGTCTTTACAAATCTGATTTACTTATGGTTGACCTATAGTCCTATGGTGTAGCTGTTTAGAGTCCCAGTCCAACCTGGGCTAAAGGGACAGGGATTAGTCATCTGGGGTTTGAACCCTGTCAAGCCTGGTCTCTGACTTTTATTTTTGGCTCCTGTGCCTATTAAAGACACAGCTCAGTTTCTGAGGACTTTTTCTGGATAACAAAAGCCCACAAGCAAGAATTGCCCCTGATACTTGGCTCACTTCTCTGGATTGTTGTGTCAGCCAAGAACTTCCTCACCACCTGGTTAGTTGTTTCATATGTGAAGCCTCTTGGAGCCAGCTCACTGACTCCACTCTCTTAGCTCACGTACTGATTATTTCACTTCTGATTGTATCCTAGTTCACCTCCCTACTTTGATCCGTATACCTTTCCAGTCTGATTTCCTGCTTGTTGCCAGAAAGAGCCTTCTAAAAAAAACCACAAATGTGATCACATTACTAGCCTACTTAAACTTTTTCAGTAGCTCCTCATTATTTATAACATGAAGTTCAAATTCTTCAGTAAGGAAGAAACTCACTGTTCCTCTCTTGATGTGCCTCTATAGTGTTGTCTCCCATTGCCTCTGGCCCCATGCTCTGGACTCTTTATCAGTACCTGAAGTGGATCATGCTGTTTGATGTCTTCACATATTTGCCCATGCTGTTCTCTTTCTTAGGAATGCCTTTCTTCTACCCTCAAACTCTATCCCCTTAACCTAAAATACCCTCGTCCTATAAAACCCAGGAAAATTGACTTTTTTTTTTTTTCTTCCATAGCGCTTTCTTCATTTACTTTCCCATTCTCTCATTCTTCACAGAGTAGACTATGGTTTCCATTTCGTCCCCATTGAATTCTGTATGTACTTCTACTTTTGCACTAACCAACCCATCGTAACAGTTATTTGTGTCCATGTCTGTTTTCCCTAACTAAACTGAAGTCATTGAGGGAATATAGGATGCATTGTTATTTATCCCCAATCCTTAGCATGACTTTGATAATACAATAAATGCTTTAAAAACTGTTGGTTGAAGTCACTGAATGAATGCTATGGCTTGAGCAGTTTTTTTTTTTTTTATTCTATCCCACTTAAAATTCAAATAAACTATAAAATGAAGAGGTATAGTATATAGTGTATGAGGTCCCTTCTTTTTTATACTTCTAGTATTCTAGTAGATGTAGAAATGATCTACACTTTGGGAAAGAATGTCTGAAGTGCAAGTGACCCTGAAAAACTGTAAAAGTTGCCAAAATATGGCAGAATAAAAGTTCAGCTAGTTCATTCTATTACAAGGTAGTATGCATTAATATGTGTTTAAGGAATGAATTACAAAGAATTCTCAAACACAAAATATAAAGAACTATAGCGGGCATAAATAACTGAAACAGATACAAAGATAGCATTTCCAGATTGCTGTTTGTGTGGTCCTCATATGTGAGCTTTGCAGTCTTTTAATGATCATGCCAGCTAACAGGAAGGAGTTGGTAAGAGGCGGCAGTATAATAATACAAAACAAGTGAGATGATGCAGACTTCCGTCTAAGTCTTTAAATATCTTATAACATTGAAGATATTTGAGTCTCACTGGTACCCACTATATTCCATCAATAAAGAATCATATTTAGGATAAAATAGCCAGTTAACATCAAATGGCAGTAACCCTAAATTTAAATCGACTAAATCCCCCAATCAAAAGATACAGCCAAAACCTAATGGTATACTACATCCAGACCCATTTTTTATCCAAAGATACACAAAGACTCAAAACAAAGGGTTGGAGAAATATTTACCAACCAAATGGAGAGCAAAAATAAATAAGTAAACAAAAAGCAGGAGTCGCAATTCACGCATTTGATAAAACAGATTTCAAAGCAACAGAGATACAGTGGTAAAAGGATCAATGCAATAATAAGAGCTAACGATCCTAACACGCAGATACATAAGACCCATAAAGAGATTTAGACTCAACGAGACAGAAAATTAATAAGGATATCCAGGACTTGAACTCAGATCCGGAACAAGTAAACTTAATAAGTATTTATAGAGCTCTCCACTTTAAATACACGAAATACACATTCTCCACTTTAAATACATAAAATATTGATCGGCCATTATTAATACCCATTTTTAGAATAAAGCAATATTCCTGTTCTCTCTCCCTCTTTTTCTTCCTCTTTCTTCCTCTCCTTCTCTCCTTTATTTCTAAAAAAAAAAAAAGAATCATATTTAGGCAAAATCACCAGACAATGGAATGATTTTCTGAGAAAAGCTGTGTGTACTTTCCTGACTTTTGAAAGTACAAAGTAGTCTGCCTCCAAGATGGTTTAATTGTATTCCCAACTAGGTACAACCACTTTGGACAGCTCTTTGGTTATATTTACCAATTTTTTTTTTTTTTTTAGGAGACAGGGTCTCTCTTTGTTGCCCAGGCTGCAGTGGTGTGATCTCAGCTCACCACAGCTTTGACCTCCCTGGCTCAAGACTGCCACCTCAGCCTCCTGAGTAGCTGGGACTACAGGCACATGTTACCATGCCCAGTTCAATTTCTTTTTCTTTTGTTTGCTATAGAGACGAGGTCTCACTATGTTGCCCAGGCTGATCTCAAACTCCTGGGCACAAGCAGTCCTTCTGCCTCATGCTCCCAGAGTGCTGGGATTATGGGCATGAGCCACTGTATCTGGCCATATTCACTAAAATTAAACACATGCCTACCCTATGACTAGCAATTCCATGTTCAGGACTTTTGTGACACAGTTAATAAGTCCCATTTAATATGCTGTCTGCTTGGAGACCAGATAGCCTTACTAGGTATAAATACAAAATAAAAATACAATTTGGGTGTCTTACATTTTCTGTAAGGGGAACTTTGCTATTGCTGTAGTACAGATGTTTTCAAACTTTGTCGTAGCTATGGAACTTTTTCTTCAGATGTTATCTCGTGTAAGTTCAGTGTCTCATGTATAACAGTTAACTTACATTACATCACTCAACTGATATATACACACACACACTAAGTGCATTGTCAATGAGTAATAATATTTTGAAATGAATCTTTTGTTTTGAGCAGTAGGTCTCACCAGTGGGGCTTAAATTATTCAGTTTGTGGTTGGGTGTGATGGCTCCCACCTGTAAGCCCAGCACTTTGGGAGGCCAAGGCAGGTGGGTCACCTGATGTCAAGAGTTAGAGACCAGCCTAGCCAATGTGGTGAAACCTCATCTCTACTAAAAATACAAAATTAGCAGGCGTGGTAGTGCACTACCCACTGGTAATCCCAGTTATTTGGGAGGCTGAGGTAGGAAAATTGCTTGAATTTGGGAGGCAGAGGTTGCAGTGAGTCAAGATTATGCCACTGCACTCCAGTCTGGGTGACAAGAGTGAGCCTCTGTCTCAAAACAACAACAGCAAAATCAGTATGCCATACTTAAAACGGATGTGGTGTCATCCAGGCATTGTTATTTTATTGATAGAGCACAGACAGAGTAGATTTAGCATAATTTGTACAGGCCCCAAGATTTTTTGGAATAGGTAATGAGCACTGGCTTCAACTAAAGTCACCAGCTGTATTAGCCCCTAACAGCAGAGTTAGCCTGTCCCTTTGAAGCTTTTAAGCCAGGCACTGACTTCTCTAGCTATGAGAAGTCCTAGATGGCATTTGCTTCCAATAGCAGGCTGTTTCATCTATATTGAAAATCTGTTGTTTAGTGTACAATGTTCATCAGTGTTCTTAGTGTTCGTCAGTGGTCTTAGATCTTCTGGATAACTTGGTACAGCTTCTGTATCGGCAACTGCTCCTTCACCTTGCACTTCTATGTTCTGGAGATGGCTTCTTTCTTTAAACCTCATAAATCAAATTCTGCTAGCTTCAAACTTTTCTCCTGTCGCTTCTTTACTTCTCTCAACCTATGTAGAATTGAAGAGAGTTAGGGCCTTGCTCTGGATTAAGCTTTGGTTTAAGTAAATATAGCTGGTTTGATCTTCTATTCAGACCACTCAAACTTCCTTGTTTTGCCTTCTTATCTTTCATGTGATCCCTGGAAAATAGCATTTTAAATTTCCTTCAAGAACTTTTCAGGCCAGGCGTGATGGCTCACACCTGTAATCCCAGAGCTTTGGGAAGCAGAGGCTGGTGGTTCTCTTGAGCTCTGGGTTTGAGACCAGCCTGGGCAACAAACCCTATTTCTACAAAAAAATAGAAAAATTAGCCAGGGTTGGTGGTGCACACATGTAGTCCCAGCTACTCAGGAGACTGCAGTGGGAGGATCGTTGCTGCAGTGAGCTGTGATCATGCCATAGCACTCTAGCCTAAGTGACAGAGTAAGACTCTGCTTCAGGAAAAAAAAGAAAAGAAAAAGAATTCACAACCTGGCTGTTTGTTTTAAGAGGCGTGTCTTGGCTTTTGACTTGCCTTCCTCACTAAGCTTAATCATTTCTAGCTTTTGATTTAAAGTGAGACATGTGACTCTTCCTTTCCTGAACACTTAGATGCTATTGTAGGATGATACGGTTTGGATGTTTCATCCCCTCCAAATCTTATGTTAAAATGTGACCTCCAATGTTGGAGGTGAGGCCTAGTGGGAGGCATTTGGCTAATAGGGGCGAGTATGGCTTCATACCCTCCTGTCAGTAATGAGTGAGTTCTTGCTCTGAATTTACATGAGATCTGGTGGTTTAAAAGAGTATGGCAAGTCCCCTCTTTTCTTTATTACCCTCTGTCACCATGTAATATGCCTGCTCCCCCTTTGCCTTCCACCGTGATTGTAAGCTTCCCAAGGCTCTCACCAGAGTCAGAGCAGATGCCGTGCCATGCCTGTATAGGTAGGCTGCAGAACCGTGAGCTGAACAGACCTCTTTTTTAAATAAATTACTCAACCTGAGGTATTCCTTTATAGTGACACCAAATAGACTAACACATAGGATTATTCATTGTCCTAATTTCCACATTGTCATGTCTCAGCAAATAGGGAGGCCCAAGGAGCAACAAAGAGGCAGAGAACAGCCAGTTGATGGAGGAGTTAGAACACATGAGGGTTTATTGGTTATGTTTGCTATCTTATATAGGTCTGTTGTGCCCCAAACAATTACAGTAGTAACATCAAAGATTATCGCAGATTACCATAATATAATAATAATGGAAAAATTTGAACTAATATGAGAGTTACCACAGGTGATACAGAGATACAAAGTGAGCATATGCTGCTGGAAAATGGTGCCAACAGACTTGATTGACACAGGGTTGCCAAAAACCTTAATTTTATAAAAAAGGCAATATCTGCAAAGTGCAAAAAAAATGAGATATGCCTGTAGTTGGAATTATACAGTATGTAGCCTTTTCAGATTGGCTTCTTTCACTTAGTAATATGTATTTAAGGTTCTTCCATGTCTTTTCATAGCTTGATGGCTCATTTCTTTTTAGCACTGAATAATATTCAGTTGTCTGGATGTACCAAGGTTTATTTAGCCATTCATCTCCTGAAAGACATCTTGGTTCCTTCCAAGTTTTGGCAATTATGAATAAAGTTGCTATAAACATTTATGTGGAGGTTTTTTGTGTGGACATAAGCTTTCAACTCATTTGGATAAACACCAAAGAGTTCGATTGCTGGATTGTACGTTAAGAGTATGTTTAGTTTTTAAAGAAACTACCAAATCATCTTTTAAGGTAGCTATACCATTTTTGTGTTCCCACCAGCAGTGCATGAGAGTTCCTGTTCTTTCACATCCTTGCCAGCATTTGGTGTTTTTAGAGTTTAGGATTGTTGCCGTTTTAATAGGTATGTAATGGTATGTCATTGTTTTAACTTGTGATTGATTCCCTGATGAAATACTTAGTGGAACATCTTTTCATATGCTTGTTTATCATTTGTATGTCTTGTTTGGTTAGGAGGCTATTCAGATTTTTTCCCATTTTTAGTTGATTTCACTTCTAATTTTATTTGTTCTGCTTACTTTGTGTTTAATTTGCTTTTTTATCCTAGTGTCCTAAGGTAGAAGGCTTAAATTATTGATTTTAGACCTTCTTTTTTAAGACATGTATTTCAGTGTTACAGACTTCCCTATAAGTACAGTTTTCACTCCACCCCACAAATTTTGATGTTGCATCATCATTTTTACTTAGTTTGAAATATATTTAAATTTCTCTTGAGATTTCTTTGATAACATGTGTTACTTGAAAGTGTGTTGCTTTATCTTTATGTGTTTGAGGATTTTTCAGCTTTATGTTGTTGATTTCTAGTTTAATTCTGGTGTAGTCTGAGAGCAGACATTGTATGATTTCTATTTTAAATTTGTTAAGGTGTGTTTTATGATGTAGAATGTGGCCTATCTTTTTTTTTTTCTTTTTTTTGAAAAAGAGAGAAAGGGAGAGAGAGAATAGGAGTCTTGCTCTATTGCCCAGGCTGAAATGCAATCTAAAAATAGATATTAAAAACCTCTTTTATGCTGATAATTGTGCTTAACAGCAGAGACAGGAAGGAATAAGGGAAGAAAATAACAAACAAACAGCCAGTCAATATTTCATTTAAGTCTGTGAAATGCTATGCAAATGCTGAAGTGTGATTTACTTCCAATTATGTGGTCAGTTTCAAAATAGGTGTAATGTGATACTGAGAAAAATGTATGTTCTGTGGACCTGGGGTGAAGAATTCTATAAATATTCACTGAGTTTACTTGTTCCAGGTCTGAGTTCTAATCATAGATGTCCCTGTTAATTTTCTATCTCGTTGATCGTTGAATATTAACAATGTGGTGTCAAAGTCTCCCGCTATTATTGTGCACGAGTCTAAGTCTCTTTATAAGTCATTAAGAACTTTTCTTATGTATTTGGGTGTTCCTATATTGGGTGCATATATATTTATGATCATTGACTCCTGTTGTTGCATTGATCCTTTTACCATCATGTAATGTCCTTCTTTGTTTCTTTTAGTCTTTGTTGACATTAAAGTCTATGTTGTCAGAGACGAAAGTTACAAATCCTGTTTTATTTATTTATTTTTCCTCTCCATTTATTTGATTGATAAGTCTTCCACCAACCCTTTGTTTTGAGTCTTTGTATGTCCTTGCTTATGAGATGGATCTGGATACAGCGTACCGATGAGTTTTGACTTTTTATTCAACTTGCCTGTCTGTCTCTTTGATTGGGGCATTTAATCCATTTAAATTTAGGATTAATATTGATATTTGTGGGTTTAATATTGTTGTTTAATGCTAGCTGGCTATTTTGCCCATTAGATGATATAGATTCTTCATTATGGAGATACTCTTTACCTTTTGGTTAGTTTTTGGGATGACTAATACTGGTTGTTCCTTTCTGTGTATAGTGCTTCTTTCAGAAGCTCTTGTAAAGCAGGCCTGGTGGTGATGAAATCTCTGAGTGCTTGCTTGTTCATGAAAAATTTTATTTTTCCTTCATTTATGAAGCTGCGTTTGGCTGGATATGAGATTCTGGGTTGAAAATTCTTTTCTTTGAGGATATTGAATATTGACCCCCCCACTCTCTTCTAGGTTGTAGGGTTTCTGCTGAGAGATCTGCTGTGAGTCTGATAGGCTTCCCTTTATGGGTAACCTGACCTTTCTCTCTAGCTGCCCTTAGAATTTTCTCCTTTATTTCAACCCTGGTGAATATAACGATTATGTGTCTTGGAGTTCCTCTACTTGAGGAATGTCTTTGTGGTGGTCTCTGTATTACCTGGAGTTGAGTATTGTCCTGCCTTACTAGGTTAGGCAAGTTTTCCTGAATAATATCCTGAAGAATATTTTCTAACTTGGATTCCTTTTCTTCATGACATTCAGGTACACCTATCAAACATAACTTAGGTCTTTTGACATAGTCCCATATTTCTTGGAGACTTTGCTCATTGCTTTTTACTCTTTCTTCTCTAATCTTGTCTTCTTGTTTCATTTCACTAAGTTGGTCTTCGACCTCTGATATCCTTTCTTCTGCTTGATCAATTTGACTGTTAAAGCCTGTGCATACTTTGCGGAGTTCTTGTATTGTATTCTTCAGTTCCATTAATTCACTTATATTTCTCTCTAAATTGTCTATTCTCATTAGGATTTCATCAAACCTTTTTTCAAGGTTCTTAGTTTCTTTACATTGGGCAAGAACATGTTCTTTTAACTCACAGAAGTTTCTTATTATCTACCTTCTGAAGCCTAATTCTGTTATTGGAACGCACTCATTCTCCATCAGGCCTTGTTCCCCTGTTGATGAGGAACTGTGATCCCCTGTAGAGGGAGAGGCATTCTGATTTTGGGTATTCTCAGCCTTTTTACACTGGTTTCTTCCCATCATTGTAAATTTATCCACCTGTCCTCTTTGTAATTACCAACTTTCAAATTAGGTCTCTGAGTGGACGTCCAACTTGTTGATTCCCAGCGCCGGAATCTGAGCAACCCACTGTGCTGGCTAAAACAGCAGCATTAAGATTCATGGTGCTTTTCTGCCCAGGAATCTCTGGTCTGGCTTCCTTCTTTAGTCCCTTTTTCAATCAGCTGAATGGGCAACTCTGCCTTCCCAGAGCTCCAAACGTCACCCAAAAGGGGACCCAGTCCTGTTTAGTCTGCACCAAGAACTGCCACACTGAGGCACTGGCAAAACTGCCGCACTGGCTACAACAGTCGTGCTGGTGATCCATGGGGCTCCTCTGCTGGGAATCTCCTGGTCCGTGAGCAACAAAAATTTGTCTGAAAGTGTGGCGTCCTCTCATTCTCTGCACTTTCACTGGGAGCTACAATCCTGAGCTGCTAGTTATCAGCCATCTTGGATCTCTCCCTAATGTGGCCTATCTTGATGAATGTTCCCTGTGAGCTTGAGAAGAATGTGGGTTCTGCTGTTGTTGAATGAAGTAGTCTATAGATGTCAGATTTATCCAGTAAATTAATGGTCAACTATATTCTCATTGGTTTTTCTGTGCACTGGATCTGTCCATTTCTGTTAAGAGGGCTGTTAAAATTTCCAACTATAACAGTGGATTCGTGTATTTCTCATTGCGTGTCTTAATTTTTGCTTCTTATCTCTTGATGCTCTGTTAAGTGCATACACATTAAGGATTGCTACATTTTCTTGGAGAATTGACTCCTTTATTCTTTCTTTAGCTCTGATAACTTTTCTTTCTCTGTAGTCTGCTGTGCTAAAATTAATATAGTAACTCCAGCTTTTGATTTGTGTTAGCATGGTATAGCTTTCTCCATTTACTTTTAATCTGTATGTGTCTTTATATTTAAAATGTATTTCTTGTAGATAACATATAGTAAGGTTTTGTTTTGTGATTTACTCTGACAATCTCTGTTTTTAAGTGGATTTAGATTATTGATGTGTAAAAGTGATTATTGATATATTTGGATTATTAATATCTGCCATATTACTTCCTATTTGTATTCATTGCCTTTGTTCTTTTTTTCTTACATGTGTTCCACTTCTTTTTCTATCTTTTCTGGTTTTAACTGAGCATTCTGTTTCACTCCATTTTCTTTTGTTTCTTAGCATGTCAGTTATTTTTTTTTTAAGTTTGCCTTTGAATTTGCAGTATATATTTACAATTAATTCAAGTCCACTTTCAAGTAACACTATAACATTTTACAGATAGTGCATGTATCTTATAATAAGAAAATATTCCTAATCTCTCCCTGGAATCCTCAGTTTTTGGTGCTTAGCTATGTCTACCTTAGAACCATTTGCTTGATTATCAGATGTCCAATGTTGATATTTATTTCAGGTTATAAGAATATTTATTTTCTAAGTATATATTCATTAAAGAACATATAAGGCTTGTTAAGAGTTTGTAGACATCTCTTTATGCTTTAAAATTTTCCCTAAATTGTGATGCTAATGTTAAAGATAATTATAAAAAACCTGAACAGGCCAGATAATAGTTTGTACATCTACTAAATTGGCATTTCTGGGAAGAAAACGGCTCTAACAATTTTGGTAGTATTTCTTGCCTTCTCCTTATCCTCTTCCTATTTCACATAAGTCTTTTTTCCTCTTTCAGCATTCTGTACATATCCTTTAAGAAACAAAAAATTACTTGGTATAGGGAAAATGACTCCCTGTAGTGCTTTTAACTGCTTCCTCACCCGTGATCTGTAATTGGATGTGCTCTTCATGGTATCAGAGATAATATTAAACTAGACAGGTGCCTATTGACTTTCTCATTACTAGTCTGAAGTTAGATACTTTTAGATCTCTCTTTTTATTAATTAATTCAACAAATATTTCCTGTGTGCTTGCAATTTATTAAGCACTTGTGATACTACAGAAATTATTAATGAATGCCTGTTTTACCCACTAGGCTATAACTTGGATGTTACATTCACACTAGAACTTGAGATAGCTAGTAAATATTCACATTGGAATATCTAAGATTTAGTGCCACAACTATGCTTTTTAAGCCTGAATTTCTCAATTATGTTCTATGGATCATAGTTTAGAATATGCGAATTTAAGCAGGTCATGGAATCCCGAACTGGAAATTAGGATATACTTGTCTTTTTCTTTTTTTCTGTTAACTTGTGAGGGACAAGTCCCTTTTGTCTGGCTTTGATGGATTATTTATAATATGGTAGACTCAGTGAAGTTGGTCTGTGATGACTTGTCTGATTCTCTGTTCTGTAATTCTGATTCTGTAGATTAGTGTTAGGCTTTTGTTCTTGCTGTGGGCAGATTTTAAATACATATATTTTTATTTAATTTTTCTGCTTTCAAAAGGAGTGAAAACACATACTTATAAAATTTCATATATGATAGAAATTAATAGTATAAAAAAGGAAATTCTACCCTAAAAGAAAATAACAACACATTTTCTCTTGATGCGTATGATTCCACCATGTAAATACTGATATATTAATCATTATTTTTAATAAAAGTAGGATATCATGGTCTACTTTTTATGGTATGTTTTGTTTTTATATTTTGTCTCTTGGATTCCTTTCCATATAAATTTATCTCTTACATTTTTTTCTTGTCATTTTTATGAATGTAGTATATAGTCATGGTTAAAAATTAAAACTAAAGGTCTAAGGTGATTTCTCAGCTGTACTCCCCACCAATAATCAGTTATAAAAGCAAGTGTGTCTTTGTAGCATGTATAAATATATGTATGTTTCTTTTTGTATGTATGTATGTATGTATGTATGTATGTATGTATGTATATGTACTGTGATTTTATTTAGTCACTTTTCTATTGATGGTCATTAGCATTTGCCTTTTTTCCTTCCATTTTGTACTTTACAGGTGTGTGTGTGTGTGTGTGTGTGTGTGTGTCTGTGTATAACATTGTATATGTATATGCTCACTGATAAGAAAGTGCAGAAGATTGTTGGACTTTTTTATTGTGCTTTATTTATATGCTATAGATAATCCTTGTCTTCAAGGAGGTTTGGCTGGGATTACTATATCTTTGATTCTTTCTTAGCACACTGTCATGAGCACTGCATAGGTCTCTACAATCTCACAGAACATTTCAGGCAGATGTTCTCATTTTGTCCTGAAATCTTGAGACAGTTTTCTCTTTTGGTGAACTTGACAGAATTATCGAAGAGCCTTGAGAACTTCAGTTCTTTTAGTTTAAGGTCTGTCTATAGCCTGTTATTCACAATTTGGTCCATGGACCAGTAGCATAGTTACCACCTAGAAGCTTAGAAATGTAGAATCTTAGGCTCTACTCTGCAAGTAGTAAATTGAAATCTAGATCCCTTTTCTTTTTTTTTAAAGATGGAGTTTCACCATGTTGGTCAGGCTGGTCTTGAACTGCTGACCTCAGGTGATCTGCCCACCTTGGCCTCCAAAGTGCTTGGATTACAGGAGGGAGCCACCACGCCCAGCTGAAATCTACATCTTAATAGGATCTCCAGGTAATTTCTTTACACATTATAATGTGAGAAGTACTGGTCTGGAAGCAGATGTGTTGCATTGTTTTTTGGGGGCCTGTTTCTTTGTGCTCACATCTGAGTTAGAATCTGTTTCTTGTTTTCCTGATTAAGAGAGGAGGAAAAAAAAGAAAAATATACAATATTTGAACTAAAGAGCTGAATTTACTAAGGATAAGAGCCATTTTCCCTGTTTTTATTGTGACTTGTAATAGTAGGGTCTTTTGTTGATTTTTACCTGGTTTTTATCACACCAGCTATGTGGAAGAGAAGAGAATATACAGTTGGTTGTGCTGTAATACTTGCTTTGAAAACACGGATTTGTGTGAATTTTGTATTGACTTCTATGCCATTTGTCTGTGAGAGTTACTAACTGAATACAGAAAACTATTCAGGGCTGGGCACAATGGCTCACACCTGTGATCTCAGCATTTTGGGAGGCTGAGGCAGATAACCTGAGCTCAGGAGTTTGAGACCAGCCTGGCCGACATGGTGAAACCCCATCTCTACAAAAATGCAAAAATTAGCCGGGTGTGGTGGTGCATGCCTGTAATCCCAGCTGTCAGGAGGCTGAGGCAGGAGAATCGCTTGAATCCGGGAGGTAGAGGTTGTAGTGAGCTGAGATCCTGCCAGTGCACTCCAGCCTGGAGGACAGAAACAAAACAACTGTATCAAAAACAAAAACAACTGTATCTAGCTGAAGCAAGCCACACAGGAATACTCAAAATGCATACATCTCAAACAACTACCAGCTGCCTAAGTTCTCCACGTATTGCAAGCCACACCTGCCCACCTGTAGTGTTAACAGCTGTACTTGCAATTTCAGGTAACCCTCCTTCTACCACCTCAGAAAACATCAAAAGCTGCAATCATTCTGATGCCTACTTTCACAAGCAAACTTCCGGTAAAACAAAACAAAGCAAAAATCAGCAACACCCTATTTATGTGTTTGTTAGCCATTCAAGATGGTGCTACAGTTTTTATTATCGTCTTGTGTTACATGTCATTGTAAAGTTTCTGATTGTTAATTCCCTAACTCCATCTTCCCGATAAACCTTGTGGTTTTAGTGTGCTATTTTGCTTAGTGCAGAGATTTTTAAGGAATTCATGTTATATTATGGCAGAATTGACTATAGATCATGAGACTCAAAAAACATTGGCTCCATCCTTTATACTTTATGCTTCATAAAAATCCCTTTGCTATACACTTCCCTAACACCTTACATTTTCCCCTTCCTAATGTAATCCTTTCCTGATAATGGAAAGTTCCAAAAGGCAGGGACAGTGTCTGGTTGTTGTTGTTCCTCTAGTCCTAATATAGTGCCTGATAGGTGATCACTAACTATTTGAAATATGACTTTCTGTGAATTTAAGTAGTTGCGTATTTATTCAGAGAATTTAAAGGTCATTTTGACATAGCAAACAGAATGATTCTTAAAGCTGTGCTTTAAATACTATTATTTAAAAAATGTAAAAGTAATTAGTTACTCTTGGAGGTGGCAGAAATGTTCTTGTTCTAACATTTCAATCAGCAGCCAACTTTTATAGTAGAATTTTTAATTCTTAATTCTGGTAGTAATCCAGTGGTTCTAGTATAGTTTCTAAGAGATTATACATTCTGTGAATATTTTCTTTAAAATTCCTAAATTCATTACATATATGTTTGAGAAAATTCAGAAAACGAAGTGTCAAGTTATTGTTTTAAAGTCAGATTAAAGATAAAGCTTGGAGAAATAACTAACATAAATGATGTTAGGCTTTCATTAATAATCAGAGATAATTTTGAGCACTTGTCAAATTTTAGCTAGCTGTGAGAGATCTGAATCTTAACCTTTATTTCTTTGACTCTTGCTTCGTATAATGTGTCACTTCCTCAGTCTGTGGTTCTTTCTGCCTTCTAATTTTAATTGATTCTTTTCCTGGTATTTAATATTTTTCATCTCCATATTCCTGAATTAAATGGGGAAGCTTATGGTCGGTAGAAAGAGTTGTAGTAGTTCAAAACAATTGCGTTGGTAGTGAGAAACTACCATAATCCTTGTTACCTTTAACCTTACCACTTGGTATATAAGAATATCTTCTCATTTAACATTGAGTCTCTGAATTTTACAATGCAGATTTCAGGACTCAAATTCTATTCCCGCTTAGCACTTTTCTCAAAATTATAGCTCTAATTTAATTTTCCTCTAATATATCTTAATAGGGTCATCTCGGTTAACTTCTCTTCCTCATAAAGTCTATGAAACAAGCTATTTTGTTACACTGCTGGAAAGATACTCTCAAAGAGGAAACATTACAGTATTAATTATAAAAATCTATATTATAGACTCAAAGAAAGAGGTCATAAAATTTAAAAATATTTACTTGTGTATTGTTTTATTTCAGTGTAATTTCAAACCTACAGAAAGTTGCAACAGTACAGGAAACTCCAATATATCCTTTACCTAGATTCAAAACTGTGTACAGTTTGCCTCATTTGCTTTTGTAAGGGTTATTGCTGAGTTTAAAATGAGGAAACTGAGACCAGTATAAGAAAATTAAATGCCAATTTATTCAGCTCCCGGGCGAGGTTCTCTGGTCCAGGGAAAGAGGGCCAGAGAAGTTGCGCTGACTTTCTGGGGCAGGGGGTTTTATGGCTATGAAGAATGAGCAACAGCTGAGTGCTCTGATTGGCTCCAGGGGAGCAGGATTGGGACAGGGTGGGCCGCCATTGGTTGTTGGGTTGTTGGGTGGGTTTTCCAGTGCAATAGCCGGCCAGGATTTCATTAGCAGGAGCCTTCCAGGGGAGCCATGTGGCAGAGCTAGGTGCTGAGTGCAGAGTCAGGTGCTGAGTGCAGAGGTGGGTGTGTCCGGCCTCCCTGAGAGGCAACCGGCCTTACAGCTTTATCATATTTTATCTACCTTTAGATGCAGTTTTTTCTTGAATCATTTGAGAATAAGTTGGAAACATTGTGACCCTCTATCCCTAAATTCTTCTGTGAGTACCTTAAGAACAAGATAACTTTCTCTTACAAAACCATGGTAAAATTATTAAAATGAGGATTTAAATATTTTTTTAATTAGGTAATAGCCTAACTCATGATCTACATTCAGATTTTGTCAGTTGTCCCAATAATGTCTTTCATAACTGTTTTTTCCCAGTTCATGATACAATCCAAAATCATGCATTGCTTTAAATTGTCTTTAGTCTCTTTTAAACTGAAGCAATTCCATGATCTTTCTTTGTCCTGATTCTGATATTTTTGAAGCAAGGAGGGATGGCTATTTTGTAGAACTTTTTTAGCAGGGAGAGGATTGTCTGATGGCTCATGAATAGATGCAGGCTATGCATTTTTTGCAGGAATGACACACAGATGTTGTATTCCTCACTGTTTATCATATGAGGAGACACGTATTGTCAGTTTGTTCCAATACTGCTATTTAGTCACTTGCTCATTGATTGATTGATTCATTCATTCTCTTCAATATATTTACTCCTTTCCTCAAGCCAGTAATACACAGAAAGTGGTTTCTGACTTGCTAATCCATAACACTGGATAAGCAAATCTGCTAACTAGATAGAATTTGGTGTTTATAGTTTTTAAGGTAAAATTTAATTATAACAAAATGGTAAACCTAAAGGGAACATTTGGATGAGTTTTGAAAATATGTAAACTCTCATAATCCAGATCCCTATCAAAGCTTAGAAAGTTTCTGTCACTGAAATCTTCCTGATTCTTTTTTCTGGTTAATAATAATGCCATCTACCACTGAGAACTGCTTTTCTGATTTTTTTTTTTTCTATTATAGTTTAGTTTTGTTTGGTTTAGAACTTTGTATGAGTAGAATCATACAGTGTATACTCTTTTGTGTCTAGTGTCTTTTTTTGGCTCAATATCTGTGAGATGCATCCTCCCTGTTTTGTGAATGAGTAGTTCATTCTTTCTATGGCTGAATAGTATTCTATTGTATGAAAATACCATAGCTTATTTATCCATTCTTTTGTGATGTACATTTGGGTTGTTTCATTTTATGACTATTATAAATAAAGCTGCTGTGAATATGTAGGTACAAGTGTATATATTTTTAATTTCTCTTGAATAAATACCTGTAAGTAGAATTGCTGGTTTATAGGGTAGATGTATGCTTAACTTTTTTAAAAAAACTGCAAACATATTCCATAGAAATTGTACCACTTTGTGCTCCCATTACCAATCATGAAGAGTTCTGGTTGCCCTGCATCCTCACCAGCATCTGGTTTTATCAGCCTTTTAAGTGTTGGTCATTCTTGTGGATGTGAGTGATATTATGGCTGTAATTTGCATTTCCCCAGTTACTAATGAGATTGTTATCAGGAGTGGATATCTGAATTACTGGTGGTGCATCTGTACAGGTCTGCAGCAATCTTAATTCTTACCTCCTCAGAAGAAATAATTTGAGGGACATAAGGCAGAAGAGGAGACCAAGGCAAGTTTTAGAGCAGGAGTGAATTTATTAAAAAGCTTTAGAGTAACGATGAAAAGAAAGTAAAGTACACTTGGAAGAGGGCCAAATGGGCATCTTGGAGGGCAAGTGTCCCATTTCATCATGGACTTAGGGTTTTATATGTTGGCATAGTTCCGGGATCTTGTGTCTCTTTCCCCTTGATTCTTCCTTTGGGGGAGGGAGGCTGCCTGCATGCACAGGGGCCTGCTAGCGCTTAGGAAGTGAGCATGTGCAGTGTGTTTACTGGCATTAAACACATGCTCACCTGAGACATTCTTCCTTTTACCCGTTGAAGTTAAACGCTGCCATTTTGCCTTTTAGTGTGTATGCTTGAGCCCATTCACCCACTTCCTGAGATCTCATCGGGAAGTTGTTGATCACCAGTTTCAGGTGTTTCTATCTATTGGTAAACTGCCTTTCCCTGACGCTGGCTGCAACCAATTATTTTAGAGAGAGTTAACTGCCTGACCATCACTTGGTGGTTGCCTGACATTCCTGGTGGGGTGGGCCCTCTCCTGCCCTGTTCATGTCTGACTAGATATCTACTGTAACAAGATTAATTCTTTTTTCATAGGCTTATTGGCCATTAATATAGTTTTTGGCGTGTGAAGACTGTTCAACTCTTACTGACTTTTAAAAAATTGTTTTTTCTTTTTACTAGTAAATTGTAGAAGTTCTTTGAATATTCTGGTATAAATTATTTGAAGTGTTCGTATTGTGAATATCTTTTCTTATTTTGTGGCTTGCATGTTGATTTTCTTAATGATGTCTTCTATTGAATAGAAGTTGTTAAATTTATGAAATCTTACTTATTACTATTTTCCTGTCCATGGTTTTGCTTTCTGTGTCCTAAGAAATCTTTGCCCAACCTCAGGTTACAAAAATATTCACTCAGTTTTTTTTTTTTTAAATCAGGCTTTATAATTTGATATTCTACATTTAGGTCTTGTTTTCTCCTCACAGATTATTTTTTGTGAATGATGTGATGTGCCATAAATAGAGATTAGAACTTCATATTTATTGTTTCTTTCCTTGTGCAAATTCACATTTCTGGGTTTTCTTTTAAGTGAGAGGAAAATACACAATTGTAAGATTCTCTAATTTGGTATGTTTTTGAGAAAGCCAAATACTTCAGAGACTGTATAAACAAATCAAAATGCAGTTATTGGTTGATGATAATAGTGATAAATAGAACATTGTAATATGTTTAAAGGAATAGGTATGTTTTTTTTAATTACTATTTCTACCATATAAGAAAAATACTTGGTGTAATAACTGTTTTTCATTGTAAAACATTCTACAAATAAGTGGATAGTTTTTTTAGTTTGCCAGATGAAATCATTTTTAAAACAACTTGCAGAGTGACTTTGACTGCCCTGTTATATCTATTTTATTGGTAGTCTGAAGTCTGTCAAGCTTTCCATTTGAAACCCCTATTTTCAGGGGTTTATGAGCAGACAGTTGAAAAGAACTTAACTAGCCAAAAACTTGGCATTCATGATCTTGGTTCAGTATAAGGTACTTGCTTTAAAAAACTTTAAGTAGTCAGCTCTTTTTTGAAGTTGTAAGGAGCACAAAGAGGAATAAAGGAATTTCTTTGGTTAAACAGATAGGGAATATTTTTCCAGCCAACTTATCCCAAGTATTAGATTTACATAGCAAACTTTCCTCTTCCAGAAAATTTTTAAGTATGTATGTTCCTATGTTCCAGTTGCCACAAGATCTTGCCTCAAGATTTTACTCTTTGCTATAGTTTTTAGCAAATACCCTCTGCCTCTGTTCTTTTTCTCCCTATTTATGCTTTTTAAATTCTTCATAGTATGATATATGTAGACTAAAAATGATGTTGGCTTTCTTTTGGCTTTTTTTCTCATCTTACAGTGTCAGCTTGAATTAACAGAATATGACTTTACCTATTTATTGGTTGAAAAACAATATTAACTTTGAGAGATGTTATAATATAAATGGCATTGATTTGCTTGAAATTGTACTTCTGAAATGCAGACCATCAAAACTCTTCTGAAGAACTGTCACTGCAAGACTAGGCAAGATTTTTTTCTTCTTATCAGCTTGAGTAATTTGATTTTCTTCACAATCTGTTTTTAACCTGCTATCAGTTGAATGGTGGACACTTTACTACTGGTCCATAAAGGTGTTTGTGGGTTGTTGTTGCTTTTATTTAACTTAAAAAAATCATTTCCGGAAAGCCTATTACAGAAATGTAACCTACTCCAGGAAATGAGATGATATTTTGAAAATATGTACTTTCTCCCTAGACTGAAGATCATTTGCTTCAGGCAAGAGGTTTTTGGGTGCTGCTGAAGGTTTTGAGATCTGGGAAAACGGGGTAATAACATGACACCAGCTCTTAAGCAGCAACATCTGCTGTGGTTCAAAGCCACACAAAGAAAGCTGCTTAAGCAGTCAAATGTTTTGGACTGCACAGACATGTGCGGTTCAACTGCAAAGACTGCAGAGTAGAGGAATCTTAAAGTTTAGAGAGGCTGTTAAAAACTGGAATCAGGGAAGATGAGCATCTTTAAGAAGCAAACATCACCTTGTCCTCCAAGCTATAGAAGATCTTTGTCAGAGCCTGTTTATGCAGATTCAGAGATAGGAACAAGTTTAAAGAGTTATCCATGGTGTGGTCCAGTGAAAAGCAAGAGGAAGAAAAATGAATCTGCTGTTTCCAGTCTAGGAAAGCCACTGGGTGCTTATCGGTGGCAGACACATCCGAGCTTTAGGTGGAAAGGGAACAAAAGGGAGAGATTGCAGAGTAATGAAGACCTGGTTGAACGACAACAACAAAAGGTCATGCTGCCAAAGATGGTTAGTAACAGTGCTTCCTCCTCTGCTAATGATGTCCTTGGAACATCAACAGAGAAGCCGCACCTGGTTAACACCCGGTCACTCCGAGCACCATTCACCAGATCTGTTTCAGAACCGGAATCCCGCTGCAGTATCCGATTTGTTAGACTGTGGCCAACTTCAGTTGGGTCAGTGGAGTCTGAGGAGCAGGGATATTTCATGCGCGGCATTTTCTCTACTCTTTCCAATGGCTTCTCCAGGATGCTGAGTCTAAAAGGAGAATCAACCAGTGAGCCAGTAAGAGAAGGTATATTGAAATGAATAAGGGGAAAAGAGGGATGGCTCAGATTTAGTTACTGTCGAAACTTTAATTATTTGTTTTATAATCTGGTGAAGGATTTCATTTTGTCATTCTAAAACAAATTAAATAAGCATAATTTTTAAAAACTGATAATCACTGCCTCAGGAACCTTTTAATGACTTATAATAATAGCAAGACATGAATGGATTTGGTTAATGTTAAGAATTTTTATGATGTTAATTCTTGAATTCAATTTTGGGGCTCATGTGAAAAAATCATTTTTAATGCTCGTTTGTCTCCACTGATCTATCTTTCCAGGTTAAGTGTAATTTGGAGGGAAAAATACTCAAATAATTTTTCATGACAGTTGAGAATTTAAAACGTATCTCTGCTGTTATCTCTTCATAAACATTTTTAAATTAACAAATGTTATTAGTGAGAACTATAGAGCAGAATTATACTGATAGCTCTTTAAAAAGTTGGGATTTTAATTTGCTTATATTATAAAAATATTTGGTTTGAATATGGAAGCCAAGCATGCAAATCTTGAATATTTGTTTAGATGACAAAACAGAAATTTGTGTTTTATTCATTTCAGATAATAGGATTGTCAAATTTTTAAAACTCTCATTTGGGACTTTTTAAAATTTAAAAATATATTTTATATTGATTATAGCGTTATTAAAGCGAAAAAGCCCACAATGCTTAATTTTTTAAATGATAGTACCTTAAAAATGGTTGACCTTATCTGGTGAACGATTTTGGTTATGACTTGGGGCCTGTGTTTTTTAAAAACCTTAACACTGGAGACTTCGTAGTATCTTCGTGAGCAATTTAAATCTTTTTTTGACAAGCTCTTACCATTAAGAAGATTTCAGCCTCTCATTATTAAGAGATTGAACATATCAGCAAAGGTTTAAATCCTTTCTAAAACTTTGACAATTGTTGAAGAATTTTGTTATTGAAATACAATTTAATTTATTTTAATATAAAGTTGAAGAATGTTGAGATCATTTCAGTGAAAACTTAAATTATTCTCCAAATTAATGTATGCCAGAAATTCAGTACTTCTTATAAACCTGTCCTCCCTAGATATTCCTTTGCTTAGTGCATTTTGATGATACTGTTAAACATATGTATTTTCTTCTTACTCTTGGCGAATAGATAATTACCTAGAGGAAAAATCTTCCTCCTTGATGTGCCTCTATTTACATTCCATTAAAATGTTTGAAAGACTTGGTTGTTTCAGTTTCTTGGATGCTTGTATACCTGTTTCCTTGGCAGGTGATCATAAGGTGATCAAAGGTAAGGTAAAAGAAAGTCAAAGGAAATTAAGAGTTTAAAATCTTATAATCAGTTTCACTTAATGGTTAACGTGTGCATTTGATAAAAGAAACTATACCTAAAATTTTTGGGTTTGTGATAATTTTTGGACTTTTGTAGTTCACTTTCAGTTTTTAGCAGATATACCAAGCTAATTTTGACTGTCTACTATGTGTGAGGTGCTGTGAGGTGGCCCTGCTTTTTACACATATATGGTCTACTTAAACACAAAATGTTCCCAGCACTTTGGGAGGCCGAGGTGGGTGGATCACCAGATCAAGAGATCGAGACCATCTGGCCAACATGGTGAAACCCCGTCTCTACTAAAAATACAAAAATTAGCTGGGTGTGGTGGCATGCGCCTGTAGTCCCAGCTACTCGGGAGGCTGAGGCAGGAGAATTGCCTGAACCCGGGAGGCGGAGGTTGCAGTGAGCCCAGGTTGTGCCACTGCACTCCAGCCTGGCGCCTGGCAACAGAATGAGACTCTGCCTTAAAAAAAAAAAGGAAAAGAAATACAAAATGGCCTATATTGTTTTCTACTATTTCATCCTTCCAGGCATAGAATAATATGTATGTGGAAGCATATACAGAGTTTAAGTTTAAGGTGCTATTTCAAGGAATTTTTATTCCAATAACTAAAAAACAGTGCATAGTGTTTCTACCAGTCATATAACATAAAACGGTTACTCTGGCTATCTCCTAAGTGCTTCGTGCGTGCGTGTGTGTGTGTGTGTGTGTGTGTGTGTGTGTGTTTGAGGTGGGATCAAGCTCTTAAGACTGAAATGTACTTTTTATGATAAAGACTGGATCAAGTGCCTGTGCAGAGGTCTCCTTTTCTCTTTTGGCAGTAACTTCTTTCTGGCCTAGTGTCTATGTGAGTGGTTTTCTAAACTTTTGCAGTTGTGAGCCTTTCTTCATCCCTCGTTTCCCACAAGCAGAAGACTACAAAATAACTACTTTGATTTTCTTATCTAAGACAAAGTAATTTAAGTTGAATTCACTGAATTAGCAAATTAAGAAGTAAATTTATGGGCGAGAGTAGTATCCTAAGGAATAAAGTTTCCTAGCCAATTTATTTATTTATGTAAAATATCCTAGTTAATTTTCCTAAAAAGATTATTTGGGTGTTATTCTATTTTCTCCTGCCTGCAGTATTTTTTAATGCCCATTTTCCAAATACTGGAATTGGAAAGCCATTGATTACCAAAGCGTCAGATAACCAGAAGATAGTATCTTTTGTTCATATATTAGGGGCAAAGGATCTGACCCGGTGTGGTCATGGTAGCTAATTGTTAAATCAGCTATGTAGTTGCTGTTTTTTTAGGTTGTGCTTAATAATCTTGAGTGCTAAGCTACCCCTAACTTACAATAGAATTTATCTCTTCGTAAGTGTATACTATGGTGTTTCTCTTCGAGATAAGATACTATAACCTTGTACCTGTCTCAGTTTTAGAATTTGCACTTAAACTCAGTTTCCAAAAATGAGAGATTCTGTATTTTAAGGGCTTAGACTAGCCACTAAAAACCTGTAGAATGTCTAATAATCACCCCCAAATTTTACTAGTCAACCAAGTCTTATTTTTTGATCTGTGTTGCGACTGAGTCATTTCTTTGCTACTCAAGCCTATAAAGAGTAGTAATTCCTTGATTTTCAGTTCCTCATTGTTTTCCATTAAAGTCTTAAAAAACAAAGCAAAACAAATTACAGAAAGGGTTTGCTTTAAACATTGTGATTGGTAGTGTTTAAAACTTTAGGTACGACTTACATAAAACACAAGGCTTCTCTGGCTTTTACCTTAGGAGCAAAAATTGACCTGTGATATTTTATACCGGACACTAATTTCTTTATGAAACTGGATCTGGATCTTTCATTCCTTTTTGGACTCCCTTCTCCTTTTCTTCTGCACCAAGCACACAGTGATGATGCAGAAATGAATAAAACCCATTTTCCACACTCTAGGAATTTACAACATAGTGAAAAAGCAGATATGTAAAGAGATAAATAATAGTTCTTGATGAGATGTCATTTGAAATAGATTTGGATTAGTAAGAGTCTGCCAGAGAGTAGAAGTATTTGAGGCAGAGAGAACAGTGTGAAGGCCAGGAGTCCATCTAGGGTTGGTGAGAAATTCACAAAGTAAGAAACGTACAGTATGAAGTAAGTGTGGGTGGATGTAGCTGAAAAGGAAAGTTAGAGGGTCAGTGTTTGAAAAGTTTTATGTGGAGTACCAAGCTAAGGTTTTTGGGTTTCAAAAGTAACGGAGGTTTTAAAGTAGGAGAAAAGTTTTGTTTTTAGGAAGATAATTTTATGTTAGCATGGATAATGGGCTGATGATAGAAAGATTAAATTATGCCAAAGTTTAAACAAGACATAAAGCCTAAATTCAATCATTGTTAATGGTAAATGAGGGTAGAGACTCAAAAAGATATTTCTGAGGTAGATTGACAGAATTTGAAGAATAATACAGAAAGCAAAATACAAATCAATGAAAATATGAAAGTTTATAGATTTTGAAAACAGTGATACCTTTAGCTAAGGAAGTTCAAAGGGGAAAAGTGTGAACATAGGGTTAGAAATTTCGATATACCTGATGTTTCAACCCCTGGGTACTTTATTTTTTTAATTTTTATTTATTTATTTATTTTTTGAGATGGAGTATTGCTCTGTCACCCAGGCTGGAGGGCAGTGGTGCCATCCCGTCTCACTGCAATCTCCATCTTCCGGGTTAAAGTGATTTTCCTGCCTCAGCCTCCAGAGTAGCTGGCACTACAGGTGCCCGCCACCTATCTAATATTTGTATTTTTAGTAGAGACAGGGTTTCACCATGTTGGGCAGGCTGGCCTCGAACTCCTGATCTCAGTGATCCACCCGCCTCAGCCTCCCAAAGTGCTGGGATTATAGGCCTGAATCATTGTGCCCAGTCTCCCTGGGTACTTTAAATGCATTCTACCTGGTTTAAACATCCATATAATTCTGTGAGGTAGTGTTATTCTCATTTTAAAAGTAAGGAATTAGAGCCTTACAAAGTTTCAGTTACTTCCCTAAGACTACGAAGCTATTAAGTGGTGGGTCCCAGGTCTCTATGACTCTACACTCCTCCATTTGGGGGTCCACTTTGAGAACATGATGTTTGAGAGGTTTTCAGGAACTTGGGAGCATCTCTCCAAGCAGTCTTGACAAATAAAGGGGCAGGAGTTTACCAGCAGAGGTTAGTTCCCATATGAGGGTATACATTTGGAAGCCATCGGCACCTGGACGTTGAAGCCACAGGAGTGGTGAAATCAATCACACAGGCTAGGGATATAGTGGGAGAGTAATGAGAATGTTGAGACTAGCATCCCAGCCTCAACATATCTGGACATCTTATTCTAGTCTAACCAGTGTCTCTTAGCAGAACCACTGGTTTACAATTATAGACTTGGAATTTACCAATTGTGGTGGCAAGTTTAATATTCTTTTACATATATATATATATATATATATATATATATATACATATACCTTATTTTTATTTAACAGCTTTTTTGAGATACAATTTATATAACATACAGTTCATCTTAATATATACATTTCAATTACTTTTACTTTTTTATTGTGATAGCATGCACATACCACAAAATTTACCACTTTAACCATTTTTAAGTATACAGTTCAGTGGCTATAAGTAGTTTCATATTGTTGTTCAACCATCACCATCATCCATCTCCAGACTATTTTATCTTTCTATACTGAAACTCTGTACCCATTAAACACTAACTCCCCATTCTCACCTCACTCTAGGCCCTGGTAACCACCATTCTACTTTCTGTCTCCATGAATTTGACTCCTAGGTACCTCATATAAGTGGAATCATGATATTTTTTCTTTTGTACAGTTTAGTTATTTTAGTATTTTTATGAAGCTGTACAACCGCACCACAATTTTAGAACATTTTTATCACACCAAGTACCTATTTGCAGGCATTTCCTGTTTACCCTTAAAGGTCCCATCCATCCTAGGTTCCATATAGACCTAGGAAACTAGTAATATACTTTATAGATTTGCTGATAGATGCTATATACATGGAATTATACAATATATGGCCTTTTGTGTCTAGCTTCTTTTACTTATCATAATGATTTCATGGCTCATCCATGTCGTAGCAGCAGTACTTTCTTTTTATCACTGATGTTCTATTGTATGGATATACTGTATTTTATTTATACATTCATCATTTGGTTGACATTTGGATTGTATCCACTTTTGTGCTATTATGAATTATGCTACTATGAACATTCATGAACAAATTTTTACATGAACATATGTTTTCATCTCTTGGGTATTTACCCATACATTTTAAAAACAGTGTATTCTGCTTCCAGAATAATGATTTGGTGTTTTGTGACCTTAAGTTGCGTTAAATTTTCCATTTGTTATGTAAACATGTAATGGTGTTGCTATTTTATTGTTGTTTTATATCCATGTATTCATTCAGTAAAATATTCCTGTATTTACACACATACATTTTCATTACATCAAGTACCTATTAGCAATCTCTGTATATAGAAATAAAAATTTAATCTTAGTCAAATACCTTCTGTAGTTAGTAATTTCCCATACCTCTGCTCAAAATATAAATATAGCTCAATGTGATCTAGAGTTTTCAACTGGTAGCTCGATTACAGTGAACAGTATGATTTATCTGCATTTCCAAGATGATTGTCATATTTTTATCTGCCTCAGGCAAGTTTTTAGTTGATTTCTCACGCTCAAGGCCAGTTTGTCTTTGTGAGGAAACAAAAGAGTAGGATAAGTAATGACTCTGAATCTATGATTATGAAACTGTATCCTTATGGGTACACAGGTTCTTAGTGACTGAACATGAGTCAGTAAACCACAGGTATTTTTCCCGTCATTCTCGTGGAATTTTCACTGAAATTTCTTTAAAAAAATTTTCCCCTAATTTCTGGATTTGATGATGATTACTTAGTCACCTTTCAGCTACTTGGGAGGCTGATGTGGGAGAATCACTTGAATCTGGAAGGAAGAGGTTGCGGTGAGCTCAGATCGTGCCATTGCACTCCAGCCTAGGCAACAAGAGCAAAACTCCCTTGAAAAACAAAGAGAGAGAGAAACTTTTTCTATCCATGTTTTTAGATTTTTGTCACCAAAATGTCAAAATAGTTTGCAGCTTACGGGATACTGATTCAATGATAATTTAGCACAGAATATAACCATAACCTTCATCAAACTAAAGAGTATTTTGAATGCTATGTATGTGGTTTGTTGTTCTGAAGTAAAGTGGTATCTGGTGGTTAGAACATAAGAGTTACTGTCAGCGTTTGTGGGTTTTATTCCCAGATCCAAGCTTTTTAAAAAGAAAAGGCAGAGTTCATGACTGTTATATGTTTAGTGCAATGCTTTACATACTGTAGATGTACTGTAAATACTAGTGAAGATTTTATACAACTCACAGAATAATAGGCAATAAATCACTCACAATATATGTAAAATAATGATAGTTGTCACTGGCACTTAGTGATTCTATTCTGTAATAAATCTTTCTTTGAGAAAGGCATGATTACTGTTTCCAAGTAGTACTGTGGTATTTTAACCAACTTATAATAAACATTTTTAATTCAAAGTGGTTAGACATTACTCTCTATCCAAGGGACTTTTGAGAGCTCTACCTAATGGAGACTATTCATATCACAGTAGTACATGCCAGAATCTCAGAGTAAGGGATATGTTTAAGATTGTGTGGTGATTCTAGTATGTAAATACACTAGGCACTGATAACTCTAGTATTTAAGTTTTATTTACTGCTGTCCTCTTGATGGCATCCTAAACCATGGTTCTTAAAAGTAAGCGCTTTTGTAATATGACTGGTCCTTGAGCTGGATGGAAGTGTTCTGCACCTAAAATAAGGTAATAAAGATATTTTCCTAGCTTACTAAAAACAGATGAATGGCATTTTTTATTTTAAAATTTCATTTTACAATTTTTTAACATTGTGATGCCTTGCTATCCCTTAGTCTATAATAAAATGAAATATTTGCCTTTACACCAATTTTTATATTTGATTATTTTGTATTTAATATAAACGTTTGTAATTGCATTTTGTCCTGTGATGTAACATCAGGGCATTGCTTTTCAAGCTCAGTGTTTTATGAACATATATTGTCCACAGTGAACAAGGTCAGTTGCTAGTGGAAATTATGGAGTAGCTGGCTTATTAATCCTCTCTAGCCTGTTATTTCAATTTATTGGACTGTTAATGATAACTTCAGATATTACTAGTAGTCCCTAGATGTAGACAGTGTTTCTTTGAATCATGCTTTTCTATTCTCTTCATGGAATTCTAGATTTATCATTTTGTTTAGCCAAAAGGAACTTAATACTTTTTTGTAAACTCTGTCATTTCAGAAGTCAGTTTATTATATTTCTTTACCAATAAAGAATGTTCATTTAAACACCATAGGTTCATTTCTTTATTTTTATCCAGTTTTTTTCCTTAGCATTAGACTTTATTTCAAATACGAGAATATAAAGAAATGTTTTATCCAAGAGCAGATGGCATTGGAAAAAGACCACTTTATTTAAAGCAAGTGTGAAAATTTCATAGTAAGTAATGTATATATGTGTTGCTGGAGAGGATATTGGGAATTTATCTTAAAAAAATGAAAATTTATGAAAATAAACTTTTAATATTTCAAACAAAATTTAAATTATAATTGTAACTACTAGTTATTAAAGTTATTAAGCTAATTGTTAAACAACTTTTTGGAGTATTTTTCCTGAACAAAATTGTGTGACTGCAAATCGATATCCTTCACTTCACATTTTACTTTGTCTGGATAATTATTTTATTACAATGTTTTTTGGGAAAATCATTAGAAGACTTTGTTTTTAAGGGTTTTTTTTTTTACTTATAATTATTTTATTTATACCCATTCATATTTTTATTCATGACTTTTTTATTGATTAGAAACATAAGCCCTCTGGTGTATCCTACTGTTACATTGTTCTAATTGACCAGTATGGTTTTGAGGTGGAATTTTGAGGAAAATGATTTACAAATAAAATGAAAAAATAGGAGGAATTAATGAAGGCACATGAATATTTAGGTTTTGATATTCCCTGTAGTATGCTTCCCTGTGGTATGCTATATAATTAAAACGTATATACCTTAAATGAATATTATTATGATTCATATACTTGAGTTAAGTACACAGAATGCTGAGTCACTGTATGAAAGAATGAAGTACCGGCTATGTACAGATACAGAAACATCTCCAAGCTGTGTTAGGAAATAAATAATGAAAGTACTGTATGTTTCTTTTGGTTCTTTGTAATTTTCAGCACATTTCACATGTGTTGATAGTATATTGTGGAGAAAGTAATAAGTTCACTTTATGTGTAAGGAGAAATACTTTATATGTCGGGAACCATATAAAATTTCCATAGGTAAGCTCTTTTCTCAGTTTTTAAGGCAGCTGTGAATTTGGAAATGGAGAGTCAGTCTGAGAATCAGACTTGAATCCTCCACAGATCTGATATCTCTATCCATCTTTAATTTAACTAGAATACATTGAGCCTTGATCATGAGCATCAGGATTAAATAAGATTTACGTAATACTTCACCTTCCTTTCTTGCAAATGGATGACCAAAGTATTGTACTCAGAAAGGTGTGCAAAGGGTAGCAGATGGCATACCAACTTATCGATGCATTATCTTGGACAAACTTATTTTTCATTTGGCTGTTAAATGCAGGAAGTAATAGTGCAGATGAATTTCTCCCCCTTCCACAAACACATACACATATGCATGCAAAAAAGTATATGCAGAGGCTATGGCTGTCTCTGTCTCTTTCTCACTCTGGGTGTGTGTCTGTCTCTGTCTCTCTCTCCCCCTCTCTCCCCCTCCACTCCCTGTCTCTCCCCCCCCACCCCCGCATCTCTCTCCTGTCTCTCTCCTCCCACTTTGTTGCCCAGGCTGGTTGCAAACTCCTGGCCTCAAGCAGTCTTCCCCCTCAGCCTCCTAAAGTGCTAGGATGGGATTACAGTTATAAGCCACCGTGTCTGGCTCAATTATCTTCTTGAATCTGTTGGTTTATGTCTTTTGCCAAATGTGGGAGGGTTTCATCATTATTGCTTTGAATACTCTTTTAGCTCTACTTTCTTTCTTCTCTCCTAGATCTCTGATGTTGCAAATGTTGGATCTTATTTATTTATGTTTGAGACAGGACCTCACTGTGCCACCCAGGCTGGAATGCAGTGGTGCCATCAAAGCTAACTGCAGTCTTGACCTCCCAGGGTCAAGCGATCCTCACATCTCAGCCTCCTGAGTAGCTAGGACCCCAGGTGCGCAGCGCCATGCCCAGCTAATTTTTGTATTTCTTTTATAGAGATGGGGTCTCACTGTGTTGCCCCGGCTGGTCTTGAGTTCTGGACTCAAGTATTCCTCTCACCTTGGCCTCCCAAAGTGCTAGGATTACTGGTACGAGCCACTGCACCCAGCCAGAATGTTGGATCTTTTGATATGATCCAACAAGTTTCTGAAGCTTTGTTCTTTTTAAATGAATTTTAGTCTGTTTTTTCTCTGCTGTTCATATTCTTTAAATTCTATTGATCTTTCTTTAAGGTTATTTATTAATTCTGAATTCTGTTATATCTATTCTACTATTAAGCCATTCCCATTAGTGTTTTATTTCTTATGGGTTTTTTTTTAGTTCTGTAATTTCCATATGGTTCTTTTTTATAACTTATATTTCTTTTATTAGGTTTTCTATTTTCTTAATTTGTTTCAAGATAATTTCTAATTGATTATGAAGCATTTTATGACATCCAATTTAAACTTCTCAGTTAACTTTAACATCTAATTTTTCTCAGTTGATTGTCTTTTTTTATTCAAGTTGAGATTTTCCTGGTTCTTGGTGTGTTGATTTCTAAAAAAATATATTGAATCTTGAACATTTTGGTTATTATGCAAGGGAACTCTGGGTTTTATTTAAATCTTTTATTTTAGCAGGGAGTTGCTCTACTCAAGTTTAGCATGCAGCTCCAAGCCTACAGTAGTGAGCTGTGGTTCCAATGAAAATTTAGTTTTCAGAGCTTTTGCAGTACTATTTTCATCTGCTAGTTTATCTGGAGTTCCTACTGGTCCCTGCTGGTGCTGCCCAAAGCAGGGAATGAGCTTCCCTAGGATAGGCCATCTGGTGCCTGTAGGAGGGAGAAGGAAATGAAATCTCTGGGCCATTTTGGCAGGAACTCTCAGCCTGTGAAAATGAGGAACACTTTCCAGCCCCAGCCCTGGTTGTGGTGCATCCCTCTTTCTGGTATCCACCTGGCTACCTGATTGTCTCACTGGGGAAGGAGAGTCTAAGGTCTGGAGGGGAAGAAGAATGCTTTCCCTGGCTGCTTATTGTCTGTTGGCCTCCCGATCATTACCCCTTACTAGTGATGCTGATCTTGCCTGTTGTTGTTAAAAATAATTGTCAACAAAATGAATAACCCCTAGTAGGCTATTTTTAATGGATTGGGAGGCAGAGTCCTCATATGTCCTGCCACTATGTTGGTCCTCCTGTCCTAGAGCCCCTAGCAAATCAGCTGTTTTTCTTTTTGCAGAGTTCTTCTATGAATGTCTTTTTTATTACTTCAAAATTTTATCATATTTAGTGAGGAGCAGTCAGGAGAAACAAGTATGCACCATCTTGTCTGGCCCAAGGCTTTTTCTTAATCTTCTGTAATTCATATCATTTTCATTTAGAGTACCTAGCTTGTCATTATTCATGTCAAATATCTGCAGTTGTTAAATGGTATAACTCTTCTATTCCTCATTTATTTGTGCTTTTTACATGGGATCTGAGCACTTTTCCAACATCACTGTCATCGGCTTTGTGAAATTTTATCTTTTTGCAGGATTAGCAAGTTGACCCTTCAGTCAGTTGCACTTATACAGTATTCAACAACGATAAAAAAGGTTCAGGGATGGATAGTATTCAAGTGGGGATTGAGTTTTATAAGGGGTCAGTTTACTAGGGAATATTTTTGTACTTGGTAAACTTTTTTTAAAATTTATTTTTATTTTACTTTAAGTTATAGGATATATATGCTGAATGTGCAGGTTTGTTACATAGGCATACATGTGCCATGGTGGTTTGCTGCACCTATCAACCTGTCATCTAGGTTTTAATCCCCAAATGCATTAGTCCTGATACTCTTCTTCCCCTTTCCCCTCATCCCCTGATAGGCCCCAGTGTGTGATGATCCCCTTCCTGTGTCCATGTGTTCTCATTGTTCAGTTCCCACTTATGAGTGAGAACATACAGTGTTTGGTTTTCTGTTCCTATGTTAGTTTGCTGAGAATGATGGTTTCCAACTTCATCCATGTCCCTGCAAAGGGCATGACCTCATCCTTTTTATGGCTGTAAAGCATTCCATGATGTGTATGTGCCACATTTTCTTTATCCAGTCTATCATTGATGGGCATTTTGGTTGGTTCCAAGTCTTTGGTATTGTAAATAGTTCTGCCATAAACATATGTGTGCATGTGTCTTTATAGCAGAATGATTTATAATCCTTTGGGTATATACCCAGAAATGGGATTGCTGGGTCAAATGGTATTTCTGGTTCTAGATCCTTGAGGAATCACCACAATGTCTTCCACAGTAGCTGAACTAATTTACACTTCCACCAACAGTGTAAAAGCATTCCTATTACTCTGCATCGTTGCCAGCATCTGTTGTTTCCAGACTTAATGATCACCTTTCTAACTGGCGTGAGATTGTATTGTTGTGGTTTTGATTTGCTTTTCTCTAATGACCAGTGATGAGCTTTTTTTCATATGTTTGTTGAATAAAAGGAATCCTTTTTTCTTTTGAGAATTGTCTGTTCATAACCTTCACCCACTTTTTGATGGGGTTGTTTCTTTCTTATAAATTTGTTTAAGTTCCTTCTAGATTCTGGATATTAGCCCTTTGCCAGATGGATAGATGGCAAAATTTTTCTCCCATTCTTTAGGTTGCCTGTTCACTCTGATAATAGTTTCTTTTGCTGTTCAGAAGCTCTTTAGTTTAATTAGATCCCATTTGTCAATTTTATCTTTCGTTGCAATTGCTTTTGGTGTTTTAGTCATGGAGTCTTTGGCCATGCCTATGCCTGCATGGTATTGCCTAGGTTTTCTTCTAGGGTTTTTATGGTTTTAGGTTTTAGGTTTAAGTCTTAAATCCGTCTTGAGTGAATTTTGTGTAAGATGTAAGGAAAGGGTCTGGTTTCTGTTTTCTGCATATGGCTAACCGGTTTTCCCAGAACCATTTATTAAATAAGGATTCCTTTCCCACCTGCTTGTTTTTGTCAGGTTTGTCAAAGATCAGATGGTTTTAGGTGTGTGTGTTTTTTCTGAGGCCTCTGTTGTGTTCCATTGGTCTATATATCTGTTTTGGTAGTGGTACCATGCTGTTTGGTTATTGTAGCCCTGTAGTATAGTTTGAAGTCAGGTAGTGTGATGCCTCCAGCTTTGTTCTTTTTGCTTAGGGTTGTCTTAACTATACGTGGCTCATTTTTGGTTCCATATAAAATTTAAAGTAGTTTTTTCTAGTTCTGTGAAGAAAGTCAATGGTAGCTTGATGGGAATAACACTGAATTTATAAATTAGTTTGGGCAATGTGGCCATTTTCTTTTTTTTGAGACAGAGTTTTGCTCTTGTTTCCTAGACTGGAGTGCGGTGGCACAATCTTGGCTTACTGCAATCTCCGCCTCCTGAGTTCAAGTGATTCTCCTGCCTCAGCCTCCCGAGTAGCTTGGATTACAGGTGCCCACCACCACACCCAGCTAATTTTTTGTATTTTTAGAAGAGACGAGGCTTCACCATGTTGGTCAGGCTGGTCTTGAACTCTTGACCTCCGGTGACCCACCCCCGTCAGCATCCCAAAGTGCTGGGATTACAGACATGAACCACTGCAGCCAGAGTTACGGCCATTTTCACGATACTGATTCTTCCTGTCCTTGAGCATGGAATGTTTTTCCATTTGTTTGTGTCCTCTCTTATTTCCTTGAGCAATGGTTTGTAGTCCTTCTTGAAGAGGTCCTTCACATCCCTTGTAAATTTTATTCCTAGGTATTTTATTGTCTTTGTAGCAGTTGTGAATGGGAGTTCATTCATGATTTGGCTCTTTACTTGTCTATTATTGGTATATAGGAATACTTGTGATTTTTGCACATTGATTTTGTATCCTGAGACTTTGCTCAAGTTGTTTATCAGCTTAGGAGTTTTGGGGCTGAAAGGATGGGGTTTTCTTTTTTTTGTTTTTGTTTTTTGAGATGGAATCTTGCCGTCACCCAGGCTAGAGTGCAGTGGCACGATCTCAGCTCACTTCAACCTCCGCCTCCTGGGTTCAAGTGATTCTCCTGCCTCAGCCTCCTGAGTAGCTGGGACTACAGGCATGTGCCACCATGCCTGGCTAATTTTTTGTATTTTTAGTAGAGATGGCGTTTCACCACGTTAGCCAGGATATTCTCAATCGCCTGACCTTGTGATCTGCCCGCTTCGGCCTCCCAGAGTCCTGGGATTACAGGCATAAGCCACAGTGCCCAGCTGAGATGATGGGGTTTTCTAAATATACAGTCATGTGGTCTGCAAACAGAGACAATTTGACTTCCTCTCTTCCTATTTGAATACCCTTTATTTCTTTCTCTTGCCTGATTGCTCTGGCCAGAACTTCTAATACTATGTTGAATAGGAGTGGTGAGAGAGGGCATCCTTGTCTTGTGCCAGTTTTCAAAGGGAATGCTTCCAGCTTTTGCCCATTCAGTATGATATTGGCTATGAGTTTTTCATAAATTGCTCTTATTATTTTGAGATGTGTTCCATCAAAACCTAGTTTATTGAGAGTTTTTAGCATGAAGGGATGTTGAATTTTATTGAAGATCTTTTCTGCATCTATTGACATAAACATGTGGTTTTTGTCATTGGTTCTGTTTATGTGATGGATTACATTTATTGATTTGTATATGTTGAACCAGACTTGCATCCCAGGGATGAAGCCAACTTGATCATGGTGTAGCTTTTTGATGTGCTGCTGGATTCACTTTGCCGGTATTTTATTGAGGATTTTCACATCAATGTTTATTAATGTGAAACGTTCTTTTTTTGTTGTGTCTCTGCCAGGTGTTGGAATCAAGGTGATGCTAGCCTCATAAAATGAGTTAGGGAGAAGTCCCCATTTTTTTCTATTATTTGGAATAGTTTCAGAAGGAATGGTACCAGCTCCTCTTTGTACTTCTGTAGAATTTGGCTGTGAATCCATCTGGTCCTTTGCTTTTTTTGGTAGTAGACTATTAATTACTGCCTCAATTTCAGAACTTGTTAGTGGTCTATTTAGGGATTCGACTCCTTCCTGGTTTAGTCTTAGGAGGATGTGTGTGTCCAGGAATGTATCCATTTCTTCTAGATTTTCTAGTTTATTTGCGTAGAGGCGTTTATAGTATTCTCTGATGGTAGTTCGTATTTCTGTGGGATCAGTGGTGATATCCCTTTTTTCATTTTTATTGTATCTATTTGATTCCTTTCTCTTTCCTTATTAGTCTGGCTAGTGATCTATTTTGTTAATATTTTCAAAAAACCAGCTCCTGGATTCATTGATTTTTTTTTTTTTTTTTTGAAGGGTTTTTTTGTGTCTTTATCTCCTTCAGTTCAGCTCTAATCTTAGTTATTTCTTGTCTTTGCTAGCTTTTAAATTTAGATCTTTTCTGCTTTCTGATATGATAGTTTTTTAATTTAGATCTTTCCCACTTTCTGATGTGGGCATTTAGTGCTATAAATTTCCCTCTAAACACTGCTTTAGCTGTATACCAGAGATTCTGGTACATTGTGTCTTTTTTCTCATTGGTTTCAAAGAACTTCATTGTTTCTGCCTTAATTTTGTTATTTACCCAGTAGTCATTCAGGAACAGGTTGTTCAGTTTCCATGTAGTTGTGGGATTTTGAGTGAGTTTTTTAATCCTGAGTTCTAATTTGATTACATTGTGGTCTGAGAGGCTGTGATGATTTCTTTTTTTTTTTTTTGCATTTACTGAGTAGTGTTTTACCTCCAATTATGTAGTCAGCTTTAGATTAAGTGCTATGTGGTGCTGAGAAGAATGTATATTCTGTTGATTTGGGGTAGAGAGGTCTATAGATGTCTGTTAAGTCTGCTTGGTCCAGAGCTGAGTTCAAATCCTAAATATCCTGGTTAATTTTCTGTCTTGTTGATGTGCCTAATATTGACATTGGGTGTTAAAGTGTCCCACTGTTATTGTGTAGGAGTCTAAGTCTCTTTGTAGGTCTCTAAGAACTTGCTTTATGAATCTGGGTGCTCCTATGTTGGGTGCATACATATTTAGGATAGTTAGCTCTTCTTATTGCATGCATTTTTTTACCGTTATGTAATGTCCTTCTTTGTCTTTTTTTTATCTTTGTTGGTTTAAAGTCTGTTTTATCAGAGACTAGGATTGCAACCCCTGCCTTTTTTCTTCTTTCCATTTGCTTGGCAAATCTTCCTCCATCCCTTTGAGCCTATGCATATTGTTGCAATGAGATGGGTCTCCTTAATACAGCACATTGATGGATGTTGACTCTTTATCCAGTTTGCCAGTCTGTGTCTTTTAATTTGGCATTTAGCTCATTTACATTTAAGGTTAATATTATTATGTGTGAATTTGATCCTGTCATCATGATGCTAGCTGTTATTTTGCACATTAGTTGATGCAGTTTCTTTACAGTGTTGTTGGTCTTTATATTTGGGTTTTTCTTTTCATGTTTAGTGCTTCCTTCAGGAGCTCTTATAAGGCAGGCCTGGTGGTGATAAAATCCCTCAGCATTTGCTTGTCTGTAAAGGATTTTATTTCTGCTTTGCTTATGAAGCTTAGTTTGGCTGGATATGAAATCCTGGGTTGAAAATTCTTTTCTTTAAAAATGTTGATTATCAGCCCCCACTCTCTTCTGGCTTTTAGGGTTTCCACAGAGAGATCCACAGTTAGTCTGATGGATTTCCTCTTGTAGGTAACCTTACCTTTCTCTCTGGCTGCCCTTACATTTTTTTCTTCATTTCAATCTTGGAGAATCTGACAATTACGTGTCCTGGGGTTGCTCTTCTCTAGGAGTATCTTAGTGGTATTCTCTGTATTTCCTGAATTTGAATGTTGGCCTGTTTTGCTAGGTTGGGGAATTTCTCCTGGATAATATCCTGAAGTGTGTTTTCCAACTTGGTTACATTCTCTATGTCACTTTCAGGGATCCCAGTCAATCAGATTTAGTCTTTTCACATAGTCCCATATTTCTTAGAGACACTGTTCATTCCTTTTCATTCTTTTTTCTCTAATCTTGCCTTCACATCTTATTTCATTTAGTTGCTCTTCAATTTCTGATATCCTTTCTTCTGCTTGATCAATTTGGCTATTGATATTTGTGTATATTTCACGAAGTTCTTGTGCTGTATTTTTCAGCTCCATCAGGTCATTTATATTCCTCTCTAAACTGGTTATTCTAGTTAACAGTTCTGGTAGCCTTTTGTCAAGGTTCTTAGCTTCCTTGCATTGAGTTAGAACATGCTCCTTTAGCTCAGAGGAGTTTGTTATTATATACCTTCTGGAGCCTTCTTGTGTCAGTTTGTCAAACTCATTCTCTGTCCAGTTTTGTGCCCTTGCTGGAGAGAAGTTGCAGTCATTTGGAGAAGAGGCATTCTGGTTTTTGGAATTTTCAGCATTTTTGTGCTGGTCTTTCTTCATCTTCGAGGATGTACCTACCTTTGATCTTTGAGGCTGATGACCTTTGGATGGGTTTTCTGTGTGGTGTCCTTTCTGTTGATGTTGGTGTTACTACTTTCTGTTTGTGAGTTTTTCTTCTAACAGTCAGGCCCCTCTTCTGCAGGTCTGCTTCAGTTTGCTGGAGGTCCACTCCAGACCCTGTTTGACTGAGTATCACCAGTGGAGCCTGCAGAACAGCAAAAATTACTGCCTGCTCCTTCCTCTGGAAATTTTGTCCCAGAGGAGCACCAGCCTAATGCCAGCTGGAACTCTTCTGTATGAGGGGTCTGTCAACCCCTTTTGGGAGGTCACTCCTAGTCAGGAGGCACAGGGTTCAGGGACCTACTTGAAGAGGCTGTCTGTCCCTTAGCAGAGCTCAAATACTGTGCTGGGAAAACCCTCTTTGTCAGGATCCACTGCTCTCTTCAGAGCTGGCAGGCAGTGATGTTTAAGTCTGCTGAAGCTGCACCCACAGCCACCTTTTCCCCCAGGTCATCTGTCCCAGGGAGATGGGAGTTTTATCTATAAGCCTCTGACTGGGGCTGCTGCCTTTCTTTCAGAGATGCTCTGCCCAGTGAAGAAGAATCTAGAGAGGCAGTCTGGCCACAGCAATTTTGCTGCTCTATGTTGAGATCTGCCTAGTCTGAACTTCCAGGCCTCCTTAGCGCTTTCAGGGGAAAACTGCCTAGTCAAGCCTCAGTAATGGTGGATGTCCCACCCCCCACCAAGTTCCATTGTCCCAGGTTAACTTCAGACTGCTGTCCTGGCCACAAGAATTTGAAGCCAGTGGTTCTTAGCTTGCTGGGTTCCATGGGAGTGGGACCCGCTGATCAAGACCCCTTGGCTCCCTGGCTTCAGCCCTCTTTGCAGGGGAGTGAACAGTTTTGTTTCACTGGGGTTCCAGGTGCCACTCAGTTGGAAATGCAGAAATCACCTACCTTCTGTGTTGGTCTCACTGGGAGCTGAGACTAGAACTGTTTCTCTTCGTCCATCTTGCCAGATCCAGAAAACCTTATTTCTTTATAAAACTTTACAGCTACAGGGACTGCAGTGAATACTTAAAAGCAGACACCTTCTTATATATTTGTGTCCTTCCACTGTGTTTACTTAGTCATGCTATTTTGAAATTGAAAGACCGTAAAATCTTCTAATCAAATGTACTTATTTTACAGATGAGTAAAATAAAGCCACAGGGGTATTGTGAGGCTGAAATGAGGGTGTAAAGCTCTTAGAACACTCAAGGGCTAGCATTTAATAAGTGCCATGTTTGCTGCTACTGATAACTTTTGTTATTATTATTTAAAATTCTGAGGTCAGAGAAAAAATAAGAGTTAAGTAAGGTCTAATAGTTTTGGCATGAAACTAAGAATCAGAAATTTAGGGTTCTATTTTCTGTTTTGTTCTTGACTCATTTGGACTCTTTAGGAAGCTGCTTAACCTTTTTGTGTCTAAATCTAGCCATCTAAAGCTAGAAGAATCTTGCCATCTGCCTATTTCATGGAATATGGTAAAGAAAATGTTGGAAAATGCTTTGAGATCTGTGGGAGAAAGGTACTGTGTAAGCTTATAAATTTATTTATCTCTGCATTGACCTTAACTTGCTTATTCAACATGTATACAATTTTTTAAAATCTGCTTAACTAGCAATCCAAAATTACTATATATGTGCAATGTAGGAGTATTGATGCTTCTGTTAGAATACTCCCTTTTGTGTTTCTGTCATCACTTAAGAAATTTAGTTACTTGTCACGGTATACTAAAACTGTATGTAAAAATAATTAATGACTGAACATAATTCCTCATTTTTCTACATAGTTTTAATTAAAATGAGCTTTGGTACTTTTTAAAGGAAAGAAAAAGGATAAAAATTGGGACAAGGAATGGTTGATTAATTACAATGATAAAACATGGGCTAGAAAGTACCTTGAAAGATCGTGTAGCTTGTGCTTCTGCCTCAGTAGAATTGTATGTTAATTAATTCAGTTCAATAATTATTGATGAAGTGGCTACTGTGTACAAGGCATATTATAAAAGTAAAACAGTCTTTTTCTTCAGATGCTCATTAGTCTAGTAGGGAAAGTAAAAACATGCCTGGTTTATTCTTTCATCTGCATTAATAAATTAACCTTTTCAAAGTTGGTTGCAGTTTATAGTCAGTACTTGAAATCGAATGTTATATAAGATGTTGACTATTTTCAATTAGTTATGTTAACTAAATGTTTATATATAAGGCTCAGAGTGTCAGATGGTCAAATCAGAAAAGACATACACATAAAGGTTTCAGATTTGCCAAATCCATTTCTGGTTGGGGTCCAAAAACATTGAAAAATTATGTTATTTAAGAGAGTAAAGTGCTTGAAAAATTTTATAAACTGGAAATTTATCTGGGGGTTGGGGACCTTTTTGTTCTAATGTCCTCATAATCCACTTTGAGATTATGATTGAGCCTATGTGAGTTTTTTGTTTGTTTTTTTTTTTTTGTTTGAGAGAAGGAAAGAAAAAAAAAGGAGTGAAGGAGAGGAAGAAAGAGGAAGAAAAAGAGGGAGAGAGAACAGAAATGTTGCTTTATTCTAAAAGAAATGGGTATTAATAATGGCCAATCAATATTTCATTTAAACCTATGAGTAGGTGTGATGTGGTATTGACAAGAATGTATATTTTGTGTATTTAAAGTGGAGAGCTCTATAAATATTTATTAAGTTTACTTGTTCCAGATCTGAGTTTGAGTCCTTGATATCCTTATTAATTTTCTGTCTCATTGAGTCTAAGTCTCTATGTATCTGGGTGTTAGGATCGTTAGCTCTTACTGTTGCATTGATCCTTTTACCACTATATCTTTGTTGCTTTAAAATCTATTTTATCAGATACGAGAATTGCAACTCCTGCTTTTTATTTATTTATTTATTTATTTATTTATTTTTGCTCTCCATTTGGTTGGTAAATCTTTCTCCATCCCTTTGTTTTGAGTCTTTGTGTATCCTTGCATGTGAAATGGGTCTGGATGTAGCATACCATTGGGTTTTGGCTGTATCTTTTGATTGGGGGATTTAGTCAACTTAAATTTAGGATTACTGCCTTTTGATGTTAACTGGCTGTTTTATCCATTCGTTGATGTAAATTCTTCTTTATGTTGATGTTCTTTACTTTTTGGTATATTTTTAGAAAGGCTAATACTGGTTGTTTCTTTCTATGTGTAATTCTTCTTTCAGAAACTCTTGTAAAGCAGGCCTGGTGGTAATAAAATCTCTGAGTACTTGCTTGTTCATAAAAGATTTTATTTTCCCTTCAGTTGTGAAGCTTAATTTGGCTGGATATGAAATTCTGGGCTGAAAGTTCTGTTCTTTAAGGATGTTGAATATCGGCCCCCACTCTCTTCTGGCTTGTAGAGTTTCTGCTGAGAGATCTGCTGTAAGTCTGATAGGCTTCCCTTTGTGGGTAACCTGACCTTTCTCTCTGGCTGCCCTTAGTATTTTCTCCTTCATTTCAACCCTGGTGAATCTAACGATTATGTGCCTTGGGGTTGCTCTTCTTGAGGAATATCTTTGTGGTGTTCTCTGTATTACCTGGGGTTGAATAGCGTCCTGCTTTACTAGTTTAGGAAAATTTTCCTGAATAATATCCTGAAGAGTATTTTCCAGCTTGGATTCATTCTCTCCGTCGCGTTCAGGTACACCTATCAAACGTAAATTTAGTCTTTTCACATAGTCCCACATTTCTTGGAGACTTTGCTCTTTCCTTTTTATCCTTTTTTCTCTATTCTTGTCTTCTTGTTTTATTTCATTAAGTTGGACTTCGACCTCTGATATCCTTTCTTCTGTTTGAACAATTCGAGTGTTAAAACCTGTGCATACTTCTTGGAGTTCCCGTATTGTATTCTTCAGTTCCATTAGTTCACTTATATTCCTCTCTAAGTTGTCTATTCTCATTAGGATTTCGTCAAACCTTTTTTCAAAGTTCTTAGTTTCTTTACATTAGGCTACAACATGTTCTTTTAACTCACAGAAGTTTCTTATTATCCATGTTCTGAAGCCCAATTCTGTTATTGGGATGCGCTCATTCTCCATCATGCCTTGTTCCCTTGTTGATGAGGAACTGTGATCCTCTTTAGAGGGAGAGGCATTCTGATTTTGAGTATTCTCAGCCTTTTTATGCTGGTTTCTTCCCATTGTTGTAAGTTTATCCACCTGTCATCTTTGTAATTACCAACTTTCAAATTAGGTCTCTCAGTGGACATCCAACTTGTTAATTCCCAGGGCCGAAATCTGAGCAACCCACTGCGTGGGCCAAAACAGCGGCGTTAAGACTGATGGTGCTTTTCTGCCCGGGAATCTCCGGTCTGGCTTCCTTCTTGAGTCCGTAATAGGCGACTCTGCCTTCCTGGAGCTCCAAACCTCGGTCAGAAGGGGAACCAGTCCCGTTTACTCTGCACCTAGAGCTGCCGCGCCGAGATGCCAGCAAAACCACTGCGCTGGCCACAAGAGTCGCGCTGGCAACCCGTGTGGCTCCTCCACTGGGAATCTCCTGCTCCGTGAGCGACCAAAATTTGTCTGAAAGTGTGGCGTCCTCTCGTTCTCTGCGCTTTCACTGGGAGCTGCAATCCCAAGATGTTAGCGGTCAGCCATCTTGGACTGTTCCCGTGAGTTTTATTTTAAATTAACTCTGAGGAGTTTAGTTCAATATTTTAAAATAAAATTATGTGAAAAAACATATTCTAAACCTATAAATTTTGCATTTTACATTTAAATAATAAAAATCCAGGGGTAAATATGAATATTAAAATAGTATACACGGGCCGGGCGCGGTGGCTCAAGCGTGTAATCCCAGCACTTTGGGAGGCTGAGGCAGGTGGATCACGAGGTCAAGAGATCGAGACCATCCTGGTCAACATGGTGAAACTCCGTCTCTACTAAAAATACAAAAAAATATCTGGGCATGGTGGTGTGTGCCTGTAATCCCAGCTACTCAGGCTGAGGCAGGAGAATTGCCTGAACCCAGGAGGCAGAGGTTGCGGTGAGCGGAGATCGCGCCGTTGCACTCCAGCCTGGGTAACAAGAGTGAAACTCCGTCTCAAAATAAATAAATAAATAAAATAAAATAGTATACTCACTCTGAAATCTCACTATTCATTGATAGTAGGAAGAAAATGTTGGAATAGGAAGAGTATCTATCCCAGCAATATGGCAGTATGAACATTAATATTTAAGTAAAATGTAAACAGTACCTATTTTAATGTTTATAGTTTTATGGAGATTAGAAAATAATTTATTTTGGGATTGGCAGTCTAGTTCTTTATCTTTTCATTTCAATTGCAGACTCCTAAAATGCTACTAAAGAAAGAGAAATGAAATAGAAATGGGCTGGGCGCGGTGGCTCAAGCCTGTAATCCTAGCACTTTGGGAGGCCGAGGCGGGTGGATCATGAGGTCAAGAGATTGAGACCATCCTGGTCAACATGGTGAAACCCCGTCTCTACTAAAAATAAAAAAAATTAGCTGGGCATGGTGGCGCGTGCCTATAATCCCAGGTACTCAGGAGGCTGAGGCAGGAGAATTGCCTGAACCCAGGAGGCAGAGGTTGTGGTGAACTGAGATCGCGCCATTGCACTCCAGCCTGGGTAACAAGAGTGAAACTCTGTCTTAAAAAAAACAAACAAATAGAAATGAAATCATTAAGATCAGAATGTAGTTTTTGGCCTGTAAAGCTCAAGGAGGGATTTTTAAATATGAATTAAAGGGAAGAAGTTTATAATGATATTTAGAAAAGGGTCTGATGCAAGAAAATCCTGTTTTCAAAATCTGCCATCTGATTGGATAATCCACAAATCAGGTGGCCATCTTTAACACCTTGCTTTCCCTTTCTGTCACTAAATCTAGTTCATCAGCAATTCATGTCCTTTTTGCCACTTAACTATTTCTCTGTTATAACCTTTGTTTCTCCCTCCTCCCACTATACTGGTCTCAATCTGCCAGTAATTGGTAATCCTTGCCTGGATTACCATAATAGCCTCTGTTCTCATTTTCTAGGGCTGTAATAAATTGCCACAAAGAGGTCGCTTAAAGCAATAGAAATGTATTTCTCTAAGTTCAGGAGGGTAGAAGTTTAAAACCTAGGTGTCACCAGGATTGGTTCTTTGTGAAGGCTCTGTGGGAAAATCTGTTCCTTGCCTCTCTCCTTACTTCTGGTGGGTGCTGACAATCTATGGTTTTCCTTGGCTTTTAGCTTCATCACCTCAATTTCTGTGTCCAATGTCATGTGGCTGCCTTCTTTGTGGGTCTCTTCTGTGACTCCAAATTTTTCTTTTATTATGATGATTTGGGTCATTAGATTTCAGATCCACCCTACTCCAGTATGACTTTACCTTAACTTGATTATATCTGCAATTAACCTTATTTCCAAATAGAATCACAATCACAGATACCAAGAGCCATAACTTTAACATACTTTTGGGGGAGCACACAATTCAACTTATGACAGCTTCTAAGCAAAAGTGTCCCTATATTTGACATACTTGACAAGTCAGTTGTCTACCTATAGCCAGAAAGATCTTTCAAAGAGACAAATCTGATTCTGTAACTCTTCTGTTCAAAACTATACATTGATGGTTCATTCTTCTTGAAATTAGGCTTAAAATTTATAACATACTCTGGCCTCTACCTCTCCAGCTTTACTTGGAGTCATTCTTCTCCCTCATATTTCTGCTTCAGTGACAGGACTACTTTCAGTTCCCAGAATGTGCCATGCTCCTTTTTCACCTAGTCAACTGCTGTTGTCTCTGTCTGAGATCTTTTGCTGCTCCTTCTTCCTGCTCATTTTATTCTTACAGGCTTTGTCTATTTATCCTTCAGAGCTCAATTCAAATGTCACTCTCTTAGAGAAATGTTCCCTGATCCCCAAAACTAGGTTAAGTCTCCCCATATTATATACTCATTATATTTTGTACATTTCATGTATCATAATTGTAATTACATTCACAGGGTCTTTAAAAACTTATGTCTGGATTAGATCATCTTTTGGTATAGCAGTTTGAGGATATCTGCTGATCTGTTTCTCAGTGAAATTATTGAAACTTATAATGAAAACAATTATTTAATGCTTTTGGAAATGATCATAAAGGCATACAATAAATAAAGAAAAACCTACTAAAGTTGAAGAAAACTTACAAAAATATGCTAAGAAAAAGCAAGAGTCTGTGGTATTTGAAACTTGTCCTGATCTCCCACTACTGAGCTCATTGATTCTGTTGCAGTCAAATCTTGGCAAACAAGCCAAGAACACAAGGCTCCCTGTTTTCTCAGCTCCTTGTTGGAATGCTTTCTTCTCGAGAGTACAGAAGGAGAAGAGAAAGAGAAAGAAGCAGAAAAATATTCAAAGAAGCAGTAGCAGAAAACTCCCCAAATTGATTGAAAAACGATCAACTTCACAGCCAGAAAACTCAGTGAACTCCAAGTGGGATAAACACGAGGAAATTCACAAACACATAATAGTAAAAATACTGAAAGCCAAGTACAAGGAGAAAATCGTGAAATCAGCTACCAAAATACCACTTATTATTTACAAGGAAGCTCCAGTGAGATTAACACCTTCTCTGTGGGGAAAAAAACATGGAGGCCGGAAGACAATATTCAAAACACTCTGTAAAAAAAACTGTGAACAAAAAATCGTACCTCTAACCAAGCTATCTTTGTTGAGATATAAGCAAAATCAGAATGATATAAAGATATTTCCAGAGAAACAAAAACTGAGACTAATTGTCACCAGCAGACTTGCCTTAGAAGAAATACTAAAGGAAGATCTTCAGGCTGAAAGCAAATAACTCCAGACAGTAATTCAAATCCAAATGAAAAAAAAAAAGAGCTCCACTAAAGCTAATTATGTAATTTAAAAAGATATATAAATGCTTATTTTTTCCTTTCTTTTTGTAATTGATTTAAAAGCAATCATATAAAATAACATTTATATTATTATTGTTGGGCTCATAACATATAGGAACGTAATATATTTGTAGTCAATTTTCCAATTACAGCACCAAAGACATAGGTGGGAATAAAGCTGTATTGGACTAAAGCAATAATTACAAAGTAATTAGAGCAATGTATTAATATTATTGGGTTTATAATATTAATACATGTAATATATGTATAACATATTACATGTTTATAATGTTATAAACCCAATAATATTAATACATGTAATATGTATAACAATACCACAAAAAGTGGAAAAAGAATAGAGCTGTACGGGAGTAACATTTCTATATCTCACTGGAATTAAATTAGTATAAATCTGAAGATGATTCTGTTGAGACATGTATACTAAGCTCTAGAGAAACTAGGAAACAATAACTTTTTATAAAGTGAAAAATAATTGAATTTAAATTTATTAGAAAATATTCACTTAATGCAAAAGAAGGTAGTAAAAGAAAAATAGAGGAACACCAACAAAAACAAGAGATAAATAGAAAACAAAAGGTAAAAAAGTAGATATAAATCCAGTTAAGTCAAAAATAACATGAAATGTGAATGAATTACACAATCCAATAAAAAGAAGCACTTGTGAGATTGGATTAAAAATAGGAATCTCCTGAAACAAAATACAGAAGCATTTGTGTAAAAAAAAAAAAGGAATCAACTATATGTTTTCTACAGGAGACACACTTTAAGAAATACAAATCGGTTATAAGAGAATGGAAAAAGATATTATCATACAAGGAGCAAACACAAGAAGGCTGAAGTGGCTATACTAACATCAGAGAAAATCGACTGAACAATAACAACAAAGGAATCCTCTTACTAAAAATAGAGGGGCATCCTCAATAAAATACTAGCAAATTGAACCCAGCAACATGTCAGTATTATAAACTATGACCACGTGGTATGTATCCTAGGAATGCTAGATTGTTTGAACATAAGAAAATCAATGAGGGCAATATATCATGTTAATAGAACAAAGGACAAAAACATTATCCTTCTAATAAACACAGGAAGATCACTTGATGATAGTCAACACCTTTCATGATTTAAAAAAAAAAAAAAACGCTCAACAAATAAATGGGAACTTTCTCAGCCTGATAAAGGCCGTCAACAAACATCCACAGCTAATATCACGGTTAATGAGGAAACATTAGATACTTTCCCCCTAATATGAAAAAGATAAGGATATTTGCTCTCACTACAACATCTTCTTGGAAATTCTAACCAGGGCAGTTAGGCAACAGAAAGAAAGAAAAGGCATCCAGATTGTAAACCAACAGTAAAATGATCTCTGTTTGCAAGTGACACATTCACATGTATGTAATGTCCTAAGAAATTCACTAAAATATACAGTAAATATATGACTTCAGCTTGATTATGGGATACAAAATTAATATATAGAAAAATCGGTAGTATTTTCATATACTTGTAATGAATAATTCAAAAATGAAATCAAGACAGTTTTATTCACAAAACATCGAAAAGCATAAGATATTTAGGAATTTACTAAAAGAAGTGCAAAACCTTTGAAAACCACAAAACACTATTGAAAGAAATTAAAGAAGATATAAATAAATGGAAAATACCCCACGTTCATTGATTAGAAAACGTAGTGTTGTTAAGATGGCAACAGTACTCAAAAAATGATCCACAGATTCAATACAGTCCCTGTCAATATCCCAGCTGACGTTTTGACAAACTGATTCTAAAATTCATATTGAATTACCTGCCAACCAGAATAGCCACAACAATCCTAGGGGATAAAAACACACTTCTCATTATCACAACTTACTACAAAGTAGTAGTAATTAAGAATCAAGACAGTGTGGTACTGGCTCAGATATATATATATATATATATATATATATATATATATATATATATATGTAAATAGAATTAAGTCTAGAAATAAAACCAAGTCTCTAATAAAATTGGCTTTTGACAAGGTTACCAAGACCATTTATCATAAGAGGTAAAACTATAATAATTTATAAGAATTAATATAGGATGGGCATGGTGGCTCACACCTGTAATCCCAGCACTTTGGGAAGCCAAGGCAGGTGGCTTCCCACCTACTTGAGCCCAGAGGTTCAAGATCAGCCTGGGCAACATGGCTAAACCCCACTTCTACCAAAAATACAAAAAATTAGTCAGGTGTGGTAGCGTGTGCTTGTAGTCCCAAGTACTCAGGCGACTGAGGTGGGAGAATCACCTGAGCTGTGAGTTGAGGCTGCAATGAGCCATGAACATGCCACTGCACTCCAGCGTAGGCAACAGAGTGAGACTGTGTCTCAAAAAAGAAAAACAAGAATTAATATATAGGTAAATCTTCATGACCTTGGATTAACAAATTATTTCTAGAATTGGCATCAAAAGCATGAAGAACAAAAGAAAAAATAAGTAGTTGGACTTCATCAATATTTAAAACCAATGAATACCATCAAGACAGTAAAAGGACATTCCCACAGAATAGAAGAAAATATTTGCAAATTAAATACCTAATTTGGGACTTGTATTCATAAAGTATAAAAAACTCCTATATCTCAATAATAAAAAGACAAGCAAGGCCGGGCGCAGTGGCTCACGCCTGTAATCCCAGCACTTTTAGAGGCTGAGGCAGGCGGATCATGAGGTCAAGAGATCGAAGCCATGACCGAAGCCATAGCCAACATGGTCAAACCCCATCTCTACTAAAAATACAAAAGAAATTTATCTGGATGTGGTGGTGTGTACCTGTAGTCCCAGCTACTCGGGAGGCTGAGGCAGGAAGATTGCTTGCACCTGGGAGGCAGAGGTTGGTGACTTGAGATTGCACCACTGCAGTCCAGCCTGGCGCTTGGCAACAAAGCAAGACTCTGTCTCAAAAAAAAAAATTAAATAAAATAAATAAAAATAATAAAAAGACAAGCCAATTTTAAAAATAGGCAAAGGATCTGAATAGATAGTTCCCTAAGGACAATATGCAAATAGCCAGTAAGCACATGAAAACATGCTTGGCATCATTAATCACTAGGGAAATACAAATCAATACAGCAGTGAGATACTACATCATGCTATTGGGATATCTAGAATCAAAAAGTCAGATAACAGCAAGTATTGACATGTATATGGAGAAATTTTAACCCTTCCACATTGCTAACATAAAATCATGTAGCTGCTTTGAAAGACTGCCTGGCAGTTCTTCAAATTATTAAAATAGCATTACTAAATGACTCAGCAATTCCACTCCAAGTTATATAATCAAGAGAAATAAAAACATACGTCCTCATAAAAACTCATACATGAATGTTTATAGCCACATTATTCAAAAGTGCCAAAAGGTGGAAACAACCCAAATGTTTATTAACTGATGAATGTATAAACAAAATGTAGTATATCTGTACAATGGAATAATAATCAGCCCTAAAAAGAATCTAGTACTAACACTTTCTAAACATAGATGTATCTTGATTATAATGCTAAGTGAAAGACCACACATACTATGATTCCATTCATATAAAATATCCAGATTAGGGAAATATATAGAGACGGGAAGCAGATTAGTAGGTTCTTAGGGCTGAGGGGGATGGTTGGATGGATGCTAAAGGGCAATAACTTCTTTTTGAGGTGACCAGAATGTTCTAAAATAATCTATATTGATTGCACAAATCTGTGAATATAGTACACACTGTTGAATTGTACACCTTAAGTGGGTAAATATGTGCTGTGTGAGTTCTGTCTTCATAAAGCTGTTATTAAAATATATCTGTCTTCCTAGATAAACTACATGTTTTGTTTTGTTTTTAGAGGCCAGGTTTTTCTCTGTCACTCAGGCTGGGAGTGCAGTGGTGTGAAGACAGCTCACTGTAGCAGCTCACTGTAGCCTTGGCCTCCTGGCCTGCCTCAGCATCCCTAGTAACTTGGACTACAGGTGTGTGCCCCCATGCCTAGCTAATATTTTGATATTTTGTTGAGACGGAATTGTACTTGGTTGCCCAGGTGGGTCTTAACTACTGGGCTCAAGTCATCCTCCCTTCTTGGCCTCTCAAAGTGCTGAGATTGCAGGGATGAGTCACTCCCCCTTGCATGTTTTGATATCACAAATGATGTTTATTTTATTTTTATAGCCATAAACTGTTAAGGTTGTTGATGGCTATATTCTGTACTCTGAAGTCTAAATCATTCAGAGTATAGAATATAGCCATCAACAACCTTAACAGTTTGAATTTCTGAAAAATAATCTTTTATTTTAGACTTAATGATCTTACAAATTACCTGAAATGTGAGGTTTGTTTTGCCCTTGTAATAAATGTAAATTTTCTTTTAAAAATATATTTGATTATAATTTTAGCAAACCAGAAGATTCAAGAAAGTCTGGCACCTTTTATCTCATGTGTGTTTCTGGTTTTATTTTTCCCTAGTCTTGACTTTTGTCAGCAATTGTAGACTTCTTATTAAGACTTCTGCTCAGTATAAATCAGATTATGTCAAACTGTTACATAAAAGCATTATTTATCAGGTAGAAATTTAACCCTGAAGATGAAAAATGGTATGACAATGAACCAAAGAAATATGTATAAAGGTCAATTATTCTTTAGAAAATAGGTTTAACAGAGAGGTTGCTTTTTCTTTTTAGAGACTGGCAAAATACTTGATGATTTTTTTCTTCATCTTTTTCTTAATTAAGATGATTAAAATGGTATTTAAGTATATTTAATTTAAATTCTTGTTAAGTTTAACACTATGACTTTTGTTATGGGCTTTTAAAATCAATTAGGTAAATCATTCATACAAAGTTTTTTTAAAAAAAGTCTTCCAAATAAGAAAAAACAAATTCACTTACAGGTAAAATATTTCCCATTATCTTATTTCCCTAAGTCAAACTCTATATCCTAAATAACCAACTTCACTAAAATATCAAGAGTATTTTATAAAAGACTTGTTGGATTAACTGACATGATTCATTCTCCCAAATTTCTCCACTCCTGTGAAACCTACTGACTGATACTGATACTGTCAATAGGTTTCATTGAACATTTGGAGCTAGAGGACTGCTCTCCAATATGCCCACTTCTGCACTCATCAGTTGTAAGGTTATAAATCAGTGATTTGTTCCTAAACTTGACTGTTTGTTCTTGTTATAATTAGACTAATATTTAATGTTTTATAAATTGATGAAATGTGAATGCTAAATAGAAATTTTTGTTGTTCTATAATCTTGGCATTATAACAGTCTGAATGTGAGATGCAATAAGGAGAACAGCCAGAAGGTGTGGAGGTCATTCTATTCATACAGCTCTGAGCTCCTTGCTGCTGCCGTCATTATTAAACAGCTCTTTGGAACCCTTTAATTGTAGTCTCTGTGAGTTCTACCTGTTTTTCTTGTCAGTTTCCAATCTCCGTTTTGAGAAATACGTGCTGAAAACATTTATCTCTTAAGGCTGGGAAGTGACTCACATCCATAATCCCAGCACTTTGGGAGGCTGAGGCGGGCGGATTACAAGGTCAAGAGATCTAGACCATCATGGCCAACATGGTCAAACCCCATCTCTACTTAAATACAAAAATTAGCTGGATGTGGTGGCGCGTGCCTGTAGTCCCAGCTACTTGGGAGGCTGAGATGGAGGTTGCATTGAGCCAAGATCATGCCACTGTACTCCAGCCTGGTGACAGAGTGAGACTCTGTCTCAAAAAAAAAATTATTTTCTAAATAGAAAAATAAGAACTCTGGAATTGTCCAAAACCTCAAGAAGATGTGTAACTCATGGAAAACACATTTCACAAATAAATTTGATGTGAACATAATATAAATATTTAGTCCTACCTCTGGATAGATATTAGAGAAGAGCTTAGCTACAGACCTTTTATAACAATTTAGCTCTGCATATCATCTGTTTTTAGATACCTTTATAAAGACATACAGTCTTTTTGACTTTTAACAATAATGTAATCATAATCACCTCATACCCAGCCCGTGTTTTTATGTTGCAGTAGTTACTCCAGCTAGCATAAACAAGTTTGTATACTGAATTTTTATATGTGAGTTCAAGGCGAATAGTAAGTAAAGAAATGTAACTTTTCTAGGAAATCCGTACAAAGAAGAAATTATTTCTCTGTGTTACTAACAGAGTACTCCGTAACACAGAGGAACATAACTGTAAGGATTAATTAGAAGTTTTTATGTGCCTTGCATTAAAAAAAATTTATATTATGAAGTTTTCTTAAAGGACTCCAGCCTAGCCTTTAGAGAGTCTCTCTATTAGGGCCCTGCTAGGGCTATGTAAATTCTTAATCCTCTTTTTTTTGGTGTCATTATATTAAGAATATAAAAATGAATAATTGAATGATTGAAGAATGTTCCAACTATATTATTTGGAGGAATTATTAGGAGCAAAATCAGTATCCTTTCTCTGCTGGAAACAGTGACTAAAAAGAAAGAAAGTAGGCAGGCTGCTGGTATTGTTAGGAAGGTCATGCTCTTGGGCTTTGCATTAATGCAGGGTATTTAACGTTCCTAGTACCCTTGGGAACACAAACTGTTTATAATACCAATTGGTGCTTGTGTTGCAATGACATCATGCAATTTACAGATCCACACAATGAACATCTTGTTTGTGGACCTACAGAGGAGTTCAGATAGTTTTGGAAAAGCAACAGAATGCTCACAGGATTTAAGACTTAATTTGTGTGTGTGTGTGTATTTTCTCAGGCTTTAATTTTAAGAGTGACAACCTTACTATTCCTTCTTTAAATCTTTTGAGTTTGGATTCAACTTTTTTTAAAAAAGCAAAATATGTCACCCATACGATTTGTCATTGTTTTGTATTCTTGTGATTGCATTTGAGAAGTATATACACATTTTTGTACCAATTGAAACTTAGAGAGAAATAGATTAAGATCAATTATTCCTCTCAAGTTTAGCCATCAATTGTGAGTGGTAAGAGACTTATAGAGCTGGGAGTGTTTGAATTAATTGATTAGAATAAAACAGTGACATTAAAAGTATTTTTTTCTCTCTTCTCATTCCCCCTCATCCCCCACTCATTTTTTTTTTTAAATCTGAGAGGGAATTGGTACACCTAAATGGTGTACATTAAGCTAAACAAATAGACCTAAATAAATGTGTTTCTGCCTTTATATTTCATTTCTACTTGTAACTGATTCTGTAGTCAAAAGGCTCTGGATTTGTTGTCTCTTTCTTTGTAAAGTTTATATCAAGAATAATGTGTCGATTTTTGGCACAGTGATATACCAGAGTCTGTCTGATGGTATCAGATGGAAGCGTGTTTTTTTTAGAGCAAACATGTGCAGTATTTTTTCCCCAGAATATTTCCAAGGAAAGGTTTATTTACATTCATCATATAATCCTGAAGACCATTCACAGTTTAAATCAGTTTTTTCTATCATATTTTATTACAATATTTTTAGCATCTGAAAATTTTCAGTAGGAGTAACAAATTAACCTATTGTTTCAGATATGTGAAGTTAAAATAATAAGGGCTATTATTTATTGAGGGCTTTACAGCATGCCAAGCATTGTTTGTAATGCTTGATATTTCTCATTTATCTTCACCACATTCCTACAAAGTAGAAACCACATTATTCCATTTTAAAGATGAAGAAACCAGCTCTAAGAAGTTAAGGGTCTTGACTAGAGTCACACAGCTGGCAGGTGATATGTCGGACAGGAATTCCTTTTCAGGCAGTCTGACTCCAAAGTCTGTGCTCTTAACCACTTGACCTTCATACTCTTCAAGAATGATAATAATCAGAGCTAACATTTATTCAGTACTTTTCTGTGTTCCAGAAATTGCTCTCAACTCTTTTTGGTATGTTAACTCATTTAATCAAATAACCTACGTTGAGGACATGGGTCTTGCCAGGGCTCCACTTTGACTTTGAGCCTCCCTTTGCCAAATATTTGTAGTTTGGTAACTTCTTCTCTGAGATCATTAAAAAAAAAATTGAGACAGGATCTTACTGTATTGCCCAGGCTGGATTTGAATTCCTGGGCTCAAGTGATCCTCCCCCATCAGCCTCCTGAATACTTGGGATTATAGGCCATGTGCCACCGTCCAGGGCCTCAAAAATCTTTGAAAACAATTTGTATCTGCTGAAAATCTGTATTGACTTATGTTAAGTAACTCCATATAGGAATTCTAGCAGAGGTCAGCGTGTGCCATGGCACCTTGAGTTAGTATTACCTTATTTCCAGTATATTCAGATACTCTATTACTTTTCTTATGGGAGAAATAAAAATCTGACAGTTACGCCAAAGTCTAAGTTTGAACCTAATATTTCAGGTGCTGCTTAGATATTTAAAAGGGAAAGATTAAAAACCTTATACCTAGCATTTCTTTTCTGATTCTTTAAGTCAAAGCAGTAGATGTATACTGTTAAAAAGTCAGTTCTGCAGGGATTGAAATGAAAAAGATAATTTACCTTCCCTATTTCTACCCATTGCTTCAGCTAGTTTCTGCTGCACAAAGGCATCCATTTTTAACTTTTTCAGAGGTTTCTTTGACTTTTTACCTTCATATTTCAAATAACTCATGTATTCACGTATGCATACATGAAACCAAGATAGACTTAAACAGTTTCCAATATTCTTTGTTTGAAATTACTTTCTACTTTTGATCCATTTCTAAAATTCTCTCTAAACCCTCATGCACAATACTGCAATGTTATCCTCTTTCATAATTTAGAAAATCAGAGGTTTCCACAAAGCCCTCTCAGATTTGATAAGTTGCTATAATGGCTCTCAGAACTCAGGGAAACAGTATACAGTACTTACTATTATCAGTTTACCAAAAGGATATTATAGAGGACACAAATGAATAGCCAAATGAGGAGGTATATAGGGCAAGGTCTGGAAGTTCCCCAAGCAGGTGCTTCTGTCCTTGGAGTTTTAGAGTGCACCAGCATCTTGGCATGTGGATGTATTCACCAACATGGTAGCTCTCTGAATCCCACTGTTCAGAGTTTTTATGGAATTCTATTACATAGGTATGATTGATTAAATCATTGGTCATTGGTGATTAGCTCCATCTCCAGCCTCATTTCTTCCATGTGGATGATGAGGGTTAGATCTGAAAGTTCCAACCCTCTAATCACACAGTTGTTTCCTCTGGCAACCAGCTCCCGTTTAGGGGACACTAAGAGTCAATTCATTAGTATAAACTTAAGTAAGGTTGAAAGGGACTTACTGTGAATACCAAAAGATGCTTCTCCAACTCAATACTCTGGAAATTCTAAGGGTTTTAGCAGTTCTGTTCAAGGAACCTGGGACAAAGACCAAATATAAATTTCTTACTCTATTAGAATATCACATTTGTGCAAAATTATGTATAATACATGGAAGATTTGAATCTAGTTATCTGACTACACAGCTAAATTAGTGTTTTCATATAAGTCACATTTGGGTTTGTTCAAATGGAACTATATAGTCATGTTGTCGTGTTTCCCTTCTTTTTTTTTTTCTTCTTTTTTGCGGGAGTCTCACTCTGTCACCCAGGCTGGAGTGCAGTGGTGTGATGTTGGCTCACTGCAACCTTCGCTCCCTGGGTTCAAGGGATTCTCCTGCCTCAGCCTCCTAAGTAGCTGGGATTAGTTTCCCTCCTTTTCAATGCCCAAATAGTTAATAATAGAAAAAATGTTATCGTATGCCTAGTACATGCAAAGCACTTTATTAAGCACTGGATGTGCATTATTTCATTTGAACCTCAAAAAACTCCCTATAAGAGATGAGGTATTTTTATAGTCCCTATTCATAGATGAGGAAATTGAAGTTCAATTAGGTTGAGTAATTTGTCCAGTGTTTTTCAAGAAAACTTTTAATGAAAGGATAATATACATGAAGTACATAAATTGTAGAGCTTGATGTATGGCTTGATGAATTTGCATAAAGGGGCATATCTGTAATGTAAACCCTGCTTAAAAAACAGAACATTATTACCATTGCAGAAGCCAGTTTATGCCCTTTCTCAGACAGTGCACCTCCAAATAGTGACTACTAAACTGACTTTTTTATTTTTTTTTTTGCGATAGAGTCTCCCTCTCTCATCTATGCTGGAGTGCAGTGGTGCAATCTTGGTCGCTACAACCTCCTCATCCTGGGTTCAAGTGATTCTTCTGCCTGAGCCTTCTGAGTAGCTGAGACTACAGATGTCGCCACCATGCCCAGCTAATTTTTGTATTTTTAGTAGAGACGGGGGTTTCACTGTGTTGGCCAGGTTGGTCTCGAACTCTTGACCTCTTGATCTGCCTGACTTGGCCTCCCAGAGTGCTGGGATTACAGGCATTAGCCACCATGCCTGGCCCACTAAACTTACTTTTAATACTATAGATTAGGTTTACCCAATTTTGATGTTTATTTAAACAAAATTATACCTTTTATGTCTTTTTTTGCTCAACATTATATTTGTGAGAGTCAAACATACTGTTTTCTATAGTTATATTTCTTTCATTCTCCCTGGTATATAACATTTTATTTTATGAATTAACAAAACTCATCCATTTGACTGTTGGTTTTTATTTTGGATTGTTTCTAGCTTTTGACTAACCATGTGTGTTCTTGCATATGTCTTTTGACTGAAACCTTTTTATTGATTTACTATTATGGTGGATGAGGATTTAGCTATCACATAAAACAATTCCAACTTCCTCAACATAGTTTTTTGTGGTTAGTTGGTTGGTTTTTATCAATATTCAATGTTTATATTATTATGCCTGTGCTAAGCATGGTTGAATATCATTATTTTTCCTTCCTTTTTTTTTTAATTTGTAATTGCCCGTTTTTTCGTGTTTAGATTTCTTCTTATTACTTACTTTTCTCATACCTTTCTGTAGTATTGCAGCACATTTTATTCAAGGTTGATAATGTCAGGCAACCTATCAGATCTAGTGTTATTTTGCTTTGTTTTCTTTTTTCTTGGAAACATTCCTCATGGAACCCACCTATTCTTACCTTTAGGCCTATTTCCTGAATAGCTCTCATTTTAGGAGTTTCTCTTGCTGTCATTCTTAGAATTCCTTTTGCCTTTCTCATAAATTGTATTCCTAGTTGCCTGGATCTTCCACTCTTATTTACTTCCTTGCTTTGTTCAAGCATATCCTCCAGTAGTTAGTTTTTTTTTGTTTTTTTAAAGGGACAAGGTCTAGGCCAGGCATAGTGGTTCACACCTGTAATCCTAGCAACTTGGGAGGGTGGAGGCAGGACAATTGCACGAGGCCAGGAATTTAAGGCAAGCCTTGGCCATAGAGTGAGACCCTACAAAAGAGAGAGAGAGAGAGATTAGAATAGACCTGTGATAGAGCAGAGTTAGAATCTTCATGCTGAACAGTGGTACGATTTCCTTTAGTCTAACCTGTGATAGAGCAGAGTTAGAACCTTCATGCTGAACTGTGGTGGCCCAATCACGTGCCATAAACATATTGAATGACTTATTACTTAGTATCCATATTATTCATCAAGGTACGAGTGTGGTCATGTTTAAATCTACAGAGGCCATTGATTTGTATGAACTGTGACATAATTTGCCATCCCAAATGCGGATTGTGTGTCAGGACAAAGCGAAGTTCACAGGTACTATGTATTGGGTGGTTATCGGCCTAAAACATTTTTTTGTTTTTCTGGAAATGTTATTTTCTGACATTTTGACAGAATATAGAAGGTAGGAAAGTAATGAAGGGATAAAATAAGTTAAATTAAACTTTACTTTAAGTGACCTGACTAGATTTTCCTTTCCTTTTGTACTTTCAGAATAAAAGAGAGTGACTTAGTTGATGGCAACTATACTAGGTCTTAAGCAGACAACACTACTACATTTATAAAATAATTTGATTATATATCTGCAGTATATTGTGGACTGCTCTTCAACCACATTACAATTATTATTATTTTTTTTTGAGATGGAGTTTTGCTCTTGTTGCCCAGGCTGGAGTGCAATGGCATGATCTTGGCTCACATCAAGCGATTCTCCTGCCTCAGCCTCCTGAGTAGCTGGGATTACAGAGATGCGCTGTCACACCTGGCTAATTTTGTATTTTTAGTAGGACAGGGTTTCTTCATGTTGGTTAGGCTGATCTTGAACTCCCAACCTCAGCTGATCTGCCCATCTCAGCCTCCCAGAGTGCTGGGATTATAGGCATGAGCCACTGCACTTGGCCTGCAATTTTTTTTTAATAATTTTTTTTTGAGATAAGGTCTCATTCTGTTGCCCAGGCACAGAGTCTCCTGGACTTGAGTGAATCTCCTGCCTTAGCCTCCCAAAGTACTGGGATTGCAGGCATGTGCCCAGCCTGTTACAGTTATTGACGTTGTTAAGAATCATCTCCACATAGCAACTTTAACATTATTTCTTCTACCATTTCAGAAATTGTCTATAGAAGATAGCCGTGTTTTTAAATCTGCATGTCAGGGGCAAGGATTTTATTGTTCATTAAAAAAATAAAGAACTTCCTTTTAAAAATATAGCTTGTTAATTTACCTATTAATATATTTAACATGAATGTCTGTTAAAACTGTTGTAAACATGTTGATGAAAAGAAAAATGTGATCCTCCCACCTTAGCCTCCCAAGTAGCTGGGACTACAGGCACACACCACCACACCTGGCTAATTTTTGTATTTTTTGTAGTGACAAAAAAAATACAGCCCAGGCTGGCCTAAAACTCCAGAGCTCAAGTGATCCACTCACCTTAGCCTCCCAAAGTGATGGGATTATAGGTGTGAGCCACTGTGCCTGGCCAAATGTTTTTGCTTCTGTAATAAAGTGATCATTTTAATTCCTAGCCTTTATAAAGTAATACTTGTATTTTGAGTTTGAGTTCAAAAGCAAAAAAAATCTGGTCATTGAAATTTCAGAGTTGTGAAGAATTTGCTGTTTCTAAGCCAGGTTAGCTCTGGTGTGGGAATAAAAACATATGTATAGATACAGAAAAATACAGATCTGTCCTTCCAAAACAGTTCAGACTTCTGCAGTTTACCCCAATAATCTGTTGGGAATGTGTTTGTCTTTTAGTGTATTAAGACCTTCTTTATTTAGGTAGATTTCCCAAAACTGTGGTGTTGTTATTTCTTTTTTTAGGGTGGTACTAAGATAGTTGAAAGGCTCCTGAGACTGAATGAAACATTAGAGTTTGTGTTAACTGGGAAGATTCTCACTAATAGAGATTCCCTTTATAAAGCTTTCTCTGGAAGGCAGTAAATATTAATAGTGTTACAGTCTCACCAATGCAACACGATGTAGCAGTCTCTCATTGTGAGGCATCACCAGGAGAATTAAGGAGCATGGACTCAAAGGTGAAGTTGGAGTGAAAGTTTAATAAGTGAAAGAATGAAAGCTGTCTGCGGAAGAGAGTGGGCCCAGAGAGGGGGCCCAGAGAGGGTTGCCATTTTTACAGTTCAACAAGAAACTGATGAGGGCCAGGTGTCTCATTTATATAAGGTGCAAGTTTTGGTACCTTCACCCTGTCCCACTAGTGCAAATGCGGGCCCTTAGCTTCAGTTACTTCCTGATGCTTTGTTCCCCTTATGTACATGTGTTAGGGGGATGGAATTTTCTTTTGTGGCCATGTCTGGGCAAGTCATCTGTATAGCCTGTTTTATCTTTGTGGCTGTGAGCATGTATTAGGCAAGCCCCCTTGTGCAAGTTCCCTAATCTGTGCCTACAGCCTGATTTTTCAGGCAGGCTGTTCTTTGGTTTGGAAGAATTCAACCAAGGACCCACCCTAACTGCCTGCCTACCAGTTTCTTCCTTCCTCCTCTCTCAATAGGTTCATAATTTTACCAATTGCATTTAACCCATCATGTCAGAATTTCAAAAAACATGAGACTAGTAAACGATGTGATTCAAAAGCAACTCAGATTAACTTCTAAAAAGCTTTAAGATACAAAAAGAAAATTCCCCACAGCAATTTTTTTCTTTCACATTCTTCGTATTTGGGCCACAGACTTTATTGTCCTTTTTCCCTTATTCGTATTTCTGCTCTCTGTCAGATCCTTTTAATTACTCTCCTGCTATGAAATTTTTGAGACACTTTTCCTAAGTCTGGAAGAGGTAAGTTGCTTATCTGGGGTGTGTGTGTGTGTGTGTGTGTGTGTGTGTGTGTGTGTGTGTGTGATGTGATGTGTGTGTGTGTTGTGATGTGATGTGATGTTCCTGTAATGAAATTTTCAGCTTTATTATATCATTCAGTTCGTCATCTTTGTCAAGTACTGTGTCATGCTATGATGCTCCTTTCTCTCATTACAGGGAAGGGTTAACACCTGAGCAGTCTGTTGTTATTGTTGTTGTTTCCTTGCCAAGTAGTTACTAAATTTATATTAGCATTTACAGTTACTGAATTTATATTAGCATTTGAAGGGGTCCAGAGTTTGCTTTTTAAATTTACTGGTAGGACAAATGACAGTATTTTGAATACTGTTTTGAGATTATTTGGAAACAATAGATTGCATTGAATACTTCAGATAAGCTTCCCTTCTAGGTTATCTTCCCTCCTTTTTTGAGAACCATCTGCATTGGACTTGCCTGTTACACATTACAGTCACATAACCTGCTTTATTAACTTTTATCAGTTTGCATTTTTATTAGCAGCTCTTTTATTCTCTCATCTCTTTTGTGTTATTTGTCCTGTTGATTCCTATTTCAAAATGTGGCTCACATGGTCTCTCTCTCATCATTTTCACTGCAATTGATCTGTTTCAGACCCTGACCATACCTAGACCAAGCCATTACATCAGTCTTCCACCTATTGTTAAGACCACTTTCTTTATCTTGTTATAAACTAGTATTGCCAGATTTTCTTAGACTCCCTCATTGACTTTCTGTTGTCTAAGCAGTGGTTTTTAGCATGTGGTCTGTGGAATGCTAGATTCCCAGGTCCCCCTCATCTGATAGTTTAAAGCTATTTTTTATAATAGAACTATAAGACTAATTGTGGTTATTCAGGCTTGGCTATATGGCAGGCATTTTCTGTAAAAAGAAAGACATAAATAAACCTGTCACTTTGGGGGGAAACAACCAAGAGTATTTCTTGCTAATGATAAAATTTATGACTAAAAGCAAAAACTAGAATGTTAGAAAATTTGCATCTGCGGCTTTGAGCTTGGCAGCTTCCCAGGAGTACTTGAGTCTTTTCTGATGAGATCAAAACTTTTCTGAAGATTGATGATTGTGACTTTTTTTATATATTATACAATGAAAAGTGTCAATATTTGGAAGATCTGCAAAAATGAGTGAACCAGTATTTTTTAAGTGCATGATGTTTATAAACTCACATACATGGGGTGAAAGATCCACTCAAAGAACAAGGTGGACCAGTGGTTTTTGATGTAACACAATATGAAAGGTTTATTTATTTGGTTTCAGATTACACATTGTATACTAACTTTTGAAAAACAACTGCTTGTCAGGTTTTGGTAGAGTATTAAAGAAAAATATCCATGATTATTTGGGAAAATACTATTAAAACACTCTTCTTTTCCAACTACGTATTTGTGAGTCCAAATTCTCTTTACAAACATCAACCAGAAAAACACAAAGCAATAGATTGAATGTAGAAACAGATATAAAATTCTAGCTGTGTTCTATTCAGCCAGAGTTTAAAGAGATTTGCAAAAATATAAAAGAGTCACTCTTTCAATTTTTTTAAGATGATTACATTTTATTAAAAGTGTATTACCTATGTTAACATGCAATAGGAATGTTATTGTTAAATGAAGTCATATTTTTTAAATTTCTGTTTTAATATCTAATAAGTAAATATTGATATAACCCATATAAACAAAAACTCTTTGAAGGCCTCAGTAATTTTAGAGTCTAAAGGAGTTCTGCTATCAAGAAATTGAAGAACTGCCGGTCTACAGAATAATACCCAGTTTTAAAGAAGTATTTACAAAGAGATCCATTGACTTACCTCTGATTCTTTTTAATGTTTCTAAAATTATTTAATTTTTTGTAACGAGGCCAGCATTTACTATCCTTAGTATCCTCATAGGAATGGACAGAGCAAATCCAAAATTGTTTCCACTTTTGCTATTGAGATTCTTCTTTGTGAGTCTGAGTTATTCTTTTCTCTAGTGAATTTTAGATACTAAAAATAATTGCAAGTCAGAAATTAAAAATAAGTCACTAGAGAGAAAAGTTAAGATCAATGGGATTGGCAAGTGAAATAGGCCAAAAATTCGAGCTTGTCTTGGTGATGCATATAGTCTCAGTTTGCAGGCCTTGCTTACATGCTTTTAAACCTTCATTTAGCCATGGAAATGAGGACATGGTATAATTTAACATATATAAGTTAAATATAGGTTATTTTTAAAAAATCTCATTTTATTACCTAAAATGCTTTTTAGATAATAGAGAAGTGCTAAAAAGAACAGAGACGGCCAGGCCTGGTGGCTCACACCTATAATCCCAGCACTTTGGGAGGCCAAAGCGGGTGGATCACACGGTCAAGAGATTGAGACCATCCTGGTCAACATGGTGAAACCCCGTCTCTACTAAAAATACAAAAATTAGCTGGGCATGGTGGTGCACGCCTGTAGTCCCAGCTACTCGGGAGGCCGAGGCAGGAGAATTCTTGAACCCAGGAGGCGGAGGTTGCAGTGAGCCGAGATTGCGCCATTGCACTCCAGCCTGGGTAACAAGAGTGAAACTCCATCTCAAAAAAAAACAAAAAAACAAAAAACAGAGACTATCACTTTTTTCATCTTTTTCCCACTTGATATACATTCTTATAAAATGACCAAAAAGTAGGCATTAGAAAAATAAGCTATAAAATCTTTAGGATGGCTAAAAAATCCCTCTGTTTAGACAGACGGAATTTTTTTTTAAATATAGAATTATTGCACCCTGTTTCATTGCTTTCTATTTCATCTCATCTTTAGCACTAGAAAAGGGTGGTTCAGAGTTTCAGAATGTTTTTTGAGACATCTTATTTTCACAGTACCATGAAGAAATTAGAAAAAGGTTCAGTTTAGACAAAGGGAGAAATTAGCAAGGCTTTAAGACAATTAATTAGGATCTCACAGAAAAGAGAATTTAGATTTTCTTAAATTCAGTGTTGATACAGATTTATAGTTTGTCAGGAAACCTGGGTTATGCTATTAATACAATATCCTGTGTTAAAATTTTTATGGACAGGGTTTGTCAGTGTCTTCTTGCTCAAATTAATTTATAATAAAGTTTACTGTGGGCAGTTTCAGTCACCCATGGCTAACTTATATAATAAAGTTAGTTATTCTAATGACCACAAAAATTGTCTAATTTTGTCAGTTTCTAATTGTTTAGACCACAAAACGATTCATGTTTCCACATAAAGTAGTATAACCAGGGGCAGGGATGCATACTCAGCTCCCTCCCCATTCTGATTCTGAGTCCTTGGCTTCTGTTACCCCAAGAATGGAGAAAGGGGCCCAGGAGAGGCACAGTGAGCTTACCGTTCAAATATTGTGGACCCAAAGAGTTTAGCAGAGAGCAATTTATTAGGCAGAGAGAGAGACAGAGAGACAGAGAGAGAGAAAGAGAGAGAGAGAGCCCATGCTGCTGTTGGAGGGGATCCAAGGAAGGAATCTCTATAGGTAAGGAGCAACAGGATTTTAACCCAGGAGTTATTCCTGCCCCATTCATGTTCTCATCCAGTGAGAGTTCTTTCAAGCTTCTCCTGGAGTGATTGATCTTTGACTTTGATACTGGATTGTCTACTTGGTCCCCAACAAAGCCCCCTTCTCCCAGAGCTTTCGGCTGGCTTTTTGAACAAAGAAACCCACCTGGATTTCTCTACCTAGCCCACTTGCTGGAAAATCGGAGAAAGAACTTTACATTTGAAACCCCTCTGGTTCCCAGAGGGAGGCAAAATCACGCCCCTCATGGACCCGGGGAGATAAGTTTTTTTCCTTAACACAGTTCCCTAGTGCCCCCTCTGAACAGGAAAGTCCAGCTGCTGTTGGGACACAGGCGTTGATCACTCTTTAACTACTTCCTGCTGAATTGGAGCATAGAAGGGGCCCTGCAGTTGAGGTTTCCTCTAGAGGAGAGACTTCCAAGGGTGCAGGTTGATCCAGAAGTCCATGATAGAACTCATGAGCCAAGGATATCTGGGGTTCCATTTGCAGGACCATTTATGGCCTTATGGCTTTAATTCTAAAAGAAACAAATTTGACAAAAAAGGTTAAAGATGAGAGGCCTGAAGGCCAGCAATAATAGAATGATTATAAACGGGCCTCGGAGAAGGTAGAGCCAGGACAGCCAGTTGTTAAGCTCCATGATCCTGTTTCTTGAAGATCCCTGTATCTGACTCGGTCTTTGAGTTCTTTAACTTTAAGACAATACCTGATTGATTTATAAAGTAGCAGTATTCTTTTCCTAAAGAGAGGTAAGTTTCTTCTCTCTCTGCTGTTAGCAGATGCAGGGCCCTTTATTGTGAAGAGCTACAGTATCTAAAGAGTTAAGCTGTTTTTGCAGAGTGAGCTGTCTTTGCAGAGAGAATTAGCAACCTTTTCAAAGGTGTTATCATTTAACTCCTTGGATACCTTATAGTAAAACTGAGTAGAGTAACTTTTCCAATACCAGTACCAAGTTCTCCTATTATTCCTCCCTCCCCACCCCATGAAAGGAATAATTGGAGTTTGAGTATGGCATGGCCTTGGCAGAAGACTCTGCACCTGAGAGTCAGTGTAAATCGTTATGTGGGGGCACTAGGAAGGAGAGGAGGAGAGCTATTAGGCTAATCCTTAGGGGCAACCACGTAGAGTTTGATCACAAATAGTAAAGCTAGGAGAGATAGTCCTGTTAATGCCTGGGTGTAAGTTAGACTTACGAGTACTTTCTTTCCTGGGGATCTCATCAGAAGAGCAAACGTAGATCCTCTAACAGCTCACAGGTGTATGAAGGGCCATCTCCTGGAACTTCAGACTGTGGAGTGGAGGGCCTATGATTTTCTTCAGGAGGCGTCCAAGGCTTCAGCCGAGTGTGATGAATCCACGAGTCAATTCCTACCATCTTAACTGCCATTGGGGTAGACAGAATAACCAAAAATGGTCCTTCCCAAGATGGGCCTAGCGACAGAGAGTCTGAGGGGAGAGACTTAACAAGCACCAAACTTTCCCTTTTTCCATAGGTTGTCCTTCAGGTAAGGTCCTAAAAGTCTGTTGGTACTTAGCCAATAGGTTTAATCTTTTATTAGATCTGCTGTTTCCTTATCTAATGCAAGATCATTAGTAAGAAAGGGCCATCCATAAAGCATCTCATAGGAACTGAGTCCTGTTTTCTGAGGAGAGTTTTGAGCCCTTAAGAGTGCTATTGGTAATAGAGAAGGCCACGGGAGGTGGGTTTCCTGTGCCAGTTTCTTTATATGTCTCTTAAGAATTTCATTCTTTTCCACTTTCCCTGAGGACTGAGGCCTCCAAGCACAATGGAGATGATACAGTATTCCTAACGCTTTGGAAATTCCTTGAGTCACTGCAGCTTTGAAGGCAGGGCTGTTATCGCTTTGAAGATAGCGAGGGAGTCCAAATCTAGGGGTTATTTCATTAATTAGGACTTTCATTACTTCTTGGGCTTTTTCTCTTCTACAGGGGGAAGCCTCAACCCACTTTGTGTAGGTATCTACGCACTAACAGATGTTTATATCCCTGAGACTTAGGCATATGGGTAAAGTCCATTTGCTAGTCCTCATCTGGGTAATGACTGGTTTGCTATTCCCCAGGAGGAGCTTTGTGATGTGCCAAAGGATTATTTTTTAGGCATATTTCACATCCTTTGACTATTTGTTAGGAAGCCTTGAAGAGACCTTTTTCTGTAAATATAGATTTGGCCATTTGATATGTATTTTCTATACTTATATAGAAGGTTTGATGTAGGGTTTTAAGTACTTTCCACTGGCTGGCAGCAGGTAGGAGTGCTCTTCCCTCCTCAGTAGCTAGCCATCCTGAAGGAAGATTATGTCCCTGGGAGATTGCCCACTCTACCTCCTCTGATGAATATTGAGGACTAGTTCCCTGGAAAGGGTTTTCTCATACTAAAGTTCCTTCTATAAATTCTTGTCTAGCTGCTCGTTTTGCCTCTAGGTCAGCTTGGTGATTGCCCTCCACTTCCTTCTCATCTTCTTTCTGGTGACCTTGGCAGTGTAAGACTCCTACCTCTTTGGGTTCTCAGACAGCTTGTAATAAGTCTAAAATTTCCTTATGATGTTTAATGGGAGTTCCTGCCGAGGTTAGGAATTCTCTTTCCTTCCATATGGCAGCATAGGCATGCAGAACCAGGTAAGCATATTTGGACTCTGTGTATATGTTTGTTCTCTTCCCTTTTCCTAATTTTAGAGCTCGAGTAAGGGCTACTAGTTCTGCCAGCTGGGCACTGGTTCCAGGAGGAAGGAAATTACTTTCAAGCACTGTTTGATCACTGACTACTGCATATCCTGCCTTTCAAACTCCATTTTCCATGAATGAATTTCTGTCAGTGTATAGGTTAAGGTCAGAATTGGCTAGAGGAGTTTCTAAGAGATCCTCTCGAGCTGCATAGTTCTGGGCTATAACCTGCTGACAGTCATGTTCTTTGTTTTCCCCTTCCTCAGGAAAAACAGTAGCTGGATTGAGGTCTGCACATATGTGCAGCTGAAGTACAGGCCCTTCGAGCATTAAGGCCTGTTGTTTGAGTAAGTGGTAGTCAGACAGCCATAGTCTCCTTTGGAGGCCAGAATTCTATCTACGTCATGTGAAGTCCAAAAAGTTAGATCTTTCCCTTGCACTGTTTAAACAGCTTCTGAAATCAGTCTAGCCACCATGGCTATGATGCCAAGCAGTGTGGCCAGGCTTTTGCTACTGCATCAGGTTCCTTACTTAGGTATGCTACCGGTTGGGCGTGGGCTCCCAAGTCTGGGTGAGAACCCCAGTGCCACTCCTGACTTTTCGTAACATATAGGAAGAAGTTGTTTCCTGTAGGAAGGCTTAGAGCTAGAGCCTGCAGTAGTGCCTGCTTTAGGGTCTGAAAGGCTGCCTCAGCTATAGGGTCCCATTGTGTTAGATGGCTGTCAGCCTTTTGGGTTTCCTTAATCAGAGTGTATAGGGGTTTGGCTGTTTCACCATATCTGGCAATCCACAATCAGCAGAAACCAGTTATTCCTAAGAATCCCTGCAACTATTTTAAGCTCTTTGGTTGGGGTAAGACCAGTATGGGTTGGAGACGTTCTCCATCAAGGACCCAAATGCCTTTAGACAAGACAAGCCCTAGGTATTTTACCTCTTGGCTACAGAGTTGGGCTTTTTATTTGGAAACCTTACATCCACAAGTGGCTAGAAAGTTTAGGGGGTCCTGGGTAGCCTGCTGATGCTGGGTTTCTGAGTTAGTAGTTAAAAGTCATGCATGTATAGAAGAACCAGGATACCTGGTTGTGAAAAATGACTAAGGTCCTGAGCTAAAGCCTGGCCAAACAGGTTGGAGCTATCTCAAAAGCCCTAGGGTAACACTGTCTAGGTGAGCTGAGAATTCTGGTCCAAAGATCTTCAAAGGTGAACAGAAACTGGGAGTCAGGATGTAATGGAACACAGAAAAAGGCATCCATAAAGTCCAGAACTGTAAGCCATTGTGCTTCTCCTGGTATTTGAGAGAGCAGGGTATATGGTTTGTGTACAGCTGAGTATAAAGGGAATACAGCTGATTAGTAAGCCTGAGATCTTGCACTAGCCTCCATTGTCCATTAGGTTTTTGTACTCCTCAAATGGGAGTATTACAAGGGCTGCTATAGGACTTTACTAGATCCTGAGCTTTTAAGTTCCTTATAGTATCCTGTAGCCCCTTTTTGGCTTCTGGTCTTAAGGGGTACTGTCTTTGGCAAGGAAAAGAAGTGGGATCCTTTATCCTTATTTGAATTGGGCAGGCATTCTCTGCTCACCCAAATTGTTCCTCCATTGCCCAAATCTCGGGATTAATTCCTTCTTTAAATAATGGGCAGCAGAGAGGGATTTCCTCCCTGACAATGTTCATATAGCTAATGGTTCCTGCTCTGGCTAACAGGTCCCACCCTAGTAAGGGAGTGGGACTTGCTGGCATGATGGGGAAGGCATGGGAAAAGAGTATATCTCCCAAGTTACAGCTTAGGGGCTGGGAGAAATATTAGGAGACTGCTTGTCCTAGAACTCCTTGGACAGTTACAGACTTGGAGGACAATCATCCAGGACAGGAATGCAAAACTGAGAAGGCCGCGCCAGTGTCCAGGAGGAGGTCAACCTCCTGGCCTTCTATGGTTAGCTTTACCTGGGGCCTGGTGAGGGTGATGGCTTGTGCTGGCACTTGCTCTGGGCACCCTCAGTCCTGCTGTTGCGTCATCTGGTTAGCTACCTCAGACCCTGGGAAACTTCTTCCCCTGGTGTGCTTTGCAGTGATCCCCTTTGCATAGTGGGCAAGGACGAGGAGGTAGTCCATTCCTCTGGGGACAGTTTATCTTAAAGTGTCCTGGTAGGCTGAAGTGGTAGCAAGCTCTGCCAGACTGGGGGCTAACCCAAGTCTTTCTCTCTTCTGAGTCCCTTGGGTCTGCTTGCCTGAAGGCCATGACTAGGGCTGCGACTTTTCTCTGGTCCCTCCTGTTCCTTTTAGCCTGTTATTCCTGGTCTCTATTATAGAACACCAATGTTGCTAGATTCAGTAATTATTCTAGACTCTGTTCTGGCCTTAGGGCCAGCTTCTTCTTTAAAGATCTTGGGTTAAATTGGTCCCAGTTTCCAGGACACCCTTTAAGGGTGATTTTACATTGGGAAAAGTAGCACCCATCTGATATCAAACACAGGGATGCCTACATTCCTGGTTATTCCTTGCAACTGCTAGCCCTGGAGAATCCCCCAGTTATAGCACTTTGTAGTTTCCTTGTGCCCTAGATGCATGATTATATTCTGGGCCCCCCATGTGCTGGGTTTAATCATGCTCACTAGTGTCGTGGGCATACCATCACTGTCTAAATGTCCTTATTGGCCACCATAAGGACATGGGGACTGGCAGGATTAGTGGCCCTCTACCGGAGCATCCTTGAAGAACTAGGCCAGTGAGGCTTGGACAGTGGGTGCCAGTATTCCCTAGCAAGAGTTCAATTAATGTAGGCCTGACTATAAAGCTGCCCTAGGAGGATAAACTTTTTGATAGGGGCCTCTAAGCACAACAGTCTTGAAGGTAATGGATGACTTCATGGCCAAGGCCAGACCAATGCCCTTGGGACCTGGGCCTCCTCCCCCACCCCACCTTCCATCATAGGAGTATGCCCTAGGGTTGTGGGGCTTATAATTAACTATTGGAGCCTTGGACCAGGTCTGACTATGGTATTCTAGATGGAGAAGTTCTGCTGTATGGAGAGCCAATCCTAGGCAAGACAGAATGTACATTATTAGATTCTGGCACCACTTAATTGGATTGGGAAATCGTGGGTGACAAAAAACGAAAATGTCTCATAGCCTCACATACCAGCTGATAGACTCTGGCTCTGTTAGGACATAACCTAGCACTGCAGACTAAGGGAATGGGCCCTGTTAATAAATAGTCCTTCCCTATTTATATAGCAGGAGGACTTCATAGGCATAAGCCTGAGGGCACTGGATTGCCACCCCAAGAGCCTCATGTGTAGAAAATATCTTAGAGGAAAGAGCCAGGAAGAAGTTTGCCTTACGGAAATCTGGCCCCAGGAGGTTGGGGTCTGAGGGACTGGGCGTGGCTCGCACAGGCGGCAGCCATTCCCACTGCCTGGGCCAGCTGCTCTAGTGGTCCCGGTGCAGCTGCTGCCGCCGCCGCTGCTGTGGCTCTGGACATGGCTTGCACAGGCAGCAGCAGTTCCTGCCGCCTGGCTCAGCCGCCGCTGTGCCTCCTGCTTTCTGCAGGTGGCATCTGTCCAACCTGCCTCTGCCACTGCGGCAGGTCTTTACCTCCTTAACAAATTTAAAAGAAGCAAACAGGACAGATTAGCAAGCAAAAGGGGTCCAATGACACCACTCTGAAGTTCAAAGGACGTATTCCTGGCTGGCTCACCAAAGATGTAACTGGGGTGGGGCTATATACTCGGCTACCTCCCTGTTCCAATTCCGAGCTCCTTGGCATCTCTTACTCCAAGAATGGAGAAAGGGGCCCTGAAGGCACAGTGAGCTTACCATTCGAATAAATATAATGGACCCAAAGAGTTTAGCAGGGAGCAGTTTATTAGGCAGAGAGACAGTGAGCTTACCATTTGAATAAATATCATGGACCCAAAGAGTTTAGCAGAGAGCAATTTATTAGGCAGGGAGACAGAAAGAGAGTGAGTGAGAGCTCCCATGCTGCCCTGGGAGGGGACCCAAGGAAGGAATCCGTGGGAGCGGCAGGATTTTAACCCTGGAGTTATTCCCGCCCCATTCATGTTCTTGTCCAATAAGAGGAGTTATTTCAAGCTTCCGCTGGAGTGATTGATCTTTGACTTCTATACCAGATTGGCTACTTGGTCCCCAACAGAGCCCCCTCCTCCCAGAGCTTTCAGCTGGTTTTTTGAACCAAGAAACCTACTTGGATTTCTCTACCTACCCATGCACAGGAAAGTCAAACAAAGAACTTGACACTTAAAACCCCTCTGGTTCCCGGATGGAGGCAAAACCATACTCCTTGTGGACCCGGGAAGATAAATTTTATTCTTTAACACAGTCCCTCAGTAGGTGCATCCCTTTCTGTTGAAGTCATCTTGGTATTTGACTCTAAAAATAGGACTACATGTGGTAAAAATGTAACCCATATTTTTTTCCAAATCGTGAAGAAAGTCAGTTTTTACATAGCTTTTAAGTATACACAAGAATATCCTATATGTGTACAAAAGGATTCAGAGTTTCATTAAAGCTTTTTTGTGATAATTTTGAGATTTTGAAGTCAAAAGAAAACTTTGGAAGAATTATTATCATAAAATAATTTAAGATGCTTATACTACAAGGGGAGGGTTGAGGGTGGAGGAGTGAAGGTTGGTGTGGAATGGAGATGTTACAGATGTAGCATGTAATGCTGTGCCCAGTGTGGAGGAGATAGAAACAGAAAATAAGGGGAGAAAAGACAAAACAGTGAACTTCTAAGAATTAATAACATGTCTAACCAAGCCCTAATACCACTGTTGGTTCTTGAACCTTGAATTATTTTTGGGAAGAGTTGATAAACTCCCCAACATGATTTTTGGGAAGAGTTGATAAACTCCCCAACATGTAGAGCAGTTAGTTTCGATAGCCTCAGATAGGACAGGAAGTTAAGCCAGAAGAAACAATGAAGATAATATTGAATACATGAAAGGATGTATAAAGAGAGACCTGCAGTAGTTCTACAAAGAGAGATTGTTGTTAACTTTCTTTCTTTTTTTTTTTTTTTTTTTTTTGTGAGTCTTGCTGAGCAGCTGAGGCTGAAGTGCAGTGATGCGATCTCAGCTCGCTGCAACCACCATCTCTCGGGTTCAGGCGATTCTCCCATCTCAGCCTCCTGAGTAGCTGGGATTACAGACAGCCGCTATCATGCCTGGCTAAGTTTTGTATTTTAATAGAGACGGGGTTTCACCATGTTGGCCAGGCTTGTCTTGAACTCCTGACCTCAAGTGATCTGCCTGCCTTGGCCTCCCAGAGTACTAGGACTGCAGGCATGAGCCACCACACCCAACCTGTTGCTAACTTTCAATAGAACTCCAGCTGTAATTATGCGTATTTGGTTATTTATAGTATAAGATATCTAGGAAATGATTTGGCTTTCCTTGAAGTTAAGCCAATGCCACTAATATATCTATCATCCTGTGACAAAAGACAAAAATTTTGTAGAAAACAATGATAATGAAAAATACTCATATAATAGATACAATGTGCTTTTTTATGATTTACAGCTCCCCTGCCCTCATGGATGTTGGATTTCTAATCTTTCCAGTTTTTCCTCTAGCATAATGAGTAGTAATAATGCATTTCAATTAGTCTAAATAATATATTACTGAGAAAAATTAGTTCTCCATGCCTGAAGAACTTTTAATGTATCGAACTGTCATAAAAGCCTTATTTAATGGATCTAATGTATACTTACACGTTAAAATATGCACCCAGTCCCAACAGCTGAAATGAGTAAACATTTTATATTAAAAATTTTTTTAATGACAAAGATGTTAGTATCCACTTGGTATTTTATAAGGAAATGAGACAGTGGGGAATTGCTTAGACCTTTGCTTTAATACTGGGCACCTCCACCTTTAAGTAGCATCATGGTAATATATTTAGATCTTTCCTTAAGAAAATTGTTTTCTATGTTTTTAAGATCTTGCTGGCCTCTAGTGGTAATGTGACACTGTTGTTTAAACATTTTCAATTCTTATTAGTGTAAAGCCATTTGGAAGGCCTAGTCTGCCAAAAACTTTATTCTCAGTGTTCTGGGTTAGCAGTATTTTCAAAGTGTACATGTAACATCATCTTTCTCCTAAAGACTAGGGAAGCTGTCTGAGTCACTCCGACTCTGGCTCTGTATTTTGAATGATACTAGTTAAGCTCTGAAGCAGCCTCCCGTTATTATAGTGTATGTACAGTAGTAATTACTGCGCAAACTTTGCACTAACAATTCTTCCCAGAGTGTTTCAGCCCTCTTTTCTGAAGATTCTGGGGCTATTTTTTCCTTATTCTGTTTATAACAGTTTTTATTTTCTTAAGAGGAAGTTTTAAATTTACCACTGAGATTCATGTTTAGGCTCACCTCTTTATTTGATTTTGAAGAATTTTACATTTGAAGTACTGGTTTACTAAGCAAGATAATGATTTGTCACTTTCGTTTTTCCCTTTCGTCATGCAGATGTGAAAGGGCCAGCCACCCATCGTCTGTCTTGTGGTCAGTCACCCTACACAGAGACAACAACATGGGAGCGGAAGTATTGCATCCTCACAGACAGCCAGTTGGTATTGCTCAACAAGGAGAAGGAGGTGAGATGAGTAAACTCCTGAGATTACCTAGTTTTTGCTTCCATTTTGACAAGTTATATTATAAAAATAAAAGCTTGATGAATGATATATATAAGTCTAAAAGGCTGCTAATGTTGTAAAGATATGTTATTTTCGTGAAGGAGTGCGTTTCCATGAGATAGGGCTGGATTTTCACTAAGAAACAGTGAAAGATGTTGAGTTAAACTGAGGAGTTTGGAATGGGGAGGGGTTGGATTGTATAGGCCTGACCCTGCAAACGGTCTAGAAGGGGCCTTTGGAAATTATATCGTTCTACTTCGTAGCAAAAACAAATGCCATTAATTGGATTAATTGAAAGAGGTTTAATGAAGGGACTATTGGCAGATGTGTGGGCAGCGTAAAGGACCTATCAGAGTGAGGAAGCACCCACAAGCTAGCAATCGCAGAAAGCAGTTATCACCCCAGGCTTCCAGAGCAAGGGAAGAAAGCAGTGTTTCTGGAACCTAGAGAACTGTAGTTGCATGAGAGAGCTGCTTGACAGTTGCTGTGGTTATGCACAAAAGAACACAGCCTCTCCCAAACAAAAATGGCCAGCAGGGAGGAAGTACGACAGAATAAACACCCCACATTTTTTCTTCAGCCCTTCTGATTCCTTGCCAGTGTCACCTATTAGCCAACTCTAACTCGAAGGCAGAAAAACATTGCTTTTTGGTATATTCTATAGCAGCTTCCTAAAACATATAACAAGGTCAAGAAGGACAAAGATTAGAAAATATCTGGCAAAGTAGACAGAATGTAATCAGGACAGACGTCCAGTTCTAGATGTACCTTCTATTCTTCTAAATTAAAAAACTCTTAAACTTACTATTTTATTCCTCGAACTGTTACAGTTTATAAATCCTTCCACATCTAGCTCATTTATTTGCTTATTGGTGATTGATCAGATAATTGATATTCTGATTTGGCATGAAAAAACTACTCCACAAAAGCATCACAGTTCCCAATTTCTATCATATAAGAAAAAAGTGAATATAATCTTTTTTTATTTTGAGACGGAATGTCACTCTGTCGCCCAGGCTGGAGTGCAATGGCACGATCTTGGCTCACTGCAACTTGCACCTCCCGGGTTCAAGCGATTCTGCTGCCTCAGCCACCTGAGTAGCTGGGATTACAGGCACGTGGCATCATGCCCAGCTAACTTTTATATTTTTAGTAGAGACAGGGTTTCACCATTGGTCAAGCTGTTCTCAAACTCCTGACCTCATGATCCGCCTGCCTTGGCCTCCCAAAGTGCTAGGATTACAGGCATGAGCCACTGCGCCCAGCCAAGTAAATATAATCTTGACAAAGAAGAGGAATAATGAAAGGGAAGGAGAAGATCTCATTCAGTGAAGGAGAAATATTAATTGCCAAAACTATGAAAATAACTAGAAAGATGTAGGTAGAATATTATTCTGTAAGTCACCTTCCAGAGGTGAGTTCAAAAGAAGCAAAAAACAGGAAGCACATTTCTTAATCCTCATCTGTGAACCCCTACCTCCCCTTTCTCTTCTCTTGCTCCTTCTTCCTTCCCTATCCCTTCTGTTATCCATCAGCAGTTTTTAATATGGTAAGGAAAATACCAACAAAACAATGTCAGTTTCTTGTATTTTAATAGGAATTGCTTACTTTCAAGAGCCTTGTTAATATGCCTCAATGAAGAACTTGCTTATTCTTTTTCTCTAGCCATTGAAAATATCTTTTACATTTGTTATCATCTCCCTACCCATAACCCTTTTCCAGTATTTTAATATTCTTAAGTTTAATTTTATTAAAATATCTGAATAAAGGTCAGACTTTTCTAGAACAAGTTGTATATGTTGCTATGTTCATATTAAGTAGATACATAATAAAAATTGGTAAAGTGAACATTAATATAGAACATTTCTATTTATTCAGACTATTCAAAATATTTATTTTAACCAACTTACTGTCAGCAGTCTTTTCTCAGAGCTATTAATCAGGAGTAATATAGGTCAGGCACGGTGGCTCATGCCTGTAATCCCAGCACTTTGGAAGGCCGAGATGGGCGGATCACTAGGTCAGGAGATCAAGACCGTCCTGGCCAACATGGTGAAACCCTGTCTCTACTAAAATACAAAAAATTAGCTGGGCATGGTGGTGCAAGCCTGCAGTTCCAGCTACTCGCAGGCTGAGACAGGGGAATCGCTTGAATCCAGGAGGCGGAGGTTGCAGTGAGCCAAGATCGCGCCACTGCACTCCAGCCTGGTGACAGAGCAAGACTGTCTCAAAAAAAGCAAAATAAAAAAGGAGTAATATAAACAGATCATTTGCCATCTTTTTGCCCTTACCTACATTTTATTCAGTTTACTACTGTAAGAGATGAAATAGCTTTAATTATAGATAGCAGAAAGTTAAGAAGCATGCCTTTCCCAGAACCAAGGTACAGTTCCTCAGTTATAATCAATTGAGTAACCTGCACTTGGGCCACCTTTTGTCTCTTAAAATAACTGTCCATGATAAATAATTTTCGAAAACACTATCTTTTGTACCTTACCCATTTTTATGCCAGTCATCACGAGTAACCCTAAACACCTGGGGAACCCTCATCCCCTATGCTGCATGTACTCTCCTTATTGCTCTGTGTATTCTCTTTTCCAACACCGTCTTCCACTTGTTCTTCCCCAGAACCTCTTGTAACCCTTTCGCAATGTCCACTGCAATTCCAGGTTTATCATCAGCAAAACCAGCTGTTTCTTCTACCTCTTCTCTGTAGGGGTCCCTTAATTTCTTAATCTTACAAGAACCATGGATGAATCTTCCCTGAGGGTACTGTCTTCCCTGAAGTTTTGTCAGTAGATGGCTGTTTTTCTCCTACAGCTCTCCTACCATAATGTCTAGGATATCTAGGATAGGTGTCTTCCTCTTTCAGGGCTGCTGTCTATTCTCCCTTGTTTTCCCTAAAATGTCCAAACTCTGAATCTCACATTGTAGTCACTTTTGTTTTTGAGAGAGTCTCACTCTTGTTGCTCAGGCTGGAATGCAATGGTGTGATCTTGGCTCACTGCAACCTCCGCCTCCCGAGTTCAGGTGATTCTCCTTCCTCAGCCTCCCAAGTATTTGGGATTACAGATGCCTGCCACCATGTCCAACTAATTTTTTGTATTTTTAGTAGAGACAGGGTTTCACAGTGTTTGCCAGGCTGGTCTCGAACATGATCCACCCACCTCCGCTTTCCAAAGTGCTAGGATTGCAGGCGTGAGCCACCACAACTGGGCTGTAGTCATCTTTTAACCTTCCTCATCATTTTTTGTTGATTCTGTCCCCTGGGTCATTATCTCTAAGAATACTCCAGTTTTAATTTTGTATGATTCTAATATCCATAGAGATACTTTTCTTGTCTAACACACTGGCTCTCAATTCCTTGAACGCCTTCTTTAAGGATCTTACCTTATTGCTACAACTTCTTCGTATTTACAATTGTGTGCATATTACTGTTTGACTAATACCTTCTATCTTACTAGCTCATTTCTTATTTCAATGATCCTTCAACCTTCTGGGCCCTCTTACCCATTGATCCTGTCAACTTTTCTGCCTTTTATAAATCCTCTCTCTCCTCTTCATCCAGCCTGAGTTCCATGGTCATTCTCATCACTCTTTTGCATACTATTTCCTTGCCCTTCTCTTGCTTCATCATACATACTTGGCAAAGTGATAGCTCAAACATATACACCATAGAATACTATGCAGCAATCAAAAATGATGAGTTCGTGTCCTTTGTAGGGACATGGATGAATCTGGAGAACATCATTCTCAGCAAACTGACACAAGAACAGAAAATGAAATACTGCATATTCTCACTCATAGGCGGGTGATGAACAATGAGAACACATGGACACAGGGAGGGGGGTACTACACACTGGGGTCTATTGGGGGGAATAGGGGAGGGACAGCGTGGGGGGAGATGGGGAGGAATAGCCTGGGGAGAAATGCCAAATGTGGGTGAAGGGGAGGAAGGCAGCAAAACACACTGCCATGTGTGTACCTATGCAACTATCTTGCATGTTCTGCACATGTACCCCAAAACCTAAAATGCAATACAAAAAATGATAGCTCAAGTGCATCTTCCTCTTTATCTCATCCTTGTGGCTTAATGTATCTAGAGAAAATTACACACACCATGCTGACTGGTGTTAAACGATCGGCTAGAAACCTCCTGTGAGCCCATAATGTTGCTTGGCAATCACAAAACATTTTCCCTGCTTCGGTTACTGTCCCACTCTCCTGGACTAGTGCTTCACATTCTGTATGTGGTATAAAGTACCAGCTTTCCCTCTGCCTACCTTGTCATGGTCAATAAAATGCAATAAAGTGGGTTGTTAAGAAAAAAATGAAAATTAAAAAAAAAAAAAACCATAAAAATACAATCCCACTTCTGGGTAGCTACCCAGTGGAAAAGAAGTCATTATAGAAAAAGGATACCTGCACACACATGCTTACAGCAGCACATTTGCACTTGCAAAAATACGGAACCAGCCCAAATGTCCATCAATCAAGAGGTGGATAAAGAAAATACAGTGTATGTATATACTGTGGAATACTACTCAGCCATAAAAAGAAATGAAATAATGGTATTTGAAGCAAACTGGATGAAACTGGAGACCATTATTCTAAGTGAAGTAACTTAGAAATGGAGTATGTTCTCACTCATAAGTGGGAGCTGAGCTGAGGATGCAAAGGAATAAAAATGATACAACGGACTTTGGGGACTTATGAGAAAGGGTGGGAGGGAGGTAAGGGATAAAAGACTACACATTGGGTACAGTGTACACTGCTCAGATGACGGGTGCATCAAAATCTCAGAAATCACCACTAAAAAACTTATCTACGTAATCAGGTACCACCTGTTCCTTCAAAAACCTATTGAAATAAATAATAATTAAAAATTTTAAAAATATATTAAGACCACATTTTTATTGGGCTTAACAGACGTTAAATCACAATTCAGTAAGTATGTTCAGCATAATCATAACATAGGAAAAGAAGGAATAGAATGACAGAAATTATATATATTCGTGGAAAGTAGGCTGTACAAACCTACTGATCACACCAAGTGTGCTACTTCTCAGTTTCTATACTATTTAGTTTATTGTGGACTAGTCACAATTTGCAGCACAACACAGGAGCTTGAACTACACTTTGAGTAGCACAGTCCAGAATGATTTCTAAGATAATGTTTTTCATACCTTCTCCTATCTCCTCACACTGCCAATCTCTTCTTTATTATTCCCAGTTAGAGCTGATTGCTTTGCTTATTACTTCACTGAGAAAACTGAAAAATTCACAAGAGAACTTCTGCATATTCCATTACTGTGTCTGCCTAACAGCAACTGTTGCCTTCTACCCTGATATTTCTTTTTCTTTTTCTTTTTGAGATGGAGTTTTGCTCTTGTCGCCCAGGCAATGGTGCGATCTCAGCTCACTGCAGCCTCCACCTCCTGGGTTCAAGGAACTCTCCTGCCTCAGCCTCCTGAGTAACTGGGATTACAGGTACCCGTCACGAAGTCCAGCTAATTTTTTTGTATTTTTAGTAGAGAGGGTTTTCACCATGTTGGCCAGGCTGATTTCAAACTCCTGACCTCAGGTGATCCACTTGCCTCAGCCTCCCAAAGTGCTGGATGGAATACAGGCAAGAGCCACCGTACCCAGATGATTTTACTTTTTTAACTGTGGTTGAACTGTCTATTATGGTCAGCCTTTCTGGTTGTGTTCATTCCATTATTTCTAGCCTGTTCAGGATATATCACTAGCAATTCTCCCCTACTTTTTAAAAAAAACATTTTAGTTTTTGCTCTTTACCATATCATTCCCATTAGCATGCTATTTTTTTTCTCTCTGTTTTTTTTTAAGCAGAATTTTGCTGTCGCCCAGGCTAGAGTGCAGTGGCGTGATCTCGGCTCACTACAACCTCCAACTCCTGGGTTCAAGCAATTCTTTTGCCTCAGCCTCCTGAGTAGCTGGGGTTACAGACATGTGCCACCACACCCAGCTAATTTTTGTGTTTTTAGTAGAGATGGGCTTTCACCATGTTGGCCAGGCTGGTCTCAAACTCCTGACCTCAGGTGATCCACCCACCTCAGCCTCCCAAATGTTGGGATTACAGGCATGAGACACCGTGCCTGGCTCTTTTTCTAATCTGAAAAAAATAAATACTGTATTAACCTCATTAGTACCTCCAGACACCACCTTTCTCTTCCCTCCTTTATATAAAAAATTCTCAAAACATCTATGCGCATCGTCTTTAATTCCTGTTGTCTCTTATATCTATTCCAGTCAGACTCTTGCCCACATCACTGCCAGAATTGTGTTTGCTCACTAGTGACCTTCACATTGCTAAATTTAGTAGTCAGTTCTCAGTTCTCATCCCTTTTTTTTTTCTTTTCTTCGAGACAGAGTTTTGCTCTGTCACCCAGGCTGGAGTGCAGTGGCACGATCTTGGCTCACTGTAACCTCCACCTCTCTGGTTCAAGCAGTTCTCTGCCACAGCCTCCTGAGTAGCTGGGATTACAGGCACCTGCCACCACACCTGGCTAATTTTTGTATTTTTAGTAGAGACCATATTGGCCAGGCTGGTCTTGAACTCCTGACCTTGTGATCCACCCACCTCGGCCTCCCAAAGTGCTGGGATTACAGGCATGAGTCACTGTGCCCAGCCTCAGTTCTCATCTTAATCTACTAATGGCATTTAATGCAGTTGATCTCTCATTTCTTCTCCTAAAATAACTTTTCTTACTTGGCTTCCATGATACTGTGCTCTTTTTGTTTTTTTTTGTTTGTTTGTTTTTTCTGCCTCTCTGAAGTTCCTTGAGTCATCTTTACAGATTTCTTTCTTTTCTTTTCTCCAAATCTTAATATGGAAGGTACCACAGGGTTCAGTCCTGGGACTTTACTTCCTTAGGGATCTCATCCAGTCTTGAGGCTATAAACATGTCCTCTAATGCTGATGATTCCTAATTTTATATCTTAAAACTCCACATCACTGTTTCTCTCTTAAAGAGATGGAGTCTCACTATGTTACCCAAGCTGATCTCTAACTCTTGGGCTCAAGTGATCCTCCCACCTCAGCCTCCCAAAGTGCTGGGATTACAGGCATGAGCCACTGTACCAGGCCATCTTTTTCTCTAGACACATATATCCATCTGTGCATTACACATCTCTACTTGTCATTTCTAGCATGCCCCACACTTCAGCCCTAATCTTCACTTCATAACTTACCAGAGGTTATCCTATCTCCATTAATAGCAACTTCATCCTTCCAAATTTCAAAGGCCCAAAACTTCCCAACTTGCTGCTTTCCAGACACACTGACTTTGTCACTATTTCATGAGAACAATCAAGCATGTTCCTCCTTAAGTCCTTAGTCTTGGCTTTTTCTTCTGCATGGAACGTTCTTCCCTCTTATATTTCATGGCTCACTTTCTCAACTCCTTTATCTCTTTGCTTACATACTGCATACTTAGTAAGGCCAACCCTGACTAACCTATTTTAAATTGTCAGTTCTCCCCACATCACTATCCAAAACTTCTGATCTAATTACCTGGCTCTAACATTTTTTTCTGTAGCATTTGCCAGCTGCTAAAATGCTGTAGAATTTATTTATTATGTTCACTGTCTCTCCTTCTGGAATATAAGCTTTGGAGCAAAGATTTTGTCTGTTTTGTTCTAGGATGTCTCTGCCAGTGCTTAGAACAGTTCCAGAAACATAGGAAACTGTCAGTAAATATTTGTTGAATGAGTGTTGCAAGAGCCAAATTATAAACTTTTATTTCTGAATGCCCATTTCCTTAATATAAGTTGAAGAGAAGAGATCTTTTCTTTCCATGATATATCTACCCAGAACATACAACTTAATTCTTTATTTTTCTAAAACTAATAAAAAGAGGAGAAAATTTATGAGGTGCTTTTCTACAGTTGAATACATGATTCCGTCTCTATTTACTGAGCACCTGTCATTATGTTTAGTATTGTGGTCACAAATACGCAGTTTTGTTGAGACACTCTGAGGTAAAATAAAGTTAAAACCATTTGGAATTAGATAGAGGTAGTAATTGCACAACATTTTGAACATACTAAATGCCACCGAATCATTCACTTTAAAACAGTAAATTTTATGTAATACAAAGTTTGCCTTAATAAGTTTATTTTTTGGTTGTAATATCACCATAAGAGAAAGATTAACTGAGATATGGCCTAGGATGGATTATTGCATGGAGTGGAAAATGCCAAAAAGGTGTTTTATAGAGAAATTTATGCTTGGGCATAAATATATCCATATATATATATATATGGATACAAAGTCAAGAAACATATATATCTTTGGTAAATTGTAAAATATTCAGAGTTAACATAGTTTGCAAGAGGAAAAGTGATAGCTAGCAAGAACTAGATAATGAAGAACCTTAAAGGCTATGATGAGGAATTTGGATTTTATTCTGGAAATGATCTGGACCAGGGAAAGGGTATTTAGCAAGGTAATGACATCATTAGATTTGCCTCTTAGAGAAGGAACTCTGTTGATTATGTAGAAAATGGATGAAAGGGATTAGAAGCAAATAGATGAGTTAGAAGATTATTGCAGTAGACCAGGTGAGGAATAATGAAGGGATAAATTTAAAAAACAGTTTACAAAAACAGTTTAATGCCCTCAAGTGTTTATGTTCTGCCATTATAAAATTGGGAAAATTAAATTAAATCTCTAGGGAAAAAAAAAGTGAAGCCATTGATTTACTTGCTACTTGAATAAGTTTAACTTGCTATTAATTTTATCACATGAAAATATTATAAATCCATTTCGTGTGTAAGGACCAGAAGATTCCGTCACCCTTCTACTTTTCACCCACACTTAAGAATTATAAAGAATGTGGCCCTGATGTGGTGGCTCACTCCTGTAATCCCGACACTTCGGGAGTCTGAGGCAGGTGAATCACGAGGTCAGGAGTTCAAGACCAACCTGGCCAACATGGTGAATCCCCATCTCTACTAAAAATACAAAAATTAGCTGGGCATGGTGGCAGGCACCTGTAATCCCAGCTACTTGGGAGCATGAGGCAGAAGAATGGTTTGAACCTGGGAGGCAGGGGTTTTAGTGAGCCAAATCCCACCATTGCACTCTAGCCTAGGCAACAGGGTGAGACTCCATCTCAAAAAAAAAAAAAAAAGAATGTAACTCTTATCCTCAGAATTTGGCAATGAATAATTTAGAATTTCTTGAAATGAGTTAAGGAATTTCCTGCTAAAATTCTCTAAAAAGGTGGTTTTAGGGCCAGGCACGGTGGCTAAAGCCTGTAATCCCAGCACTTTGGGAGGCCAAGGTGGGTGGATCACAAGGTCAAGAGATCGAGACCATCTTGGTCAACATGGTGAAACCCCGTCTCTACTAAAAATACAAAAAAATAGAAAGGGTTTTAAACACTAATCAAGTCATCATGAGGGTGTTTATTGCTGTATTAAAAAGATGAATTAAAAGGATTCTCTAAGGATTTAAACTGAATCCTTAGCCAGGCATTGCTAGAATGTGGGAGGATTATATTAGTCTAGTATCACTCATATATGAAGTCAGTGTGTGGGATCTTTTAATGCTTTCTCTTAACTCTGCATGTTTCTTGTCAGAACTGGGGAAAAGTCTGTTGGAGGAGTATATATGGGAAGAGTGTTAAATCTATCGATTACCAATCTGGGAATGTTGTGGAAGGGTAGATTGGGGCAGAATGCTGAAAGGGAAGCTTGCTGGAGGTGTCACCTTGAGAAAGGACTTACTGCTTCATGTAAATTTGTGCTAAATAGACACTGCTTGTGTGCTATGAAATATATATTTCCTTGCCTGGGTGACAGGAAAGGCCCCTGCTGGCTTGATACCAATCCAGTTCAAAGATGGCACAGGATGCCATTTGACTTCCATTTTGCTTGCAAGAGATGAGACCAAGTAAATGTGAGATTAAGGAGTCGAGGGAAATGGTAAAGATGACAAACATGAACCCCTCTGAGTACAGCCCCATTATAAAAATACAAAAGAAAGCTGAATTTTTGTTTATTTCTTTTGGCAATAACAGTCTATTAGGCAGGGTACATATGACTCCCTTTTTCTTAATGCAAATTCTACTTTCCATATTGGAAATGTTTAAGGCTGGATGCTAGTGTTTAGGCAGCAGGGCATTTACAATGACACTTTTTAAATATTTTAAACATTTTTCTTTTGAAAGGTAGTGTTTACACTCATATGTTGATGAAAATATGAAAACATTAGTCTTCATGCAAATAGCTAAAAATTAACTGTTATTTATTGTGGGGTAAGCTACCTGTGGCATATTTCATTCAGAACCACTTTTAAGTTATTCAGTAGATATATAATATGCCCTTATATGTTATTCCCTATGCTAGAAGTTACAAATAACAAGATAGATCTTTCCTCTCTCTCGCCCACAACAAGTTTAGTTGTATAAATAAAGCAATTTTAAAGTGACATTTGATAACACAAATAAACTGGATAGAATAAGGTAAACTGGATAGAAAAAGAGAAAGAAATCCATTTATTATAAGGAAGCTTGGCCTAACTAGTATGTCATTAAGATGCCACTGGCAATGGGAATTACCAAAGGAAAGCTTAATAAAAGAAGCAATTTGATCAAAGTTAGGTGTTATAAATATTAATCTTTAGGATGAATTGGAAAGAACAAGACATAGAAAAGAGACAGAACAATTGGGAGACTGCTGTTCCTCAGATCGAAAAGTCTGAGTGGCTTCTCAGTTCTCCCCATGCATGGCCTGGTATTCCAGCCCTCTCAACATGTTCATAATATGCTTTGGTGTTCTATCCCTTTAGCTAAATTGGCCTACTCCCTGTCCTAAAACAAAACAAAAAAGTCATATACTTACCATCTTCTTGGCTGATGTTATGCTTTTTCCTTTGCCTAAAAAGGCCCCCATCTCTGCCTATCATTCATTCATTTGTAAACTATTTTATGGTTTGGGGATTTACTGGTAAAGTACAAGCCGTTAACTTACATGGAATTAGTTGCATAAATGAGTAATTATAATTTAACACAATAAATATAAGGACAGAGAAAGATGTGTTACTGGCGGAACTAAATGGAAGTGTACCTTAACCTTCCCTTAGGGGACTGGTAGAGGAGGAAAAGACAATGCCTAAACTAAGCCTCAGGATGAATAAGCATCTACCTTGCAGACTTAGAACAGAAAAGAAAATGAGGGAAAACATTTCAGGATGAGAGAACAAACTAAGCCATGGAACTGAACTACAAAATAGGGAATGTGTTAAAGAACTGCAAGCAATTTGGTGTTTCTAGAGTGAAGTCTAAAACTGAACACAAAGACAAAGACAGTGGCCAGATTGTGGAAGATCTGGTATACTATATTAGGGAGCTTTTACTTTATATGATAGTAGTTTTTAAACCCTTTTTAAGACAGGATACTTTCTTTGTAGAAAAGCTTATGCAGAAGCCCTGCACAACAGATACACTGAGAATTATGTTCAGGTTGAAGCAGAGATACTTCCCCCACCCCACATACACAAACACACCACCACTCCTTTGAAAACCACTGCTAGAGGCAAAGAACTGCTGAAGGGCTTTAAACCTCAGAATGACATGACCATGTTTGCATTTTGGAACTATTATGATAACTTTGTAAAGGATAGTTTTAAGGGGCAGAATGTCCCAGGGAGATACCAGTGAAGAAACTGTTGCAGGAGTTTGGTTAAGAGATAAATAGAGGCTTTTGGCACCAGCTGTGACAGAATGGTACAAGACTGGCCCTCCCACTGTAAAGAACAAATAGGATAGCATCCCCTCATCAAAATATATAGAGAGAAAGCGTGTAAATGCAACTATTTTCAGACATTGGACAATAGGCAGCCACTGTGATGGTCACCATTGCCCAGGTGTCTGCTGCATACTCTTTCCCGACTTCGATGCTGTAATCTGGAGACCAGGCCGGGCAGAGTACGGTGGACTCACTGAGCCAGGGAGGCACAGAACAGAATTTTGCATCTGAGAGCGCTAGAATCTGCTGGTTAGGATACCAGAGAGTCTTTGGCCAAGAGCTGGAATGCACATATCCAGGGAAAGACTACATAAGTTTTCCAGAGAGAAACTGAAGTATTGAAAACAGAATACTAGTGGTCATGCTGAGCAATGACAGAGATCTGACCCTGCCAGTGAGAAACCTATTTAAAACCTGACCACTCCAGGAATACAGCTGAGAAATCAAAAGATCATACCTCAAAAATGTGGAAATTGAGGTCCACTAAGGCCAAATGATTTATTTATACCTTCACACATAGTACCGGTGGCCAAGGACTAATAAGTGAATAATTAGAATTGAAGATACAGAGTATAGATCAGTGGTTCTCTACTTTGCATGTCTAGAATGTCTAGGAGAGGTCTAAGCATTGATATATTTTTTTTTCTCCTAAGAAAAAAGATACGTGTGCAGAATGTGCAGATTGTTACATAGGTATACATGTGCCATGATGGTTTGCTGCACCTGTTATCCATCCTCTAAATTCCCTCCCCTCACCCGCTACCCGGCAACAGGCCCTAGTGTGTATTGTTCCCCTTCCTGTGTCCATGTGTTCTCATTGTTCACCTCCCGCTTAGGAGTGAGAACAGCATTGGTATTTTTTAAAGCTCCCATAGCTGATTATAAGTTGCAGCCAAGGTTGAGAAGATCTTTCATACATGACACTTCTAGATGCTTACCCATAATAGGAAAGAGAAAACAACACTTTAAGCCACCTTAGTGAGCATCCCAGAATCAGTTGGAGGCTTGTTAAAACACAGATTGCCGAGCTCTACCCTGAGTTTCTGATGCAGTAGGTGGGGGTGGGTGGGGGGGTCTGAGAATGTGCTTTTCTAACAAGTTCCTGGGTTATGCTGTTGCTGCTGTGACCTAGACCATGTGTTTTGAGAACCAGTGCCTTAAGGAGATAAGAAAGTTGAGGAATGTTTTTTTTCTTTAAGGTACTGAAAAATCCTCTTGAGCATATAGTAGTCCTGAGCACCTTTTTAGCATTCTTTAGGAAAATAAATGGGAAGAGCTTTCTAATGCTAGTTAGCATAATCTTGATTTCCTGTACTTGACTTTCTAATCTGTATGAGTTCAGATTGAAATAAAAATTAATTTCCATGTGATTTAAAACTATATGAAAGGCAGTTTTACTGAAAATGAAATTGTGTGTGTGTATGTGTGTGTGTGTGTGTATGTGTGTGTGTGTATGTGTGTGTGTGTGTGTATGTGTGTGTATGTGTGTGTGTATGTGTGTGTGTATGTGTGTGTGTATGTGTGTGTGTGTATGTGTGTGTATGTGTGTGTATGTGTGTGTGTATGTGTGTGTATGTGTGTGTATGTGTGTGTGTGTATGTGTGTGTGTGTATGTGTGTGTGTATGTGTGTGTGTATGTGTGTGTGTATGTGTATGTGTGTGTGTGTATGTGTGTGTGTGTGTGTATGTGTGTGTATGTGTATGTGTGTGTATGTGTGTGTGTGTATGTGTGTGTGTGTGTGTGTGTGTGTGTGTGTAAACAAAATATGTGCCACATTGCTTTTCTGTTTTCATGGATGGTTTGAAATTAACAGAGAGGACAAGGAGCCAGAGATGTAGTTTGGCTTTGTTATTATACGTCTTAGATACCTGAGACGTCATTTACTCCTTTTCTACTTTCTTTGTCTAAAATGGAATGAAATTGAAGTGCTTGGTTTTGTTTTGTTTGTTTTTGAGAGACAGGGTCTCACTCTGTCACCCAGGCTGGAGTACAGTGATGTGTTCATAGCTCACAGCAGCCTTGGATTCCTGTGCTTAAGTGATCCTTCTGCTTCAGCCTCCCAAGTAGCTGGGACTACCGGTACACACCACTACAGCTGGCTAATTTTTGTTTTCAGTTTTTTTAGAGATGGGCATCTTACTATGTCGCACAGGGTCTTCAACTTCTAGCCTCGAGATTTTCCCACCTCGGCCTCCCAAAGTGCTGAGATTACAGATGGGAGCCCCACTGCGCCTAGGTTTTTTTTTTGTTGTTTTTTTGAGACAGTTTCACTCTTCTTGCCCAGGCTGGAGTGCAATGGTGCAATCTCAGCACTCACTGCAACCTCCACCTCCTGGGTTCAAGTGATTCTCCTGCTTTAGCCTCCCAAGTAGCTAGGATTACAGGCATGCATCACCATGCCCAGCTGATGTTTTGTATTTAGTAGAGGCGGGGTTTTACCATGTTGCTGAGGCTGGTCTCTTAACTCCTGACCTAAGGTGATCCACCACCCATCTCGGCCTCCCAAAGTGCTGGGATTACAGGCGTGAGCCACTGCACTCGGACAATTTTTTTTAATTGAGGCAAAAGAAGAAGAGAAGTAGCCCCATTATAAGGCTACAAGGCCAAAGAAGAAGGAAAAAAAAGAAAATTTACTCTCATGTTATAGAACTTGGAAGATACATAATTTTTATGAGCAATTCAGTATAAACAAGTAAATATGAACTAGTAAACTAAATTAGGACAGTCAGAATGTAGAAAATTGCTTGGGTATAACCTATTCTCTTAGCTATAAGAGAATGAAATGCTAAGATTTGCGCATTTCAGCTTGGCTCATTTGAAATAGGCTCTATCCAATTTTAAAGGCGTATATCAATGTCTTTTTTAATATTTTAGCTAAGAAGCAATCTGTAGTGTGGCTCACAGCTGGAATCCCAGCAGTTTGGGAGGCCGAGGTGGGTGGATCACCTGAGGTCAGGAGTTTGAGACCAGCCTGGCCAACATTGTGAAACCCCATCTCTACTAAAAATAGAAAAAAACTAGTTGGGCATGGTGGCGTGTGCCTGTAATCCCAGCTACTTGGGAGGCTGAAGCAGGAGAATCACTTGAACTTGGGAAGCAGAGGTTGGAGTGAGCCAAGATCACACCATTGCACTCCAGCCTGAGTAACAAGAGCGAGACTCGGTTTCAAAAAAAAAAAAGAAAGAAAGTAAAATATTCTTAAGAAAATGCAGTTTAGAATAAAAGTTACATCATGTTCCCTGTATCCTGGATGAGGAGTAAAATGGCCTAACCTTTAAAAGTGATACTTTGAATACAACCTTTGATCCTATTTTAAGCTTAAATATTGGGAATTAAAGAGTCTACATTAAAACTTGGAGAAAATTGAGTGAATTTTAGGCCCAAATAAGAAGTTTGCTATATTATATTTATTCTCTCCTTTGATATTGCAGAGATAAAATATGTCCTCATAGAAGCCATTCTTTTTCCTGGATATGACCTTTATAAATTTGCACAGAAAAAATATTTCCTCCTAAAACACCATAAAAAACTCCTGCTTTTTTTCTGCATTGTTTACACCTTTATTATTTAAGATAATAGGCATTTTTAGAACTATTATCAAATAGTTTATTTATTTAGACTCAGCTGTTTCTTCAAAGAACTAGACTATTTTTTCCAAATTTACTCTCATTCTTCCTACTTTTAAGACAGATACAGGATATGTTTTGCCTTTTTTAATAGGAGATAGTCATTTAAACCTATCGGTGATACTCTTAATTATTTAGGTAGAGATAATAAAATTTCCATCCTGAAAGGGACAGATGACTTAGATGACTGTTAGTGAAGTTTTATATTACAGAGTACTTTTGTGGTACTCTTAATTATTTAGGTAGAGATAATAAAATTTCCATCCTGAAAGGGACAGATGACTTAGATGACTGTTTGTGAAGTTTTATATTACAGAGTACTTTTGGAAGAGTTCATGTCTTTATTGATACTATTGTTTGGCCTTGGCTTAATTTTGTAATTTACATTTCTTAATTCTGCCCTTCAGTTTCTCAGTGTGCAAAGAGTAACCATAGTTATGGTAATGAGGAAATGGGAGAATTGCAGGTTCTATAAGGAGTATGAAAATTTTAAGTGCTTATGGAGGCATTAGGAATTTGCTCCTCGGATTCTCATTAACAGAGAGAGAGGTTTCCTTGCCATCATCTCCTTGACCTGAGTCATAGGAGTTGGATTACTGAAGCAAAGCAGAAGGCATGTACACTTAAGCCCCTATCTGTCCCAGTTTTGCTGGATCAATTGATGTGATATGTGTCCATTATAATCATTTGGAGAAATAAATCATTCATTTCCCATCTCTTAAAAGTAGATAATAGCCAGGCGTGGTGGTGCATGCCTGTAGTCCCAGCTACTCGGGAAGCTGAGGTGGGAGGTTTGCTTGAGCCCAGGAGTTCTGGGCTGTACTGCGTTACGCTAATCGATTGTCTGCACTAAGTTCAGCATCAAAATGGTGACCTCCCAGGAGTGGGTACCACCAGGTTGCCTAAGTAGCGGAGAACCGGTCTGGATTAGAAACAGAGCAGGTCAAAACTCCTATGCTGATCAGTGGTGGGACTGCACCTGTGAATAGCCACTGCACTCCAGCCTGGGCAACATATCAAGACCCCGTCTCTAAACAAAAGATTTTTAAAAAAAGGTGATAATAATAATGCCTCCCTCATAATGTCACACATATAAATTCATTAGACTTGCACATATAAGAACTCAGTGTTTTATTATTGAAATTTATTGAAAGCAGTATTGGAGCCATAATAAATTAGGAATTATGATTAATTACTTTCTCAAACTATTTAGGATGTTACAATTTTTTTTTATCTTTTTTTAAGTTGGAGTTTTGCTCTTATTACCCAGGCTAGAGTGCAGTGGTGTGATCTCAGCTCACCACAACCTCCACCTCCCAGGTTCAAGCCATTCTTCTGCCTCAGCCTCCCGAGTAGCTGGAATTACAGGTACCCACCACCATGCCTGGCTAATTTTTGTATTTTTAGTAGAAATGGGGTTTCACCATGTTGGCCGGACTGGTCTCGAACTCTTGACCTCGTGATCTGCCTGCCTTAGCTTCCTGAAGTGCTGGGATTACAGGCATGAGCCACCACGCCCTGCTCTAGGATGTCACATAGTTCTTAATTCTGTTAAAAGTTACTAGTAAAATCTCATTACTGCATACTTAGCGTTACTAGGAAAACAAAACAAAACCACAACTTCGAGCCATCTCATTACTCTACAATGATAACCTGCTTTGTAAGTTTTAAAGTGGTTATTGGCATTAGATTTTCTTTTCCACTATTCATAGTTCTCATTCCACATATGCAAATAACCAGTTGATATGTTTCTGAAATTATGTCAGAAAAAAATGCTTTTTAGGATTATAAAAACAGTCTGACCTTTGGAAGCAAATGGTATTTATACAAGTTTCCACTGAAAATGTGTTTTATTAACTGTGTCTAAGTTCTCAGTTAGACAAAATTGAAGAAAATTTGGATGGTTTTAATACATTTATTTAATAAAATCTTTTAAGAGAATTTTGAAGCTAAATCTTTCTGGTCAACTTTTATCTCCATTTATTTTATTTAACACTGAACAAAATTGGAAGTTGTGAACCAGTTTCTGATATAGAAGAACCTTTTATTTGTGTGAGTGTTTTGTTTCCAGGAGCAAGTACACACCTGGTTATGATTTGTACATACTTTGTGTAATTTGCATACTCACCTTTCCTGATGTTTCCGTTTTCTTTTTAAAGGAAAGCGTCCTGTAAAGGAGTTGGTAATACCTTACCATTGTATATACTTTATATATATATATATATATATATATATATATATATATATATATATATATATAAAGATATACTTTATATATAGTATATATATATAAAGTATATATATATACATTTATATATATATACTTTATATATATACATAAAAGTATATATATACATTTATATATATATCTTTATATATATATACTTATATACTTATATATATACCTTTATATATAGTATATAAAGTATATCTATATTTCTCCTGCCTTACTCTTTGTTACACACTTCTGTCTTCATTGACTAAAACCATTATTCAGTCAGAAGCTAGATATGGTCAGTTCACTATTAAATTTCGTCTTTTTCTTTTGCTTAACTAGTTACCTGTGGAAGGGGGACAGGAGCAGCAGACAGATTCCACCAAAGGGCGATGCCTGAGGAGAACCGTCAGCGTCCCTTCCGAGGGTCAGTTTCCTGAGTACCCACCAGAGGGCACCACTAAACTGGGTAAGCTACTACGGAAAGGAAATAAATTCCTAGCTTTTATCCTGTAATTTATGGACTTGTTACTGAGTAAAACAAAACATCCTGCATTTCCTGTTAAGTAAATGTGTTGAAATCAATGGCACATTGAGAGTTAGAGGTCACTAGAGAGTGCTGTTCTTTATAACCGACTAACAGCAAAGTTGTTTTAAAGAGATAGACTTCAGGTGAGTACTAGTAAGGTTGCTGTTTAGTCCTAGGCAGATGGGATAATGTGTTGCTTCTGGTTTTATTGCTTATCTGTAGATTTTGAGAGAGTATTCGGTGATCTTGTTGAAGCACTGAAGTTGATAAGAGATCCAGTATGTGCTGGAACTTAGTGTTTACGGGTTTAGATGTATCTTCTTCAGGTAGCTACTGATGTTGCCTTGTACAGTGTAATATCAGATCAGGCTAATTTAGCTAAGTTAATTTTGCATGTCTCTCAAAAGTAATATGCTGGACTATGGTTGAGTAGGTGACAGAAGGGAGAAACCCTACTTTCACTTTTCCAGTAAGGTTACCAAAGAAACCTTACTTCCATTGTTATATGCTCAAACAGTTAATGTCAGTATCAAAGCAGCTAGCTATTTCTCCATTCCCTACCAAATGTATTCTGTTAAATGTTTTCATTTTTAATAATTGATATTTAAATAATCAGACTGGTCAGGTAATTTTAAAAACATAATTAAGATTAAATAGAATAATGAAGGAATTTGAAAAGTAGGAATTGTTCTGGTGCTTTACATTGTTGTGTTATTATTTGCTTAGTGACCCATAGACTTTTGACATTTGATAAGTAGATGGAATCATTTATTTCTCTATGATGATCAGTATGGATAATTCTGTAATTTTGGTTATATTTTCTAAAATCAGGGTTTGGTTAGATGTTTTGGAAGAGGTTGCCTTTTTCTTCATTTCTAAGTGGAACCCCAAACTTTTGGTCAGAATTTGAATCTGTTATTTTTCTTTTTATTCTGTAATAATTGTCGCTTTCCTAGAAACTAGTTGGGTTAGCAAGTACTTCTTTCCAAGGAGTCACCTTGGAGAAGTCAGATTTTTCTCTCATCGTATTTCCACTGTACTTCTTTAACATGTTTTGTTGAAATCAGCTTAGATGTGGGCCTGAATTCTACTAAAAACCTGTCTGGGTTTAACCATTTTATAGACTGTTTATATTTTACATCCAACTTCTATGTAAGTTAAACTAGCTTAGAGTCACCTTCTTTCAATTCCTTTGCTTTCATTATTTGCAATGACGTGTTGACTATTGTCTTTTATTTTTCCCCCCCGAAACCAAGTCTTGCTCTGTTGCCCAGGCTGGAGTGCAGTGGCGCGATCTCAGCTCACTATAGCCTGCGTTCAAGCAATTCTCCTGCCTTAGCCTCCCGAGTAGCTGGGACTACAGACATGCACCACCATGCTTGGCTAATTTTTGTATGTTTAGTAGAGACTGGGTTTCACCCCACTGGCCAGACTGGTCTCAAACTTCTGGCCTCATGATCCACCTGCCTCAGCCTCCCAAAGTGCTGGGATTACAAGCGTGAGCCACTGCATCTTAACTGACTGTTGTCTTTACCAATTCTCCAGGAATATTTCACCCTTCAAACTTTGACCCATAAAAGTCAATGAATTTTGAGGAAGTACAACGATAGTCTCAAGAATTATTACAATGTTATGGAAGAGAGAACTATATAGGAAATTGTTAAATATCTACAGTGTTCAAAGTACTGGGCCCAAAGACAAAAATGTCTGCTCTAGAGCCAATCCTTATCTTTCGTGCTTAACAAGTCTGGTAGCCATCCTGACTCACGACAGTCCATAATTATTTTCAGAGCGAATGTCCTAAATTTGCACTAAAAGCTGTCCTCATAAATATTATGTGGAAAAACACTACTTCCAGAGCCATTCTTCCTTATATACCAGTCTAAGCTTGAATTAGATAATTGTTGTTTTCCTGTTGTTATCTCCAAGTGATTTGTCTTTAGCCACAATTTCTGCTGTCAAGTATTTCATTGAATAATTGCTGTATATGTAGCATTCTATGCCAGTCGCTAAGAATGAAAAGAAATATAATATTTCTGCTCTTAGAACATATTTTTAGATGGTAAGATAGGATGAATACACATAGAAACTAAAATATCAGTTAGTGTACAAAGATTGATTGTATTTCTATATACTAGCAATAAACAGGAAACAAAAAAATTTAAATCTCCTGTTTATTATAGTATCATGATAACAAATTCTTAGAGAAAAAGATTTAATAAAAGATGTGAAGGACTTCTACATAGAGAACTAAAAGAAAAAAAAGATTTAAATAAATAAAGGGTTGTATATCAGATGATGATTTAGAAGACTTAATATAATGTCAGTTCTCTTTAAGATCAAAATTTGAATACATTTCAAAATTTCTGTCGCCTGACCTTACCACCACGTACACGTCTACGAATTGGCAAATTGATTCTAAACTTCATCTCAAAATGCCACAGACCAAGTATAGCCAAGGTAGAGGAAAACAAGGTGAGAAGACTTAATCTACTAGTATCAAGATCTGTTTAAAAAGTATAACTTTGGGAGGCCGAGGCAGGAGGTGGATCACAAGGTCAGGAGTTTGAGACCACCCTGGCCGATATGGCGAAACCCCGTCTCTACTAAAAATACAAAAAATTAACCAGGCATGGTGGGTGGCATGCACTTGTGGTCCCACCTACTCAGGAAGCTGAGGCAGGAGAATCACTTGAACCCCGGGGGGGAGGGGTGGCGGAGGTTGCAGTGAGCCAGTATCTCGATACTGCACTCTTGCCTGGGTGACAGAGAGAGACTTCATCTCAAAAAAAAAAAGGCTGGGTGCAGTGGCTCACACCTTTAATCCCAGCACTTTGGGAGGCCGAGGTGGGTGGATCATGAGGTCAGGAGAACGAGACCATCCCGGCCAACGTGGTGAAACCTCGTCTCTACTAAAAACACACAAAAAAATTAGCTGGGCATGGTAGCACGTGCCTGTAATCCCAGCTGCTCAGAAGGCTGAGTCAGGAGAATCACTTGAACAACGGAGTCGAAGGTTGCAATGAGCCGAGAACGGGCCACTGCAGTCCAGCCTGGTGACAGAGCGAGATTCCATCTAAAAAAAAAAAAAGTATAATAATGTGTTGGTGGAAGAATAAATAAATCGTGAAATACAAGGGAGAGTCCTGAAGTGATTCCATATATATAAGGACATTTGGTGTGACAAAGGGTGCCCTTGCAGGGCAGTAAGGGAAAAGATGATCTTTTCAGTCATCGGTGCTGAGTCAATAAGATATCTTTTTGGAGGGGTGTGGGGATGAGGAGGAATTGATCACTACCTTATTACCATACACAAAATCAATTCCAAGATCTGAACAAGAGAGGCAGTAATACAATAAAACTTCTAGAAATAATATAGGATATTCTCATGATCTTGGATAAAGAAAGATTTCTTAAGCCAGGGATGTCCAATCTTTTGGCTTCCCTGGGCCACATCAGATGAAGAATTGTCTTGGGCCACACACAAAATGCACTAATACTAATGATAGCTGATGAGCTTAAAAAAAAAAAAATAAATAAAGTTAAAGAACTTGTGTTGGGTTGCATATACATCATTAAGAGAGTGAAAAGGCAAACCACAGAGTAGAATAATATATTTGCAACACCTGTAATGAACAAAGGGCTTTTATCTAGCATATATAAGTGCTTCCCAGTAGAAAATGAACAAGAGGCTTAAACATTTAGATATTTTATCAAAGAGTTCACTGAAGAACAGACACATAATAGTACATACTATGTTATTCCATTTATATGAAGCTCCAGAACAGTTAAAACTAATCTATAATGTTACATATTAGGATGGTGGTTACTTTTGGGGAGGAGGCATGAATAGTAATTGGGAGAAATATAGAGGTGAGTTCTGGAGTGCCAGTAGTGTTCTATTTATTGACTTGAGTAGGAATTACACAGGTGTGTTCACTTTGTGATAATTCATTGAGCATATGTATGTTATGCTTAAAGAAAATTAAAATATAAAAAAGAAAAACAAGCTAAATTGTGCTGTCACATAAGTGGTCTATACTATTAAGAAGTATATAGTAAGGATGATTAAGAACTGGATAGTCAACTCTGTTGTATGGTACTGAAAGGGCAACTAAGATGAGGACTAACAAAAATCATTAGACCAGGCGTGATGGCTCACACCTGTAATCTTAGCACTTTGGGAGGCTGAAGCAGGAGGATCAGTTAGATCTGGAAATATGAGACTAGCCTACGCAACATAGTGAGACCCTGTCTCTACAAAATAAAAAAATTAGCCAGACGTGGTGCCTCACGCCTGTAATCCCAGCACTTTGGGAGGACAAGGTGGGTAGATCACAAGGTCAGGAGATCAACACCACACTGGCTAACACAGTGAAACCCCATCTCTACTAAAAATACAAAAAATTAGCCTGGCATGGTGGCATATGCCTGTAATCCCAGCTATTCTACTAGGGAGGCTGAGACAGGAGAATCACTTGAACCCAGGAGGCAGAGGTTGCAGTGAGCCAAGATTGTGCCTGTGCACTGCAGCCTGGGCAACAGAGCAAGACTCCATCCCCCCACCAAAAAAAAATTAGCTAGGCTTGGAGGCACACGTCTGTAGTCTCAGCTACTCTGAAGGCTGAGGTGAGAGGATCGCTTGAACCTGGGAGGTTGAGGCTACACTGAGCTGAGATCACGTCAGTGCACTCCAGCCTAGGTGACGGAGTGACACCTTGTCTCAAAAATGAAACAAAACAAAAACCACACATTAGATTTAATGACATTAAGGTATTTGGTAAGTTTAGGAACTACAGTTTTAATGGTGTATGGCAGCACAACCCTGAAATGGATTGAGAAGATTGTGTTACAAGTAAGGAAATCAAAACAGTGATTGGAGACAGTTCTTTTTAAAAGTTTGCCTGTGGAAAAACTGAAAGCCTTTCCTCTTACATCTGGAACGTAACAAGGATGTGCACTTTTACCACTCTTACTTGTTATAGTACTGGAAGTCCTAGCTAGAGCAGTCAGACAAGACAAGGAAATAAAGGACAGCCAAATTAGAAAGGAAGAAGCCAATTTATCCTTGTTTGCAGATGATACGATCTTCTATTTGCAAAACCTAAAGACTCCACCAAAAAACTATTAGAACTGGTAAACAAATTCAGTAAAGTTGCAGGATACAAAATCAGTGTACAAAAATCAGTAGCATTTCTATGTGTTAACAGTGAACAATATGAAAAAAGAAATGTAAAAAATAATCTCATTTACAGGAGCCACAAGTAAAATTAAGTAACTAGGAATTAACCAAAGAAGTGAGCATTTCTACAATGAAAACCTTAAAATACTGATGAAAGATATTGAAGAGGATGGCAAAAAATGGAAAGATATTTCATGTTCATGGGTTGGAAGAATCAATATTGTTATAATGTCCATAGTGCCCAAAACAGTCAACAAATTCAGTGCAATTCCTATCAAAATACTGATGACATTCTTCACATAAATAGAAAAAACTATTCTAAAATTTATATGGAATCACAAAAGACCCAGAATAGCCAAAGTCATTCTGAGCAAAAGGAACAAAACTAGAGGAATCACATTACCTGAGTTCAAATTACAGTACAGAGCTATAGTAACCAAAATAGCATGGCACAGGTACAAAAACAGACACATAGACCAATGGAATAGAATAGAGAACCCAGAAACAAATCCACACACCTACAGTGAACTCATTTTCAACAAAGGTGCCAAGAACATACATTGGAGAAAATACAGTCTCTCTAATAAATGGTGCTGGAAAACTGGATATTTATATGCAGAAAAATGAAACTTGACCCCTGTCTCTCACCTTATAAAAAAATCCAGTCAAAATGGATTAAAGACTTAACTCTTAAGACCGCAAACTATGAAACTATTACCAAAAAAAAAATGGGGGGGACTCTAGGACATTGGTCTGGGCCAAAATTTCTTGCATAATACCAAAGCAAAAAATGGACAAATGAGATCACATCATAAAAAGCTTCTGCACAGTCAGCAAAGTAAAGAGACAACCCACAGAATGGGAGAAAATATTTGTAAACTAACTATCTGACAAGAGATTAATAACCGGAGTATGTAAGGAGGTCAAATAATTCTATGGGAAAAAAATCTAATCTCTTAATTTTAAAAGTGGGCAAAATATTTGAATAGACGTTTCTCAAATGAAGATGGCACATGAGTAGGTGCTCAACATCACTGATCATCAGAGAAACGCAAATCAAACTAAAAAGTAATTGCAGTTTTTGCCGTTGAAAGTAATGGTAAAACCAGTTACTTTTGCATCAACATAATACAGTACGATAGCCTTTTACTCTAGTTAAAATGGCTTTTATCCAAAAGTCAGGCAATAAGACGCACTGGTGAATATGTGAGGAAAAGGGAACCCTCGCACACTGTTGGTAGGAATCTAAATTAGTATAACCACTATAGAGAACAGTTTGGAGGTTCCTCAAAAAACTAAAAATACAGCTACCATGTGATCCAGCAATCCTGCTGGGTATAGTATATATACTATATACCCAAAAGAAAGGAAGTCAGTATATTGAAGAGATATCTGCATCCCCATGTTTATTGCAGCATTGTACACAATAGCCAAGATTTGGAGTAACCTAACTATCCTCAACAGATGAATGGATAAAGTATAGTATGTATACTCAATGGAATCCTATTCAGCCATAAAAAATAATGAGATTCGATTATTTGCCACAATATGGATGGAACTGGAGATCATTAAGTGAAATAAGCCAGGCATAGAAAAACAAACATGGCATGTTTGTTCTCACTTATTTGTGGGATCTAAAAATCAAAACAGTTGAACTAATAGAGATAGAGAATAGAAGGATGGGCCAGGCGTGGTGGCTCACACCTGTAATCCCAGCACTTTGGGAGGCCGAGGTGGGCGGATCACCTGAGGTCGGGAGTTCAAGACCAGCCTGACCATCATGGAGAAACCCTGTCTCTAAAAGAAAAAAAAGAAGAGAGAATAGAAGGATAGGCTGGCAAGAGTGGAAAGCAGTAGGGGTGATGGTGGGGATGGGTAATGGGTACAAAAAATAGAAAGAATGAATAAGACCTAGTATTTGATAGCACAACAGAGGGAAAATAGTCAATAATAATATAATTGCACATTTAAAAATAACTGAGTACAATTGGGTTGTTCGTAACACAAAGGATAAATGCTTGAGGGGATGGATTCTCCATGATGTGAATATTATGTATTGCATGCCTATACCAAAATATCTAATGTACTCCGTAAATATATATACCTAGTATGTACCCACAAAAATTAAAAAATAAAAATAAATAAACTTTACCTTTGAAGTGGTTGACAGAATAATAGGCATTGCAGATATTTGAGTGATTAAATGATTCAACAAGAGAAAAAAATGAATGAAAGGAGGGAAGACGAAAAAAGGAAAATGAAGAACAAAGTATCAACTAAGTTGATCAGTCATATAGTGACAGTAGTAGTAAACACAGTGATTGCTACTAGCCTACTTTAAGTCTTAACACTTAGAGCAGTCTGCTAACCAGTCCCCTCTATTTCTTCTCCCTATGCATTTGATAGATACAATGCTAACAGAGTCACCAAGAAATAATCACATCAGGATACACCTATTTGAAAAGCTGCAATCCTAAGACTAGATGCTTCCTGCCTTATTTCTGTGGGAGGTTTAATGACTAACCAGAATTTCATCCATCCCCAGTTTGGAAAAGGAGAGGACTTTTATGAGGCTCTAAGTTTCAAGCAGGTGATTTCTCCAGTATACCTAAAAATCTATTTTTTATTTTCCCTACCGCATAAAAACATTCTTCTACTAAAGTTTTTCCCCTTTTAAATCAATCATTAATGTAATTAATGATTGATTAATAGTATAAATAAGGCAAGAGAGAGGCATTTTACATTTATAGCTTATATTGTCTGTTTGGAGTATTGTTTTTAGATGATTTCAAGAAAAATACTGGATTTTTACTTGTTGAATTCCCTACATCTACTTTCCCCAAACAGAATATGCACATTGTATTTATAACAAAGCAAATTTATTTTATTTTAATTTTTTTGAGACAGAGTTTTGCTCTATCACCTGGCTGGAATGCAATGGTATGATCTCGGCTTACTACAACCTCTGCCTCAAGGTTGAAGCAATTCGCCTGCCTCAGCCTCCCAAGTAACTGGGATTACAGGCATGCACCACCATGGCCGGCTAATTTTCATATTTTTAGTAGAGACGGGATTTCACCATGTTGGCCAGGCTGGTCTTGAACTCCTGACCTCAGGTGATCTGCCTGCCTCGGGCTCCCAAAGTGCTGGGATTACAGGCATGGGCCACCAAACCTGGCAAAAGTAAATTTATTGATAGCTGTCCACAGAACATCTTATTATTGTCTTAGATTACATTGTGTGGCTTTTGTTGATATTTTATTTATTTATTTATTTATTTATTTATTTTTGAGACAGAGTCTCGCTCTGTCGCCAGGCTGGAGTGTGGTGTCACCATATCAGCTTACTGCAACCTCTGCCTCCTGGGTTCAAGCAATTCTCCTGCCTCAGCATCACTAGTAGCTGGAACTACAGGTGCATGCCACAATGCCCAGCTAATTTTTGTATTTTTAGTAGAGACACGGGGTTTTACCATATTAGTCAGGATGGCCTTAATCTCTTGACCTCATGATCTGCCCACCATTGCCTCCCAAAGTGCTGGGATTACAGGTGTAAGCCACTGCGCCCGGCCAGATGTTTTATTTTTCAAAAAGCTGTTCCTTTATGCAGCCAATAGTTACTGAGATCCAACTATGTGTCAGTTACTGCTCTAGGTACTCAGGATTAACAGTGAAAAGAAATAGACAAAAATCTCTTCTTTCACGGATCCTACATCCTATTGAGAAGCAGTGGACAATAAGCAGTAGTAATAAGTATAATATATACTGTGCTAGAATGGTAGTAAGTACAGAGAGAAAAATAAAGTTGGGAATGGGGATAGGAAGTGTCAATGAATTATAATTTTAGCTAAGGTGATTAAAGAAGGTCTCATTGACATTTGACTACAGATCTGACAAAAAGTGTAGGAGTAGGGCATGTAGATATCTGGGAGTGAGGGGTCGGTCCCACCCAGAGGAAACAGTTAGTATAAAGTGAGATTATGTTTGGAGTCTTTAAAGAACAACATAGATGCCAGTGAGGCTGGAGTAGAATGAACAAGGGTGAGGGTAGTAGGAAGTGGTGTCATTGAGCTCTTGGGTGACCAGATCATGAAGGTCATAGTTCTCAAAGGGTTTGTCTTTTACTCTGTGAGATACGAAGCCACTGGCATCCATATTGAGAGAAGCAGTGGAAGAATGGGAGTTCAGAAACCAATGATGCAATTGCAGTAATCTATACATGACCAACTTGGGTCAGAATGCTAATTGTGGACCAGTTGAGAAGTACCCAGATTCTAGATATATTTGAAAGTAGAGCCATCAGAATTTTCTTAATGGATTGAATGTAGAAAGTGAGAAAGAGAAGAGTCAAAAATGTTGGCTAAAACAGCTGGAGGAATGGAGTTACTATTTTTTAAAGTGGGGAAGACTGTGAGAGAAACTAGTTTGAAAGTGTGATTGACCAGCAGCTCAATTTTTGGACACGTTAAGTTTGAGGGTATTATTAGACATACAAGTAGAAATTTGTCAGATATATGAATTTGGAGAGGTACAGAATGGAGATACAAATTGCAAGCCTTATCAAATAGATGGTATTTAAAGCCCTGAGATTTAGTGACATTCCTAGGAGAATGTATGACAGAAGAAATGCAAAGACTAAGCCCTGGAACAACATTTAGAGGTTAGAAAGATGAGGAAGCACTAGCAAAGGAAGAACTAAAGAGGAAAGATGAAAATTTTGTTTCCAAATAAGCAAGTTGAGACAAATGTGTATGGGGAAGAAGAAGGGAGTGCTTCAGCACAGAACTTACTTCTTACTGACAAGCATTCTCAGACTGTTGCATTCAGCAGTTTACGGGTTACCAGGGATACTAAAATTGACATAGATTTCGTTTCATCAAATTTTTTTTCCACTGAAATGAGATGTTTTCTTAAGGCACATGAGCATCATGTCTAAAGTACCCACTTAAAGGTTTAGAAAACGTAGGAAAAAACTATTTTCCCCTAGTAACAATATCCAGATTTTAATTTAGTCATCAAAAGATTCTCTAAATTCAAACCATTCAAAGCATGACTTACTGAATTTTCAAAAAGAAATTATTTCTTCAGATTAATAGGGTTCTTTGTATACAGATAATACTGGAAGGCATATTAATTGACCATGTGAACTAGAATTAGTAAGTATTCATTTTCAATGTCAATGTAACCTACAAATTCAACTTAAAAAAAAAAACCAAAGCTATCAAATATCTTGCAAGAACTCTGAGAAAGGGAAAAAGTGAAAGCTAAAAAGTGGACATGTTTGTGAACTGTGCATTTATGGAAGAAAGTTTATCACTGCTACTTCATATTGCTTACTGCTTGGCCAGTGGATAGCACAAGGTAAATTGGGAACTCTCTCCAGTTTTTTTGTTGTATTTCTTTGACATTCCAGTGAAGTTCATGTTTTCATGCCCAAATGGGTAAACTACAGTATGAGCCTAAAATGAGCAAGAATACTTGTTTGCATGTAACCTCTTAAACATGATCATAAAACTGGTTTAATTAGAAAATGCCAAACATTCATAAGTCCAAGGCTTTCTTAATTCTCAAACAGAAAGTGATGAACTGGTAAATTCAAAACTAAACATCTATCTCGAGGCTGCAGAGATCTCATGCTTCTATTTTAGTATTTTATGATAAAATGATAAAGTTATCTCATTATCTTACTTACAGAATGTCTGGGTTTTTATAAAAACTGTGCCTGTGATAGTAAATTTGTTTTATTATCCTAGAGTCCTCAAAAACCCATAAACATTTGGTAAATATATTTAAAATTATAATTTAACATAATATGCCTCTGATATATTCTAGCAAGCCTTGGGAAATAATATATCAAAAGTCTTTTAGAGTCAAAGCTAACTATCTAAAAATTTTTTGTTTATACATATACATGAAGACAAGAAAGGAAATTAAGTTGGAAACTCTGAGGAAAAGCCAACCTTTTACTGTATACCATCTTTTCCTAAGTTTATTGACCTCTAAGCAACTAGAAACTTGAGGAAACTTTGAAGGAAATTAATATTAAACTAGAATGGCCGGGCGCGGTGGCTCAAGCCTGTAATCCCAGCACTTTGGGAGGCCGAGGCGGGTGGATCACGAGGTCAAGAGATCGAGACCATCCTGGTCAACATGGTGAAACCCCGTCTCTACTAAAATTACAAAAAATTAGCTGGGCATGGTGGTGGGTGCCTGTAATCCCAGCTGCTCAGGAGGCTGAAGCAGGAGAATTGCCTGAACCCAGGGGGCGGAGGTTGCGGTGAGCCGAGATCGCGCCATTGCACTCCAGCCTGGGTAACAAGAGTGAAACTCCGTCTCAAAAAAAAAAAAAAAAAAATTAAACTAGAATATGTTCTCTAGGGTATTTATAAAAATATTATAAAGGATAAAGCTTTTGATCAAAATTAATAAAAGATATTAATTAATCAAACATTAGCTATTTTTGTTTATTTGAGACAGGGTCTCATTCTATTGCTGAGGCTAGATTACAGTGGCATGGTGTAATCATGACTCACTGCAGCCTCAACTTTCCAGGCTCAACTGATTCTCCCACCTCCGCCTGCCAAGCGGCTGGTATTATAGGCACTTACCACTATGCCTGGCTTCTTCTTTTTTTTTTTTTAATTTAATGTAGAGACAGGGTCTCACTGTGTTGCTTAGGCTGGGAAACCTTGGTTTTAACCCTGGCCCTTTCTATTAAATGAAATTAGCGTCAGTTCTAACTTTCTCTATTTGTAAACTCGTGAGGACTCCTTTTTTATTCCCAAGATATTGTTAGAAATATCTAGATAATTCATGAAATAGTTTGCAGATGCTAGAATCTTCTGTAAAACTACTGGATGGTGACAGCATTGATAGATGGGATATGTGAATAATGAAGGTTTAATGTAAGAGATGTATCATTCCCTTTTTAAAATAGAGTAAAAATGCTGATAAATAATGCCTGTGTATGGCAGTAGTCAATATTTAGATTGGCTATTAATGTATGTATTTACTTAACCAACAGAAGGAGACCTTGAACTTTATGATGATACATTAATACATGTAAGTGATCAAAATCTTTATAAAAAATAATATCCTAGTATTTCTAGCTCTGAAAGTTGGAGCTCAATGGATAACGGCAGCCATTGATTTTCTTTGAAATTTCCTTAAAATGTCATGTCTTGTTCCTCTTCTACAAAATAAGATTATTTGACTACTGTCTATAAGAAAGCTCACATTAAAACAGCTGCGTAATATCTCAGCTTTATATTTGTATTCTGCATTAATAATTGCAGTAATATGCAAGTAATTTGAGGAGAGCTCAAATGAGCTCAAGAATTATCAAAATCATTTTGAATAGTTAAGATAGAAAACCCTGGAAAAATGTTCCTTGAGGTTTTGTTTGAGTAGTTTTGGGTTTTCTTAAAAACCATGAGTAAATATATATTTATTCTTTAAAATAAGATTCAGGAAGATGTATGTGGTAATACTGATGATAATATTGTGGAAGAATTGGCTTAATTATGGGATAAAATAGCCAGCTACAGTCAGTTATGTTATAGTGTGACATACAGAGTCCTAAAAATCACTATCCTATGCAAATGGAGACAAAGTGGTTAGGGGCACTACTCTCAAAAACATGCCCAGTGACACACAAAAAGATGGTAAAACTAGGTTTCACCTACTGTAATGAATATAGCACTTTACCTTGAAAAAATCTTAAAATTTTCTTTTGGTGGTTGGCAACAGACTAGTTTGTAAGTTTATTGTGAATTGATAGAAGGAGGGTTATTTAAAATCAGATGGAATGGTGTTGCAACAAGACATGTTTGAGTGTGGCTTATAACACTCATGCAGTGAACTTAGGCAGCTGGTAGATGTTTGAGGTATATATGAATATGAGCATTTTGTATATTAGATTAAATTAGCATCAGTTCTAACTTTATGAGTTAGATGAACATGGCTTGATGAATAGAGTTTTATTTGTTCATTTAGTGTTTATTATAGATGAAATTGTACATAAGCAATCACAAATTTTGTGATATGTGCAAATTGTTCCCTAAAATAAATCAATTGTGGTGGAACATTAAAGTTTTCAAAGCAAACATTATAACACAACTGACCTTTCTACCAATCTGATGTAGTCAGGTTTGCCCATTAGAAAGAAGCCTACATTATTAGCCAATTAAATGCAAAAACTTCATTTACATTTGAACACTTTCCTAATTTTCTTTTGGAAGTCGTTATTTGGGTCTCAGAACTGATATGAATAAAATAAAAATGAGTACTTAAGTTCTCCAGCTAACCTACTAAAATCAATTTTTATGTTACTCTTATGAGTTAGATTTTGATTAGCAGTAACATTTTTTATCAATTCCAAGTTAGTGCTAGACCACAATTCCTGCTGTAATTTGAAGTTGGGATTGCTAATTTGATCTTTTCTCTTCCGTATTCTAGCACAGTGGAGATTTGTTTACGTCTGTGAAGGTGGCTCCAAGGCAGTGCTGCCTCTTATGGTTATGCAAATTATGTTACCCAATTAATTCCTAGGTTTACCTGTCACTCGTTATGGTTGATTTGTAGTTATTTCACAAAATTTCCAGTAGATGGCAGTAAATTTCTTCAATAAGGGATTCCCTTTCCAATTTGTGCAGACCCTTTGTGTAGGCTATTGTCACAGTTGCTGTTCCCAGTTTATACAGTCAAGTTCTGTGGAAATTGGTGCCCAAGAAGCCCAGAGTAGAGTATTCTAAAATGTGATACCCATGCTATAGGTTCATCTTAATCAGCCCTAAGGCCATGTTAGTCTTAGCAAACCACTGTGGTGGTTGGAGAATCGGATGGGAAGTAGGAATGGTTTTTAGATTCAACCTGGACATCTGGAGGAGATAAATGGCAGCTTGAACACAAGCATCTAATTATACTCCTCCAGAAACTGTACTAAACTAGCAAAGGTATTTTATTTTAAAGATATGATCCTTCAAGGAGAATGAGAAAGAAAACAGCCATACACACACACACACACACACACACACACACACACACACAAATTGAAAGTTGAAAAGCAAATAGAGTGTGGCAAATGACATAGCTCACTTAAGAAAGCCAAATCTTAATCTGGCTATGAAGAAAGCTAAAAATGAAGCTGATCTTTACCACAGAATCTTCAGCTCAGGAATTGAGCCAGACACATGTGGTAGTAGATCCCCAGGTCTCCTCTTCTTCCCCATTCCACTGAACAACTTTTCTTCATACCTACACCTCCACCTTGGTATAAGACTCCAAGGGTACTCTTTGCAGGAAAAGAAAAGCCCAAGAATCTTTTGATTGGGAGATACTAGGCAAAATTGAGAACAGGGCATTTTACCACATATGAGGGAATTAAGTGAATATGTGCACACAGAATGATGAGACTCCTCCACCTTTCTCCTCTCACTTGCCTTTACCTTATAGTCAAAGGATTAGAAGAATATCCTTTGGGGTATTTAGCCCGAGAAGAAAGATCTAAGGATACCAACTTTCCAAGAAAAGCCTGAAAGAGTGAGATTAAAACACACACACACACACACACACACACACACACACACACACACACACGAGAAAGAAAAAAGGAAAAAAAAAATAACTTGGAGTTATAGAGACTAGGCAGAGAACAGAAAACTTTTTAAAAATGATTAGTATCCTCAGAAAGATAGTATATTACATAAATGAAACAAGAACAGAATGTTTTACAGAGTTGAGCTTTTGTCAAAAAATTGCAATATAAAACTCAATAGAAGGGTTGGAAAATGGAATTGAGAAAATATCTCAGAAATTAGAGAGAGAAAAAAGATAAAATAATGAGAGGACCAGTCTAGGAAGTTGAATATCAAAACAATAATTTCAAAAAAAGGAAAAGAAAGGGAGCAAAACCCTGGCAAAATAATTTAAGGAAATTACCCACCACGGAAATATATGTGTTTCCAGATTGAAAGGGCTTACTGAGTTCCCATGACAAGGCACATTTCATGAAATTTTATTTTATTTTATTTTATTTTATTTTGAGACAGTCTCACTCTGTTGCCAGGCTGGAGTGCAATGGCACGATCTCAGCTCACTGCAACCTCCGCCTCCCAGGTTCAAGCAGTTCTCCTGCTCAGCCTCCCAAATAGCTGGGACTACAGGTGTGCACCACCATGCCCAGCCAATTTTTGTATTTTAGTAGAGACAGGTTTCACCATGTTGGCTAGAAGGGCCTTGATCTCTTAACCTTGTGATCTGCCTGCCTCGGCCTCCCAAAATGCTGGGATTGTACTCGTGAGCCACCACACTCAACCAGCCCATGAAATTTCAAATTGTCTCTGGTGACAAAAAGACAATCGTATAAACCTGCAAAAAAAAAAAAGGGAAATTGAATTACATACAAAAGATCAGAAAGCTCTAGACTTCCTATAAGCAATATCAGAAGCTAGAAAATGATAGGGAATGCCCTCAAAATTCTGAAGGAAATTTTTTTTCAGCCCAGAGTTGTATATTTAGCTTTAGACCATTAGTCAAGTATGAGGATAGCATAAAGACATTTACAGACATGCAAGACTTGAAAAAGATTGCCTCCTACACATCATTTCTCTTGAAACTAATGAAGGATGTTTTACTAAAAATGAGGACAGGAGATCCAGCACAGGGGAGAGAAAAAGGGAACTTTTAGTAGAATGCTATAGAGAGAACCAAGTTTAATAGCTCTGTACAAGATGTAGAATGAAGACAGCCAGTTCAGACTGGAGCAGCTGATAAGGCTATAGCAAGACTTTCCAAGAACACAAAATTGATAAACTAAGTCAATCAATTGAAAGAATAGGAAGTGCATTTGTGGTTGAATTAACTAACAATAAGCACATAGATATCTAAGCAAATGAATAATACAAGAGAACACCTTAAGAAAAACAAAAAGTAGCTCAGGACATAGAGAACACTTCTATAGCACTTTTTAACATATTGGGCTCTTTACATATATGAACTTTTTAATCCTTGTAAATCCAAGAGGTAGATAATGTTACAGTGAGTATTTTGTGGTTAAGGAAACTGAGGCATAGAGAGGTGAAGTAACTTGCTTAAATAGCTAGACAGACAGTAAGTGGCAAAGATAGGATTTAAACCCTGAAAGTATGCCTTCAAGATCCATGCTCCTGACCACTATGCTACAGTCTACATAGGTACCCTGTGACTGGAGTCTAAATAGCATACATAGTCATACTGTTGTTTGCCCTTATGAAAATTACTATGGAACTTTATAGGGAGGGTGAGGGAATAGGAGTATGTATGCACTTACTGGAGTAGTGATGGAGGAGGAAGGATTCAGATTCTCATATTTCGTAGTAGAAAGTCAACAGATAATGTCTAAAATAGAAAAATTTTTAAATATCAATAAAGCCATATTATTCAATATTTGATTAACTACCAAAACAGTTGGCTAAGAGAGACAAAAGTGGTTGCTTCTGCAGAAGGAAATATGTTAAAAGAGGAGGGCTGGGGATTGCTGTTTGTTTTAACAAGCTGTAGAACCAGTTGACTCTAAACCATGTGCATATATATATATATATAGTTTTTTTCTTTTTTAAGACAGGGCCTCATTCTGTCACCCAGACTGGAGTGCAGTGGCATGATCACAGCTCACTGCAGCCTCAAACTCCTGGGCTCAAGCAATCCTCCCATCTTAGCCTCCCAGGCAGCTGTAGTGCAGGTGCATACCACCACACCCAACCAATTAAGGATGTTAAATCCCTAGATTTTAGGGAATTAAATGGAAGGGTATGTTACACTGATGACAGCAGGTGGGTTTCACACTACTAAAATATACTGTTTTTAAAATTAGCAAAGTCTCTTCTCATTCTACAGACACTTGTAGTAAGACATTAAGTTAGCCATTAAAATAGCTTAGTTTTTCCTTTAAAGTAAGGAAGATAAATTGAATCTGACAAAACAAGACTAAAAGCTTCTTGACATTTTTAAGTTAAATTATTATAATCTAATAGACAATAGAAATAGCTTCTATTGGATGCTTCAGGAATGTTTTTTAAAAAAGGTATTTTCTTGTCTTTGCCTCCTTGCTAAATAAAAATTCAGCTGAAGTAACGCTAAGGAACAAGTTTTCTGCAACCATAAATGCTGTGCCTGTGATTTAATGTATCATTTTGATTGTTTGTATTTCTGCCAATGAATTCAAAACCCATAGACCATGATAGTGAAATATGTAAGATTTCCACATAGGTCTCTTGTAGACTCACAGCAGCCTTTGCTTACATGAGAAGATCCAAAAATGCAATTTTTATACCTAGGGTAGGAATATTTTTACTGTGTTTCTTGCAATGTCATAAAATTAGAATTCAGAAAAAAGTAAGAAAAATTCTCTTTAAGTCATTTTATTTCACAATTTTCCAAGTAGTATTAATGGTGAGCCTACCAAATATTAGGCTAACAAAATAATTCTCTTTCAGCTCTTAAAGTACTTTAGGTTACAGATTTGCCAGTGATCTGCATGAAAATAAAATAAATAAAATATGAACTGCAGGTTATTGGGCAAGTTTTATATTTCAAACTGTTATTTTATGAATTCAGACTACTTTCTAACGTTCTATTATTTGGCCTTATGTTAAGATTTTCTTTATCTCTTCTTTCCCCCAAATGTTGCGGAAATTATTCTTCATTATGTTCACAATATTGTTTTTTTTAACTGAGATTCCATATTTTTAGTGTTTCTCTGTGAAGTAAAGCAAGTTTCTGTGCTTGTTCAGTACTAGTTGTAACATTCTATTTGATTTGGAGTGATAAGCATCATAGATACTTTAATAACTAAAAACAGCTTCCTCTCACTTTATTATTATGACTATTCATAAAATATACTCAATTTAGAAACTAAGTTAAAACCAAAATATCACACTTGAGTTATTCCCAGTTATGCTGTCATTCACTGATTTGGTTAACATCCTTCCCCAGTAACAAGCACATTCTAAGTTTTCAGTATATCAGCTGGTGTTTAGCACTGACTGAAAGTTTTGACACTTTAGTGGCTATCTCCATTCTTTACCAGCCTTTTCTAAAAAGTAGTTTATATGTGCCCAATAATTTTTTATTTATATTTATTTATTTATTTTTGAGACATTCCCTTCTCTGTCACACAGGTTGGAGTGCAGTGGCTCCGTCTCGGCTCACTGCAATCTCTACCTCCCAGGTTCAGGCAGTTCTCCTGTCTCAGCCTCCCAAGTAGCTGGCATTACAGGCATATACCACCATACCTGGCTAATTTTTGTATTTTTAGTAGAGACAGGATTTCACCATGTTGACCAAGCTGGCCTCCTACTCTTGACCTCAGGTGATCCACCTGCCTCAGCCTCCCAAAGTGCTGGAATAACAGGTGTGAGCCACTGTACCTGGCCTCAATAATTTTTTAAAGTACCCTGAAATCTGGTTTTATCTGCCACTGAAATTACCCCCAAGTACCAGAGATTTGATAAGTTTCAGGACTTTCATTTCTTTTTTCTTTTTTTTAGATGGGGTCTTGCTTTGTGGCTAGGTTAGAGTACGGTGGCACATGACATGATCATAGCTTACTGCAGCCTTGACCTCCTGGGCTCAAGTGATCCTCCCCAACCTCAACCTCCCAAGTAGCTGGGACTACAGGCATGTGTCACCACAGCCAGATACTCTTTTTAATTAACTTTTTTGTGGAGATGGGGTCTCACTCAGTTGCCCAGGCTAGTCTCAAACTCCTCACCTCAAGTGATGTTCCCACCTCGGCCTCCCAAAGTGCTGAGAATACGGTGCAAGCCACCGCATCTGGCCGTTTCGTAACTTCAGTCCTCATCACCTTCTAACTCTCTTCATGGCTTTCAGTGATTAACTTTCCTTTAAAACTTCTCTTTCTTGACTTCTGTGACATTTTTTCCTCTATTGCTTATGTTCTGCCTCGCTGTACTTTTTAAAGTATTTCTCACTTTTTAAATGGAGATGTCTAAAGGTCTTATCCTTACCCTTCTTTTTCTTTGTCCTTTCTCTGTAGTTGACTTCACTTTTATTCATGTTTTCAAATTTCATCCCTGTGCCAATATCTTTTAAATCTCTATTTTTGGCTTCTACTTCTCTTCTCAGTTCCAGACCATAATTCAGAATTTGTCATCTGAACAGCTATACTAGAATATTCAAAACTGAAGCCATTATCTTTGATTAGTTTCCCTTCTTTGTTCCTTCGCTCCCAAACCACATGTTCTCATGTGATGGCCGCTTCTGTTAATATGACCACCATCCTTCTAGTCATTCTAACTTTACATTGCTCTTTTGTTTCTGCCTAAATATATTAATAGCTACTCATCTATCTCTTCCTGTTTCCATTTTTATCCTTCTGTATTAACCCATTTCATTGCTTATGTGGCATTATCTTCGATCACTAATTGAATCATACTACTTTCCTTGTTTAAGCACTTTTACTGGCTGTCCATTATCTGTAAGATGAAGTTCAAATTTGCAGTGGCACTAACGTTCCTATATATTCTGACCCAGATTTAGCTTGTTAAGATTGTCTTTTTTTTTTTTACTTGCGACAGGTATGTATTCTAGGTTCTGGTCATGCAAGACTGCTTCAGATTCCCTAGGCATTCTTATAAACATGGGCTTTTGTTCACATAAGGCAAAAACCTGGAATATCTTTCCCTATACTTCCATCTTCATTTCCACCTTCCATATGTAGAAATCCCATTTATCCTAAGGGCCCAATTATATATCACCTCTTGGCAATCTTTTTCTTTATTCATTAATCAGCATTCATTAGCATTTTTATCTGTGATGAACAGTACTTTTTGTACTTCTAATAGTTGGATGTATGTCCTTATGTTTTTAGTAAGTTGCTAGTATGTGTCATCTTTACTAGATTGGAACCTCTTAGATAGTAGGGTTGTTTCTTACTCACCTTGTTATCACCATAGCAGGTTGTTTTGTGCATAATTGCAGGCTGGGTGAGCGACTGGTAGTTGAGCAAATGACTGATACGAGACGTCTAAAATGCATTAGAGAAACACTTTCTTGACTCAGGTGAAGCATGTCAAAGTAAAAAATAATCTTAGATGTGGATAGTATTTTTTTATCCTGAAGGGAAAACCATACCCACTTTAGAGAAAATCGTTTAGTAATGAAATTAGAGAATTACTAAATATCATTGCATAGCCACAGGGCTATAAGCAGTATAGTCACAAGTGTTGGTTTTGATAAATACAAAGTTGGTAAATGCCATTGAACAAGTTAACAAGTCACAGTATCAAGTGTGCATGGTCGTGAATATCAGACCTGAACTCTGCTGTTGGTTGATATCATCACCATAGTTGTGTTAGTAAGATATTGGTGTTTATTTTTAATATGTTATTACAAATATTTTCTTATATCTATAGAGAATGGAAAGAGAAATTATCTTAATCAAAGGAAATGACCATTTTGTTCTTTTTGCTGCATTTTACAAAATGAATATTAGGTTATTTATAGCAAAAGTATGCATTCAGTTATTAAGAGATTGATTAGTATATAAAAACCACACAAGGTTTAGCAGTTATCTCACAGATAGAGGGTTTGCTGTTTCAGGAAGGAACGTGGGTACCCGTAACTAGGACACATTCTGTCTAGAAGGGTACCTTTACCAGTGACAGTACTGGGCGGTTGAAATGGCACCAGCTTTGAAGTTGTTTTAACCTAGATTCAAATTCCATATCCTCTCATCATTAACCTTGAGCCTCAGCTTATTTGTTAGGTGAGATTTTTATTGTGATTCAGAAGAAGAATGGAGGTACAATAACATGAACTTTTATTTGAGGCAAAGTTCAGTTTGCTCTGACTCATAAAATCATGGAACGAATAAGATAATAGAGTAGGTATTATGCTTCTCATCTTGCTTGGACAGGTTTAAATCAGCCTATTAAAGAAATATGAAGCTGGGCATAGTAGCTCACTTCTGTAATCCCAGCTACTTGGGAGGCTAAGGTGGGAGGATTGCTTTGGTCCAGGAGTTCAGGGTCACAGATTGAACCACTGCACTCCAGCCTGGGTAACAAAGCAAGACCCCATCTCTAGAAAAAAAAAAAGAAGAAATTTGAGGTGTGACACCTCCGAAAGCATTCTATCTCTGTATCTTGTGACTTTGTTTATTAGTTTTTCTCCATTTTCACTTGCCACTTCCTGTCTTCTTAAGTATAGTCATAATTCACCAGTCTGTTATGTAATGAAGATAGAAGGATGGGGGTCAACTTGTTTATAATGCCTCTTGAAATATATTTTGGAGACTTGTCCTAGGCCCTTGACTACCCAGAACCTTTCCTGAAAGGAAAAATAAATAATTCAGATAAATTGACCAAAATTAGCTAAATATTTAGTTGCACATGTGCATGTGCTCTCTTTTTTGGTAGCCCAAGATTGGCTGCATTGTTTACAAAACTTTTAAGTTTATATTTCAAGCAGAAGGATTTATAAATCAGATTGGTGGAAAATCTGGTTTAATTTTGTGTGGAAAACAGACTGTAGCTGCCTCGAGGGATGAAGTATTTGTTTTGTTACACCCCCCTTGGCACCCACCTGCCAACTGGTCTCTATAGTAACAGTGCTTAACCAAGAATGCTCCCTAGTTTCTCATAAAGCTGTTGTGTTCATTTGATTGTTCTAGTTATTTTTATTTTTATTTTTTTTATTTTTTTTTTTGGTGAGACAGACTCTCACTTTGTTACCAGGCTGGAGTGCAGTGGCGCCATCTCAGCTCACTGCAACCTCTGCCTTGCGGGTTCAAGCAATTCTCCTGCCTCAGCCTCCCGAAAAGCTGGTACTATAGGCACGTGCCACCACACCCAGCTAATTTTTATATTTTTAGTAGGGACGGTGTTTCACCATGTTGGCCAGGATAGTCTCAATCTTGACCTTGTGATCCACCTGCCTCGGCCTCCCAAAGTGCTGGGATTACAGATGTGAGCCACCACACCTGGCCCGTGGCTACTTTTATTTCTGTAAAATTTAAAGCCTATTTTCTTTCCTGTTGTCTTCAGATATTTGCATGTTAATATTTTTCGTCATTTCAATGATTTTTAATATAGCACAACAGGAAACATCCATTCGTTTCATTTTTTAAAAATTCTCCTTACAACATGCCTATTTTATCTATGTTTGACATGTTTCTAACTCTGAAGAGTAGATAATAAGATAGGAAAAATTCAAGGTAGAAAAGAGTGCCTAGAACATAAATTCACAGGATGAGAAGGAAGTAAAGCGGCTGAATTAAAAAGAGAACTGATAACAGAAGAAAGAGAATTATCAGTTCATTTTTTTCCACTTAAAGGCCTTTAGGTTTCTTTCTCACTTTTAATCAAATTAGTGCCACCGAAGAGTCAAAAAGTATTTAAACAAATATTTTATAATTAATTTTTGAAGGTAGGAATTATAAAAGAAGTATTCATTCAGATATATGTATTAGGAACCAGATGAGCTAGGGATAGAGCTAATGAGATAATACATTGGATGTGCCTTAAATGGAGAAAAAAAATACATTTAAAAGCAGAGTATCATTAGCAGTGCATATAACAGTTGGCTAGAAATAGCCTTGGAGTAGCCACTAAAAGCTAGAAAGTTTCACAGTGGTAGATAGGCTCCCTGACAGAAACTGTATCCTGAATAGGAGAAAGGAGAAAATTTGGCATCTTTTAATAAGTTTCGACATAAATAATATAGTTTAGAAAAGAGATACAGTAAAATACAGTAAAAGATGAGCTTTTATAGCTAAATGTGTTACTCAAGTTAATAAGTTAGAATTAGCTGGGTACCATGGCTCATGACTGTAATCCCAGCACTTTAGGAGGCTAAGGCAGAAGGATTGCTTGAGGTCAGTTGTTCAAGATCAGCCTGGGCAACGTAATGAGACCCTCTCTCTACAAAAAATAAAAAACTAGCCAGGCATGGTGGCGTGTGCCTGCAGTCCCAGCTACTTGGGAGGCAGAGGCAGGAGGATCACGAGCCCAGGAGTTTGATTCAACATATAGCTATGATTGTGCTGCTGCACTCCAACATGGGTGACAGAGTGAGCAAGATCCTGCCTTTAAAAATAAATGAATTAATAAATAAATAATAATTTTTAACTTTCCCAAGCTGGTTTATGTGTTTTTCACATTGGAAAGAATGAATCACAGATCAGGCAAAGTTATGTGGTATCAGTTCCCATTAGGTAATAAAAGAATAAGTTCAAAATTTAATTAGCAGAAATCTACTTCCCTTCTAATTATTGCTAATAAGTAAGAATAGTAAGTGGATTTTCAAAAGAAATGTTATTTTCAAAAGACTCTGAGACATCATCTTTTAGTATATATTTATCTTTCAAAATTTATTATATACTATTTTCATGTTATTGATAATGCTCTGCTATTTCAGAATTGGTTGTTGTACTAAAAGTTTATGTCTCAGAAAAGAATATCTAATTAATTTTGTTTTTCTTTCTACAGCCCCTTGTTTCTCCCATTTTACCGATGTTATCTTCTCTTATAGATTTATAGACTTTTGATCACATTTTAGGTGATGATTCGTTCTTTCTGGAGACAATCAAAAATAGCATTATCCCTATGGTTTAAAACATGCTGCCACATAAATATTGAAAGGCTCTTACTAAAGGACAAATTTCATGTACTAATATTTTCCAGGTAAATAGAACAATCTCATTTTAACTTAGCATTTCTTTTCCATTTTAAATAAAATTAAAAATTACCGAACTCTTTAAAAAATTTCAGTATGTGTATATATCCAAATTTAGTTGCAGCTTTGGAGGTCCTCTTAAGTAGCTTTTTAAAACTATAGTATTTCCTAGTATTCATTTAGATTGTAAGTAACATTCTTCAAGCTGGAAAATATTTTTAAATTAGAATCTTAGATATTGGAAAATCATTAACTTACCAGGGAGAATATAATTAATAAAAAGCTGTTTATGTTATCTTTATTGTTTTATTTATATTTTGAGAAAGGGTCTTACTCTGTCACCTAGGCTGGAGTGCAGTGGCATGACCTTGACTCACTGCAGCCTCAACCTCTTAAGCTCAAGTGAACCTCCCACTTCAGCCTCCTGAGTAGCTGGGACTGTAGGCACACACCACCACACCTAGATAATTTTTTGTATTTTTTTTGTAGAGACAGTGTTTCACCACAAAGGGCAGGCTGTTCTCAAATTCCTGGCTCAAGCGATTCACCCACATTGGCCTTCCAGAGTTCTAGGATTACAGACATGAGCCACCGTGCCTGGCCACAATTCTTTGTTAAATCAGAAACCATAACTGGCAGAAAAACAACCTTGTTGGTTCTTGTTCCTAGAAAAACAGTATAGAAATGGCAAGTCCTGAGAGTCATCTTATTTAGAGAAAAGGTCTTTGTAGATATAATTAAATTTAAAATCTCAAGATAAGAACATTCTGGATATCTAGGTGGGCCCTAATCCAATAACAAATGTCCTTGTAAGAGACAAAAGAGGGGAAGACATAGACATGGAGGAGAAGGCCTTGTGAAGACAGAGCCAATGATTGGAATAAGGCAGACACAAGCCAGGGAATGCCTGGAGCCACTAGAAACTGGAAGGGGCAAGCAAGTCTTTTCCCCTGCAGACTTCCAAGGAAGGGTGGCTTTGCCTATTCCTTGATTTTGGACTTCCGACTTCCAGAAAATTATGAGAGAATAAATTTGCATTGTTTTAAGTCACTCTGTTGTTGGTAGTTTTTTATGGCAGCACTAGGGAACTGATATATCTGTTTATTTTTTCTGCTATACAAACTATCTCATCTCCTATAATATTTTTAGTATACAGTACCATGAATCGGCCACTTTTGTGAGTCTCTTATTCCTATTTCTTTTTTTAAAAAAACTTACTTTTAATTTGTATGAGTATGTAGTAGGTATATATATTTATGGGGCACATGAGATAATTTGATACAGACATATAATGTATAATAGTCACATCAAGGTAAGTGGTATCTGTCACCTCAAGCATTCATTATTTCTTTGTGTTATGAACATTCCAATTTTACTACTTCAGTTACTCTAAAGTGTACAACAAATTATTGCTGACTGTAGTTACTTTGTTGTGCTGTCAAACGCTAGATCTTACTCATTCTGTAATTCTTCTTATTTCTTAGTATCACCGATTGCCACCTCAAATTCATCTCTTTATGTTTTTAGAATAAAAATAAAGAATAGTTCTGAATGTGAAGAAACAATAAGTGATGTAACTAGGTAGACGTAATTATGATAAAACAATGACAATGCTAAATTCTGGATGTATATTATCTCATTTATTCCTGTCAGTAGTCCAGTGAAACAAGTATTATTAGTACCTTTATTTTGTAGGCAAGAATACTGGTGCCAAATAAGTGGCAGAAACAGAATTTAAACCCAGTTCTGTATGACTTTCAATTCACCCTATCATGGTATTTCCCTACTGCTTTACCGATAGGGTATTTCTGGTTATGAGTGCCTTATAATACTAACAGGCAGCTGTGAGACGTCTTCCTCTCCCCATCGATATTTGCTCCCTGATTCAGAGCCCTGCAGAGTAATTAACTTAGTAAATTGACTAACCTAGGGAGTATAGCCTTTCATTCCTCAAATACATTTTTTAAAATTCCTATTATGCACCACACACAGTTCTGGCCTGTTGAACAAAGCATTCAAAAATAGCCAACAGTACAGACAAAAGCCCCTGCCTTCAGGGAACTTACATTCTGGTGGGACTAGACTGGCAAAGCAAACACCTTTACAATACACCCCATGGTGACAAATGCAATGGAGAAAAATGAGATAAGGTAAAGGATGTAGGGAGTGCTGTGGGTGGAGAAGGGAGCAAAGGAATGTTATTTTTCTATGAGATCATCAGAAATAGCCTCACTGATTAAGGAACATTTGGTGAAGATCTGAAAGAAAATGTCCCAGAACTGACATTTGAGTTCATTGAATTTTAAGTTTAATAGGCCTGTGAAGTGCTCAGTATGGTTAATAACTATAGACCCACTTGAAGGCACATCTTCAGGAAATTTCAGAACATCTGCAATGGGAGAGACCCTTCTGAAAAGTTTTCAGGGATTTAAAGCAGAAACAAAAAATACTCTATAAAGGATTTGAGTAAGAGCAGCATCTGATTTCTTGATATTGATATTAGAGCCTGAGACCTTGGAGCAGTACCCTTAAAATTCCAAGTGAACATGATGTCTAAACTGAGATTATATTCCAAGCTAATGTATCTGTCAAGTGTACTCTTACTGAAGGACAAGACTGAAGTCCCAACTACTCAGGAGGATTGCTTAAGCCCGCACCACTGTGCTCCAGCATAGGTGACAGAGAGTGTCTCTTAAAAAAGGGACAAGAGAAAGACAAAAGTTATCCCCAGAATCTTGGTAAAAGGAAGTCTCTAGATGGTGCTATGTAGCTGTCTGAGTGAGCATCCATCTAAACTGGGGTAAAAGGATGCAAGGCTGTGGTATATATTAGTATTATACATTAATATTTACATTCTGTAAATTTTGGTTGATTATATTATTGACTAAATTGCTTTAATCAGAGTCATTAGTGAGGGTAGGGGAAGGATAAATATTATTGAATGCTCAAGTTAAGGCACTAGTGTGTTATAGATCCACTTTGTTACAGCCGTGTTATCAGATAACTAGTAAGCCCTGCACAAATCTTTTCTCAAAGTTGTTTGATTGGTAAATTCAGAAGATTAGGCTAATGCTAGACCATAATATGAGTAACATAAGTAATATATTATTTTGTCTTAATATTTCTGCTTGCAGTATATATCTAAGGTTCTGCAAGCTACTGTCCTGCATACCTGAGAAATTATTTCACAAATGTATTCTATTTACATCTCTCCTTGGGTGATTTATGATATCTGCATTTTTTTTTAACCAAGGAATCTATTATTACAACATAGAGTATGTAGCACCTTATTTCTAATACATATTCTTTGTGGATGGAACAAGACTGAACCGTACTCTTGGTAAAATGGAGTTCTTTTTGACAAAGTTGTAGACTTTTTCACATAATCGGAGTTGCAGTGGGCTGTACTCTGGGCCATGAAATAACAGATTAAAAGTGTTCCCTTGTAAAAGAATTAAACATTTCTGTAAATGAAAAGAAAAGAAAAAGATATCAGAGAATCTGATCAATAATAGCTTTTGGGTCCTAGTGAATGGAGAAATCTGTAAAGAGGTAAGGAGGGAAAGAATACCATGTCAAATGAGGGGTGAAAAAAATTTCTCTCATTTTCCTTTTATTCACCTTTCATCTTTATTTATAGAATTTCTATACAGTGAATATGTAGCATTTAATAACAGTGCCCCTCTCCCAGAATACTGTTTTTATTTTATTTTACTTAGCAAATATTTATGTAGTGGTTTGTGCCAAGTACTGTTCTAAGCACCTTGCAAATGTTTATTCACATAACCCTATAAGGTGGGTACTGTTATTATGCCTCTCTGTTTGTTTGCCAGCACTTAATGAAACTGAAACAGTGCTTGTCCAAGACACCATAAGTAGTAAATGACATAGCTGGTATTTGAACCTAGGAATTTGGCCCTAAAGTCAATCCTCTGAACCACTGTGCTCTTCTGTCTGCTAATGTAGTACCTTAGAAGTGGTGAGCAAAAGAGGCAGAGTTCTGATTGATTGACTGATTGATTGATTGATTTGAGACAGGGTTTTGCTCTGTCACCTAGGCCAGAATACAGTGCTGCAAACTGCAGCCTCAACCTCCTATGCTCAAGTAGTTCACCTGCCTCAGCCTCCCAAGTAGCTGGCAGCACAGGTGCACACCACCACACCTGGCTAAGAGGCAGAGTTCTGTACTCCCATGTCCTATGACATTGTCAGTGGTTGAATTCCCTATTCCCTTATAAAAATAAATTTATTGATCATGTTGTCTCTTTCACTTATTTAGTGGAGGAAAAAATCTGTAGTCATCCATTTAAAAATACTAGAAGAGACTATATGGGGTTTTTGTTGCTATTAGTAGTCATAGGACAAACTGTGATGAGTGAAATCCTGTTTACTAGACATGTAACTTCATGCATCATTTAAAGAATTTCTATACAAAGAACATTTTTGGCATTTAATAGCAATCAACAAATATTGAGTTCAATTAAATGTCAAATAAGAGTGTACAATATACTTTCAGCATTTTTCAATTGATTTATATTCTTAACTTCATGTTTATATGTATAGATATGACATAAAATTTAAAACATGCATCATAAAAATTTTAGTAAATTTTAAATGTTTTGTGGATGGTGATTTAATTATGCAATACATGATGGTGTAGGATAATTCATAGCCCATTAATAATTGAATGAATGAGTGAATGAATGAATAAGTTTTTTTAATTCAAGCCTAGATTTTCTCTACAGGAAAACCTACATTCTTGACCGGGCATGGTGGCTTATGCCTGTAATCCCAGCACTTTGGGAGGCCAAGGTAGATGGATCACCTGAGATCAGGAGTTCAAGACCAGCCTGGTCAACAAGGTGAAACCCCGTCTCTACTAAAAACACACAGAAAATTAGCTGGGCCTGGTGGCGGGCACCTGTAATCCCAGCTACTGAGGAGCCAGAGGCAGGAGAATCACTTGAACCCAGGAGGTGGAGGTTGCAGTGAGGCGAGATTGTGCCTCTGAACTCTAGCCTGGGCAATAAGAGCAAGACTCTGTCTCAAAAAAAAAGCTGTATTCTCAAAATCAGCGTTGTGGCCTGTCACATTACCAATCAGATGGAAACCACTTTATTTCCTTAAATGAGGAAGAAAAAGGTATCTCCAATTCTTAAACAAAGATATCCTTGTCTAAGTGCTCTCTGTGGCCTTGAGAAATGTCATAGTGGTTGTGTGAATTTGCCTTTGGTCACTAATGACTGTTTCCTTATCAGATTTATTAATCTCTTTTTATTCTCTCAGTTTTTTCATCCATAAAATATCACTCAATTATTAGACTTTACTGAGATGAAGCTATTTTTCACCTGTTTTTGTTTTTTGTCAATGTGACATTTTAACTCATTTATGCCTAGTGTTACATTATTGGAATGGTAAGTTTGTGGGAGTTATTTATATCCTATTGATCAAGGTCATCACCAAAGTCTGATTTTTCGCAAAAGAAATTGCAACTTCCAGCATAAATAGGTTAAGATCAGCACGTCAGACACATTATTTAGTTTTAAATGAGTTCAAAAACCCAAGTTTACTTTACCTGTCGGGCACATTTACCTGTTGATGGTAACTACTGTTGAAAATAGGTTACAAAATAGTATATAATCATAATTCTTTACTATATTCAAAACCAGATTGTTTATCTTTTTTGAGAATTACTTTTCTACTCACTGAAACAAACTTCTCCAAGAGGATTTTTGAGTTTTTCATTAGTAGTAAATTTTTGTCTGTAGTTTCAGCAGTGATACATTTAGATAACATATTTTACGGTCAAGAGACAATGTGTTAACCCTTGTGGTAGACAGAGAAACTTACCTTGTTTTTTAAAGCAATGGTAAATCTGTCTTTGAAGGTAGTATTCGTGCTGCTGAACTACATTACGTTTTCTTCGTGGGATCATTGTTTTGGAATTGATCACGAATTGATTAAAGACCTTGCATAATTCCATGCCTTTTCTAACATTGCTTTTGCCTTTTCTGGATATAATATCGAATTCATTTCTTATGGTATTGAATTTTTTTTAATAATAGTAATAATTTTTTACTGCATGTGCAGTAATTTAAAGGGAAGTTTTAACCTCTTGAAAGTTATTTTTCTTATTTAATGACATTTTCAAAAACTAAAAATGATTCTTTATGGGTTTATTTTTCATGTCCACAATGTTTTACACTTGGTAAAAGATAATTCATTTATTGTAACTTTTTTTTTTTGAGACGGAGTTTTGCTCTTGTCACCCAGGCCAGAGTGCAATGACGCTATCTCGGCTCACTGCAACCTCCGCCTCCTGGCTTCAAGCCATTCTCCTGCCTCAGCCTCCCAAGTAGTAGCTCGGATTACAAGCATGCACTGCCACTCCCAGATAATTTTTGTAGTTTTGGTGGAGTCGGAGTTCCACAATGTTGGCCAGGCTGGTCTAAACTACTGACCTCAGGTGATCTGACCGCCTCTGCCTCCCAAAGTGCTAGAATTACAGGCGTGAGCCACTGTGCCTGGCTATAACTTTTAAAAGATAAAAAAAAATACATGTCATCACATAGGAACTTTAAAAAACAATCCTTCTAAAAAAATATAGGCAGGCCAGGCATGCTGGCTCATGCCTGTAATCCCAGCACTTTGGGAGGCCGAGGTGGGCGGATCACAAGGTCAAGAGATCGAGACCACCCTGAACAACATGGTGAAACCTCATCTTTACCAATAATACAAAAATTAGCTGGGCATGGCGGAGCATGCCTATAGTCCCAGCTACTTGGGATGCTGAGGCAGGAGAATTGCTTGAACCTGTGAGGCAGAGGTTGCAGTAAGCCAAGATCATGCCCCTGCACTCCAGCCTGGCAACAGAGCAGGACTCTGTCTCAAAAAAAACGGCAATATATTTTAAGATATAATATTTGGAATAAAAATGTAATTTAACCAGCATCATAAAATAGAACAAGATTGTCCTTTTGGAGCCTAGAAAATAATTAAGAGTCTTATTGTTGTCACTGTCGCTACCCTAATGTTCAGAAGCAGTAAGTAGAAGTACCACAGATTATTATTAATTTATTTATTTTGCTTAAGAACTTAAATTTTCCTTTGGGGCATTATTTTCTTTTTAATAAATAATAAGACCATAAGTTTCAAAGGTTTGGCTAAAGGACAATATTCTGCAGAAAATCAATATGGCATATCTACAAACCAAGCACTATATATATTTGTAATACTGGTTTTTCTACTTTATTTCTTTGTATAAAAGATAGGGTCTGATTAAATTCACTGGTCTATTTAATATTAAATATGTTTAAAAATGGAGGAGGAAAATAAGTAGCCACTGAACTGAGGAAAAGGGGCCCCTCATTTTCTCTTGAATTTGATTTATTCCAAACAACACAAAACTTGGGGGTAGACTACTGATACTGAGAATGTGTTTCTTCTCCTTTCCTTACTCAGTCTATTCCCTTGTCCCTTAAAACACACATACAGTCACACACACACACACACACACACACACACACACACACACACACATCTCCCTCTCCTCTGGCCCGTCCATATCCTAGGACACAGATGTTTGGAAACTGCTCACACATCACACAGAGTGATCATTTTCAAGTCAGCAGCTGCCTCTCAGATTCTGAGTGATATAGCTCTCTCCAGTTGCTGAAACAAATGAAAAAGCACATAAGTGAAATGTTCTTTTGAAAATTCAGTGTCTTGTTCCAAGAAATATGTACATTGTTGCATCTGGATTGATACACACTGAAGAAACAAGCAATAGCTTCTGATAAACCTAATTTGGAGGCCGGGCCCGGTGGTTCAAGCCTGTAATCCCAGCACTTTGGGAGGCCAAGGTGGGTGGATCACGAGGTCAAGAGATCGAGACCATCCAGGTCAACAAGGTGAAACCCCATCTCTACTAAAAATACAAAAAAAATTAGCTGGACATGGTGGCCCGTGCCTGTAATCCCAGCTACTCAGGAGGCTGAGGCAGGAGAATTGCCTAAACCCAGGAGGCGGAGGTTGCGGTGAGCCAAGATCGCACCATTACACTCCAACCTGGGTAACAAGAGCGAAACTCCGTCTCAAAAACAAACAAACAAAAAAAACAAAACCTAATTTGGAACAGTATGCAAGCTCCTTTATAAAATTAATTACATTATTGAAGATTTGCAAAGTATAGAGAGCTATGAAAAGGAAAAAAAATCCCCAAAATGCCAAATAAAGATACATTTGGAGTAGTTTAGTGTACTTTAGTGCTTTAGCGGTTAAGGGAAAGCAATCCAGGAGCCAGCTAAAGCATGAATTCTGGCTCTACCAGTTTGTGACTTTGGGCAAGTTACTCACTTAACCTATGTCTCCATTTTCTCATCTGTAAAATAGGCAAAATAATATAATTTGCTTCTTAGGTTGTATATTTTAGAACTCTGTTTCCATAGGAAATTACTGTTAGAATTTTTCTTTTTCTTCTTTTTTTTTTTTAAATGCTTGTTGACAATCCTTTCGAGTTCTACTGGATTTTGGTGTGCTTCTGTTAGTTGTAAGGAAATAATGGAAATTGAATGATGTCAACTGCCTGCAGTAGTATTTTGAATTACATAGTACATATATATATGTCTTTGTATCAGTGTCATGCCAAAGAGTGATTGTGCCATAAGATCTATGGTTTTTCTAAATAGATTTTATAAAAACAGTAGCCCATAGTTGCAAATGTTCTTTAAAACTAAGGCAAAAACAAATGCTTAATGACCGTTATATCTACTGAAACTGAGTGTTATCTGTATTATGTGAGAAAAATGGACTTCTGTGTTAGTTGTGACAGCACATTAGCTTAATAGGAAATCCATAAGCCTAATAGATAAGTATGCATGTGTGTTTATGTATATATATAATTATGTGAATGTATATAAAAATATATGTATGTGTATATAAATACATATTTAAAACGACTGAAGAAAATAAGTTTGTTTAAATTCCATTTTTAAGTGAGGAATTCCAATATCACAGGCATGTCCTTGGCTCTATGAGTACATTAAGAGGTAGTATCCAGTAATATCTAACACTATCCCAAAATACTTTTAGTTGCTTTTCATTGTTTATTAATTAATTTTTGTAGAAATAGAAGTGTTGCTTTTGTTCTTGTGGTATAATCTTTTTCATATGATGAAGTAAAAGTAGGAAAGGATTTCCTTGTATTTTCCCATTTGGATTTTGCTTATTTTTCTTTTCTTTTTTTCTTTTTTTTTTTTAATTTTAAATTTTTATTGCATTTTAGGTTTTGGGGTACATGTGCAGAACGTGTAAGATAGTTGCATAGGTACACACATGGCAGTGTGTTTTGCTGCCTTCCTCCCCTTCACCCACACTTGGCATTTCTCCCCAGGCTATCCCTCCCCAGCTCTCCCCCCCCCCGCTGTCCCTCCCCCATTCCCCCCAATAGACCCCAGTGTGTAGTAGTGCTAATTTTTCTTTGACCTGTGGTCTTATTCACATGAAAGCCTGAGTTTCTCAACTCAATATCAGGAGACTGATATTTGATTGTGCCTACTCCTTATAATACTTCCTCCTAGCCAATTGCCATTCCAGAAAAAAAAATGCAATCTACTAGGTCATCTTAGTGGGAAGAGCAAAGTAAAACTAATGCTTAACCAGAAGTTTTAAAAATATTTTGTGGCTATCATAATTGTTACTTGTTTGACATGGCCCTTTCTAAACACTTGTAAGTACTTTGCTAACTATCTGAATTAATGCTTCTTTATCAGAGAGCAGAAGTGTGTCTGTGTATCGTGCTGGCATCCCGTCTTTATAAAAATGAAATTAAATAAAATTTTAATGGCATTTCTGAATAAGTGGGTGACTTTGGTGTGTGTCATTCAAATTATAAACAATGGTTTCCTTTTTAAATATGAATTCTAAAAAGAATGCAGTGGGAAGACCAGCATATCAGAATGCCAATCTTGTTTATGGGAAAACCTGAAAAGACTGTTTATGATTAGAAGAAGCTGAGTTTATGATCATCTGGTGTTCAAAAGAGGAAACACACTAACAGCTTGGTGTAACCTGAGTTAGCTTGCTTTGAGATGTGTTTTCTGCTTGGAAGAGGAGAGTATGGGTATTAACAGGATGGCTTGTTCATGAATTTATTTGATAAGGAATAAAATTGATATGCAAGTTTTTTGTTTTTTGCGTTTTTAAGATGGATTTTTGCTCTTGTCCTGCTGGAATGCAATAGTGCGATCTTGGCTCACTGCAACCTCCTTCTGCCAGATTCAAGCAATTCTCATGCCTCAGCCTCCCAAGTAGCCGAGATTACAGGTGCCTCCCCACCACACCTGGCTAATTTTTGTATTTTTAGTAGAGACGGGGTTTCACCGTGTTGGCCAGGCTGGTTTTAATCTCCTCACCTCAGGTGATCCACCTGCCCCAGCCTCCCTAAATGCTGGGTTTACAGGTGTAAGCCACCACACCTGGATGTAATTTTTAATTATATACCACTACCTTATTTTTGTGCCCATTGATTTTTAAAAAGATCATGCATTTATGGTTTCAGGATTTCTTAATGGCTAGCATATTGAATTGTATACCTGTACCAAAGTCAGAAGCCCATAATATTACTTTTTTATGGGATGTTGGGGGCGGGAAATACATTATCTGCATTCTTCAAAACTCAGAAAGTATACTATTTGGTTGATTCGTAACTAGGAAAGAAAAATCTCACCGCCTTTTAGAAACACAATATTTGTTGATATTGAATTTTGAAACTGTCATAGATGTAGCTTCACTTATCCCTGTTTTCAGACCATTTATTTATTCAATAGATACTTAGTAAGCACTTAGTATGTGACAGACAGTATACTTATTGTTGCAGATACAGCAGCAAACAAGGCAGGTATAGTCTCTGCCACCACTCAGATTCTGAGGGACACAGCTCTCTCCAGTTGCTGAAACAAATGAAAAAAAGCACATAAGTAGAATGTCCTTTTGAAAATTCAGTATACTGTTCCAATAATATATACATGGTAAGTGTAGGGTAGCAGCAGGGACTTTGTCTTATTTCCCACTTATCCCTATCCCCAGAGTTTAGGAAAATACCTGACATTAGTCAATACTTAGCAAATGGTGGATGGATGGATGGATGGATGGATATATTTCACTCATCAAACCTTTTTAAAGTATTTAGACTTAGGAGGACTTTAGCATAACTTAAGGACAGGAGCCATAGGATATATATTTTCTGACGCCAGAGCCTAGCGCTGTGTGTGTTGTGTGCTGAAATAAGAACATTAAGGAATTCATCTCCATCTTGTGCAGTTTCAAGTAACTTACTGAAGCCAATAGAATTAAAAGCCAAGGACAGATAGTCCTTTCATCATTTACCCAGTTAGGACCTACTTCTACAGGTGGGATCGTGGTCAGTAGAAGTTGCTTCTCAGAGTAATTTCTACTTAACCTTCAATGTCTATGAACCTAACGCCATGTGCTGTGGTGCCATGGCCAAGGAAACGCAGTTTTGGGATAGAGACTGAAGTGACTAATAAAATTTTAATCTTCTCCTGCAGCATGAGTGAGTTCTCCAAGAAGCTGGAGAAGCACAAGTAAATGCTGCACTATTTAGCCATGAGCTCAAGCTAGAAAGTGGCTGAAATTCATGTCTATGCAGTGAGTTGGCTTATTGGCTAGGAATAGCCTCTTAGAGTTTGATGGAGTTTTGAACTGATGCATTAGATCACACAATTTGACCACTCAACTCAGCCCCAAGCCTGTTCATTTTGGATAAATGAGGCCACTTTAGCCATTTTATTTCTACAAATAATCACTATGTTATAATTATTTGGTTTTACATTTCTCCTCTGTATAAAGAGTTGGGTAGGGTTGTCTTGACTAATCCATCTTATGTGGTCGTTACTCAGCACTAAACTTAATAAATGTTTGTATTATGTTGAACTAATAAAAATGCTGTGTTTTTAAGTCAAAAAATAGTCAAATACCAGCACTGAACAAATGAATAATAAGAAAAATTCAAGCAGTGAATGAGTTGTTGGACTAGATGATTTTAAAGATCACTTCCAGTACCGGGATTCCATAACCTTATAATTCAAACATAAATAACATCATCAATCAATTCCAGGAATTAGTTACCAACTTAAACCATGATCCTCATATTATACACAAACATAGCACCCTGTTCTTGTCCTTCTTGCAACTTATCACAATGATTTAGCTATTTTTTATACTAGATGATTATGTGTTCCTCATCTTGTTTTCATCCCCTAAAGTACCCATCACAGCCTCTTAAGTCTTCTTGAATGAAATCGTGTTCCCCGTCTTAATGTGTATAATATGTATCTAATATGTAAGATATATAATATATATTTGTAAATATAAATGGGTAGATAGATGATAGATACAGTGTATGTGTTTCCATCAGCTATTTGTTAAAAGGTAGATGATAGATTAATACTGTGTTGTTTTCATTTATCTTGTGTTCCACTGCTTTAAAGTGGCAGGTGGAGTCCACTATGAATTTTTTCGTTGATCAGTTCTGACCTGCTAACCTCAGCAACTGAGCACCTGCATAATGTGTTAGGTCATCATATTAATAATGAAGCTTACATAGTTGATCTGCCTTTTTATGGGGACAATATATAAATAAAACCCTAGAAATATGACTGATTTTAAAACAAACTAAAGGGATGGCATGACTGAAAACAGTCATGCCATCTATAATTTCATTACATCTAGTAGAAAATTAGTTTTGCAAAGCCACTCAGTATATAAAATTATTTTGATTATTCTTTATTTTCAAAATGAAGTTCTCAGATTTAATCTCAATACAAAATCTCTTGATTACAGCAAAGCAGATTTTTATCTGTCAGTAAGTTAAAAAAAAATGAGGAGGAAAAGCAAGCATCAACATCCAGAGGTCTAATAATTTCCTAACTTCACTTGACTTGCCTAACAGTAGAAGGACTTTTCATTTAAAAACTTTGCCCTTAGTTGTCAACACTACCCTCAACACAGCTACAGACTATATAACATAGAGTCTGCATAATACAAGGCATTTCTATATGAGTAAAGTATTAAATATTTTTAAAAATAATTTTTAAGAAATGAAGTTCTGGCTTAAGACCTGAATAAAGGGTTTTAGGGAAATAAAACCTTTGTTCTTTTTCTAAATTTTAGACTTTTCCATTATGGTAAGTTAAATTGATCTGTTTAATAAAGTGGTTTAAGATAGTAATGTATATGTGCTAAAAAGTTTAAGATAGTAATGTATATGTGCTAACAGACTTCTATCTCTGCATCAGCTATAAGATTTACCTGGTTTTTATACTCTGAAGAGTTTATATTTAAATTCAACATAATAACTTTCAAAATAAGAATCTCTGAACTTAATTTTATTTTAGACTGCTTATGACAAAATCACTTCTTAAAGTGCACAGATGCACACATCCGCCCTCCCATCCTTTGTGATAGAAAAAATGAATTACTCAGCTTGGTAAATCACATTGCTTCTCCTGAAGTTGACTGCCTGCACCCAGTGCTATGAAAGAAAGCCGAGTGAGTGAGTAAGGAAGGGTGGCTATTGTTTAGTACTCAATAGCAAAAGAACGGGATTGGGGGTGGGGTGGGGTTGGGGCCAGGATGGAGTTTAACTGGCATTGGCTCTTGCTTTTCTGCATTCCAAACCGTCTGAGGCACAGAGTGAGAGCAAAAAGGGAGAGAGCAGGAAAGCGAGCACAGGCGAGTGCAGTGTACAAAGTGTTTTGAGTTTCTGACTGACTGGCTGGAAAGATCATGTTAGCACTCCCTGAAACTTCGCAGGATGCAGACCCCAGGTAAGAATTCCTAGAGTCTGAGACTGAAATTAAAAGTCATGTCTTTAAGGGGAATGCGTTTTTTTAAAAATTACACAAATACAGTGACTATTTACCTTTGTGATTATTGGCTTAAAAAAAATAGGTTGGTTTTTATTACTGTGGGTTTACAGAAATACTTCGTGGAAGCTATCTGTTAGCATTCCAGTAGAAAATCCAGCACAAGAATAACCATCTGAGAAACTCAGTTTCATTAAAAGAATAAGGACCATAGCAAAATTATTAACACTGCAGCATTTACTTGTTCTGTCAATAATCTGAAATGGATCCCTATTCTGGATCTTTCCTGAAATTCTTTACGAAATATAAAGATACCTGGGAACAGGTAAAGCTCATTTCTCTCTGAGTGAGACAGAGTATATTGACCATCAACAAGATGTTAACAGCCTTGCTTGAATCTCAGTAACACATAATCAATCTGTGTTGTTCAAAAGTTCAACAGGTTTGATCCATAGACAACAGTAAGAGCATTCAAATGAGAACTTTGCTTGTTATTTTTGCCCAAGGTAGGCTTTTAATATCCTCTGCCAAGATGACAAGTAAGAAAATTTATTGACTTATTGAAAGTTAAATCTGAAAGAGACTTGGAGATGATCTAGTCTAGTCTCTCCATTTTCAATGAAAATTTTGTGGTCTAAGGTACTTGCCCAAGGTCAGAATTAGGAACAGAATTGAAATGAAAACCTGAATTTCCTTATTCTCTGTTTTACATAGAACCAATTATATTTAGGGTTATATCTTATCTATACTACATCTGCTAGCCGCAACTACAATGCATTATTGCCTAAATAGACCATGTCCATCATAAACCTAAATTGAAATCATATGGGGAGGAGATATTGAGGAATGGATGTCATCAAATCACTGTTAATACATGCTCTTGTCCAAAACCAAAAATATCCTCTAACAAAATATTTAGCTCACTAGAATAGTAACAAAATATTTATAAATAAAAAATATTTATCAAGAGGAAAAAAATGGCTTTCAGTCAAGGAAAATGATTATAGTTTCTATGCTGCTTTTATGTAAAGAATTACGTGGCTGTGGCATATTCTGAATTACAAAACTCTTTCAAATTGATTTTAACTTTTGAAAGACTTTAGAACTTATCAGTTTTCTGTATAAATATGTTAGTAAACTTTTTTCTGTATGTAAGTATCTATTTTTGTAACGTATCTATTTTACTGAAAGCAAATTATATTCGCTGCCTTTCTTACATTTACTCAAATAAAAATATGAGGTAACTTTTTCTAAATTATCTAGCTATTTTGACCAATTGCTTTCTTATCCAAGGCCCAGTTCTGTTTCTCTCTGCTTTGTTATAAGGATCCTCTGTCACTTCGCCTCGTGAATTATGTGTTAGAGGATAGTTTAAGTGAAGGATCTTGAGAGCCACAACAGACAATGAACATGGGTCTTCATACATTTTCATTTAGTTCCTAAAAAGTTCCTGCCCTTTCCATTTTTCTGGAGACCATTGTGGGGGTAAGAGGCCACACTATTCTAGTGAGCTAAAGAGTAAAGATAGCCACTGTCAGCAGAATCTGTTATGGCTCTTTACAGCTCCTGGGAACAAGTTAGCTTGATTTGGCTGTAAGCACAGTGAAGGGATGTTGTCCTTTTGTATTAAAGCCTGACCTGCTCATTCCAGTTTTTGGCTGGGTCTGTGTAAGTGCAACACTGATTTACAAGTCTGTGTGGGATGGGCAGTAAGTTGTAAGGAATAGTTTCATTACTCCTCTCAGCTATATCGGAAACCAAATTACAAAGTGAATTCTCCACCCACTGGGAAAGAAGAGACTGTTTGTCTTACTAGAGAATCCATTATTGAAGCACACTGTTTCTAAGAGGACTGATGGCTGTGAGAATGAGGGCATAATGCTCTGTCCAACTTAACAGTATTACACAAGTGTAGATTCTTCTCTCAGCTTTTATCCTGCTTTGAATATGTGAAAGGACTGCCGTGATATATCTGTGTATATTATGTTGTGTATGTATATTATATGATAGAAAGAATGAAAGAGTAAAATGGGCCTTTGGCCTGATTATGTTTCCTGATGCCAGAAATAATCAGAAGTCATTAATCTATTGCTGGTATTTTGCTAAGTTAAAAGAAACTATTTTATTAACCAAGCTAATCATTATAAAACTCACTACTATGCACTACAAAGAGAAAAATACTAAAAAGAAGCACACTTCTTTTTTTCTTCTGAAAACAAATGTCATATTATGCAGGTTCATTCTTTCCGTGTTAGAAAAAGACAATAAAAAGGTGCCCACTTTGTGGCTAAAGACAAATTTTATTTTTAAACAAGTTTTTACTGATGTATAATACCTGTGTATAGTTATGGGGTTCATGTGATAATTTAATCTGCTTATACAATTTGTAAAGATCTAATCAGTATACTTGGGATACCCATCACCTTAAATAAAGACAAATTTTAACTGGGAATAGAGTGGGTAGAGTGAAATGAGTGACATGAAAAAGAAACTCTCATATGTATGTGAAAAAATTTTCTTTTGACCAGTGTATTCTTAAAGGCAGACCTATTTTCACTATTCATGATTTCCTCCTTGATACTGTTTTAAAATTTGTTCCCATGAACAATCTATATAAACATCGTTTGTGTATTAAATTTTCAAAGAAGTTAAAGAGCTCCGCTGTATAGCGACAACATTTTCTGAAAAAGATTTGGCTATAGTTGATCAAAACTTTTGACTCATTCAAAGGAGCTGCTCTCTTTGTTGTTGCAATTTCTTTCTATCTCTTGGGCATAATTCTGTGTTATGTATCCCAGTTAAATCCCAAGAATGAAATATCTTCAAACAAAAATGAAGGCAATAGATAGGGGCCAGGGATAGGCACTTAAGCTGGACGTGTAAATTGTTCTGTCAAATTAATTATTTAGTCATGAAAGTTACCCAGTTATCCACCCAAGACTCTGAGAATCCTTTTATGTAGACAACATGCTTGTGTTTCCCTTTCTGCTCCAGTCTTGACCTTCAGCAGTCTCTAAAGAGGAAGTGTTCGTTACACTTTTGTTCTCTTCTGTTCTTTCATGCTCCCTAGTGGTTGTTCATTGTTGTTCTTTTTTCACTTCCCTGTATATCAGTTTTAGTGAGAAGCAGGTGACTATTGTATTGTGAAATAGGGTTCGCTGGATTCTTACATTTGAGTTGCATAAGCTTTCTTAAAATAGGTGATTCTTATGTACAGAAACAGAAGCAAAAATTTTTGTCCTGTTGTTCCTAGTGAACAATGATTCGAGAAAATGAGTCATGACTCAGCAATATGAATTCTCTTTTAGCTGTGGTTATTTTTAAGTGCTGATGGGAATTCCATCTATCAAAATTCCACATTTAATTCTGGGTATGATCTCAGCTTGTGTTTGGAAGCCTTAAACGTTGCCACTCAGAATACTTTCTTTGTACATACTTGACAAGTAAGAGAGACTTACTGAGTCAGTGATTAAAATTCAGATGAAGGCCTTTGTCCTCTCTGGTACTCTTCTTGTCCCTACTCAAACTGTCATTAAGCTGAATTGTAAGTACTATTAACTCAGGCACATGAAGAGGGAACCAATGAGGAGATCCTGTTAACAATATGATCCTGTTAATAATATGACTCTATAGAACTCCACATTTTTGTCATTCTCAAGTTTGCAGTATTTTTTGAGTAAATGAGTTGCTGAAAAGCACCTTGAAAAATTAGTTTAGGTTTGTGCAGCCCTGTTCTTTGAAGAAGAAAATATATCTGGTTCTACTCGCTCTTTCTAATGTCAGATCTTGGAAAGTAAGCAACTTGAGCTGCTGGAATAAAGCAGGTGTCGTTCAGGATTAAGTGTTGCCTAGGATAGCCAGCCTGTTGGACAGGTTGCTGACTGATGTCCAGAGTCCAATTCCAGAGATTATGGAGTACCTTGAAAAATGTTTTAACAGCACTGTTGTGTAATTATTCACAAATACTACTTTTAGTTTCTATGAAGATTATTAAACTGGGTATTCCTTCCATTTTTAAGTTTCTGGGTTTGTAACTTTTTACTAAAATACTTCAAATGGGTTGTGTGTGCCTCTTGAGTCAGATAGGAGAAGGTAAGATGTCTGGGTCCCTACTTCAATGACTCTTCCTTCCAGGAATACCTGAAATATGAAGTTTCTGGTAAATAAGTGAAATGAAATAAAAAAGAGAAGTGATTTGTCAAAATGAGTGCAAGAAGAACCACAAAAAAATCTAGCTTGTGTGAGTACATAGAATTGAGTTTGTTCAGTCAAAGGACAAGGAAAGATGTGATAAGTCTATTAACAGGGAAGGATCATCATCTCCGGTGTACCGATAGCTCATTTCTAAAAGTTTGCTGAGAATGGTTATAGAATATTTCTTATTAGCGTTTTCTCAAAGTGTGGCAAACTAGTCACTCAAACAAAGGGGAAATAGATTATTAAAAAGCTTTCAGCATGTGGTAGAGGAAGTGCATCACACAGTATTTGACCTGCTTTTTTTTGAATCTCTATTGTACAACTGAAATTTAAGGAGATTTTTTATTAATTAAAGTATATTATCTTTCATATAATTTGCTACTTCAGCCAGGTCAGGTGGCTCACACCTGTAATCTCAACACTTTGGGAGACCTCTTCTCTACAGAAAATTTAAAAATCAGCCAGGCATTGTGGCATGCACCTGTAGTTCCAGTTACTCAGAAGGCTGAGGTGAGAGAATTGCTTGAGCTGAGGAATCAAGGCTTCAGAGAGCTATGGTCATATCACTGCACTCCAGCCTAGGCGACAGAGCAAAACCTTGTATCTTAAAAAAAAAAGAAAAGAAAAGAAATTGTTATATACATCCTGGTATTTTCCTTGAAGCATTTTTCCTCCACCTGAAGTCCAGTGAAATGTCAGTGTAGTTTCCTGAAACAATAAATATGCTATTTTATGAATACCATCATTTACTTGCTTGGGTATAATTGCTAAAATTTTGAAATATGCTGTTAGTATGTTTAGTTTTATTTATTTCCTTCCCCTATAAAAACTGTACTTGGAAAATGATTGATGATCAACTTTTAAAGTTAAGTTTTGAAAGTAGCTTTTTAAAATTAATTAAAGCCCTTACGATTCTCTTCTCATCTCTGAGAAATGGTGTAGACCATTTTTATTAAACAAAAATGTAGTATAAAGAAGAAACCCTGGGAGTTACTGTTATCATGACAAGGAATGAAAACTAGTCTCTCTTGGAAACATTTTTTAGCTTGTACAAGATCAAAATATACTAGGCAGAGGACATTTATTGTAATACATTTATTGTAACCCAGAAACTTAAAAATGGAAGGAAGTCTAGTGGAGGGTTAGCTGTTTGTCCTCAGTACCTCAGTAAATCTGTTTAGGTTAATGCTTGATGACACTGCTTTATTTTGGTTTCGTTTGGTTTTTTTAATGGAAGAGTATTTAAAACCAGAAGCCAGGCTTTCAGCTGGTCTTTATTTATTTATTATTTTTTTGAGACAGAGTCTCCCTCTGTCATCCAGGCTAGAACACATGCTTGATCTCTGTTCACTGCAACCTTTGCCTCCTGGTTCAAGTGATTCTCCTGCCTCAGCCTCCTGAGTAGCTGGGATTACAGATGACTGCCACCACGCCTGGTTTATATGTATGTGTATATATATATATATATATTTTTTTATTTATTTATTTATTTATTTATTTTTTTTGTAGGGATGGGGTTTTATCACATTGGACAGGCTGGTCTCAAACTCCTGACCTTGTGATCTGCCTGCATCGGCCTCCCAAAGTGCTGGGATTATAGGCGAAACCACCTCACCCGGCCTCAGCTGGTCTTTTTTAAAAGGAATACCCAATCAATTATCTACCTGTTTTTCTCAGAATCTATCTTTGCAGAACTGCAAAATGTTTTTGACAATGAAATTTTAATTTTCAAGAAATAGTGAGCTTGAAGGGTATGACTATTGCTATAAAGTGCTGTGATTTATGACAGCTTCCCAGTGGGTTTCTCCCAGTGTCAGAATTATAAACCTATTTTCATTTTACTTTGCTCCCGAATTAAATATTTAAAGGTAGACTTTTTGTTTCTCTTTACCCCATCGAACCTGTGTTATGGGAGAACAGAAAGTGTTTTAAGGCTTTTCAGATTTAGTTCAGATGTTACTTATGTTACATTTTCTCTGATAGTCTGAAAAAAGAAATTTTTTAATTTTAACATTGATCATAATATATTTAACAGACTCCTACTCATCAGTGACAAAAAAGCAAGACTGGAATGCTCATTTTATAAAAGAGGCAATCCAGATGACCATTTAGTATATGAGAAGGTACGCAGCTATTGTTAGTCATCAGGGAAATGCAAATTTAAACCAAAATAGGATCACACAATCATCAAAATGTCTAAAATGAGAAAAAAAGAAAATACCAAATGTTAATAAGTATCTGGAACAAAAATAATTTTCATACCATATTGACCTGTACAATTACTTTGAAGAACTAGTTGGCAGTATCTCCTAAAGCTGAACAATGCTCAGTGACCCAGCAGTTACTCTCCTATTTATGTACCCAACAGAAATGTATACCTAGGTTCATCAGAAGACCTGTACAAAAATGCTTATAACAGCACTTATTTAACAGCTAAAAATTGGAAACTTCCCAAATGTTCATCAGCAGTAGAATGAATAAGTTGTGGTTTGCTTATAAAATGGAATTATATACAGCAATGAAAAAGAACAAACCACTGCTTCATGTGATAGAATGCATGAACCTCACAAATGTATGTTGAGCATGAAGAATCTCAAAAGAATACTTACAAGTGATTCCATTTATATAGAGTTCAGACTGATCTAGAATGATGAAAATCATGATAGTGATTATCCTTATGGGGGTAATGACTGCAAAGGATATATAAGAGAGGCCTCTGGCTGCTGGTAATGTTCTGTGGTGGTGTCTTTTTCTGATTCAGATGCTGGGTACTATGATGAATTCCATTTGTGAAAACTTACTGACCTGTGTATATGTTATTTGTACACTTTCCTTTTTTCTTTCTTTTTCTCTTGAGACAGTGTCTTGCTCTGTCATCCAGGTTGGAGTACAGTGGCCCAACTGATCATAGCTCACTGTAACCTCAAACTCTTTGACTCAAATAATCCTCCTGCCTCTCAGCCTTCTGAGTAGCTGGGACTATAGGTACACACAGCTATGCCTGGCTAATGTTTAAAATTATTTTTTTATAGAGATGGGGTCTTGCTATCTTGCCCAAACTGGTCTTAAATTCCTAGCCTCAAGCAATCCTCCCATCTTGGCCTCCCAAAGAGCTAGTATTACAGGTATGAGCTACCATACCCAACACATACATTTTTCTGCATGTATGTTATGCTTCAGTAAGAAGTTGAAGAAAAATATTCCTACTATAAACTCTCTGTTTTGCAAAGAAACAAAACAAAGACAAAAAACTCTAGGCAACTTCCATATTGATGGAAGTGATGTTCTGTAAAAGTCCTTTTGTTTACACAGTCCTTTCTGTGTGAACAGGATACCAGTTTATTTTCTTTTCTTTTTTTTTTTTTTGAGACGGAGTTTCGCTCTCGTTACCCAGGCTGGAGTGCAATGGCGCGATCTCGGCTCACCGCAACCTCCGCCTCCTGGGTTCAGGCAATTCTCCTGCCTCAGCCTACTGAGTAGCTGGGACTACAGGCACGCGCCACCATGCCCAGCTAATTTTTTGTGTTTTTGTTAGAGACAGGGTTTCACCATGTTGACCAGGATGGTCTCGGTCTCTTGACCTCATGATCCACCCGCCTCGGCCTCCCAAAGTGCTGGGATTACAGGCCTGAGTCACCATGCCCGGCCGATACCAGTTTATTTTCATATTGTAGGTTTTCCATTTTGGCTAGGCACAGTGGCTGACACCTGTAATCCCAGCACTTTGGGAGGCCGAGGCGGGTGGATCACGAGGTTAGGAGATTGAGACCATCCTGGCCAAGGTGGTGAAGCCCCATCTCTACTTAAAAAAACAAAAAATAAAAATTAGCTGGGTGTGGTGGTGCGCCCCTTGCCTCAGCCTCCTGTAGTCCCAGCTACTCAGGAGGCTGAGGCAAGGGAATCACTTAAACCCGGGAGACAGCGGTTGCAGTGAGCTGAGATTGCATCACTGCACTCCAGTCTGGCAACAGAGTGAGACTCCATCTCACAAAAAAAGAAGGAAAAAGAGAAAGTTCTCCAGTCTGTGTGTGCCATCAAGGACTTTACATTTGGGGTCATTGAATAGGTTAGATGAGGAAAGCATTTGAGAAACCAGGCTTGAATATGTATCCTCAAAATAAAATTTCATTATGTAGAATTAGAAGACTTTCTAAAGCTCTGAGCTTACTGTATAAAAACACTAATCTTCTAGTCATACCTTATTGAAAATATTTTATAGTAGTAATATATATATTTTTTATATCAACACATTAACTTTTATGTATAGTTACTAAAGAGTTGATGATACAAATTTAGTAACAATTTTCTATATTTTTGGTTTTAATATAATTTTGCTTTAAAAATATGTATCTGGACTTATAAAGGATGTGTGATTCCTTGTTATATTGGAAAAAAAATAACAGCTTTTTCATCATTGTGAAATGTGAAAATACCCAATCCAACAAATGGGAGATGCCTAATAAATGCTAATATCCTTTATTGTCTTTACAAAACTACAAACATGACATACTCTTTACCTTTTCAGATTAAGCTCTGTCACCCATGCTGTTCTTCCTGTTCTGAACCATTAAAACACGTGTGTTTAGTTTTATTTCTGGATTCTTATATAGCAATTTTCTTCACTAGTTCTTTCATACCACCCGTTTTACTCAAACTTGATGTTTTAATGTTACCATATTATTTATTTGTTGCTATGTAAAAAGTTACCACAAACTTAGCAAGTTAGCAAGTTAAAACAACATTCATTTTCTGTCTCCATGTGCTCGCCCCCGCCGCTAAGACAGGGTCTCACTTTGTTACCCAGGCTGGAGTGCAGTGGCATGATCATAGCTCATTGCAGCCTCAGCCTCCTGGGCTCCAGCAATCCTCCCATCTCAGCCACCTGAGCAGCTGGGACTACAACTGTGTGTCAGCATACCTGGCTAACACTTTTGTATATATTTATATTTTTTGTAAAGACAGGGTTTCACCATTGTTGCTCATCTTGGTCTCAAACTCCTGAATTCAGGCAATCCACCCACCTTGGCCTCCCAAAGTGCTGGGATTTCAGGTGTGAGCCACTGCTCCCAGCCTATGTCAGTTTCTGTATATCAGAAGTCTAGGCAGACTGTAGCTAGTTTTCTGCTCTGGGTATTACAAGGCCAAAACAGACATATCAGCCAGACCGCCTTCTCATCTGAAATTCAGAGTCCTCTTTCAAACGTTCAGGTTGTCAGCAAAATTCAGTTCTTTGCAGTGGTAGGACTGAGATCCCTGTTTTTTTGGTTTTCTGTTGGCAAGGAGTCACTCCCAGCTTCTAGAGGCCACTATTATCTCCCATTCCCATGGCCCTCTGACTACATGGCAGCTTAATTCTTCAAAGCCAGTGAGAGAATCTTACTCTGGTTGGCTTTATTAGTGCACTCTCATATTGCTAAAAAGAAATACCCGAGACTGGGTAATTTATAAAGAAAAGATATTTAATTGGCTCATGGTTCTGCAGGCTATACAGGAAGCACGAGAGCATCTGCTTCTGGGGAAGCCTCAGGGAGCTTTTACTCATGGCAGAAGGCAAAATGAGATCAGGCTTCTTACATGTAGGCAGGAGCAAGACTTGGGGGAGGAAGGTGCTACACACTTTTAAACAACCGGATCTCATGAGAACTCACTATCCTGATGACAGGACCAAGGGGGCATGGTGTTAAACCATGAGAAACTGCCCCTCATGATCCAGTCACCTACAACCAGGCTCCACCTCCCACATCGAGGATTTCTTTTTTTTTTTTTTTTGAAATGGAGTCTCGTTCTGTCGCCAGGCTGGAGTGCAATGGCATGATCTTGGCTCACTGCAACTTCGCCTCTTGGATTTAAGCAATTCTCCTGCCTCAGCCTCCCGAGTAGCTGGGACTACAGGTGCATGCCACCACGCCTGGCTAATTTTTTGTATTTTTAGTAGCGATGGGGTTCCACCGTGTTACCCAGGATGGTGTCGATCTCCTGACCTCATGATCTGCCTGTCTTGGCCTCCCAAAGTGCTGGGATTACAGGCATGAGCCACCGCATCCTCCTGGGGATTATAATTCAACGTGAGGTTTGGGCAGGAATAACTCAAAAGTCCAAAGCCCAAAGTCTCATTTTAGACAAGTCTAGTCCCTTTTGCCTATGACCCTGTAAAACCAAACACAAGTTAGTTACTTCCAAGATACGTGAAAGTATAGGCATTGGATAAATTGTCCCATTCCAAAAGGGAGAAATTGGCCAAAAGAAAGGGCTGCAGTCTGAAACCCTGCAAGTCTGAAACCCAGCAAGGCAGCCATTAACCCTTTTCCCATTTAGAAAACAAAAAGTGCAGATCACTGCCAGCGCTCCTTGATTTTTACATAACATGCTCTTGAGGCTGAAGCAAATCTGACTGATTTTCAACGTGAAAACAAAATATAAAAACTGTTCTTGGAGTTATTTCTAAGTAGAACTAACATCAGAATCATCTGAATCATCAGAATTGTCTATTTCAGAAAAATTGGATTCATCAAATGAATCTTTGGCCAACAACTATTCCAGAGTGATGTTAACATCACACATAGAAATGCTGCATTTTCTAGGATTTGACATTTTTAGCAATTGAGAATTACTGTATTTTCTAAGTGGAAATACCACTACTAAAAACAGAGTCTTATAAATAGAATGATTTTTGTTTTCAAAGTTGATATACTAGAGTGATTCAAAATTAATAATAAAAACGAGATGTTTCATAGCAAAGTTATCTTGAGGTAAATGCTGAAACTGTAGGCTCTGCCAGCAAGTTTTCTCAGGGCAAACAGGAGAAGAATTAAATCTTAAAGCTTCAAAATAGTCTCCTTTGATTCCATTTCCTACATCTTGGACACACTGATGTGAGAGGTGGGCTCCCAAGGCCTTGGGCAGTCTGCTTCTGTGGCCTTGCAGGTGGCAGCCCCTGCACTGTTCTCATGGGCTGTCGTTGAGTCCTTGTGGTTTTTCCAGGTGCTGGGTGCAAGCTCTTGGTGGCTCCACCATTCCAGAGTCTGGAGGATGGTGGCCATCTTCTCATAGCTCTACTAGGCAGTGCCCCAGTGGGAATTTTATGTGGGGGCTCCACCCCCACATTTGTCCTCTGCACTGCCCTAGGAGAGGTTCTCCATCAGGGGTCTGCCCCTGCATTAGGCTTCTTTCTGCCTGGACATCCAGGCTTTTCCATACATTCTCTGAAATCTAGGTGGAAGCTCCCAACCTCAGCTCTTAACACTCTGTGTACCCACAGGCTTACCACCACATTGTTAAGGCTCTCGGCTTGCACTCTCTGAAGCAGTGGCCTGAGTTGTATGTGGGTCCCTTTGAGCCATGGATGGAGTTAAACAGCTGGGACATAGAGAGCAGTGTCCTGATGCTGCAGTGGGCAGCAGGCCCTGGACCTTACCCACAGAACCATTCTTTCCTCTTAGACTTACAGTGATGGGAGGGGCTGCTATCAAGGTCTCAGAAATGCCTTCAAGGCCTTTTCCCTAGTGTCTTGGCTATGAGTATTTGGCTTCTTTTTACTTATGTAAATTTCTGCAACCTGTTTGAATTCCTCTGCTGAAAATGGGCTTTTCTTTTCTGTCACATGTTCAGGCTGCAAATTTTCAAGCTTTTACTCTCTGTTTCCCCTTTAAATATAGGTTCCAGTTTTACATCATGTCTTTGCTCACGCATATGAACATAGGTTATAGAAGCAACCAGGCCACATCTTGATTGTTTTGATGCTTAGAAATTTCTTCTGCTAGATATACTACATCATCATGCTCAAGTTCAAAGTTCCACAGATCCCTAGGGCAGGAGCAGAAGCCACCAGGTTCTTTGCTAATGCATAACAAAAGTGTCCTTTGCTTCAGTACCCAGTAAGTTCCTCATCTCCATCCTCTTCAGCCTGTACTTCACTATTTATATCACTGTCAGTATTTTGGTTACAACCATTTAACCAGTCTCTAGCGAGTTCCAAATTTTTCCTAATCTTCCTGTCTTCTTCTGAGCTCTCCACATTCTTCCAGCTCTTACTAGTTACCCAATTCCAAAACTTCTTCCACATTTTAAGGTATCTTTATAGCAATGCCCCACTCTGTGATCATGATAGTGATTATACCATTACCCTGGCCATATAATATAACCTAATCAATGGAGTGGTTATTCCATCATATTACAGATTCCAGACCCTGAGGGTAGAGAATTATATAAGGATGTGGTGGCTCACAACTGTAGTCCCAGCTACTTAGGAGGCTGAGGTGGGTGGATCACTGGAGCCCAGGAGGTCAAGGCTGCAGTGTGAGCCAAGATTGCACTCCAGCTTGGGTGATAAATGAAACCCTGTTAAAAAAATAACAAAATAAAGAAGGAAGATACATTTTCAAATCACAAAATTTTTTCAGTAAAAGAGACTACACACATCAGCTACTTTTATACCACCTGACCATGACACATTATAAAAGGACAGTTACACGGAGTATTACTCATTAATATAGTTGCAGAAATCCTAAACAAAATATTAGTGAATGGAATAATACATTATGACTAAAGTTAGGTTTATAACACAAATGCAAAGTAGATTTAATATTAGAAAGTTTGAATAGTTCACCATTAATGAACTAAAGGAAAATATTTTTTAAATCATCTCAATTGAGCAAAAATGACATTTGATAAAATTTAACAACTATTCATAAGAACTCTTAGCAAAACAAAAATAGAAAAGAACTTCTTTACTCTGATTAGTGGTATCTACAAAAACCCCTCAACAAATACACGTAATGGTGAAAAGCTTTCCCTTTTAGATGAGGACCAAGGCTAGGATGTCCATTATTATCCTTGCTGTTCCACATTGTATTAGAGGTCTTAATCAATACGGTAAGGCAAGAAAATACATAGGATTGGAAAATTATAAAAGTTACAAGTGATGTGATTGTTTGGAAATTCTAGTAAAAACTTTAAAGGCATTGAGTTTAGCAAGTTGGTAGATAACAAAATCCATAAACAAAACCTAATTGCATTTCTATAGATCAACAATAAGCTGAAAGGGAATTTTTAAACATATTATTTACTGTAACAAAATGTCAATAACCTAGGAGTAAATCTTTTAAAAGATGTGTAAGACATCTTAAAATTAAACTATAAAGCTTTATTAGAAGAAATGTAAGAGTAATCGAAAATAGATACATAACATGTTTCTGGAGTTGGAAAACTGGTTTGTATGATGTTAGCTTTTTCCCTAGATTCAGTGCAATTCCATTGTAAAAAATCATATGAAGCCTGGGCAACATGATGAGACCCCATCTGTACAAAAAATTTGAAAATTAGCTGGGTGTGATGGCACATGCCTGTGGTCCCAGCTACTCAGGAGACTGAAGCAGAAGGATCACTGGAGCCAGGAATTCTAGATTTCAGTGAGCTGTGATCACACCCCTGTTCTCCAGCCTGGGTGACAGAGCAAGACCCCGTCTGTCTGTCTTTCTTTCTGTCTCTCTAGCTATCTATATATTTGTATCTATTAGGATAGCCAAAAACTTTTGAAGAAACATAAATTAGGAGTACTTGCTCTGTCATCTATTAAGGCTTTTTATAAAACTAGATTAATTGAGACAAAGTGGTGTTAGTGTTAGAAATAGACCAATGGAACAGATTAAAGAGTCCAGAAACAGACCTGTACATATATGTACCTTTTACTTATGATAAAATTGACACTGCAGAGTGGTGGGGAAATTAAGGTCTTTTCAATAAATGATCCTGGCTTAACTGGAGATCCATATGGAAAAATAAAGAGGAAGTAGATTATTTCTTAACAATTTATATAAAAATCAATTCCATCTAAATTGTAGACTTACATATAAAATACCAAATAATAATAATACCATTTTTACAATATATTGTAGCATCTTCATGACCTTAGGATAGAGAAGTAATTGTTAAACAGAAAAAGCACTAATTATGACAAAGAAAAAGGTGACAATGTTTACTAATATTAATAACTTCTGTTCATCAAAAGTCACTACTGAAAATGAAAAAGTCAAGCTACGTAAACCAACAAAGACATACCAGAATATTTTAAGCATTCTGACAAATTAATAAGACAAAGCCATATGAAAAATGGGCAGAGACTTAATAGGCACTTCATAAAAGAATATAACCAAATGGCTGTATACATGTAAAGAGGTGCTCAGCCTTATCAAGGAATCCCAAGTTAAAACCACAACAAGATACCCCCACATTATCTCCAGATAGGCTGAAATTTAAAATCTGGTGACATTAAAGTTGTCAAGTGTTTGGAGCAATGGGAACTCCTACATTGCTTTAGCCTTATCTAATAATGTTAACCTAACATAAATACATGCTTATATAACATATATGTACATGAGGGTGCATTTACAAGAGGGTGCATGTACAAGAACAAGCATCCATTATGGCCCTAAAATGGAAGAAAACTGGGGGAAAAAAATCAGTAACATTAGTTTTTAAAAAGTAACATCATCGTGTAGTAGAATACAACAGTAAAATGAACAAACTACAGTGACACACGCAACATTAATCTTTAAAATATAATATTGAGTAAATCAAAATCAAAAATATACTGTTTATATAAAATTCAAGAAAAGGAAAAAGAAACCACATGTTGAGATATGCACATTTCAGTGCTAAAACTAAATGAAAGCAAGGAATGTTTACCCCAGAAAAAGCTATAGTGGTTATCTATAGAGTGGAGGGAATTGGGATCAGGATGGAGTATTTGGGGAATTATTTGTTGCCGACAATGTTCTAATTCTTGCTATGGCATTATTATAATTCATTAAACTCTACATTTATATTCTCTGTAGAGTGTCGTATTTCACAATAAAGGCATATATTGAAGACATTTTTATTTCATCATATCTATACTTGTTATCCTTAAAGGCTGCATCTTATTCCACTGTAGATTTACCTGTTCTCCTCCTTTTGAATACTTGGAGTGTTTTTGTTTCTTGCAATTGTCAACTTTGAGTTAAGCATCTTTGTACATATATATTTGCTCATTTGCTTGTGCTGGTATTTCTGTAGGATTGCTTTCTAGAAATAGAATCAAAAGATAATTTGCATTTCATATTTTGATAGATGCTGTTAAATTGCCTTGCAGATTTGTTCAGCCTGTCTTTTGCTATTTGAAGCTTTTAATTTTTTATTGTTTAAACTGTCTCTCTTTTCCATTGTAATTTCTGGCTTTTGTGAAAGCCAGAAAGGCCTTTGAGAACTTCAGTTTATGTCTTTGTCTGGAATTTATTTTTGGTTATGTGAAATTATTTTTTCAACCGTATAGCCAGTTGTCTCAATGCTTTTTTTTTGAGTGGTCACTTCTTTCCACAGGGATGTGAAAGGTACCCTTTATCTATATGTCTTTTCTGTTCTACTGATCTATTTCTGTATCAGTGTCACAGTGTTTTAATGATTATAGATTTTAATATTTTCTCTTACTGACACAGGAAATTCTCTCTAATTTAATTCTTCCTTTTAAAAGGTATTTGGACTTTTATTCATGTGTTTACTTTTCCAGATGTATGGTAGTATCAAGTCCCTCTGTACCCCCAGCCAAAAAAAAAAACATGTTGACATTTCCATTGGAATTACAATGAATCTATAGATTATTTGGGAGGGAATTTACTTTCATACACATTTCTAAATTTTAGTCATTTTTAACTTTATATAAAGAGTATGTTTCCTACATTCTTTTGAACTTTTTCCATTTAAATATTATATTACTTATATCTTTCCATATTTTTGCAATAGTTTATTTCACTACTGTGTAATTTTTACATTGTTGGACTACAGCAAATTTAGATTAAGAGTTGGGGTTGGGGATGGTATTCAGGTTCAGTCTCTTATTGAAGTGTATTGTATTTCCTTGGTTAAGAGTTTTGCTATTGATGACAGTGCTGCGGTGAACATCCTTGCAAATATATTCTTTTTTCCTTGGCAGGAATTCCTCTTTGGTATATACGTAGGAGTAGAATCTCTGAGCTTAGGTATATAAATGTTCAACTTCAGCAATGCCAAACTGTTTCCGACCAATGATATATATGAAATCCTGAGTCATCTACATTCTGCCCAATATTAATACTTGGTATTGTCAGAATTTTTTAGTTTTTCTTATAGAATGAAGATAAGATGGTTGATTCGCATATCCTACCAGTAATACTGAACATCTTTCATAAGTCTGTGGCTATATATGTTATGCTTTTGTGAAACTCTTCTATATATCTCTTGCCCATATTTCTATTGAGTTGATCATAGTCATCCTACTAATAGATAGTAATTCTTTATATATTCTTGATAGTAATCCTGTGAAAAGTCGTGGGTCTTGTGAATATCATTTCTCAATTTCTAACTGGTCTTTTTAATTTATTTAAGGTCTACAGATGGCCAGAAGTTTATAATTTTAATATAATAGCCAACCCCACCAATCTTTTATAGTCAATACTTTTTGTTTGTTTTTGTTTTGTTTTTGAGACAGTCTCACTCTGTCACCCAGGCTGGAGTAGTGGCGCCTTCTTAGCTCATTGCAACCTCCACCTACCAGGTTCAAGAAATTCTCGTGCCTCAGCCTCTTGAGTAGCTGGAATTACAGGCACATGCCATCACGCCTGGCTAATTTTCATATTTTTAGTGGAGACAGGGTTTTGCCATGTTAGCCAGGCTGGTCTTGAACTCCTGACCTCAAGTGATCTGCCTTCCTCAGCCTCCCGAAGTGCTGGGATCACAGGTGTGAGGCACCACACCTGGCCTTGCTTCTCGTTTGAGGAATCATTTCATATTCTCAGTGTCTCCAGATATTTTTTGTTAATTTTAAATTTTTGTTCTTGACATTTAACTCTGTAATCCACCAGAAGTTGGTTGATATACTTTCTTCATATCGATAACTCTTTCCTGCTATGTTTATTGAACAATCCTTCTTTTCCTTCAGTGATCTAACAGTACCCTTTCTGTTATCTGTAATTTCATAGTTTTCTGCAAATGTCTTAATTTTTCTAATGAAGCTTGTCCCTACTTTGTGGTTCATTTTGGATGGAATCTTTTCTCCCATTAATTTTTCCTAAATGATAATTACTGCCATATAGGAAGAATCTTAATTTCTGTATATTCATATTTATTTTAATCATCTTAATAAATCTCTTTATTAATTGTTTTTCGGTTGTTTCTCTTGTCCCCCTCTGTTATCTCCACTTAGGGGTATACCTTACTTTCTGCAAATAATTAATAATTTGCTTCCTTCTTTCTGATATCTGTATCTCTTACTCTTTATCTTGTCTTACCACCTTGGCTAGGACCTTCTACCAGCGGCATATAACCCTGGTGAACCCACATCTTGTTGAAAAATAGTGGTGAGTTGGATATCTTTATGTTACTCCTAACTTTAATATGTTTTTAGTATTTTATGTCTACGTATAATATTGCTATTGATTTCTGGTCTATATTCTTCTTTAAGCTAAGGAAGTTTGATATAGTCAAGGCAGTAAGAATATGCCTCCACCCCTACTCCACCCTGGAGTGGGAGATATCCAGCCAGTTTTTCCACTCCTGTCCTACGCTCTTCTGATCTAACTCGTATTGCTTCTGGGCTACATACTGGTACTGCATGTTACTACACTGAATACAGTAGGCAATTACAACACAATGATAAGTATTTGTGAATGAAAACATAGAAAAGGTACAGTAAAAATATGGTTTTATAATCTTATGTGACTACCATCATATTATAGTTCATTATATCACATATGCCTATATTCTAAGATTTCTTTTTTAATTTTAATTTCATTTTTAAATTGACATGTAATAATTGTACCTATTTACTGGGTGCATAGTGATGTTTTGTTACATGAAATGTATAGTGATCAGATCAGGGTAATTAACATATCCATCATTTCAAACATTTATTATTTCTTCCACTTAGGAACATCCAGTATCCTCCTTCTAGCTATTTGGAACTATACATTATATTTTTGTTAACTATAGTCATCCTACAGTGTTACAGAGCACTAGAAATTCTCTTATCTAGCCGTAATTTTGGATCCTTTACAAATCTTCCTGCATTCTGAGATTTCTTATCAGAAGGGGTACAGGATGTTGTCAGCCTTTTCTACATGTATTGATATAATCATTTTGTTTTTATCTTTTAATCTCTTAATACAGTGTCATAATATTATATTAAAATATTTATTTCTCCCAAGTCACAAAAGTAAAGCCAGGAAACTTAAATATATCAGGTCACTGAAAACAGAAATTTGTTCTTTGCAATATTTTCAAAACCTTAGAATTTTTGTGTTTTGTCATCCAGCATACTCACCTTGCCCTTCTCTGCTTATCTACTTTCATTTTACTTACAGAACATCATTGTGGAATTTCCCAAGAGGTTTATATTTTTATTATTTATTACCTATGTGTGGAAAAACTTGGGGTCTCTCTTCATGCCAACTAAATACATGACTGTTGAAAAATGAAGATGCAGTTAAGGAAAGCAAGGCAGCATCTTGCTACCATTTATTCTATGCCATAGTCAGATGATGATGGTGAACTTGGATTTTGCTACAAATGACTGTAGATCTTTGATAAACCTTTCATGTCACCATTGTTGATTTAATTTCTTTTCTCTGTCTCATAGCAGCCTCTGTTGACCCCAAACTTTAAGATCTTTTTAGCGTATGAGACCTTAATAAATGATAGAAGAAGAAAAAAGATTTGTGTTTGCAATTTTGTGGGTTTTTTTAAAATATGGACTCACAAATTATATAAGCTTCAGGCCCCACAACATGAGTCTGCCTCTGGGTGTAAGGGGTGAAGGGTGGGGGTTTCATTTTCCCCAGTTCTCACCCACAGTTGTGCTATCACTTCTAGGAAAAGCTGATCTCTATGATGGGGAACAAATCGTTTTGTACTTTACTTTCAGTAATTAAACAGTTAATTTAATCTACTTGATTAAAATTGTATCTCATATCCTATTTAACTCCACCCCTAACCCTCACCATGGAGTGGGAAATATCCAGCCAGTTCTTTTGCTCCTCCACCTCTGCTCTACCCTCTCCAACTTCTAACCCCTCTGGCATTGGAGTAGGGAGACAGGACTGAAGAAAAAGCATTCTGGTCTTTGCCACAGTTTTTACTTAGCCAGACATGCAATTACAAGCCTCTGTTGGTTATTACTGCTTCTGTAGCTAACACTGGCCATGAATTTGAATGCCTTCTGTGTGTGTTCCAGTGCTGGTTCTCTTATAGGTAGAAGGGTTCAGACTCTTCATAGGGGCCCAGAGGGAGTTCCCCACTGCAGTTCTTTGGTGTTGGAGATCCAGCATCCATGATATAGACCTGGTTCTCTTTTTTGGTGTCTACTTAGCTCATAGTAATCAATCAACTATATCTTTCCTTTGCATTCTTGCTCTTACAGTCAGCAAGGTTACAGGCTGCTCCACTGCAGTACCTTGGTCAGGGTTTTATTTTACCAGGGCTGCTATAACAAAGAAGCACTGACTGGGTGGCTTGGACAACAGAAATGTATTGTTTCATTGTTATGGAGGTTAGAAGGTATCAACGGGGTTGTTTCCTTCTGAGGGCTGTGAGAACAAATCTGTTGCATGCCGTTTCACCTTGCTTTCAGTGGGTTGCTGGCATTGTTTGGTGTTCCTTGATTTGTAAGTGTGGGTGGGAAGAAAATAATAGAGCTTTTATCCCTTAGGTTTTTAATCTGAAATAAGGAAAAGTATACTTTACTAATATTTACTTTATAGATTTGCTACCCATGTATATCATTTATGAATAAATATACTAGAGATATGAAGTTAAATATTAAGTATAGACCATGAGCTTCTTGAGAACGAATCTTTTTCTAATTTGTCTCTATATTCCACAAATGTTATGTGTTGATTGTAATGTTAATGAATTTCTTAGGTAGGTAATAATGCAGTTCTGTAAAATAGTTCTCCATTTAAACTCCTTTAAGATAAAATGGAGCATGTTTTACATATCTGTTGATGCAACTGTTTTGTCCAACTACAGCCCAATTTACAACAGATTCAAATACTAACCAGTAGGAACTTAATGAGTTGATTGTGGTATTTGTTTTCCAATCAAAGATGTTTTCTGGATACACCTAGATACAATGTTATAACAATCCAGATGATAAATATATTGAAAATTTTTGATAGTTGTGGTTTTTAATGTAAAAAAAAAATTATGTGGAAACCTTTGACTTTTTTTGATTTGCCAAAACATTTCTATAATACTGTATACATTCTCCATACCTATGAGTACCCATTAGCTTTTTCTAATTAAGCAGTTCGCCCTTCACATCTATGGGTTCTACATATGTGGATTCAACGAACCATGTTTCAAAAATATGTTTTAAAAACTTGCATCTGTACTGAACATGTACAGACCTTTTGTTCTCATCACTATTCCTTAAACCAGTGGTCCCCAACCTTTTTGGCACCAGGGACTGGTTTCGTGGAAGACAATTTTTCCATGGACAGGAGGGAGTGGCAGGGGGCAGTGATTTTGGCATGATTTAAGCACATTACATTTATTGTGCACTTTATTTCTATTATTACTACGTTGTAATATATAATGAAATAATAATACAACTCACTATAATGTAGAATCAGTGGGAGCCTGAGCTCGTTTTCCTGTAACTAGATGGTTCCATTTGGGGTGACAGGAGACAGTGACAGATCATCAGGCATTAGATTCTCATAAGGAACACACAACCTAGATCCCTCACATGTGCAGGTCACAATATGGTATGTGCTTCTATGAGAATCTAATGCCACCGCTGATCTGACAGGAGGTGGAACTCCAGCGGTAATGCTTGTTCACCTGCCACTCACCTCCTGCTATGCAGCGTACTTCCTAAGAGGCCACAAACCAGCACTGGTCCATGGCCTGGGGATTGGAGACCCCTGCCCTAAATAATACAGTATAATAACTATTTACATATCATTTACATTGTATTAGGTATTACAAGTAATCTAGAGATGATTTAAAGTACATGGAAGGTTGTACATAGGTATGTACAAATACTATGCCGTCTTTTATCAGGGATTTAAGCATCCATGGATTTGGTGTCTTTAGGAGGTCCTGGAACCAATCCCCCGTTGATACAGAGGGATTACGATATATGACTTAAGGTCTATAACATGAGGCTTTGATTACTAAAGTCCAGCAAATTAACATGTCTATCTCATATAGTTCCCTCCCTTTCTTCCTCCCTCTGTTCCTCTCTTCCTTTCTCCTTTCCTTTGTGGTAAGAGTGTCTAAAATCTACCCCCTTGGAAATTTCCAGTATACAATATTATTAACCATAGTCCTCATGGTGTACACTAGATCTCTAGCTTTAGCCTACATAGCTGCAACTTCTTACACTTTGACCTAATTCTTCCCATTTTCTCTGTGCCAGGTAACTGCTCTTCTGCTCTTTGTTTCTGCGTACTCGTTGTTTCGGTTTTTTTTTATTTTTCATTATGGATTTTTTTTTTTTTTTGAGGCAAAGTCTCACTCTGTCACCCAGGCTGGAGGGCAGTGGCACTATCCCAGCACACTGCACCCTCCACCCTACCAGGTTCAAGCAATTCTCCTGCCTCAGCCTCCCAAGTAGCTGGGATTACAGGTGCCTGCCACTGCATCTAGCTAATTTTGTAATTTCAGTAGAGACGGGGTTTCACCATCTTTGCCAGGTTGCTCTTAAACTCCTGACCTCATGATCCACACCCCCTTGGCTTCACAAAGTGCTGGGATTACAGGCGTGAGCCACCACGCCTGGCAGTTATTTATTTTTTTTTAATTCCACATGTAAGTGAAATAATGCAGTGTTTTTCTCTGTATGTCTGGCATATTTCACTTAGCATAATGTTCTCTGGGTACGTTCGTGTTTTTGCAAATGGCAAGATCTCTTTTTAAAGGATAAATAATATTTCATTACACACACACACACACACACACACACACACACACACACACACACAGTTTCTTTACTCATCAACAGGCATTTCAGTTGCTTCCATAACTTATATTATGAATAATGGTGCAATGAATTTGGGAATGCAGCTATTTTTATAAGATTGTGATTTCATTTCCTTTGGGTAGATACTCAGAAGAGGGAGGATTGCTGGGTCATATGCTAGTTCTATTTTTAATTCCTTAAGAAACCTCTATACTGTTTTCCACAGTGGCTGCACAAATATACATTTCCACCAGAAGTGTACAGGGGTTCCCTTTTCTTTACACTCTTACTAACACTTGTTATCTCTTTTCTTTGTGATAATAGCCATCCTAAAAGGTGGGAGGTAATATCTCATTGTGCTTTTAATTTGCATTTCCCTGATGATTAGTGATGTTGAGCATCTTTTCATATACCTTTTGGCCATTTTTATGTCTTTTGAGAAATGTTTATTCAGGTTCTTTTCTTCTTTGCCCATTTTTTTTTTTTTAGACGGAGTTTCGCTCTCGTTACCCAGGCTGGAGTGCAATGGCACGATCTCGGCTCACCGCAACCTCCGCCTCCTGGGTTCAGGCAATTCTCCTGCCTCAGCCTCCTGAGTAGCTGGGATTACAGGCACGCGCCACCATGCCCAGCTAATTTTTTGTGTTTTTGTTAGAGACGGGGTTTCATCATGTTGACCAGGATGATCTCGATCTCTTGACCTCGTGATCCACCTGCTTCGGCCTCCCAGAGTGCTGGGATTACAAGCTTGAGCCACCGCATCCAGCCCTTTGCCCATTTTTAATTTAGGTTATTCAGTTTTTTGGCATCGAGTTGTTATATATTTTGGATATTAACCCCTTATGAGATACATGGTTTGCAAATATTTTCTCCTAATCTGTAGGCCTCCTTTTCATTTTGTTGATTATTTTCTTTGCTGTGCAAAAAGCTATTAACTTTTATCCGGTACATGTCCAATGTTAGATTTTTCTGTTAAAACTACCAAATGTTGTATTTCCCCCTCTAAACATGTTGCATTCCTTTACTTTAAAGACGCCACTTAAAATGATGGATAACAATTTACATAGTTTTCATCGTAAAATTAGCAATGGTAAATTTGTCAAAGCATTAAACAGCCTCATTAAATGTTCATAGAAGCAAATAACCATGTTAAATGCCCTGATCAGGTATGGAAAATTTTCATTCATTTAACAAATATTAAGCACTTACTATGTGCCCGGCATTGACTCAAATTCAGTGAAATCTTTTCAAGAGATACTTGTGAAAAACAATCAGACTATAAACATTATTTATTGGTGAAAAGGAGTAAAACAAACATCCATATGCTATAAAATTCAACTTGACTTTTCCATTTCTTCACATTAGAAGCTATGGGGTCTGGCCTTTTTGTTTTGCCACTGACTCTCTGGATTCTTACACAATTTACTTAACTCTGTTGTATGTCTCAAATCACTGATCATGGAAAAGAGTTTTACTTCTCATTAAATAACTGTTCACCTTCACCCTTCATACCTCACCCACAATATCTAAAAATGTTGTACAAGAAATTTCAATATGGAATGTGGTTCTGAATGTCAGCTGTGGAATAAGAATATCTAAGTCCTCCACCCAACCTCCAGTACTGACGGTATGACTTTGTCACTTCTCTAAACCTTCATTTTCTCTAAACTTTAGTTTTCCCACCTGTAAAATGGGAAAAATGCTACTACAACCTTAAAGGGTTGCTATGAGGAGTAAATGAGAGGTTAATAGCACTTCACGTACTACCTACTACATTGTAAATGCAGAATACATTTGATCTATTATTGTTGATACAAGTATTCAGATTATTGCTAGGCCTACAGATAAAATGCAGGAGATGTTACCCTAATGATTTTCAGTTTACTTACAGAGCACTGCTAATCATACATATATTGGGTTTATATATACATCTATGCATCTGCTCAATAAATATTAGGTAGCTACTATTTGCTTGATTTTTTTTAGATGCTAAAAGTGATAGACTCTAAAAATTATATACACTATGAGAGAAAAAAATGTTTCAAGAATAATTATAAATTAGCTACTTTCTGGGTCTTTTGGAGAAGGAATTATCTGTTCATTAACAACAGCTGTCACTTTATTTTCATTTTTTTCCTTAGAAGAATAGCTTTAGTGTTTAAAGAATCTGATTATCTTTAATTCTGGATAGTCATTAACATCTTTAAACAGAATCTGCCTTTAGCTTTGAATGGCATATTTCTGTTGAACACATGTTTTATAATACTGTTAACTACCTCGCTTTTTTTTATTACTTTATATCTTGATACCCTTTTTCACTGAAATTAAAGCACTTTCTATGTATATATTAAATATTCATATGATGGGAATACCTCTTCTGATATTAACATCCTTGTTACTCTGTGTTACTTTGTTACTTTGCATGTCTAAAGTATTGCTTCCTAAATCTAGATAAATGAAAATTCATCTTAGCTTCATTAGTTTCATCAGCTCTAATCATATAATATCTTAGATGATCATATAATACTATATCTCCTAAAATACAAGGAACATTATAGTTTGATATTTACTTTAAACTTCTTTGAAGAGAAGTATTGTACATGTACAAAGGAGTATCAAGATAGAAATGTAATCCTTGTATCTATCCTCTAGTAGCCTTTTATTTTATTTTATTTTGTTTTATTTTATTTTATTGAGATGGAGTCTCACTCTTGTTGCCCAAGCTGGAGTGCAATGGCATGATCTCGGCTCAATGCAACCTCCACCTCCTGGGTTCAAGCAGTTCTCCTGCCTCAACCTCCCGAGTAGCTGGGATTACAGGCATGCACCACCATGCCCAGCTAACTTTTTGTATTTTTAGTACTCACTATGTCAGCCAGGCTGGTCTTGAACTCCTGACCTCAGGCGATCCACCCACCTTGGTCTACCAAAGTGCTGGGATTACAGGCATGAGCCACTGTGCCTGGCCACTTCCAGTTCTTTATCACAATAGGATACTGAATATCCGTAAGTTCAGTAGAAATCCTCCAAAAATTTGAGACTTATTTTAATACAATATAGATTATTACTTTGAATTATATTGCAATCAGTACATATGATTTCTCAGTCACCATTACTTGAAGACACTTTGTTTTTCAAATAAATGCTTTTTTATGATATTGAAATAGAATTTGTATAGTAGATTATGCATAGAGTAGCATACTTAATTTTATCCTTAAAATGTCAACCAACATCAATGTTAAGTTTCCTGATTTTAATCGTTTTTTGGTTTTGTAAGAGAATGTCCTTTATTTTAGAAAATGCACACTGAAACAGTTGCTGGTAAAGGGCATAATGTCTCCAGCTTCCTCAAATGAGTCAAGAAAATTGCATACCTATAATAAAAATATATTCAGCAAAGGTGGCAAAATGTGAACAGTTGATAAATCTAGAAAAAAGATATTCAGGAGTTCCTTATACTGTTTATATAAAGTATTAAAACATCTCCACCAACTTTAGTTATCAGTTTAGGAAAAGATCATTTATTACTTGCCATTGTTTATTCTTGAATATCTAGCATTAATCTTTTCCTATGTGCAAGAATACTAGAGCAGGAGGAAAGAGACTTAGTCAGTGGTTTTGGTTTCTTCAAGAAGGGTAGAAATCTCAGAGGAATTAGGAAGAAAATATGGTGATTGTAAAATCAGAAGATAACACTCATCTGCTATCACATTTTAAAATTATTTGGTACTCCCCCAAAAAAACACCCCAGATTTGGATATCCTTTTAAAGTATAAGGCTTCCACACAAAAACTTGTATACAAGTTGTTCATGGCAGGATTCTTATAATACGTAAAGGTAGAAACAACCCAAATGTCCATTAATGGAATATTTTCAGCCATAAAAAGGAATGAAGTACTCGATAAAACTTGGATGAGCCTAAGTAAAAGAAACCAAGCATAAAAGACCACATATTATATAATTTCAGTTGTATAGAATGTTCAGAATAGGCAAATGCATAGAGTCAGAACTTAGATGAGTAATTGTTAGATTAGGGCTGGGGAGTATACAGAGTGATTGCTAATGGACACAGTTTCTTTTATGGGCCATGAAAATGTTCTGTAATTAAATAGTAGTAATGGCTACATAACTGTGAATGTATTAAAAATCACTTTAAAATGATGAATTTTATAGTTTGTGAATTATACAGTAACGCTCTTATTTTTAAAAAGTAAAACCTTGCCCATCTCTTGCCTCGGAGTCTTCCTATCTAATTAAAGGTAAGCCAAATACTTTAACATTATGTGATCCAGCTTCCTATTACTCCACAGTCTGATCTCCTTTTATTTTTTCCCCTCCTCGTTCCAGTCTAGCTGCACTGCTTCCTGGCTGTTCTTGCCTCTAGCCCTTTTATTGGTAGTTCCCTCTTCCTAAAACTCACCACCTTTAACCATGTAGTCAAATGTTAACCTCTCAGCAAGGCTTTCTGTGGCTACCCTCTCTGAAACTGTAAACCTCCCCCAAATTGCCTGTCTCCCTTTTCTGCTTTACTCTTCTCCTTGGCATTATTTACCATCTAACACAACATATATTTTACTTTTTTATCTTACTGTTTCTCTTCCCCATAAAATATAAGCTCCATGAGGGCAGAGATTTTGTTGCTTTTGTTCACAACTCTATGCTGGGGCACATATTAGCGCTTACATTGTTGAATGAATGAATGTGAAAGTTTTAGTACAGGAAGCTATAACACAAAGCAGGAATGCTAAGTAATTGAAGAAGGGGCTACATATTTTATGCCCCTTTATCAAAATAAAAATTAAATATCGGCTGGGCACGGTGACTCACGTCTGTAATCCCAGCACTTTGGGAGGCCAAGGTGGGCAGATCACGAGTTCGAGAGATTGAGACCATCCTGGCCAACATGGTAAAACCCTGTCTCTACTAAAAAATACAAAAATTAGCTGGGTGTGGTGGCGTGCACCTGTAGTCCCAGCTACTTGGGAGGCTGAGGCACGAGAATTGCTTGAACCCAGGAGGCAGAGGTTGCAGTGAGCTGAGATTGCGCCACTGCCCTCCAGCCTGGCGCCTGGCTACAGAACAAGACTCTGTCTCAAAAAAAAAAAAAAAAAAAATTAAATATCTCGTGGGACCATGAAACTAAAGGAGTAGAAGGAAAGCAATAGTTTGTGTCTTGAAATTAAAATAATAAAGACAATTATTCAGTTATTAAAATGAAAATAAAAATGTATTTGCCCCAGGCAGGTAATAATTTTACTTTTCAATGATTAGGACTTGGTAGATATCCAGGCATACATTAAGTACTGAAAATATGTTGCCTGAATGGACAGTGCTGACCTAAATCACTTAAGTATGGCCACAGTCTTTGTAAATAAATTTGTATTGAAACACAGCCATGCCCATCAGTCTGCGTATTTTCTTTGGTTGCTTTTGTGCTATAACAGCAGAATTAAAGTAGTTGCAACAGATTATATGACCCACAAAACTCAAAATATTTACCATCTGGCCCTCCACAGAAAAAATGCGTTTACTGACCCCTGCCTAAATTGGTCTATGTGGAATATGGAATAGTATAGTGGAGAATCATGAGCAAACCTTCAGAAGTTTAAATTTCATTTCCTGGACTGGTTGTGTTCTGTTGGACAGGTTAAGTTCTAGAATTTTCGGTTTCTCATCTGGAAAATGAATAGAATACTTATCTCACATGGTTGTTGATGGAGGATTTTAACTGAGATAATGTGTATAAAGCACTTAGTGAAGTGCCTAGTAAACAGTAAATTTCAGCCCAATAAATAGCACATGCATATATACACATATGTACAGACACATGCATATACACAAGAAAAGCAAATGCCCTGAAATGGGAACTCTGTCAGTCACCAAGCATTCTCCAGATACTTTCTATATTTTTGAGTAAATAATGAATAAACAGTAAGTACTTAATACACATAAGGCACCATAATAAACTTCCAAAATGCATGGGATTTTGTTTTTTATGTAGAAAATTATAGTCAAGCATTAACAGGACCCTACTCTGTCACCCGGGCTTCAGCCCAGTGGCACAGTCATAGCTCACTGCAGCCTCAGACTCCTGGGCTCAAGCGATCCTCATGCCTCAGACTTCCAAGTGGCTGAGACTATAGGCATGCATCACCACACCTGGTGAAACCCCACCTCTACAAAAAATACAAAAATTAGCCTCCCAGGTTCAAGTGATTCTCCTGCCTCAGTCTCCCAAGTAGGTGGGATTACAGGCATGTGCCACCATGCCTAGCTGGTTTTTTTGTATTTTTAATAGAAACAGTGTTTCACCATGTTGGCCAGGCTCATCTTGAATTCCTGACCTCAAGTGATCTGCCTGCCTCAGCCTCCCAAAGTGCTGGGATCACAGGCATGAGCCACAGCGGCTGGCCTGGGTGCCTTATTTTCAACTCTTAAGTCTATAGAGGACAAATTTGCAGGGCTGGATTATGTTGATAACCTTTCTAACTATACAGTGTTTTCTTTGTTAAAATAAGTAAGAGATTTAATTTTTCCTTAACAAAATTATTTTGATTGTTAAATGTGAAGATCAATGGTATGAATCCTTAAATCAGGAATATGCGAGGTTCTTTAGTATTAAATATCTGCAGTACATGGAATTATAACAATTCAGTAAACAGTTATAAATCTATATGCTGAGTGTTAAAATTTGTTAAAACTTGGTAGAATGAAAATTCTGTTTTTATGAAAAACATTATGTAAACAAGTAATTTCAATAAAATAATAGTAATAGCAATGAAAATGCAGAGATGAGAGCCATTAATTCTACCTTAAGATATCAAGGAAGGCCTGGAAAGGTGACATTTGAGCTGAGTGTCAATAGAACAGTTCAGTATTGTCAGATTTATATGGTAGAGTGATACCACACAAGAGGTACCAAAGATATTCAGCAAAAATCTTTGAGCTTCTACTGTGTGTCAGAGAATGTTTTAGACAGCTGAACAAAACAAAACAGTTGTCTAGTTGTTCTAGACAAATGAACAAATGACTTTTTTCCTGCCACTTGCAGTGGAACATGTAAAGGCATGAAAGTGAGGTAAGTAATACAGAATGGCTGAGCCTAGAGGAGGCTGGGGGTCCCTGATGAGAAAAAGCAGAAGCATTGTCACATCAGGAAGTTTGAATGTAATCCTGTAGGCTACCGATTTCCAATCCCAGAGCTCCAGAGATACTGTGTCATGAAGTTATTACAAAAGAATTATCAGTCTGTGCTTAGTTATTAAGCATGCATAGCCTGTGGATTTCAATAAAATGTCTTTACACCTATTTTCTATACTACTTTTCAACTTTTTAGAGTTATTTTGAGTAATAGAACCTCATTTAAACATATGAATTCATAATACCTTTTTGGACAATTTTTATTTTCTCAAGTGTGTGGTACTGTCACTGTAACTACTTTTAATTGTCAAAATGGTTAATTTTTAAATGAGGTCCTAAAATATTTAGCCTGGGATCTCCTGCCAGTGTTGGACCTGTTAAAACTTCTAGAGCAGCCATCTAAAACTTCAGTTAATATTTGATGAGCTCCATCTAAGTGCCAAGCACTGTTCTAGCCATTAGAATTATAAAGATTAATATAAAACAAGGTCCGTGTCCTCATGGAACTTACAGTCAGAATGAACTCAAGTGTAGATTAAAAATAATGAAGACTGAAGTAAACATGGAGAGAAGGTTATAGATTCAGGATATGTTAAGGAGGTAGTAACTCTTAAGCAATGAGAATCCCTCACTAAAAGCAGACTACAAGAACAGAAGCAAAGACCAGATTCTTAGGAAAAGAGCTAATGTTTTGCTGATGCAGTAGAAAAAAAGCTCTATCTTTTATTAAGAGTAGTTTTCTCCTAGCAACAAGCCTAATCAATCTCCAGAGAACAAGGATATTAATGATTTATGGATCTGTGAACATACCTCTTCTGCTTGATTTTTCTCTGCCTTTCAGTAAGGTGTAAACCTGTGAAATAATCTTAAGTCAAACTATGTAAATATGTAATGTAAATGATGTAAAAAATTCATCTGGATCTGACTCCTTCACAATGACAGTGTATGACAGGAGTTGCAGAACATTCATTCTCTATGTTGATCTCTGTCCCTTCAACCCAACAAGCTTACTTGTCTTACTTCTTTCAGATTTCAGCCTTCTTTCTTCTATACACACACACACACACACACACACACACTCACACACACACACACACACACGCTTGCTTCCTTTTTTCCTCGCAAAGACAGCTATTGACTAGAAGCCCAGAATTGCCCCAAGTTCCGACCACCAGCTCGAATTCTTATGAAGTGGACTTGTAATATCCTTAATGCTGCTGTTGGCAGTCAGTTACAGATTCCATTATTGTCGATCAGTGCAGTCGCCATGCGAGGTGGGGGGAGGAATGGAGGAGGAGGAGAAGAAAGGAGGGATGAGAGCTTCCTATTCACAGATTTATCAACCTGCCTTTTCTTGCAGGAAATCTTCGTAAAGGAGGCTGTTGAAATAGCTAAAGCAGGAAGGGTTGGGGGCTGCCGTTCTCGCAGAGGACTGAAAGGATATTTGAAAACCTTTCTCCTCAAAACAAAACAAAATGCTGAATTTCTTCTTTTGTCTTTGTTTTTGTTTGATATGCTTTACTTAACTGATTAGCTATTGTGCTGTCTGGTTATCTAAGCTGCTTCCAGTGTAAGAACCTGTTTCTTTTTCTTTGAGTGTCTTTATTCTTTATTTTTCCTATGCTTTTTCCTGTCATTAAACACACTTCATTATTCAGTGTTATCCTGGCTTTCTCTTTCAGACTAAAGCATAACACCAAGAGACAGAAGGACAAATCTCCCTCTTCCTCTCTTCTACCACCTTCTTTTAACCCTATTTCTTTCCCCCTCCCCCCGTTGTATTAGATTGATGTCACAGAGACAGAATTCAGAGTGGAGGGAGGATCACATTTTCTCTTTCATCATTACTGCCTAGCCAGCAATTTAAGTGTTGGACCCCCAAGAATTTAGTCTGTGTATCCTTTTTTTCTCACTTAATCATTCAGTAATTGTGCTCTGTATGGAAAAGTTTTCTGGCTGGAGAATGAGTCTCCTTTCCCCCGGTGATGTGGCGGAGTGGTTGGATAGTAGCACCGAAGAAGAGAAGAGCCTTCTGTCATTTCTGGGTACGGTAGGGCTTGCTTGTTCTTTTAACCCTTTATTCTCCGAACTTTTCTTACTTTTGGGAATAGGACCCCAAATTCTCTAAATCCAGTTTTGTATTTTTAAAAGGAGAAAAGGAATTAAGGGAATATGTTTAAGTCGTTTGCTTTTCAAATTTTATGTCTATAGAAATAGTGCCACCAACACTAGCTATGAGAAATAAGAGAGAGATTGCTTTGCCTTAACAAAGAGTGCTAGCTCCATTCAGGGCTTACCATGTCATCTGGCCAGCTGTTTGTGGTATTTAGACAACTTCTGCCAACCAAAATCATAGTATTGTTTTACTTCACTCTCAGTACAGTGGTGAGGCATGCTGTGTAAGAGTGGGAGTAGGCTTTGTGTGCATGAAAGCCAAAGTACCAGTCGAGAAGTAGCTTTTATGCAAGGTGTGAAATATTTGTAATGTTCATATGTGATTTCAACTGACTATAAAATAGGACACAGGGACCTCCCATTATTTTAACTTTGCATTTATGAATGCTTTCTAACAAATTTTTAAGTAAAGCAATTGTTTATCATGGGGTTATTGATATAATAAATTCTTAGGAAAGTTAGATTGTAAATCCAATCATCATATCTTAAATGTGATAGAGAGCTTGATACTAATTTAAAAACCTATTTGTGAATACTTTTGTTAGATTAGGTATAGCCTCCAAATTTATCTTTTCTATAAACTTATATCCTTTTTACCTAGATATAAGTATGCCTTTATTATAAATGGACAAAATTCAGTTGATCTTCTAATTTTCTAATTTATTCCTCATGAATATTCTGTATGACCTATGGATAGTCTTCTGTCAGTCCGAAAGATATCTCTACTATTATTTGAAATCTTTCTTATAGTTAGCCTAAGTTTATTTTTCAATTCTGTTTTTTTTGTTGTTGTTTCTTTTTCTGTTTTTGTTTTCTTGCAGTTTAGATGTAAAGCGTCACTGTAATCAGGTCTTCCAAGGTACATATGTTTAGATATTAACCCCACTCTTAATTTGTTTTCCATGGCCTTATTTATCTTGGGCATTTGGATGACTTTAAGAAATATGTGTTAAGCCTTCATTTCTGTGAAGCCTATCTCATTCTAGTTGCTTCCCATTCGCCTCCCCTGACACATGCATGCATACACACAGAGAAACATCAGTGAAGAAAACAAATACAGATATCCCTAAGTAAAACCAACCACTTAGACCCTACTGCATTATGGAAAAGGAAGGTAGAGTTATCATTAAACATATTTTCTGTGCTCTTGCATTCCTTTATGAATTCTGTCCTCAAGATTAATTTTTTATCTCTCAGTTTTTTGTGGGGAGGGCATTATCCCACTGTCCCTAAAATGAATTTGATTAATAAAGATGAGTAAATAAAAAGTGCTACAGTAGTGCCCCCACCCATCCCTGCCCCATCCTCTGATTAGGGAAATTAGCAAATTCCTATTTATCCACAGATGGATAAATGGAGATAATAAAGACAAAGAATGTTAGAACTTGCTCAGAAGAAAAAATGCAAATTATGATGTTGACTTCTGGGTAGTCAATTCCCAATTATTCACCTAATGGAACCTTTAGATTATAGATAAAAAAACATAGGTAAGTAGAGTTCTGATTCTGCTCAAGGGCTATAATAAATTTAGTTGCTGAGTGAATAGACAGTGATGTATCCCATGCTCTGCTGTGGCAGTGCTAAGCTCTGAAAGTCAGCAAATCTTATTTTTAGGATTGAACCTCTCTCCTGACCATAGGTAGCAAGCACCTCTATCTGTGGATAAACAGGAATTTTACTAAGCTCCTCCACAGAAATGAGGAACAAAACTATCTGAGATATAGCTTGTGATAGTTATCTACTAATGTAATTTCCATAATGACAACATGCTTTTCCCAATGAAGATGCCAAGAGAAAGACGAGAAAACTAAATCTGCTTTGTGGTGAATGTAGGATGAGTAGAACCAAGAGATGCTGTGTCTCTTGGTACCTATCAAATTATGCTTTCTTTGCCTAAGGAATTTTAAGGCAGATTTCCCTCTAGAAGGGGAGATGCAAGAAAAGTACTTTGTGCTGATTAGGATCTACTGCTTAACTTCTGTACAGTAACCGCTTAACTGATGTTCAGACCTTCCCATTAACACAGCTCACTGCTGGTCTGATGAAACTTCATACAACTGTGCATCATTACTAATCTGTTAAAAAACCTTCCATGGCTTCTTCATCACCTATCAGATAAATTTAAAACACCTTACTATGGAACTTAATTTGGCCGTTCACACCTGACATTCTATTATTCATTTTAGAGGAGAAAACCCCCAAGCCTCCATTCCAACCAAATTGATTTACTGCCTGTCTCTGGAACAAATACTGCCCTTTCTTACCATGTTTCTTCTGTCAGCAGTGTTCAAGCTCAGCTTTCTAAATTCAGGTTTTTAAAACTCAGCCATTGTTTCAAAACTTTCTTATAAAAAAAGGCAATGTTCTAGATGCTGCTAGGTGCTGTGGCTGGATGCAGACAAGTACAAGATAAAGTTTGGGGAGTAAACATGAACGATGCACAAATTAAATAAAAATTTACAACAATGGAGAAAATGAAAATAAGGGAGTTTCTAATTATGAAATTATTTATCCAGGTAAAAATTGCTCTAGGAGTTTGAAGAAGGGACATCACTTTTGATTTAAAAACATTGAAGATTACCTTACAGAGATGGGATTTAGTCTGAATCCTAAAAGATTTTTGTGGAAATGGTGGGGTTTTCTGTATCACAGCAGTATCACAAAGAATATTAAATAATTTCACATCCATGAGCAAACTGTCTTGAAAAGAATGCGGAGTTCATGTAAAGAAGTAATGAGAGATAATATTTGAAGGGTATTTGGAAGCTGACTGTGTAGGACCTTTTATGACAGGCTAATGAGTGACAATTTTATCCTGAAAGCCATAGAGAAGAATGAAAGATCCTTGAGCAAAAAGATATGATCAAAATAATTTTTTAGAAAGACATCTGAAAGCCAAAAAGGAAGAGACTAGAAGCAGTTAAATCAGTTTGAAAGCTATTACAGTAGTCCAGGTATGAAATAAGTGCCTCTACTTTTTTATGCCTGTGTCTTATAATTGTTGGTTTGTTTATTAAAACTAAACTGTGAATGCCTCCACAAGAAAGGCTTATTCCCCTTTTCAGCACCTGGAATACTTCATGTGCGGATGAATGTTTGTGTAGCTCAGGTGAATAACAGATTAAAATAGAGAGATTACAAAGGATCTGTCAGCAGAATTGGTGACAGATTAGAGGATGGGGAACAAAATGAATCAAAGATAATTTTTTGACTTGGAAGAATGGTGGTACTAGTAACAGAAATAAGTTGAGAAAGGGAGCCAATTTTTGAGGAAGATGGTGAGTTCTGTTTAGATATTTTGAGTTTTAGAAGACTAATCCACATCCAGACAGAAAAACAGGTCTGGTAATTGGAAATGAAGTCACAGGTGGGAGCTGTTCATCTAAAGAAGAAAGTTGATAGTCTAAGCATCTGTAGGTCATCTACTATTGAAAGCTTGTCGAGAAAAAGAGAGGGCACCAGCTGAAACTTGAAGAATATCAACATTTGGGGATGGGTGGGGAGAAAGAGGAGACACAGAGTGAATGAACGTAAATATAGGAGGAAAGCCAGGATGGTATGGTATCACAGGTGCTAAGGCAGAAAATGCTATCAATGTGGTCAGTAGTATCAGTGGCTACAAAAGCCAAAGAGAAGTAAGAAGAAGACACTAGGTTTGACAGTGTAGGAGACTGTTGATAACCTATGAAAGTGTTAATACTATTTGAGTAAAGTTGACGAGGGAGAAGTCAGCTTTTAAAATGTTGAGAATAAGGGTAGGAGGTGACATAGTGGAAACCACAGGTTAAGCCTTTTGCCTGAAGAAATTTGTGACTGAGAGAAACATGTACCCTTTTAGTAACTAAATTGAGGAGACTTGTACATATTTTTAAGTGGAGGAGAGAGCAAGATCTTGAACTTACAAAAAGACTAAGAAAACAATATATTTTATAGGTGAGGGTAGAATTAAAAGCATAGGATTAACATTTTGAAGGGAGAAAGGAGAAACTCATACAGGAACCAAATATGCATGCCCAGATTTAGCAATGGAATATAGGGAAGATGGAGAGATAACAGCTACTGTATTAATCTTATGCCATTTATCACACCCAGTCTTGTGTAGTTAGCTATTTGTGTACCCATTTATGTTATTTGTGTGCCCCTCTAATACTTCCCTGCTACTGCCAGTTAAGGATTTTCTCTTAATATTTTGGCATCTTCCAGAATAGCACTGAATAGGTGCTTAATAGATACTTTTTGAATGAATGAAGCTATCCAGACACCCAAAAATTTGAGACTCAGCCCTTTTCAAAATACTGAAATTATTCTGTAAGATCCACCTTTTCTTCCGCTCTTATTCTACTGCTATTCTCCAGTCCCTTATCTACAATTACCATTTCAGGTACTTTGATAGCATTTGAAGTTATTTTTCAGTAGATTATGATTGGGTTTTCCAAATTCTAGAATAAGAAGGAAAATACTCAATGTACACTTTTTTCCACTTTGCCTTTTCTAAATGGAATTTAAATTATTTTATTCACTTCATTAGGTGAAGTGATCTATAGGATAATATAGTTCTATGAAAGAAGAATGTAATTTTGACAAATCCTAAACATTTTAAGTTTCTAAATGACTCTTGACTGTAGTTAATTATTTGGCATTGGCAACTATTATTTGATTCCCAAAATTATACCTAACATCAAGGGAGAAACATATTCAAAAACTGAAACTCTAATTTCTGGTAACATTTAAGACTAGATACCCTCAAAAATAATATAGAGACAATTAGAAATGTCACATTAATGTAACAAAAACCTTTAACTAAATGACTGAACTCTCAGGAAGGAAAGGAACTCCCCAGGAAGAGGAAAAACAAAAAAAACAAAAACCTCACGATCTAGATAGTTAACTCTCCTGGGGGCATTTTACCAATTTTAGAATTCCAGATAGTTAAGTTTTAACAGCTATAATATAAGAAATGGGCCAAAGTTCTAAACAAAGTGAGGAATTAGAACTGAAAGGCCTATCTCATTCTTCCCCATGGACTGGGCCTCTGAATGAGGTACACCTTCAGTGAAAGTGGAATTTAGAAAAAATCTTCTCACTGACAAAAATAGACAAATCTTATTTATCTTAACCTCAGCTGGTAGGTGAGGTAAGAGGGGGGAAAACACCCTGAGAATTCATCATCACAGTCCTGATAAGGTAAAACTGAAATAGTGGACAACATTAATATGTCAGAGATAGGAAATGGGTAATTGGAATTGAAGTATTTTAAGAGTGTTGAATTATTCAAGAGGATAGAAATCGTGATTAACTCTAGGCTTTAAGTATATGTGTTAAAATGTTAAAGACAACTACTAAAAGAATAGAAATAGAGTATATATTTTCAAAAGCAATAGAGAAGAAAATGGAATTTTTTAAAACTGGTTAACCTGATTTAAAAAAAAATCAGAAAAAGTGGGAAAAAATAAATAGAAAATACAGGAAGATGGTAAAAATAAAATTCAATTATATCAAAAATTTATATGAAAATATTAAAAGATAAATATTGTCAGACTGGATTTTTTTAATGCTGTTAATGAGAGAGAAATCTAAAACACAGGGGCCTACGAAAGTTAAAAGTAAAGACTTGGGAAAAGAAAGCTGGTATAGCCAGTGAAATAGAACAAGACTGTCAAAAATGTTACTGGAATAAAGGAGGTCCCTAAACAATCATAAAATATAAAAATCAATAGGAAGACATAACAGTCTTATGTGTACCCAATAATGAAACCTCAAAATTTATATGGCAAAAAAAAATGGGCAGATATATAAAAAGAAATGGATAATTCTACAGTCCTATTTATAAAAATTAGTTAGGATATAGAGGATATTCAGAAACACAGTAAGCTTGATTTAATGGACATACACAGCTATGAGTCTTCTCAAGCACATACGGAATCTTTATAAAAAGTGGCAAGAGACCAGGTCATAAAACAAATCTCAACGAATTTCAAAGTTATACAGATTTCGTTCTCTAATAACAGTTGAACTAAGTTAGAAGTTAGTAACAAAAGTTTACTTTAAAAATCTTTAATTTTGGAATCTTTTATAGTTACTTGCAAATAACTTATTAGTCAAAAAAGAAAACATAATGGAAATTATAAAATACCAAGCAATACTGAAAATAGTACATATCAAAACCTGTGGAATATTACTAAAATAATTCTTAAATGAAATTTATAGTCTTTTACACTGAAAAGGGTAAAGGCTGCAAATTAATGAGCTAAGCATTTAACTCAACAAGTTAGAAGAATAATAAACCCGAAGAAAGTTTAGGGAAAAAAATAATGAAAATAAGAGTAGATAATAATTAAGTGGAAAATAGAAATAAACAGCATCAATGGCACCAAGAGTTGTTCCTTTAAAAAGTCTAATGAAAATAGATGAAACTGACAAGATTTGCTAAGAAGAGAAAGTATAAACAATGCTAGAAATGAAAAAGGGTGTAACTACAGAAAATTAGATAACTGAAAAATAGGCTACTACAAAAAACTTTTTTATTATATATTTGGAAATTTAGACAAGTGGACATTGTAAGAAAAATGTAACTTGTTAAAACTGTAGAAGTGATAAAAATGTAATTAGGCCTGTGATCTGTAACCATTAAATAAATAGAGGCTAGACACAGTGGAGCATACCTGTAGTCCCAGCTACTTGGGAGGCTGAGTTGGGAGGATCACTTGAGACCAGGAGTCTGAGGCAATGAGCAGTCATCCTGCCATTGCACTCTCCAGCTGGAGTGACAGAGCGACACCCTGTCTCAAAAAAAAAAAAAGAAAAGAAAAGAAAAGAAAAATGGAATCAGTGGTTTAAAATCTGCCACTGATTGTGGTTTAATTTTTCATACAGCTTGACTTCAGAAAAATAATGTCAGCACACACTTGGGTTAATATTTTCAAACATTTATAATTCAGTTTTTCATAGCAAGTGAATAAATTAGCATTCTGGTATCTAAATTTAAAAGCAAAAAAATACCTAAGTATGGCTATTGACTCTATATTTAGTCTCACAGGCGGACATGGTTCCTTTAGAGTTTTAAAGTCTTACATCCTTTGTTTAGGGGATTTCCTTAGAAAAGAAGAAGTGTAGAACAGAAGATGTTCTTGCAAAAATTTTCCTTATGGGGATGTATACTTTAAAAACTAAAGGAAATTAAGCTGAAAAGATATCTAAAGAAAACGAAAATGAGTAAGATATCAAGACTTAAATATAATTATGTTTAAGTGTACTTTGAAATAAAATTTGGAAATTTGTGACTTTTTTTTGAGACAGGATTTCACTGTCACTCAAGCCCTGCCCCCCAACCTCAGTATTTCCTACCGGCAGTAGCTGGGACTACAGGTGCAGGCGCAGGCCACCACGCCTAGCTAATGTTTGTATTTATTGTAGAGATAGGGTTTCTCACTGTATTGCCCAGGCTGGTCTCAAATTCCTGAACTCAAGTGATGCCCCCACCTCAGCCTGCCAAAGTGCTGGAATTATAGGCGTGAGTCACCACGCCCAGCCAATTTGTGACTTTTTTTTATCTTTTTCAGTTTTTTTTTCCCCCATCAATATTTATTGAGCATTTACAGTGTACTAGGCACAATAGAACATACAGAAAACATTGTCCCTGCTCTTCAGGAGCTTACATTCTAAAAGAAAAAATATACCTCTTTTAAAATGGCATTTTTGTTTGGTGTTTTCTGCAAAGTTCTGAGGAAATATTTTGTAAAGTCAGCTTTGGGTATAACTTAGCCCCATCATTATTTAGAGAATAGATTTTTTTTTTTTTTTTGAGACAGAGTCTTGCTCTGATGCCTAGGCTGGAGTGCAGTGACGTGATCTTGGCTCTTGGCTCACTGCAACCTCCGCCTCCCAGGTTAAAGCAATTCTCCTGTCTCAGCCTCCCAAGCAGTTGGGATTACAGGCATGTGCCACCATGCCCAGCCAATTTGTGTATTTTTAGTAGAGAAGGGGTTTTACTGTGTTGGACAGGCTGGTCTCAAACTCCTGACCTCAGGTGATCCACCCACCTCGGCGTCCCAGAGTGCTAGGATTACAGGCGTGAGCCACTGTGCCTGGCCTGTGACCTTTTTAAGTAGAATGATGCATAGAAGGAAAAACCTCAAAACTTCTTTTATCAGAATCTCAATTTTTCTGTGATAGCCATGTCACTAATAGAAAAATCAAAAGAAAAAGAAAAATTAAAAGAAAAAATATCAATTTAATATACATAATATATACAAAGGAGAGTGGTCTTAAACTCAACCAGATGGCAGAGTTTAATTGCATGTGTGAGTTAAAAGTAACCAGAAAATTGTCTGCACCCTGCAGACAAGCAAGAATGGGTGGAAATGGTTTATAAAAACGTTGTGGTGCTTGCCTTGGCAGCACATATACTAAAACTGGAAAAACATTGTGAGAGAAATACTTAAAACTGAGAGAATTCTACCTGTTAACATTTGTTTTGTCTTAAAATTTAGACACAATCACAAGATGATTCCAATCTTGCAGCAACATAAGACCTCTGTTATGGAACACTAGTATCAGTATTAGTAGGAATATAGTTTAGTTTGGTACCCAAAACTGGAAAATGTATAATCAAATAATATAAACATATAAATTTATTAATTTGAAATCAAAGAAGTGTGAGTAATTAGGTATGGTTTTATGGAAGTAGATGAATTGAAGTTGATACTGAAGGTCATCTAAGAGTTGGCACATATGTAGGTGAAAACCGTTAGCAAAGGCAGACATGGGAGAATGAATGTGGCCAGTTTGAGATTAGAGATCATCTCACTGAGGCAAATTGTTGAAAAGTGTTGGCAGAAAGGACTAAATATGCAAAGTAGAGCCAGATGATTTTTTTTTTAATGCCTGACTTTCTGAAGATCTCTAGGAAGGAAATTTCATCCAGAAAGTAATGCATTAGGGAGATCAGTCTGATAATGATGAGTAGGATAGCTTTAAGCAGGGAGAGACTGGAGTCAGTCAGAGTAGTTAGAAGGTTCCTTCCATAATCTGCATGAGAAGATGAAAAGCCCTAGATTAGGGTGATGGATGGTAGTGAAAATAAACAAGGCAAAATGAAGCCAACAGGTATTTTGAAGAGACACTTAGCAGTGTTTGTTGACGAAAGGGGTCAGATCAACACTGTAGGCGCCTTCCTTTTTAACTTTCACTAATGGGTGATGTTGAGTGTAAATTATGTTGTTTTTGTACAGTGTCATGTGCATATTTAGCTCTAAGTAAATGATTAAATTTTCATGTTTATATTACAGGTTTACATATTTGTATGTTTTCTCTTTTTAATGTTTTTTATTTATTTGTTTGGGAAATAAAACCCAGAGACTCGGCATAATCAAAGATTAATTTTTTTTAATGTTCACTGAATACCAAAATGATTGTATTAATAAATCTACGATTGTACCCCCAATTATATATGAAGCATATTAACAATGAGAATATATTACTAAATCAGTTACGGAAAAAGTTATATATGAAGCATATTAATAATAAGTATACATTATTGAATCAGTTACAGAAAAAGTTTAGATAAATGTGTTAGGCCCTATCCGTAGATTAAAAGAGATTATTTTCCACAGTTGATTATACAACTGTATATTCCATTGTGCGAGAACAGGATAGAATGCTTGGCGATTAAAAGCAGTCTCTAAAGGCAAACTGCATGGGTTCTAATCCTGCTCCCATCCTTTTTACCTGCTGTGCAAACATGGGCAGAGTAATAGAACAGCTTCTTGTTTATATGTAAGATAAGGTTGATAGTTCCACCTCCAAAGGGTTGTTTTGAGGCTTAAAGAGATAGTATATATAAAACATATAGCAAATAATAAGGCATAATAATAGGTTGATGCCAAAAGTCATTGTGGTTTTGCACTTTTTAAGTTACAAAAACCACAATGACTTTTGCACCAAACATGACACTTTGATGTTGAATTTGTCATTGTTATGTTTTTATCATCATCAAGATGCCCAGTTGTCGTCACTAAGAACTAAATATATGTTTTCTATCTGAAACTTAAGAAAACACATAAACATCCCTGAGCTATATTCTTGGCCTTTTCAGTTGAGAGTGTTGTTTGCACTAAAAATATTCTCTACTATCTTATTCAACATTAGCATGTGAAGCCCTAAGTTGAAGAAATGGAATACTTGTGAGTGGTGTTCAGATTCCTTGGCCAGGGAAAAAAATTGTTTTTCTATTATGTTAACAAAAAGAAATATTTTAAAATAACAATAATAAATTTACTGAAGCAAGGAAACGGAGAGGGGAGACTGGATGGCTTTACTTAGTGAGAATTTACCACGTTTGTGTACTTAGCACCAGTTTGTACGTATTGGAGTGTGTGGGCATGCAAACTTGAAAGGACTGCTTGTTTGAGTAAAGTACTGCTGTCTGAGTGATACAAATTGGGTGAATTGAAGTGGCTCTGGGGATTTGTATTGCAGAGCAGCTGACTGCTCATAGCTGACAGTGCATAGGCTTTAAGGCAGTAAAAATGGGATACAGCAAAAGTATCCTGCTGAAAATGGTGGATGAAGTTTATAAAAACACGCAGGTGCTGTAGTGTTACCAGCCATATAAATGAGTATGTGATTTTCTTCTCTTTGGTCTTGTCCCTTTTTCTTTATAATATTTTTCTAACTCTTTCTTTTAAGTTCCCATTACCCTTAGGAGTCCTCCAGCAAAAGATATAAAACCTCATTTTCATGAAAGCCTTTTTTCTTTCACACTGCCATTTGTTATTAAAGCCCGTCTTTACTAAAGAGCTACAAACCCATTTTCTCCTACTATTTCATCCTTCCTATTCTGTTTCTTAAATGTCTTCTGTGCATCCCATGGAAGAAGACTCTTCCTAATTCAGAATTCACAGCATGGAGAGAGAAGTTATTTGCTTATCTCATTCATTAATAACTTGAGCCACTGACATACCGCATCCTATTTAATGTTGTCATTATTTACATAATGCAAGGGAAAACAGATTATAGTGAAGTGTACTCATTCACAGCAACACTATATATGCCAAAATTTCAGTGACTTGAATGGGTACACAAACACAGTTTGGTTTGTATTCAATGTTTTATCATGCTTTGTTGAAATTTTGATTTTTAAAAAGGCTTTTGAAGTGAACTGAAGAATTCGCTTTATGAGAATAACATTAGAAACTTGTTTCCTACCCACAAATATCAAAAATATTAAAAGGGTATGTGAATAATCATAATTGTCAGAGTACTTACATTTATTCATGTTTTATAATTCTGTGCAAAAAATTACTAGGAATTGGTTTCGGTTGCCATTAATGTGAAGTGCTTAGACATCCTGTATATGCCAAAGAAACTGCATCTGTGACATGTAATATTTCCCTGGTCTATTATAACTTGAGAATTTTACTATGTTATTTTAGTTTCTTACATAATTGTTCACCAAATTAAAGCTATAAATATCTTTCTGCATTTTATTTACCTTTTCTGCTGAATTTTCTGGACTTACTTTATTTATTCCCTTTTAAATTTTGCCTTCATCCTTATCATAGATGCTAATAATTGTTACTATCTCAGGGTCTACAGCAAAGATTAAGTAAGGTAGATAGTAAACCCAATACTTAGCACATAAATTCTCAACATGAGCTAAAATTAGCTGAGTATGGTGGCACGCACCTGTGCTCCCAGCTACTCAGGAGGCTGAGGTGAAAGGATTGTTTGAGCCCGGGAGAAACAGGCTGCATATGAGCTGAGATTGCACCACTGCACTCCAGCCTGGGAGACGGAGTGAGACTGTGTCTCAAAAAAAAAAAAAAGCTAAAATTATAATAAAAATATTTTCCCCAGATAAATTATTCATAAAGAGGTACTTAAATTGCTTTTATAGTATATCACTTTCTTTTAAAAAAAAATTAAAAATTATTATCTTTACCTGTTTTCTTATTTTTTTTACACTGTAGTAACTAATTCTAAAAAATGGTAGACATTATAAGAAATTCATATATATTAGTTAAGTAAATGCAAATACCATGTGGCATATGAACTTCGGTTAAATGAGATTGAACAAAAAGTAAAGTATAGGTATTGATCATGCAGTAATGACATTGTGTAGCAGGTACCTTTCTCATTTAAGATATTTTCAGAGGCTTTTGGAACCTGTCCCTCAGTTAATATGATAAACACTTTGATAGCCTGGGTGGAGACTAGCCTGGGTAAGATGATGAAACCCCTTTCTAGAAATTGGCATGGGGGCACACACTTATAGTTCCAGTGGAGGCTGAGGTGGGAGGATCACTTGAACCCCAGAGGTGGAGGTTGTAGTGAACCCAGATCGGACTACTGCACTCCAGTCTGGGCAACTGTCTAAAAAAAAAAAAAAGAAGAAGAGAAAAGAATTAAGAAATACCAGTAAGTGTTTATGGACTTTGAATATGATTTGCATCTTTTGGTGATGCATGTCTGACCAGGTGGTTTTTCATTTTAGAGTAAAAAAGAAAAAAGTCCTTACAAGAAAGATTAATGAGTTTTGGTGCAAATTAGCTTTTTGAAAGAAAGGGACTTTTTAAATCTAAAATGTAATAGTATTATAATGTCATTTCCTTAGGGTACACATTTTCTTCTGTCAATGCCCTTGTATTGGCCAGTATTATCTGAGCACGTCTACCCCAATTTCTCTCAGACTTTATCTCCTACTATTTGTTTCCACTCACTGGCACCAATCTCACTGCCCTCTTTGCTGCACTTTACCTTAGAAGCTTTGTACTAGCTTCCCTTTACCTGTAGTCTTTTTCCCTGATAAACCTGCAGAGCTGACTTCCTTACCTCCTTAAGTATTGACTCACACCTCACCTTTGCAATGCAACTACCTGTTTAAAATTACTATACCTCTTCATCTCCCTACTTTTTATTTCCCACAAAAAACTTGTCACCTTCTAACTTACTCCTTAGGGTCTTCCCAAATACATGATAGGAATTTCTGGCATTTACTCCCTGATAAGTAAACCAAAGGCAGTGTATACACTATTTGGTTCTAAGGCAGAAGTTGACTTCTGTTTGTTGAACGGGAACATCCTCCACCAAAAGTACATTTGCCCCTATAATTATCCAATTTTCAGTTTCTTTGCCACACTTTCCAAAGAAAGCACACTGACAAAGAGGAAAACGTGTATGTTGAGGAAATACTACTACTCTATTTTGAATTTAAAAGGATTCTTCATTCCAGAACGCTAATTTTGTATTAAAGCATATAAACTCATTAATCTTGTCTTTATTTCTGTTTGATCTGAATAACCCAGTTTATTAAATGGTGAAGACCAGGTCAGGACAGAAAAGGTGAGATGACTTATACAGACTCATACATGTCATTGGTAGAGCTGCTGAGAAAAACATCCAGATGTTCTCTTTGTTCAATACATCATGCTATATGGAGCTCTGTTGGAGGTTATCTCTCATCATTGTAAGTCATCACATCATCTCAGGTCATATCCAGTGACAAAGGAAATGAAGAGATAAATTTAAAACTTAACCCGGCTTTTTATAACTTTTTGCTTTTCAATCTGAAGATGAAAAATATTATTTTTAGAGATGAGAAAGTGAATGAGGCAGTTTCAGGCCTTTATCTACTGAAACAATATTGTATCTCTCTTGTCTCATCAGTCTTAAGGAGCATATTTTAAAATGACTGCAATTAAATATTATAACTATGAAAAGAACATTAATTTTACAGCAGGTGAAAATAATGCAGTAGTATATAGCATGAGTGGGGGTAGAGGATACAGCTGTCTAATTTTGGTATACTGGAACTAGTGTAGATTTTCCCTCAAACAGAGCAGAAATGTAGCCCTTAGAGCATAGGAGCAGCTTTCCTTTCTTCTTACAGATTTAAAGTTAAAGGCACGAGTTTAATGTGCAGTCCTTCCTGTGACTAACAGGTTGCTCATTCTGCTCTTGCTAATGCTGCTACCTTGCTTCTAAGTGGATATTGGTACTTGGGGTATTTATTTTTCTGTATCCTTTGAAGTAGTTATGAATCTTTTGAGAACTAAAGAACTGGGATACTCCAAAGGCCTATTTATACTAGCAGATGAGTTGTATTATTGTGGGGATTGATAGAGTGATGAAGTGTAAACTTTTTTTCATTGGTTGATTTAGCTTACCTTATTTCCTTTCTTTCCCCTCTTTAGTGGAAATTGTTTGGATTTCAAGAATTATTTAATATCTTCTTTCTGGACCCAGTGTTACATTCTATAAGCTACACCAGTGTTGTATTTTTTTCCCATGATACAGAAAGAGAATCTAAAAAGATAAACAGAAGTATAACAATATAATATTTATTAGATTTTGAAATGTGGTCACTCATTTTAGTCAATATAATGTCAAATAGTTAAAAGCATTGAAACATATTCATTTAATGAGTTTATATACCTGAAAACTAAAATTGGATGTTTGGGAAAAAGTGAGGAAATGAATTTCAGTTTTTTTCCTTAGCCAGAACGTTGTAAATTAAGGAAATGTTTTACTAGATAATTTTATTCTGGCTAATGAAACGTATTTTTCTTCTAATTTGGTTTCTCTGTCAATTATTCAGAAATTAAAACATGCTATATTATAATGTTAAATCTCCAGTATCTTCTAATTTGATATGAGGTTACCTTTATAGGTAATTATTAGAGGAAAGATGAGACTTTTTTTCTACCTTCACCAGACCCATTCTCTGCCTGCCTTGGCCCTAGCCACATAGATCACGTAACTTGTATAATTACTCTCTAAAGTCATATTCCGGAAGTCTGAAAGTCTGGCTGTTCAATGTGCTCATACAAGCTGATTTACTTAAATTCACTGCTTTGTGCCATTCCCAGGAATCTGACCTAATTATGCTGCCATTTTTCAGATATGTGCATTAGAAGTCATATGTGCCTAATTCTGAAAACGGCTTTGTACATTTAGGTTCATTTAACTAGAGAGAAGTTAAGGGACTTACAGTTATTGGTCATAATTTTAAAATATAGTAATAGTGTGGAACTCTCATACACTGCAAGCATATAAGATGTTATGTTGTCAGCCTCTCAGTCTTTAGGAATGTTCCAATTTGGCTTATGCCTTACCAGTCAAGATATCACAGAGAAGGTGTGTTTAGTCATGGAAAAGAAAATCAGTGTCCAGCATGCAAAGATAGTAAAAGGGTAAGCACTTCCAATTGGATTTTCATAGGAGGGATTGATTTGTGTGTATTACTGGGTCTGTGTAAAATGGTGTCCTTTTGGCACTAGCTGAATATACATTTCAGTAAATGTTTTTTCTTGCTGCAGATTAGTGTAATACAGTGAAATTTTCTGTAACTGAGGGAAAGCAGTGGTTGGGCGTCTGTTAATAGCCTGAAAGTAACTAATGAGGATGTGCAGTCAGAACGATTGATTGAATAGCTGCAGTCCTGTGTGTTTCTTTCTTGCTTGCTCTCTCTGCAAGCTGTAGAGAGGGAGGGGGAAGAGCAAGACACGGAGAGGGAGCGAGAGAAAAAACGCTCTCTCTTAAGTGGAAGTAGCACGGATCCCAGGGGCCAGGAGGCCAGAAATGGAAGTTTAAACTGCATCTATCTTTTAAAGGAAGAACAGCAGGAATCAAAATGTCAGTCTTCGGAGTTATGATTTACTCCTTATTTTCTAAGATCTGGAAGATAACACAGAATACTTTTTTTAGGATGTGGCTTTTTTTTTCCTTGTCCATGTTGAGATTATCTAATGTTATCTGAGAAGCTGGATTCCTTTATGTCTGTCAGTTGAAGTGGCGATGGGAAGCAGTTGTGATAAAGGTATAATACGTGTATATCTATCATCTGTGTGTGCCTGTGTATGCAGATACATATATATATACACACATATATATATGTATCACTCTATGAAAAAAATCTTTAAAATGTACCTTAATACAGTATATAGTAATTAAATGGAAGAAGATCACATTATCTGCAAAATCCTAAGCTTGTTAGGTCAGTTTGAACAGATTTAGGATTCCAGAGTAAGATCTTAGTAAGGTCATATTGTTAGAACAAGGAGAAGCTGATCTATTTTTATATCTGCATAGGCATATATGTTATTTTATCTTGGCAGCAGCTTTCAGTCTTCTCATGCCCCTTTTGTTGCAGTCTGGTGAATCATCTTCTCTGCACAGAACTAACTTTCACCTTTGTGCAAACACACCATCAAATCATGTGCAACATTAGACTCTATTTTGTTCACAAGAATATTAGAAATTCCATTTTATTCTATTAACTCCTACATTGCTGACACATAGAGAAGTAGATTTATATACTGTGAGATGCAACTATTAAGTGAACTTAAAGATATTAAACATAGCTCAGAGGAAATTATTTTTATATGTACACAGATGAAGATATAAACTGTCACACTAAAGCAGATTCTTAACTGTGCCCAAGTCTCTCTAGTTTCTTGATAGTTTAAGCACCTCAAAGATAAAGTAATGTACCTTTAAAGCATGCTGATTTATTGTGAAAAACCAATAACTTTACAGTTTAGTGGAATATCCTAAATTTGGGGTTCTTAATGATGTTTCAGCCTTCCTCCTTTTTTCCAGAGGTACCAGCAGAAAGGTCCCCTCGTAGACGGAGTATCTCAGGGACCAGTACATCAGAGAAACCCAATTCCATGGATGCTGCAAATACCTCACCCTTCAAAGTACCAGTAAGTGTTTATTTTCTCAATAATATTTTACTTTTCTCCTTTCTTCTTAGAGTTAGAGACAGCTACTAAGGAATCCAAACATTTTTCTCTTCCAGAATTTCCTTATAATTCTGTGATTAAAGGATAGACTTATCAACTTGTATAAATTAACTGTGGTTAATGTCCACTACTTCCTTTTTTTTTTGAGACTGAGTCTCACTCTGTTATCTACACTGGAGTGCAGTGGCGAGATACCACTCACTGCAACATCCACCTCCCAGGTTCAAGTGATTCTCTTGCCTTAGTCTCCAGAGTAGCTGGGATTACAGGAGCATGCCACCATGCCCGGCTAATTTTTGTACTTTTAGTAGAGGTGGGGTTTTACCATGTTGGCCAGGCTGGTCTTGAACTCCTAACTCAAGTGATCCACCTGTCTCAGCCTCCCAAAGTGTTGGGATTACAGGCGCGAGCCACCACACCCGGCCATCCACTATTTTCAGTATAATATTTATTAGGTTTTAGGTAATATTATTTTTACTCATGGGGTACTTATAAAATACATAACTATATTAAGTTCAAATTCCTCTCAACTGTAGAGTTCAAATCCTTGCAGATATCTTTTTATCAAGTTGCTAGCTAAAACTTATCACAGTTCTATAACGAAGCTGGGGGAAGATTTAATTAAAGAATGGGATTTTTTTTTTTTTTTCAGAGCTGGAGCATAAGCAGAAAGTGTTGAGAGTCATAGAGCTGCAGACTAAATTCACAGAGAATTAGACAATTGTGAATTCCAATCCTAAGACCTGGTCTGCACTTTGCTTAAGCCATCTTTTGGATGATCTTGGAAGTGTTTAAGAAATACCTTGAAAGAAAAAGTAACTCTTTAAATTGGCCAGGCAGTATTGAGAATCAGCATTAAATACAAAAGAGGCTGAGCCCAATGCCTGTTATCCTAGCATTTTGGGAGGCTGAAGTGGGAGGATTGCTTGAGGCCAGGAGTTCAAGACCAGCCTGCGCAACATAGTGAGACCTTGCCTCTATAAAAAATGAAAAGAAAATTAGTTGGGCATGATAGTGTGTGCCTGTGGTCTCAGAGGAGGCCAAGGTGAGAGGATTGCTTGTGCCTAAGAGGTCAAGGCTGCAGTGAGCCATAATTGTGTCACTGCACTCAAGCCTGGACAACAGAACAAGACCCCGTCTCTTAAAAAAAAAAAGTACTGAGATGGAAGGGCCAATGTGATCAGGTCAGCTGACTATCAGTTACAGACCTATTTTGGTCTTTTTTGATACAACTGTTGAGTAACCAGGAATTTACATCACCTATTTTCTTCGATAAGAGATATGTTTATTTCCTAATAATGTTATTTTATTAGAATTTATTATTTTATACTTGAATCGCTTCATGAGATTGGTCATTATTCTAGGTACAATGAAAATCAGTATAAGGTAGAAATAGACTTTTCTATGTGGAAAAAAGATTTAATTCAGCCAAGTTAATATTGTATAGTCTGTCTTTCTTTATTCTAATACTTTTTTTAAAGTTGGGATGACCTTTTAAGTAAAACTGATTTTTTGACATATATAAACTGGCATTCATTCATAAGATGACCAAATGAGTGTTTTATTTTGTGTTAACCCTGAGGAGTAAGATTTTCCCTTGTTGTATCTCAGGACGTTGAAGAGTTTATGAATAGCTGTTACTGTGACACCTTTCAAGTTTTTACAAATGTTCTCATTTTCAAAGATCCCAAGCAAGTATTGGATTAATATTCTAAGCAAATTATGACAGAAATTTTAAAATATCTAATTTAGTGTCTTTTACTAAATTTTTTTGTTCCATAGACATAGCTACCTATTCTTTGTTTTATTTTCCTCATGAATTAAAAAAAAGCATTATTTTTCACCTTCTCTTCTTGTTTTTCTGCTGATGTGGAAAGAATAGAGTAAAACTGACTGTCAATATGCAAAGTTTAGTGAATAGGATTAAGTTAGAATTTGAAGTTTTCACACCGTCATGCTAGAACGGAATGGTGACTCTTAAATTTTTTTTGAAAAAGTTGATAAGTGAGGATGCATATCCCTCTGCAGTATGGTAACATCAATGCATATTCTGTATTGATTCTGAAGTTCATAGCCAGGCTTTGAAAATCTGAATTAATTAAGAACCATGATGTTTATTTTAAGTTGATGACCAATATAAGATGTATCTTAGTAAGACGAATAATTGTTGAGTGAAAATTATAAATATAATGATTAGTATGTATGAAAGCTGGTATTCCTTACAAAGCACATACTCAGTTGTTATTCTCCTGACAATCTCACCATGTTATAGATTTAGAAATAATGAGCGAAGAAAAGGGCCTCAGTGAGAGCAAATGACAGTCACAAAGACCATGCACCCATGCACTTAGCTGTCTAGGAGAATTTAACCATTCACAGCCCTCACCTAAAGAGTTTCCCGAAAAACAACCATGAGCACACACTGATTACAACAACAAAGAACTGCCAGTAAGTAAAAGGATGAGGCAGAGAAAATGGAAAGCAGAGAATCATAAAAACAATCCAAATTCACTTAGGATAAAGGCAAACAGCATTATATTTATTACTAGACCTTAAGAATATCATTGTATTCCAGGGTGATCTATAGTGCAGAAATTGACATTGATAACAATGATTATAAATCATCAAGAAAAAGTGAGATTATACTTATTTTGCTATTTTTAAAAAGTGGAACTGTGTTATATTTTGTAACATGTAGCCATTGAAAATATTTAAAATGTTGAAGATATGTGATGTTTATAAAACTTGTTATCCAGTAAAGTGGTTTGTGAAGTACCTCATTCCTTGATCATGCTAGATAAATAATTTATATATTTGTTAAGGAAAACCAAAATATGCTGGCTCAATGAGGCACTGCAATACTTGGATTTCTATAGAAATACATTGTATTTTTTAAATTTTCATGTAATACCAGTAGTGGTATGATTTACATCACTTAAATATATTGCTGATTAGAAGAATGTCTAATTTTCAGGTCAACAATATTTTATAATTAATATCACAGTGGACTCTTTGAATTTGGGAAAGCAGTACAAAAAGGAGTCAGATGTTGAGATTTAAGTTGTTAATACAATATTTCGGAAATCATTTCTATGTTAACTTTATGAAGAGACAGAACCAGTATTTTACCACAAGTACCAGTGGTTCCAGATTCAGATTTCATTACTATGGTGAGCAGTAGGTTTACCATTCATCAACTGGATCCCAAAATTATAGTAGTGGCCTCTCAAGAAGGACCTTATTCTTAGCTGCATTTTCAGACTTGCTGAGAGCATATAAAATAGATTTTAGCAAGTCCTAAATGAAACTATTTACAATGACACACTTATTGAATTCTTACTTTGGGCAAAGTATTGGTGATTCACTAATTTATACCTTCTTGGCATACTGTGCTTGGTACAACAGAATTTTTCATTCCGAAGCCCTGTATATAGCCTTGTAGCAGGAGATATAAAAATGACCAGATTTATAAAGAGGTAGATGAGCATGGTAACACAAGTTATTAATAACACAATGTGTAAGTTAAGGCTTTGACAAGGAGCAATATTTGAGCAGTTTCAAAGGCCGAAAGAAAATAATTGACAGGGGGAGAAGGTACTCCAGGTTGCGGGAATGGCGTTTTGGAAAGACATACAGTCATGGGATGACTGATGCTTCCAGGGATTTTAGGAAGAACTCAGTGAGACAAGAATCAAAAAGTCTGTGGGCAAAAATGGCAGGTAAGAAGGCCGAAAAGATAGGTGGGGGCAAGACTGTGATTGAGTTTGTTCATCAAACTTAATTATACTTGCTGCTGAGGCATACAAGATGTGTTTATTGGAATATTTGTCTTTGGCTCTAAAACTAAACAAACTGGCATGAATACTTTGAAATACGGGTAAATTATTTGACTCTTTCCTAAGTGAGTCTTTTTTCTTCTTGCTATTCCAACTCAGGGTGATAGGTAAGGAGCTGTTATTCAATGGAAGGCCAGCCCAGCACTTACCCCTGGCCTTTCAATGAACACTACTGATTTTTCTAGAATAATATTTAGTCTTAAGGAGATCAAGGAGAAGCCAGTGGGTAAGGATCACTCATATCCTGCTGGTTGATGCCAAGTAAGGCAGAAAGAAGAATAACCCTAACAGTGAGCACAAAGCATTGAACCCCTAAAAACCTTTCTATGTTTTCCTTATTCACAAAAATATATACTTTTAAAAACTTAAAATAATGGCTGGGCGTGGTAGTTTACAGCCTGTAATCCTAGCACTTTGGGAGGCCAAGATGGGTGGATTACGAGGTCAGGAGTTCAAGACCAGCCTTACCAACATGATGGAACCCTGTCCTCTACTAAAACTACAAAAAATTAGCTGGGTGTGGTGGTGTGCGCCTATAATCCCACTTGCTAGGGAGGCTGAGGCAAAAGAATCACTTGAACCCGGGAGGCAGAGGTTGCAATGAGCTGAGATCATGCCACTGCACTCCAGTCCAGGCGACATAGAGACTCCATCTCAAAAACAAAACAAAACAAAACAAAACTTAAAATAGGCAACTGGTACAGAAGGGTCTTCATATTTAATAACATTCAAAACGAGGGATGAAGAGGAAAATTATATGGCAACTGAACCTGTAGGTTAGACAATTTCTTGGTTTTTAGCAATGTTTAAATGCATTTGTACTCTTATCTAATCATAGCATAAGAAAAAGTAGTCATCTACAGCATTGGTCCCCAATCTTTTTGGCACCAGGGACCATTTTTGTGGAAGACAATTTTTCCACAGACCGGGATTGGGTAAGGGGGATGGTTTCAGGATGACTCAAGTGCATTACATTTATTGTGTACTTTATTTCTATTATTATTAGATTGTAATATATAATGAGATCATTATACAACTCACCATAACATAGAATCAGTGGGAGTCCTGAGTTCGTTTTCCTGCAACTAGATGGTCCCATCTGGGGGTGATGGGAGACAGTGACAGATCTTCAGGCAGTAGATTATCATAAGGAACACACAACCTAGATCCCTCACTGCACGAGGGATCACAATAGGGTTCACAATAGTTCACAATAGGGTATGTGCTCCTTTGAGAATCTAACGCCACTGCTGATCTGACAGGAGGCAGAGCTCAGGCGGTAATGCAAGTGATGGGGAGCAGCTGTAAATACAGATGACATTTTACTCACCCACCTGCTGCTTACCTCCTGCTGTGCAGCCCAGTTACTAAGAGACCACAGACCAGTACCAGTCCCTGGGGTTAGGGACCCTTGATCTAGAGGAGAGTTTCTTCCTTCCTTCACTATTATTCCATATTTCTTCACACACACCTTAATTCCAATTGCAATTATTTGTTTGTGGGTCTCTGTCCCTCAGACAACAGATATCTGTTCCAGTCATCTTTATAACTACCCTAGTGCCTAACACAGTACCTCCCACAGAGCAAACATTCAACAAATAATTGTTGAATGGATAAAATATGCATGAATTATCAAAGGACCAGAATCCAATGAGTTTATCTCACACATATTCTCTTGCTATTATTGATAATGTCTCTAGTCAAATGGAATATTAAATATTTAATTATATTTAATAAACATTTAATAAGAGATCATGTGGGATAAATGAATATACCTGGCAGAATGGATAGATTTTTTTCCTTAAAGTGAGATTTTAATTAATATTTGAAATTCAGAATTGTGGTATTTTAGTTACATAGTGTATACTTTGTCTATTTATATTGGAAACTGAAACTAGGTAGAATTCTTTATTATTATTTATTTCTGTGGCTATTTCTTGGAACCTTTTAGGTGTTATACATGTGTATAAATTCACAGAGTTTTTGCACATCTGAGTTTTGACTGTTCTTCAAAAGCAACTTTAGTCATTTGATATTTTCTCCTCTTATGAAGATTATTTTTCATTTTTTCTTTAAAATCATGCTAGACTTTCATTTAAATGAAATTACTAGGATAGTGAGGAGCAATCAAATAAATAATGAAAAGTTATTCAGGTAGATGCTTAAGTTTGATTCAGAAAGAAGAAATGATTATATCTTGTAATTGTGTATATTTGTTTCACATGCCTGAGATTTTGGAACAGTCTTCTTTCTTTGTACTCTATTTATAAAGTGACTATTGGTATTTATTATTTTTTAATCACTTCTACTTATATGATACCATCAATTTAGCTTTGGCTAAGAGGGAGCTGCTTGTGTTCCGGGCCAGGTGCTAGGCTTAGTCTTCCGATTTCCATAACACAATGGTCTAAGTTGGCCTTTCATGTAAGTATAACACAATACAGTTGCAGCTGTTTCATTTGTTTTTGCTGTGAGCTTGGCTCTGAAAGAATTCAGGCACCAAAAATTATGCCAAGAAAACCAGAAAGCATAATTAAACTAAGTCAGTAGCTGAATATTCCTATGTAACTGTCCTTGTGCTCTTGTCACTGTGACGCCTAAGCATTCCCAATCAAATAAATATACTAGAAACAAAACATTGTCAAAAAACCAAACCTTTACATAGTTTTTAGAAGAAAGTAAAGCCCTGGGAAATAAGATATAGATTAATTTAAAGTCCTGTGTAAAAAGAAATGTGTCTTAAGTATGAGGATTATCAGACTCAGTTGCTATTGGTGTCTGTTTTGAATCCTCTATAAGATCCTATTAAGTGTTTTTCCAGGTTAAACAAAGAGATGGAAAGCTTCATGTCCACTGTTTAATAAAGACTAGTAAGTGTCCATTGTCCAAACTGGTGGTTTTCAACTTTGGTCATACATAAAAGTCATCTAAGGAACTTCAAAACTATACTGATGCTTAGACTCCACCTCAGACCAGTTAAATCAGAATATCATCTAAGGAACTTCAAAAATATACTGATGTTTAGACTCCACCTCAGACCAGTTAAATCAGAATATCTAGCCTAGAGCCCCATCTTCTATATTTTTTAAAAGGTTCCCAGATGATTCTAATATGCAGCTAGGGTTATAAACCATTTGTCTAAATGATTGATAAAATATTAGGAACACATTTTAGTCTGTGTCTTACCTATGAATATCAGTGCTTTCTTTCCTACCTTCAAGTCTGACATAAGAAACTAAGAAGCATTACTTTCTCAGTGGCCTTTGTTACTCACTTACTAATTGCAGCATTGTCTATTTATTGCCCTTCTGTGTGTTTGCCATGATCAGTTCAGATGACCAATGTAAATTTACAAAATACTTGATTTACTTCTGACCACCCTACAAATCTCAGACTTCAGGGTAAGATGTTGAAATTCAATTCATAGCATCCAAGCTGCAATATAGTTCCAACTTTTGTATTCTCGTTGTTACTGTATTCCAGGAAGATACTTAAAACTTATTTCCCATGATTCTTAAAGACTCTTTATCTGTGTTTCTTCCCTCTCTTCACTAACCATCTGCATAGAGTTAAAATCTATAATAGGATTGCCCTCCAGTGAGACCTCTTTCAATGAACAGTATATTTATATTTATATGCATATGAATATATAAATATGAATATAATCATTATATGTCTATGAAAATGTTATTACCAAAGGTAGAAATCATATAATAATCATGGGGATGTCAGAAAATTATGGGCTGTAGATATTAACTATATCTTTAAGTCATTTTGTAATCAGAATGGACATAATTTTAAAATCCTCTAATGATAAATATCTTAGAAGATATAAAATTTAGGACTAAGGGTCTTGGAGCAGAGAGAAGAAAAAGAATAAGGTTAGATATAACTCCTTAAGGGAACAAAGTGGGAATTGGCAAATACCTGGAGGAAAATGGAACAAGCTTGGTGGCTTGGTTAGGACAATACCGCCAAGACTCTAAACTTGAAAGAATTAAAGAATGAGGGAAGCCCTCCTCAATCTGTGGTAATTCCTAGAAATGGGCTTGCAGCAGCACTAACTACTGGAGATAACAACTTACCCTACCCAGGAGAAGAGAGCTGTTTGAGAGGGAGAATGAGATACACTCACTTAGAGCTTGTTCTTATATATGATGGACCATAAACCCCTTTCCTCTCAAAGCAGAGATATTTCTCCTCAGCTTTAATGGGCAGGGAGAAACACAAGACCTCTTATTTCACAGTGAGAAATAAACAGTTTGAAGGCATAATTAGCTACTAAGTATAACTGATGTGTATAACCAATATCAGGTGCTTTCCTCTTTTACAGAAGTTCAGAAGCCAGACATGTAGAAAAGAAAATTTTCCACCTTTTAATTAAGCTAGAGTTAGCTATGCAAAAAAATATTTTGTTCTTCTCAGCTGTACTTAAAGTCAGGAAGTTGTGAGCATTACTGGTAAACAGTAATACCTTTGTCATGCATTTCTACCATGAGGCCCTTTAATTTCATAACCAATGCCAGTACCATTCCACTGGATTTTTAATGTTTTGTTTCTTTTATATTAAACATCTACTAATTTCAATTTAAAGAAACCACACTCTAGTAGTATTATTTGATTATAATATCACTACAAAATTTTTGTCAGTTGTTCAGTAGCTGGTAAAAGAAAAGTCTCTAGTAGAATTTGAATAGACATTTCTCCAAATAAAATATACAAGTGGCCAATACACACATTAAAAGATGCTCAACGTCGTTAGTCATTAAGGAAATATAAATCAGAACCACAATGAAATACCACTTGATGCCCACTAAGATGGCTGTAATCAAAAAGAGGGACGATAATAAGTATTGGTGAGAATGTGGAGAAATTAGAATGTAAAATGGTGCAGCCACTTTGACAGCTCCTCAAAATGTTAAATATAGAGTTTCCATATGACTAGCAATTCTCCTTTTAGGCATATACACCAGAAAATTGAAAATATATGTCCACGTAAAATGTACACAGATGTTTATAGCAGCATTATTTATAATAGCCACAAAGTAGTCATAACTCAAATGTCTGTCAACTGAAGAATAGATATACAGAATACTATTTAGGCATATAATGGCTTATTATTTGGCCATGAAAAAGGAATGACATTCTCATACATGACACAACATGAATAAACCTTGAAAACATTATGCTAAGTGAAAGAAGCCATACACAAAAGGCCACATGTTGTATGATTCCATTTATATGAGATGTTCAGAATAGGCAAATCTATATGGACCAAAAAGAGATAAGTGTTTCTCATGAGCTGGGTGAGGGAGAAATGGGAAGTGACTGCTCATGGGCATGGGGTTTCTTTTTTGGTAATGAAAATGTTCAGGAATTAGACTGTGGTGATGGTTGCACAACTTTTGGGATATACAGAGGTTCTATGCATGAAGTTTAATGCTGTATGGTTGCCATCTCAAAGATCTTAGTGATTGACCAGAAACGTTGCATCTGTTATTTTTATTTTTAGACAGGGTCTTGCTCTGTCACCTAGGCTGGACAGCAGTGACACGATCATGGCTCACTACAGCCTCAACCACCCAGGCTCAAGCAAACCTCCCACCTCAGCTGTGTAGCTAGAATCACAAGTGCATGCCACTGCACCTGGCTAATTTTTTAAAAAACTTTTAGAGAGATAGCGTCCTACTTAATGTTTCCCAGGCTTGTGTCAAACTCCTGGGCTCAAGCAAACTTCCTGCCTTAGTCTCCTAAAGTGCTGGGATTACAGGTATGAGACACCATGCTCAGCAGAGTCACCAAATCCCAGCTCTTTGGGAGGCCAAGGTGGGTGTATCACTTGAGGTTAGAATTTCAAGACCAGCCTAGCCAACATGTCTCTACTAAAAATACAAAAAATTAGCCAAGTATGGTGGCATGTGTCTGTAGTCCCAGCTACTCAGGAGGCTGAGGCAGGAGGATCACTTGAACTTGGGAGGTGGAGGTTGCAGTGAGCTGAGATCACACCACTGCACTCCAGCCTAGATGAGAGTGAGACTTCGTCTAAAAAAAAAAGAACCAATATATATATTATGTATATTAAGGACCAATTTGTTAATATTATGATGCCTAAATTTATAGTGGAAAAACTATTCGCAGTGTTACATACAGTAAAGTTAGGAAATGTTCTCTAGAAGTAATATAAATATGTCTAATACAGTCTTTTCAATAATATATTTCCTTCCTTCTTCCACCCTTCATTTTATCCTTAGGGGAAAAAAAATCCTATCCTGATAGACATTAGTAAAGAGTAATTACATTGTTTCACATTATACCTTTTGCTCACGACCATCCATAAGATGGATTTTTGGTACATTTTGTTTCAACAGAGGCAGTAAGAACTTTATGTTTTTCAATAACTAATAGACTCAAAAGGCTCCTCCATCTCTAATGTTGTTATTCTTAGAGTCCTAGAAATGAGAGATGGAAAACTTCAATTAAATTCATCTAGTTCATCTCCCCTGGCAATGAAAAAAATGGATTTTACATTATATTATCTAATGCTTTTTCAGGTCTTCCAAGATAACCTTAGGGAGACTGTCCAATAGGCTAATAGACCTCACTTTGAGGTCTTTGTTTTGACCCATCATTTCTCATTCTTATATTCCTTAAAGCCATCATCCTTAACATTCATACTTTGTTAACTTGAATGAGATTAGCACAGTCTCTGTTAGAATTAAGAAAATCAACATACTGTACTCCTTAGAGTATTATATTATATAATTATGTCAATTTACAATCAAAAATTTTTTAAAATCAGTGTACACCCCATTATTAGGAACCGAAGTGTTCTACAGGAGTGAATTTTCCAGATACTAAACTTTTCTTCCTTAACCACCAGATTTTGTGTTGTTTTAATAATTTCAAGGGACTTTTCTCTCCTACTTAGTAATTATTTTCCTAATTTCTTGAGTGAATTCAACTGTTCTTAATAATTCATGTTAATCATTATCAGCATTCTGCAAATAAGTAGCCCACTGTATGCTAAGCACTACAGAAACACCAAAAATACAAAGATGAGCTCAATGTGTTTCTTTTCTGTTTGCCTTCAGGAGTTAAGATTCATAGGGAATATGAAATAGGAATAGAATTAATTATAGGTCAAGACGGGAAAACAGTAGTATAAATAAAAAGTTTAGACAATCAGAAGTGAGAGAGACAGCAGAGAGATCCAAGATGGCTGATCGCTAACAGCTCGGGATTGTAGTTCCCAGTGAAAGCTCGGAAAACGTGAGGACGCCACATTTTCAGAGGAATTTTCGTCGCCCATGGACCAGAAGATTTCCAGTGGAGGAGCCCCGCGGGTCGCCAGCGTGACTTCTGTGGCCGGCGCAGCGGTTTTGTCGTCGCCTCGGCGCAGCAGCTCTTCATGCACAGTAAACGGGACTGGTTCCCCTACTGACTGGTGTTTGGAGCTCCGAGAAGGCAGAGCTTGTTGCGGACTCAAGAAGGAAGCCAGACCGGAGATTCCCAGGCAGAAGAGCACCATCAGTCTTATTGCTGCTGTTTTGGCCTGCCGCAGTGGGTTGCTCGGATTCCAGCACTGGGAATCAATAAATTGGACATCCTCTCAGGAACTTAATCAGAAAGGCGCTAATTGTAAGGACATCAGATGGATAAAATCACAATAAAGGGAAAAAAAAAGCCTAAAAAGGCCAAAAAAAACAAAAGTCACAACCCCTCTTCCTCTATAGGGGATAGCAATTCCTCATCAGCAACGGAACAAGCCCTAATGGAAAAGGACTGTGTTCCAGTATCTGAAGGAGGCTTTAAAAGGTGGATGATAAAAAATTTTTGGGAGTTGAAACAACTTGTTCTAACCCAATGTAAAGAAATTAAGAACTTTGAAAAAAGGTTTAACGAAATCTTAAAAAGAATGGACAATATAGAGAGGAATATAAATGAACTAATGGAGTTGAAAAATACAACACGAGAACTTAGTGAAATATGCACAAGTTTGAATAGCCGAATTGATCAAGCAGAAGAAAGGATATCAGAGGTCGAAGACCAAATTAATGAAATGGAACGAGAAGACAAGAATAGAGAAAAAAGGATAAAAAGGAATGAGCAAAGTCTCCAAGAATTATGGGACTATGTGAAAAGACCTAATCTACGTTTGATAGGTGTACCTGAATGTGATGGAGAGAATGAATCTCAGCTGGAAAATACTCTTCAGGATATTATCCAGGAGAATTTTCCCAATCTAGCAAAGCAGGATACTATTCAACCTCAGGTAATACAGAGAACATCACAAAGATATTCCTTAAGAAGAGCAACCCCAAGACACATAATTATTAAATTCACCAGGGTTGAAACGAAGGAGAAAATACTAAGGGAAGCCAGAGAGAAAGGTCAGGTTACCCACAAAGGGAAACCTATTAGACTTACAGCAGATCTCTCAGCAGAAACCCTCCAAGCCAGAAGAGAGTGGGGGCCAATATTCAACATCCTTAAAGAACAGAACTTTCAGCCCAGAATTTCGTATCCTGCGAAACTAAGCATAATTGAAGGAAAAATAAAATCCTTTATGAACAAGCAAGTACTCAGAGATTTTATTACCACCAGGCCTGCTTTACAAAAACTTCTGAAAGAAGCATTACACACAGAAAGGAACAACCAGTATTAGCCTTTCTAAAAATATACCAAAAAGTAAAGAGCATCAACATAAAGAAGAATTTACATCAACGAATGGATAAAATAGACAGTTAAAATCAAATGGCAGTAATCTTAAATTGAAATCGACTAAATTCCCCAATCAAAAGATACAGCCAAAACCTAACGGTATACTACATCCAGACCCATTTCATATCCAAAGATACACAAAGACTCAAAACAAAGGGTTGGAGACAGATTTACCAACCAAATGGAGAACAAAAACAAATAAATAAACAAAAAGGAGTTGCAATTCATGCATTTGATAAAACAGATTTCAAACCAACAAAGATAGAGTGGTATAAGGATCAATGCATCCTAACACCCAGATACATAAGACCCATAAAGAGATTTAGACTCAACGAGACAGAAAATTAATAAGGATATCCAGAATCTGAACTCAGATCAGTAACAAGTAAACTTAATAAGCACTTGTAGAGCTCTCCACTTTAGATACATAAAATATACATTCTCCACTTTAAATACACAAAATAATGATCGGCCATTATTAATACCCATTCATAGAATAAAGCAATATTCCTGTTCTCTCTCCCTCTTTTTTTTCCTCTCTTTTCCTTTCCTTCTTAAAAAAAAAAAGAAGTGAGAGAGACTTAAGTCCTATTAATCAAGAATAGTTTCCTCAGGAATTGTTATTTGAAATAAATGACACAAGGACAACTGAGTAACCATGTGAAAAAAGATAATATTAGATGTGTATCTCATACCTTACACAAGCGTGAACTCCAAATGGATTAGGGATCTAAAATGTGAAAACAAAAACAAGGCATATCTAGTAGAAAACATGGATGAATTCTCTAATCTTGATGCAGGGAAAAACTTTCTGTAATGGTTGCTGAAAAGCCAGAGGCAATTTTTAAAAAACAGATTGATAAATTTGATTATATAAAAAAAAGTTTAATAATTGCCTGACAAAAAATATAAGAAAGTTAAAGTTAAAAGACAACCAATGAATAAATTGGGAGAAAATATTTACAACATCTAAGAAACTATTAAGGCCAGGAATGTTGGCTCATGCCAGTAATTCCAGCACTTTGGGAGGCCAGGGTGGGCAGATCACGAGGTCAGGAGTTTGAAACCAGCCTAGCTACAACATAGTGAAACCCCATCTCTACTAAAAATACAAAAAATTAGCCTGCCATGGTGGTGGGTGCCTGTAATCCTAGTTACTCGGGAGGCTGAGGCAGGAGAATCGCTTGAACCCAGGAGGCGGAGGTTGCAGTGAGCAGAGATGGCACCATTGCACTCCAGCCCAGGCAATACTACAACACTCCATCTGGGAAAAAAAAAATTAAGAGACAAGTAACTAAGACCCAATAGGAAAACTGAAGAAAAGAAAGACATGAATAGGTAATAGGTAAAAAAATTTTATGCAGCATAATATTTCATGCAGAAATATTATTTCACCCTTTTAGTCTGACAGGAACTATAAAGGATGACAGGCCGGGCGCAGTGGCTCAAGCCTGTAATCCCAGCACTTTGGGAGGCCGAGGCGGGTGGATCACGAGGTCAAGAGATCGAGACCATCCTGGTCAACATGGTGAAACCCCGTCTCTACTAAAAATACAAAAAATTAGCTGGGCATGGTGGTGTGTGCCTGTAATCCCAGCTACTCGGGAGGCTGAGGCAGGAGAATTGCCTGAACCCAGGAGGCGGAGGTTGTGGTGAGCCGAGATTGTGCCATTGCACTCCAGCCTGAGTAACAAGAGCAAAACTTCATCTCAAAAAAAAAAAAAGGATGATAACAAATTCTATTGACAAGGTTGTGGGAAACAGACACTCTCATACATTGTTGAAGGGAAGGCAAACTGGTACAACCCTTCTAGAGGGGATTTAGCAAGATTACATATACACTTACCTTTCCTGGCAATCCCATTTCTAGGAATCCAACCTGAAGATACATCTCCACGATTATGAAAATACATATGCACAAAGTTATTTATGCAGCATTGTTTTTTAATTGCAAAATATTGTAAACAACCTATATGCACATTAATAAGAGGGCAATTAATCTATATGTAGAAAGTAGAATAGTGGTTCCTCCCACATCTCCCAAGATGTCTACATCCTAATACATTGAAATTGTTTATATGTTATCTTATGTGGCAAAAGTGACTTTTGCAGATAGGATTAAGGCTAAGAACCTTGAGATAGGAAGATTATCCTAAGTTATCCAGATAGATCCAGTCTATAATCACGAGGCCTTAAAAGCTGAAACGCTTTCATAGAGATGCAGCATTACTGGCTTTGAAGACAGAAGGAAGGCCATGAGCCAAGGAATGTGAGTGGCCTTTACAAACTTGAAAAGGCATAAAAGAGATTCTCCCCTAGATCCTTCAGAAAGGAGTGCAGACCTGCTGACACTTGGATTTTAGCCACATGAGACCTGTGTTGGACTTCTGACCTACAGAACTATAAGATAATAAATTTGTACTGTTTAAACCACATTTGTGTTTACTTGTTATAATGGCAGTTGACAACTAATACAGTGGAAAACTGGTAAAATTAGAATTAGGTTTGTGTTTAGGTCAGCATGATACCTGTGTTATTTCTTAGTTTTCATAACCATACTACAGTTATATAAGATGATAACATTAGGGGAAACTGGGCAAAGGAAAACTGTGCTATTTTTCCAAATTTTTTGTAAATCTATAATTACTTCACATTGAAAGGAAAAATAATCAAGGATTCCTTCCCTCATCAGTGTCCTTTCCCCACTCTACTTCATTAACATCCCTTAAGAAGTTCTCATGTCTTCTTGTTATTTGTGAATTTCCAACCAAGCTTTTAACCCAGCGGTTCCCAAACCATATGTCCACATAAAGACTTGTTCATAAATGTTTATGGCAACTTTATTAATATCTCAAAACTGGAAACAACTCAAATGTCCATGAGTTGACAGATGGTTAAACAAATTTTGGTGTGCTCATATAATGGAATAAAAAGGAGCAAACTACTTATACATGCCACAGCATGCATAAATTTCAAAAACATTATGCTAAGTGAAAAAACTACATACTGCATAATTCCATTTATGTGACATTGTGGAAAAGATAAACCTATGGGGACAACTCAGATTAGTGGTTTCCAGGGACTGAGGGTGAGAGGAATGGGGTGATAGAAATGTTCTGTATCTCACTTATGTTGGTACAGTCTATGTCTGTCAAAATTCATCAAGCTGTAATGCAAAAATAGTGACTTGTTTTTTGTAAATCACACCTCAGTAAACCTGTTTTAAAAGACATGTTTTAAAACAAGTTATGTAAAAAGTTGGACATAAAAGGTTTGAAATAATATAACAAGAAGATAATAAAAGTCTGACATAACAGATTCATGAAAATGAATTTGTAAGAATGTAATTAGTTAATAAAGTATGCTTGATATCTTCCATTGACCCCTCTAGCAAATCTTAACATATCAATATGTGTTTTAACATGTTATAACATATAACACCTATAATATATATTTTATATTTTAATATAATTATGCATACTATACCATAATGACATCAGTATGTTAACATCAATTAGATCTGATTAATGGATATGTGTTTATTAACTTCTGTGCTTCGTGTGTTTAAAAGTTTCATAATAAAAGTTTTAGTTTGCTTAATTAAAAAAGAATCACATTGAATTTTTGTTAAAAATGTAGATCACTGTGCCTCCATCCCAAAAATTATAATATATTAGATCCCGGCTAGAAAAATAATTGTGCTTTATGACAGAACCTTTTCTCTTTCCTTTTGATGCTTAAATTTGGGGGGGAAAAAAAAAACCTAGGTATAAACCATACTGAAACTAAACTATAATGCACTTTGCAACCATTTCTTGTTTTGTTGTTATTCTTGTCATCTACAGTTTCCCTTCCTGTTTGGACCCCCAAATAACCAGAAGATAAACTAAGTAAAATATAAAGACTAGAAAGTAGACTTTAATGATTTTAGTTACTCTCCTCCTTGTTCCTTGTTAATTTTTTAGAATTACGTTTTAATCAACATTTAGTGACTGTCTACAAGTTTCTAATTTATATTAGGAAAGCAAGGAAGGGAATTATTTATATATGACACAGCTTTTTTTCTTAAGTAATTACAATCCATGATAAATGAACTAAAATATATAAAATACATGGAGGTTTTTAATTTACTAATAAACTAAAACTTGAAAAGCAAGAATGAAAACAGTTCTCACCTGAGTCCTTTCTAGTTGACATGGTGACATTTCCTTATTGTGATTCAGGTAACATTTTGAGAAATTGCCATTTAAAAATACTTAATCACTTAGAATTGCTATAACATTGTCTTAATCCCTTGTGTGGTCAGTGATGTGAAAAGGTCTCAAGCAGAATTAAAGCAGGGTTTTGTTGCACATCCTTGTATTTTTTGTGTGAAAGGAGATGACATGTTTCTCTGTCTCCACTTCTCCCTGTCTTAAGGGAATGCAGCAGTGCTAGGATGCATTGTCCCTTGTTACCCCCACTGAGGCTTCTGAGAGCAGTTGCATAGCAGCAGTTTTATTTCAGTTACCAGTCATTCCCAGCTAGCTGAGTTCAGTCTTCAGGGAATACTCCAATTTGCAGGTGGCCAACAACTTTAGTTACCATTGTCTTAACATTTACGAAGCTCCAGAGAAAGGCAATATTTGGCTTTTTCTTTCACTGACAGTTGCTGATTTTAAGCCTTATTTTGAAAGAAAATAATGAGTACCAACTAATTAAGTCACCTTAGTCGTATCAATTGCTATGACAATACAGCTTTTTTCTTAATGATGAGCTTTTTACTATTTTAAGAATTATAAATGGTAGCAAGAGCATTTCAAAAAATTGGATAGGGTAGGATTTGTTTTGAGTGTTATATTAGTATGCTTTCAGATTAGATTGGTGTCAGAAGGGTGAAATCAGTTTATTTACATTCTTTCTTTCTTTAGTTTCCATTTATATTGTTGGATTTTTAGAATACACTTAAAGGAATGTTAGTCACACTCTTCACATTTTTATAAGGCATGGATATCATAACTATGTAAAAGAGAAAAAAGCATTTTCCTCTAGGCATCCACCTATTTTTAAATTTTATATTTGGATTTTTTTTATCTTATACTTAGTAACCACAGAATTAGTTACATATAAAAGCCATTTCAATAAGGTTTTGATTTTACTTCAGTTTAATTATATAGCTAGGAATCCTAGGGGCAAATTCTTTTAAGTCAAATGACACACTGATAGTTTTTTTGCTTTTTGAGTTTTGTTTTTTGTTTGTTTGTTTGTTTTGCTTTTTTCCCCTCATTTTGAATTGTCATATTACATTTCTGGGTATTTATGATGTATAATTCTATAATAAGGTATCTGTAGAAGTTACATATAATACATATGTAAGTATGTATATGTTATGTAAGTAAAATAAGTTATGTTATAGTACTTAAAGTATTTAATGGGGCATTAGCATGTCGAGAATTCATATAGCACAATGGTTAAGAAGAAAGGGTTCCAGTGTGAGGCTGCCTACGGTCAAAGTTCTCCTCTGCCATTTAGCATCTGTGTGAACTTGGGAAAGTCATACACCTTCTGTATTAGTCTGTTTTCACACTACTCTAAAAAATTACCTGAGACTGGGTAATTTATGAAGAAAAGAGGTTTAATTGACTCACAGTTCCACAGCCTTAACAGGAAGCATAACTAGGAGGCCTCAGGAAACTTAACAGTTATTGGAAGGAGAAGGAGAAGAAGGGCATTCTTCACATGGAGGCAAGAGAGAGCAAGGGGTGAAGTGCCACACTTTTAAACCATGGAAGGTGATGGGAGAAGACTGGATCATGGGGGAGGATTTTTCCTATGCTGTTCTCATGATAATGAGTGAGTGAGTTCTCAGATGATCTGAGAACATACTGTGTATATTTTTTCAGTTCTGAAAGCAATTTTTGAGCCCCCACGAAATACCAGATATCAAACCTGCCCTAGGAACACAAAGATTGCAGCATTTAGTGAGGATGACACTTAAGTGGGCATGCACTGTCCTAAATGTAAGGCTAGCCCTCTATAAATGCTCGGAAGCACTGAGGAGGAGCGAGCACGTAATCTAGAGCAGGGTCAGGGCGTGTCAAAAAGACAACCTATAAGAGATTATTTCTAAACTCAATCAGAAAGGATGATCCAGCCAGGGAGAAGGAAGAGAATATGAGCAGTGGCAAACATGCATGGTGAATATAGAGAATTACAATTATTTTGAGTTAGTAGAGGACAAAGTATAAAGTGGAATGACCAGGGATCTGGCTAGAATGATTAAGTAGTTACCAGATGAAACTATATCCTATAGGCAGAACTCTTACCAGGGCCATTCTTAGCTGCTTTTAGGTACCTTTGGGTTGATTACACATACCTTGACCAGTCAGATGTGTCCAGGGAAGAAGGATTGTGTGGCACAAAGCTTAGTGACCTGAAACTGTAAGGAATTGCTCAGAAGGGGCAATGGGCAACTGGGCATGACATGTACTTTGTTGTTTCTCAGAAGAGGATAATGCTGGAAGACTCAGTACATGGTTGGTCTAAAATGGAGGGATAGTAGAAGCCAAGCCAAGCTTGGAAACAATGACTTTTTTGTGGTTTCATCCTACACAGCTGTGTAGTCTTCCTAAAGAGCTTTGTCATGGCACCAGGAAGATTGACTTAAACATTGTTTTAATTCTTATTTTTGAGAGCTAATCATTAAAAAAATAATGGAAGGTGTTGGTAAATAAATAGCTTCAGATGATTAGCTATGGAATCTAGGGAGAAGGAAAAGAGAACAGGAAAAAAACAAGGGACAGGAGAAAATGAAGATGTCCAGAAAGTGGAGGTTTCTAGGTTGAAGAGCAGATTCTTGTGGAGAAAGAGATATATGAAAGACATGTGATTAGGGAGAAAATCAGAAAAAAATTACTGTTTAAGATGTCTGAGATGAAGGATCTCTGAATGATGATAAGCTCTAGTGTGTAGACAAAAGACTGGGTGGCCGAAATGTAGAAGAATGAAGCCAGATCCTCATCTCTCACCTTATACAAAAATCAATTCAAGATGGATCAAAGGCTTACATCTGAGACCTGGAACCATAAGAATTCTAGAAGATAACACTGGAAAAACTCTTCTAGACATTGACTTAGGCAAAGAGTTCATGACCAAGACCCAAAAGCAAATGCAACAAAATCAAAGATAAATAGATGGGACCTAGTTAAACTGAAAAGCTTCTGCACAGAAAAATGAATTAGAATCAGTAAATAGACAACCCACAGAATGGGAGAAAATGTTTGCAAATCATGCATCTGTCAAAGGACTAATATCCAGAATATGGAGCTCAAATCAGCAAGAAAAAAACAAATTTCCTCATCAAAAAGTGAACAACGGACATGAATGCACAATTCTCAAAAGATGATATACAAATGGCCAACAAATATGAAAAAAAATGCTCAACATCACTAATTATTAGGGAAATGCAAATCAGAACCGCAATGAGATACCACCTTACTCCTGCAAGAATGGCCATAATTAAAAATTTAAAAACAGCAGATGTTGACATGGATGTGGTGGGAAGGGAACACTTTTACACTGCTGGTGGGAATGTAAACTAGTGCACCCACTATGGAAACAGTTTAGAGATTCCTTAAAGAATTAAAAGTAGAACTGCTGTTTGACTCAGCAGTTCCACTACTGGGTATCTACCCAGATGAAAAGAAGTCATATGAAAAAGACACTTGCACACACATTTTTAGTAACACAATTCGCAATTGCAAAAATATGGAACTAGTCTAAATGCCTATCAACTGAGTGGATAAAGGAAATTGTGTGTGTGTGTGTGTGCACACCATGGAATACTCAGTAACATATCTATATATAGATATAGATATATATACATACACACACACACACACACACGCACACACACCACAGAATACTACTCAGTCACAAAAAGAAACAAAATAATGGCATTCACAGCAACCTGAACGGAGTTGGAGACCATTATTCTAAGTGAAGTAACTCAGGAATGGAAAACCAAACTTTGTACGTTTTCACTTATAAGTGGGAGCTAAGCTGTGAGGACACAAAGGCATAAGAATTATATAATGGACTCTGGGGACTTGGGAGGAAGGGTGTGGCATGAGGGATAAAAGGCTACACATTGGGTATAGTCTATACTGCTCAGGTGATGGATACACCAAATCTCACAAATCACCACTAAAGAACTTTTCCTTTCTGTTCCCCTAAAACTATTCAATAAAAATAAAAATTAAATTTAAGAAAATGAGTGGGTGGAGAGATGACACGCAGAAATGGCACACCCCAGGTAACTGAAGGAGAGAATGTATTTGGTGTCTGCCATATCTTTGCATCCTTCAGTGACACTTTTGTTCATGTCACTGATCTTTCTGGCAAAGTAACCATCTGCCATGTGTCTGGTGGGATGAAGGTAAAGGCAGACCCAGGTGAATCCTCTCCATATACTGCCATGTTGGCTGCCCAGGGTGTGGCCCAGAGGCGCAAGGAGCCTACACATCAAACTCCAGGCCACAGGAGGAAACTCTGAGGTCCAGTCAGCCCTCAGAGCCCTTGCCCCCTTGGGTATAAAGATTGGGTGGATTGAGGATGTCATCCCCATCCCCTCTGACAGCACCCGCAGGAAGGGGGCTCACCATCTGTGAACAAGACTCCTTAAAGTATTTTCGGTTAATAAACTGCCTCATGTTAAAAAAAAAAAAAAAAAAAAAAAAGTGAGTGTCAGAGGGGAGGATACTGAGTAGTGGAGTCAAGGATGAAGCTAGGGTACCATATATCACTATTGGTTATTTTCTAGCATGGTGTTAAGAGACAGAAGTATTACAGGCTAGGAGTTAAAGTTCTTAATGAACAAAGGAAAGTGAAAGAGAGATTGAAACATGGGAGCAGCAAAGAGAGATGAAGAATCCTAAATCAAGATGGCATGTACTTCAAAAAATATGTATTTACTCCATGATTTTATGTAATATCAGTTTGGAAACAATGATGGTAATCTAGGTAAAGTCCAGCTACCTCTTCCCGAGTACCATTGAATATTGGGTAATGGAGAACGAAAAATTTCAATTAAATAGGGCTCTGGGAAAACAGTTTCTCAGGTTAAAACTATGCTTCACTTACATCAAGGAGATGACAACAAAATTTTAAAAGGTTTCACTACCTCCATGAAGTATTACTGACCATTCTCTGCAGTCTTAACCTTTTCCTTATCAGTATTCCTAAATCAGCCATAATTTCATGTATATATTTATTGAGGACTTACTAAAGCTTAAACACTGTGGTAGATGTTAAGGTAAATACAACACTATGCCATCCCCTCAGAAGTTTAAATGCAAGATTTCTTGTTTCCAGATAGGAAAGCCTCAACTTTAATTTATGAATTGCTGGAGGCTTAAAGTCTGAGAGAGAAAAACTGCAGGAGTATTCATTAATGGGGAGGCCACAATTTTTAAAAATTTTACTACTGGAGTCCTACCAGGTTCTCACAGTGAATATCTAAGAAAATTTCCCTCATTTTTCCAACAGGGAGTGGGAAAAGGAGCTGTTTTGAAATGCACCAGAGCATTCTCTTTTTCTTTTTGTTTCTTTTCTTTCCTTTTTCTTTTAAGATGGGGTCTTATTCTGTCTCCCAGGCTGGAGTGCAGGGGTACGATCTCTGCTCACTGCCACCTCCACCTCCCGGGTTCAAGTGATTCTCCTGCTTCAGCCTCCTGAGTAGCTGGGATTACAAGCACGTGCCAGCATGCCTGGCTAATTTTTTTATTTTTAGTAGAGACGGGGTTTCGCCATGTTGGCCAGCCTGGTCTTGAACTCTTGACCTGAGGTGATCCACCCACCTCAGCCTCCCAAAGTGCTGGGATTACAGGAATGAGCCACCGCACCCGGCCCATTCTGCTTTTCTTAACGAAGTCTGCTCTCAGAAGAAACTAACCAGAGCCTAACTGATAAAAAGGAAGGGAAATATTCAATTCCAGTTCTCTTTAGCCATCCTCTTCGACCTAAATGGAGTGGGTGGGGTGAGGGGCACTGAGAAGCACTTACGAAGTTCACAGTCCAGAAACAGACTCATTAAAAGACTGAGATCTAATCACAGGACTTCAGAATGTTTCCCCCCACCTTACCACTACATTACTAAAGGCCTCTTTACTGCAGTTCCTTTCACCTAGTACAGCATATCCAGCCAGAAAGAAAAAGAACTACAGAACATGCTGAAAGGCAGAAAACACACTTTAAAGACACAGAGTAAGCATCAGAACCATCCTCAGACAGAGCAAGCATCAGAACCAGCCTCAGATAATATTGAAATTATCGACCAGAAATTCAAAACAATTATGATTAATATACTAAGGGCTCTAATGGATAAAGTAGATAGCATGCAAGAATAGATGGACAATATAAGAAGAGAGAGAGATTAAAATAAAGAACCAAAAGGGATGCCGGTAATCAAAAACACTGTAGCAGACATGAAGAATGCCTTCTATGGGGATATTAGTAGACAGGACACAATTGAGGAAAAACACTGTAGCAGACATGAAGAATGCCTTCTATGGGGATATTAGTAGACAGGACACAATTGAGGAAAAACACTGTAGCAGACATGAAGAATGCCTTCTATGGGGATATTAGTAGACAGGACACAATTGAGGAAAGACACTGTAGCAGACATGAAGAATGCCTTCTATGGGGATATTAGTAGACAGGACACAATTGAGGAAAGACACTAGCAGAAATGAAGAATGCCTTCTATGGGGATATTAGTAGACAGGACACAATTGAAAGAATCTCTAAGCTTGAGGACATCTCAGTAGAAACCGGCAAGACTGAGAAGCAAAGAAAAAGAAGACTGCAGAGAAAACAAAAATGGAACAGACCCAGAGGAACCTTAAGTACATATTACTAAGTAAAACAAGCCAATCTAAAAATGCTGCAGTATGATTCCAACCACAGATGCTCCTTGACATACAATGGGGTTATGTCCCAATAAACCCATCGTAAGTAAAAAATATCCTAAATTGAAAAGTATTTAATGTCCTTATAAACCCATCGTAAATCAAAAGTTGTTCAAACCTTCTTAAGTGGGGGACTATGTATAACATTCTAGAAAAGGTAAAACTGGAAATCAGTAAAAAGATCACTGCCAGGGATCAAGCTGTGGGAGGTGTTGAGGGATGAGTAAGCAGAGCACAGAGGATTTTTTGAGTAGTAAATATACTCTGCATAATACTCTAATGGTGGATACATGTCACCATTCATTTGTCCTAACCCATAGAATGCACACCAATAACAAATCCTAACTGTGGAATGTGGGTGATGATGATGTCAATGTGTAGAGGGTAGGAGAAGAATACTGGAAATCTTTGTATCTTCTACTCAGTTTTGCTATGAATCTAGAACTAAGTTAAGAAGTACTCCTTTTGCTTCTATCTTCTGAAAGACAGTGTAGAGAATTGGTATCATTTCTTCCTTTAATGTTTCATAGAATTCACCAGTGGAACCCATCTGGGTCTGGTGTTTCTGTTTTGTAAAGTTATTAATTGTTGATTCAATTTCTTTAATAGATACAGGCCTATTCATATTGTCTGTTTCTTCCTGTGTAAGTTTGGCAGATTGTGTCTTTCAAGGAATTGGTCTGCTTCACCTAGATTATCAAATTTGTAGACATAGAGTTAGTTGTTCATAGTATTCCTTTTTTACCATTTTAATGTCTATTGGACGTATTGTGATGTCCCCTCTTTTATTTCTAATATTGGTCATTTGGGTCCTCTCCATTTTTTTCTTAGTTAGCCTGGCTAGAGACTTACAGATTTTTGTTTAATCTTCATAAGGTACCAGCTTTTTATTTTATTGATTTTCTCTATTAATTTATTGTTTTCAATTTCATTGATTTCTGAACTAATTTTTATTTCTTTTCTTGTGTTTTCTTTGGATTTAATTTGCTCTTTTTTTTTCTAGTTTCCTAAGGTAAAAACTTAGTATTGGGTTTAGATCTTCCTTCTTTTCTAATAAGTGCATTCAGTGCTATAAATTTTCCTCGTAGCACTGTTTTCACTGCATCCCACAAAATTTTGATGTTCTATTTTCATTTTATTTTGTTCAATTCAAAGTATTTTTAAATTTCTCTTGAGATTTCTTCTTTGATCCATGTGTTTAGAATGTTGTTTAATCCCCACATATTTTGGGATTTTCTAGTCGTCTTTCTATTACTAGTTTCTAGTTTAATTCCATTATGATCTGAAAGAAGATATTTTATGACTTCTATTCTTTTAAATTTATTAATGTATGTTTTATACCCAGAATTTGATCTGTCTTGGTGAATGTTCCATATAAACTTGAGGAATCTATATTCTGCTGTTGTTGGATATAAAGCAGTCTATAGATGTCAATTATATTCACTTGATTAAATGGTGTTTTGGAGTTCAACTATGTCCTGACTGATTTTCTGCTTGCTAGATCTGTCCATTTCTGATAGAGATGTGTTGCAATCTTCAACTATAATAGATTTATCTATTTCTCCTAGCAACTCTTACCAGTTTTTCCCCATGTCTCTTGACACTCTATTATTAGGCATATACACATTAAGGCTATCTTCTTGGAGAATTGACCCTTTTATCATTATATAATGCCCTTCTTTATCCTTGATATGCTTTCTTGCTTTAATATCTGCTCTGTCTGAAATTAATATAATGATGCCTGCTTTCTTTTGATTAGTGTTGGCATAGTATATTTTTTCTCACCATTTACTATTAATCTTTAGGTGCCTTTATATTTAAAGTGAATTTCTTGTAGACGATACATAGTTGGGTCTTGTTTTCTGATCTACACTGACAATCTCTTTTAACTGGTATATTTAGACTGTTGACATTCAAAGTGATTATTGATTTATTTGGATTTCTAACCATATTTGTTAAGTTTTCTATTTGTTGCCTTTGTTCTGTGTCCTTATTTTTGTCTTCCACTATTTATAAACTTTCATGATCTTATTGAGTGATTTCTTTGATTCCATTTTCTGTCCTTTCTTAGCATATCAGTTATTCTTATTTTGAAAAAAAATTTAAGTTTCCCTAGAATTTGCAATATAAATTTATAACTACCCTAAGTTCACTTTCATGTAACACTATACAACTTCATAGATAGTATGAGTACCTTATAATAAAATAATCCTAATTCTTCCATCTTGTCATTTGCATAATTGATATTCATTTCACTTACATATAAGTATACATGAGAATATATATCATATACATAAGCATACATAATTGAATGCATTGCTATTATTTGATATTAAATCAGTTAAGAAAAATAAAAGATTTTATTTTATTTTCACTTATTCCTTCTATACTCTTCCTTTACTTATGAAAGACCAATTTCTGAACTGTATTGTTTTCTTTCTCTCTAAGGAACTTCTTTAAACATTTTTTGCAAGGTTGGTCTACTGGCAACAAATTTCCTCAATTTTTTCATGTATGTGAAAGGTTTATTTCACCTTCACCTTTGAAGGATAGTTTTGCAGGTTATAGAATTCTAGGTTGGTAGTTTGGGTTCTTTTTTATTCTTCTCAATACCTTAATATTTCACTCCATTCTCCTCTTGTTTGTATGGTTTCTGAGGAGAAGCCAAATTAATTCTTATTTTTGTTCCTCTTTGATTTTCTGTAGTTTGAAAATTATATGCCTCAGTGTAGTTTTGGGTTTTTCTTTTGGGAGATTTTGGGGGGTTTCTTGGCATCTATGCTACTTAGTATTTTCTGAGCTTCCTGGATCTTTGGTTTGGTGTATTAAGTTTGGAAAATTCTCAGTCATTATTGTTTCTGATTTTCTTCTGTTTCTTTCTCTTTTCTTTTTTTGGTATTCCCATTATACACGTTATGCCTTTTGTAGTTGTCCTTTAGTCTTTGGATATTCTTTTCTGGGTTATTTTTGTTTGTTCTACTTGCTTTTCTGTTTTGGATGTTTCTATTGATATTTCCTCATGCTTAGAGAGAGATTCTTTCTTCAGCCATGTCCAGTCTACTAATAAGCCTGTGTATAAATTTACATTTAGTATCTCAATTCTGTATTAAGTGGCAATTTCCTTGAGGACAGAGTTTATCTTTGATTTCCTTACAACTCCTAGTAGAGTTCTCTGTAACAAATATACATAAATTTTATTAAATACACATATCATATTATGTCATATGAAGTATGTATGTGCCACAAAAAGGTAGAATTAAATTACTAGATGAGTGAACATCTACTAATACTGTCTCAGTCAAATGCTTAACTATATTTTCATTAGAAATGTATTTATGTGGCTGGGTACGGTGGCTCAAGCCTATAATCCCAGCACTTTGGGAGGCCAAGGCAGGCAGATCACAAGGTCAGGAGTTCAAGACCAGCTTGGCCAATATGGGGAAACCTCATCTCTACCAAAAACACAAAAATTAGCTGGGCATAGTGGTAGGAGAATCACTTGAACCTGGGAGGCAGAGGTTGCACTTGGCTGACATCACGTCACTGCATTCCAGCCTGGGTGACAGTGAGACTCGGTCTCAAAAAAAAAAGGAAATTTAATGTATTTATGTCTGATTTTTGGTAGACTTCTTGGCCTGAATCTCAGCCTAGGTTTTTGAACCAATACTAAACAATCCTAGTACAATTCTATAAATTTAAGTTTGGCTTGCTGACTACATTGATTAGCAAATGTGGTGACTCATTCTGATTGAGTCATAGAAAATAGTGTATAAAGCCTTTGCCTTTATGTACTAATGACTTTGACTAATGACAGTGACTCTTCCTAATGACACCAAGATTGTACAGTTGACCCTTGAACAACATGGGGGTTTGTACAGTTGAAAATTTGCATATAACTAGAGAAAAGAAAGCGTGATTGAGAAAATCATAAGGAAGAGGAAATATGCTATTTACTATTCATTAAGTGCAAGTGAATCATAAAGATCTTTGTCCTCATCATCATCTTCACATTGAGCCTTTCCCCCTTATCTCCAGTCAATTTCTACATATCTATAATAAGCTGTGGTAAAAAACAGTAAAAACAGGTCTATGTGATACATACTAGGAGTTTTTACACTAACTCCTTGGGTGACTAGAACAATAGGCTGTAACATTATAAGTATTTTCTTTTAGTAATTAAATAGTTCTGCTTCTGATTTGAGTAAGTTTCCATTTTTCTTTATTGAAAGGAGCAATGTCTACATATTTAAAAAACAGTTGATTTGGTACAGCACTGTGGTAGCCTGTACTGATGTTCACCAAATACTTTCAGTTCCCTTTCTGAGTATCTGGTAGTAATATGTGTATCTTCTCCCATTGAAGTTTGATATGGTCATGTGATTGTTTTGTCAGTGAAATGAGACCAGAAGTTACATGAAACTTTAAGAGCTAGTACATGTACATAATTTGCTATTTTACCTTTATCCTGCTGCAAAAACTGTAGAAGTGCAGATACAGAACCTCCCTTAGCCTAAGTTCCTGAGTAACAACAGCATAGACAGGATCCCAACCCCTCAGTTGACCTGCTCATGGGACACGTAAGATATTTTATGCCACTAAGATTGTGGGGATAGATAAGCGTAACCTAGCTTATCCTGATTAATATAGCCTTCATCCCAAAACAGTAGGCTTTGGTAGTTACTAGAGAAATATAAAAGATTTGATGTGCTAATATTGGCCTAGTATTTTTTTTTCTTCCTTATAGAAATGTTTATTTTACACAGCTTATATAAAATGATATTCATCTCAAGGTGATTAGAGTCATTCTCCATATGTCAAAATATTTTTCTTTGAATTATAATCTTTGCTTGAGAAATTTTATTTTATTTATTTGTTTTTGAGTTAGGGTTTCATTCTGTTGCCCTGGCTGGAGTGCGGTCAGCCATCATTCACTACAGCCTTAAACTCCTAAGCTCAAGCATTCCTCCCACTTCAGCCTCCTGAGTAGCTGGGACTAAGGCATATGCTACTATGGCTAGCTAAGATTTTTTTTATTTTATTTTTGTAGAGATGGGGTCTTGCCACGTTGCCCAAGCTGGTCTTGAATTCCTGGCCTCAAGCTATCGTCTCGGCTTAGCCTTTTCAAAATGCTGGGACTACAGATGCGAACCACCGTGCCTGGCTGAGAAACTTTAATATGCTTCTACAAGATGTTTTTACACCTGCCAATGATAGAATTGTAAATTTCTTGAAAGTAGTGACCATCATCATTCATTTTTGCATTTAACCTTTTATTCAACAAATTTTTGTTGAGTGCTCATTATTTGCCAGGTACAGAGTCTAGGAAGATGTTCAGAGAACTCTAGATAGTTTGGTAAAACTGGCAGGCAGCAGGCAGGGCCAAAGACTGTAAAGCACTTTGTTAACAAAGTTAACATCTGAATTTTTTAACAATTTCATAAGTGATCCATACTTCACTTTAAAATAATTTAGCCACACTCAGTACTTACGTTTACAATGCCATATTCAAGGTGACACAGACCAAGTTTTAACACTTCTGAGACCACCAGTACATAATATTTTACAACTTAGTTAACTCCTTTTTACAAATCTTAGAGTTATGCTTTTTCTCTTCTATCAGTATCTTTTAATTCCTCCAATGCACCAAGTACCTTCTCACCTGGGGGCCTTTGCACATGCCATTTTCTTTGTCTGTTTTCCCTTAGTTTAGGAAAGCACTGGATGCCATTTCTATTGAAATTGCTGGTACCATATTCATAGAAAGAATATATTTGTCTATGTTATCTTGTTGTGCTTTTAGAAATCTACCAATAAAATTAGAAGTTTTTCTCCCATAGCTAATATAAAAATTAAGAAATAAGAAATTAGGTCCTGTCAGAAAGTTTAATTATCTCAATTGTCACAGAAGAAAATTTTCTCATCACATTGCCAGGTGGTTTCAAGCAACTATTATTTACAAAATTAAAAAACTTAAAAGCTAGGTTCTATTTTTTGTCTTTATTGTAAAAATCTAAATATCTTTTACAGAGATAGTGTGGAAGAATAAGTTTCCCTTTTCGTTCTCTCTCCCATCACCTTTTGCCTTTCCTTCTAGGGATTCTTCAGCAAGCGCCTGAAAGGCTCCATCAAGAGGACCAAAAGCCAGTCAAAGCTTGACAGAAACACGAGCTTTCGGCTTCCATCCCTTCGCAATACAGATGACAGGTAGGAGGTTAACTTTCTTAAAAAAAAAAGCAATTTGAGAGTGAATTTTGTTAAGGCATTTGGTCTTTTCTGAATTTGAATCAATGACAAATAGAAAAATACAATAAAAAAGTGACTTTTATGTCTTGTTCATATTAAGGCAAGATGCAAAATATTGACTCAACTACCCAGCCAGTTTAAGAATCTTACAATATTGGAGAGTTTGTGGATACATAAAAATTAATTTCAGAATCAGTTAAGCTGTTTCTATAGAATCAGGTTATAATGGTGAGAGGTGTATCATTTATTTTGTTTTTGGTAGAATGACTGTAAAGAATAATGATTTATGATAGCTAAAAGGTTTCAGCACTGTCACAGGATGCTTCATACTGTTGATATCTTGCTTCATCTTTATAATAACCCTGTATGATAAATATGATATCGTCACCATTCTATAGATGAAGAATCTGAAGCACAGAGAGGTTAAATGATCTTACCCAGGGTTATGGTATTTGAACTTGCGCAGTTTGGCTCCAGAGTCCACGCTTTTTACTGCTATGTTCTGTATGTACAGCATATGAAATCAGCCTTGTTGGTTTGCAATTACAACTAGAAGACATGTGCTGAAAAGGAAGCCTGAGTGGATTTCAATAATTAGGATTACTAGTTTGACTAATCCTCAAATGTACAGCTCCCTAAGGGTGATATTCTTTGAAAACCATTGAATGTGTGCTAACACATCATGTCTCAATAATGTTCAAAATTTTGGAAATAGTGCTTGTGGTATCCACATTAGCACATCATTACCACCAGCATGTATTAAGTACTTATTCTATTCCATACATGTTAAATGTAGTCTCTCATGTAACGCATGAACCCCAGATACTATTACTCTTATTTCATAGATGAGGAACTGAGGCATAAACAGTTTGAGAAACTTGCCCAGGGTTACATAGTAAGTAGTTGAGCTGGGCTTTGAACTCAGGTCTGCCTCTCATATTTGATACTCTGATTTATGGGTTTTTTTTTTCAGTAAGTGACTTTGTTTTCAGTTATCTACCTGGAAAACAGAAATAAAATTAGAGATTTGCCAAGCAGATGATTACTGTCTTTATGTTGTAAATGAAGGGACTTGATGAGGGACTATTGCTTTATTAGCTCTTCTTGAACCAAATTAAAGGTGCTCTGTGAAATTTGCAAGTCACACCAATTTGCAGTATGTATATTTATGTTATTATTATCTCTTTTATACTTCTTTGTTTTAAGGTAATCATTAAAAAATGATTTTTAAAATACTTTTCTTAGTTTCCTATTATTCTATAATTTTCATCATTCCAGGAAGTCAAAGCATTTTATGAATGTCTCAAAAAAACAGAATAGTAATTTTTTTCAGATTTTTGATTCTTAAGAACAAATATGTTGTGCAGCAAATAAAACACTCCCAATTTCTTAAACTCTGCAACATCATATGGAAACCTGAGAGATAAGACTTTTTTATAAGTTTACCTTATTTTTTAACCTTGCATAAATATTACCATCGCCATTTCAAGCAAAGAGCTCTCTCCTATTCCATTTTGTTTTAGGTTGCCCATGGGAATTGCTTGATTGAATTACCAAGAGATTATATTCTCCCAGAGTTTCTTGTTTTGCTATTATGTAGTTACTATATTTTTAGCCTTTTCAGTGATCTAAAAGTATTGTTTGTGACTTTTATGCTGTTATGCTTTAATCAATAGCAAAGTCTTTCTTAAGTACAGCACAATAAAAAAGTGCTAGTAAATCTCAAATATTAAGTAACCCTTTTAATTTATAAACTTCATTTGAATAGCAGACGTTTTCTGTACAGAAATTTTTCAAAAAAACTTTATTTTTATACAGGGATGTACTCAATAGAGCTTGAATATGTTACCATTTTTAAAAAAGACTCTTGTCTTCAGATCATGTGAACACTCAGAAATAGAGCTAAGGTACAAGATATTGATCAGCTTAGTTCTTTGAATTAGTGGCCTTATAGGTGTGACCAAGTATTTTCTGAAGACCTCTGATTTTCTTGGTTCAGATGCATCAATTGCTGAAGTCAACCACTTCTTTCAAAATGGTGTGTACAGGTCAGGCGTGGTCACTCACACCTGTAGTCCCAGCACTTTGGGAAGCCAGGGCAGGTGGATCACAAGGTTGGGAGCTGGAGACCAGCCTGGCCAATATAGTAAAACGCCATCTGTACTAAAAATACAAAAATTAGCTTGGCGTGGTGGCACGTGCCTGTAGTCCCAGATGCTCGGGAGGCTGAGGCAGAAGAATCGCTTGAACCCAGGAGGCAGAGGTTGCAGTGAGCTAAGATTGTGCCACTGCACTCCAGCCTGGGTGACACAGCAAGACTCCATCTCAAAAAAAAAAAAAAGAAAGAAAGAAGGAAAAGAAAAAGAACAAAATGGTCAGTATACAATGTCTAAATCTAAGCAGCAAAACATTTTTATTCTGTTATCCAATCTATGGAACCGCTAGTTAAATGTAGTAAGCAGCTTTTTTTTTCTCCAGTTTTTAAATTATAAATAAAATACTCATTTGTCTTTGCTGTTTTGGAGGGGGAAAAGATTTCAGTATATAAGTAGAAAGAAAAAGAACTAAAGACCCTCTTTATCTTCCCTATCTCCCTACATAAATAACCTCATTAACAGTTTGTATATTTTCAAACCTCTTTAAAAACCCGTAAGTAAAGAGAACTCAAGTATATGTTTTCCGTGTTTCAGTATAAATAGGATTATATTATGTATTACTTTGTGACTTGCTTTTTAGTATAAATATTTTGTACTCTGTCAGTAAATGTCAGTTCACACCATTCTTTTTAACAACTGAATCTTCTTATGCTACAGTGTTTTTAACATAATGTACCTCACTTCTGTATTGATGGACATTTACATTGTTTCTTTTTTTTTATACAAAATAGAGATGTCAGGAACATTTTTGAACATGTACCCTTTTGTACTGGTGACTGGGTTGGATTTCAGAAGTAGAACTGCTTGGTATACAGTATGTATGTTATCAAATTTTCCTTCAAACAACGACCTTTCTCACCAACAGATTAAGATTACTTTTGTCATTCAGACAACCTTTTCCATTTTATCAATATGTTGAAAGAATAGTAATAATAAACACTTATGTTGTATTTATTATGTGACAGATAATATTCTAAGTACTTTACGTAAACTAACTCATTTAATCATCACACCCACCCGAGGAGATAGTCATTGTCATTACTCCTATTTTGAAGATGAGAAAACTGAGACACAGAGAAATGCATAAATTTCCTGAGGTTATACAGCTTGGAAAGAAGTGAGGTTCAAACCCAAGAAGATTGACTTTAGAGCCTATATTTTTAACTTTTACTATATATTGCATCTCTAAAAGATGGGATGGGGGAATGTCTTTGTTTTGATTTGTATTTTGCTGATGCTTAGTATATTGAGTATCCTGTCACATATTTTCTTCTGTGACTTACCTATTTCCTTTACCCATTTTTCTGTTGAGTTGTTTGTCCTATTTCTTATGATTTGGAATAGTACTTTTTATTACTAGAGACAGTAAGCCACTACTATGCATGTTGCTAAAATTTTCTCCCAATCTGTTTCTTGTGTTTTAAAATCATGTCTTCTAGTTACATGGAAGTATTCAATTCTTCTTTCTCTGATATATCAGCCTTTTTGTGTGTGTGGCTTATTTGGTCAAGTCTGATCAGAACAGTGAACTCAAGAGGTGAGAAACCTGTTTCTTATTGATGCTATGCAAATCACTTTATTTTTCCCTACTTCAAGAGAGAGAAATATTCTGTCTGGAGCTATCCAGAGGATAATGAAATAGTGGACATGATATTTGGAAATCTTCAAAGTGGTTTTTGTGTTTCTTTGTGGGGTTTGTTTATTTGTTTGTTTGTTTGTTTTTGGAAACGGAGTCTCGCTCTGTCACTCAGACTAGAGTGCAGTGGCGCGATCTTGGCTCATTGCAACCTCTGCCTCCTGGGTTCAAGTAATTCTCCTACCTCAGCTTCCCGAGTAGCTGGGATTACAGGTGTAAGCCACCGTGCCCAGCCAGAAATCTTCAAGGTCTTTGAGATAAACTACAAACCTTATCTTGACTCATAACATTTTTATTTTTATTTTTTGAGACAGTGTCTTGTTCTGTCACCCAGGCTGGAGTGCAGTGGCACGATCACAGCTCACTGCAGCCTTCACCTCTTGAGCTTACTTAATCCTCTTGCCTCAGCCTTCTGAGTAGCTGGGACTACAGGCACACACTACCATGCCTGGCTTATTTTTATACTTTTTGTAAAGATGGGATTTTGTCATGTTCCCTAGGCTGGTCTCATAGTCCTGGGCTCAAGCAATTTGCCCGCCTTGGCCTCCCAAAGTGCTAGGATTATAGATGTGACTTGGTTAATCAAGAAAGACCTTAGTGGCTACAGGTTTGTCTTGTTAAAAACTCTGTTAGGAGGCCCTGATGGAATTTGTTACCAGTGCTGCTTTTTGGGTCAATTTATAATGATTTTTAAACTCAGAATTTCCTTTTGGGAGCACAGGCATAATAAGTGAAATTTTACAAAATAATTAATGTTTCTAAAATTCAAATGTCTTGATATACAGTAACACATTCAATATGTGACAGTTCTGTACACGCTACTGTGCCTTGTGCTGCAGAGAATATGGCATAGAGAACCAAAGATACAGGCCTCAACTTCGAGGAGTCCAGTAAAAGACCTAAGTGTCAAGGAGGAAATGGTATCAGTGAAGATAAAATTACTTCTTGCTGAGTGTATCAGGAGAGACCTTAGAGAGCAATGGCCTGTGAGTTGAATCTTACATGTGTAATTTGAACATAGAAATAGACACACACATAGAACTTTTTTTGGAATGGAAATAATGAGCAAAAGTAAAAAGCAGGAAATTATGGAGCTTGAAGAGAATTACTGAATAGTTCATGGTATTAACATGTAAAGGGGCAAGGTAGGAAATAAGTTTGGAAAGGTAAAATTCCAGTTTTTAACTTAATAGGTAAAAACTATTCTGCTTTTCTTTGTCTTAAAAATTACTCAATATGAGAAACAAATATGAACTCCATCTTTAATGACACTAGGAAAAATATGAGTGATACGTTACTTAATCTACGATTCTCACTTAGAGGGCCAACAGATATAGTTACCTACAAAAGAAAATTCTAAAAAGAAGTCTACACTTAGGATTCAGTTTATTTGCCAATTAACAGTTATTCAAAATAGAAATGACTTAAGGTAGAATTTTTTTTTCACTTCTATCTGAAAGTGGACAGTCCTGTCCAAGTCTGCTATCTGTAGAATCTTCAAGAATCACGAGGTCAAGAGATGGAGACCATCCTGGTCAACATGGTGAAACCCCGTCTCTACTAAAAATACAAAAAATTAGCTGGGCATGGTGGCGCATGCCTGTAATCCCAGCTACTCAGGAGGCTGAGGCAGGAGAATTGCCTGAACCCAGGAGGCGAAGGTTGCGGTGAGCCGAGATCATGCCATTGCACTCCCGCCTGGGTAACAAGCGAAACTGCATCTCAAAAAAAAAAAGAATCTCTTTATAGGCACAAGATAGCTACTAGACCTCCAAGCATAACATATTTGTTTTAGATACCAGAAAAGATGAGCGCATAAAAAGACACATGCCTTCCAGCTGAGTTATGTCCCTTTAAAGCAATCTCTCTTAAACCCTACGCAGTTGACTTTGACTTCTATCTCATTGCCACCTTTTTCTAAGGGAGGCTGGGAAACTTTATACCTGGATATATTGGTGGGCCCAATAATGTAGGAATCTGTTCCTAAGAAAAGACAGAAGGATGGACAGTGAGTGGTAAGATAGCTAGCAGTCTCTGTATAGGAGGTTGATTTGCCCACCTACTCTGGAAAGGTTCAGCTTCCACTCAGCTCTAGAACTCAGCAGCCAGGCTTACACCTGTCACATAGCAGTTTGGAGAAATTGAACCACCCTGGAGAAAAGGACTTATAAATAGCTACATTTGTATCTGTAGGTCCTTTACACCTATTAAAATCTCAGCTAATAAATTCATTCCTATGTAGATCTAAGAGAGAAAAAATACATGTTCATTCAAAAACTTGTATATGAATATTCATAACAACATTATTCATAATAGGCAAAAAGTGATAACAACCCAAATGTCCATCGACTGATCAGTAGATATACAAAAACATGATATACCCATATAATAGAATATTTGTCAGCAATAAAAAGAGTACTGGTATATGCCGCAATGCGTATTCATGTTTTCAACCTTGAAAACACTGAAGTGGGAGGATCGCTTGAGCCCAGGAAGTCAGTGCTGCCAGTGAGCCATGATTGTGCCACTGCGCTCCAGCCTGGGAGATAGAGAGAGACTCTGTCTCAATAATAATAATAAGCCAGTCAGTCACAAAGTACGACATATTATATGATTCCATTTATAAGAAATGGAAATGCCAAGAATAGGCAAATCAATTTATATCATTGTGAAATATCTGAATGCTAAAGTTTAAAAATGCATATATTAAAACCTTCTAGAAAGAAAAAATAGGTTACATACAAAGGAATGTTGCGGGTGGCGGGATGACATTGGAATTTTCAGTAGAAATAATGAAAATCAGATGTTAGTGGAGTCATGTCCTGAAAATTCTTGGTGGAAATTATTTTCAACCCAGTATTCCATACCCAGAGCAGATCTTGAATATCAGACTGAGGAGTTTGGATTTTAGTCTATAAGCAACAAGGAGCCTTTAAACATTTTTTATTAAGGCAATGACCTAATCAGGGTTGTTCTATGGATGGATTAATCCAGTAGTGGAATTTCAGGTAACTTCGTTTGCAGATACTAAGTTTGAGAGACCAGTTAGCAAAAAGCTATCAGAAGATATAATGAAGGCTCCAAGGTGGATAGTAGCAATGGAAATGGAGAGGCAGAGACAAGATAGGAGGAACATTTTAGAGGCAAAATCAATAGGATGTCACAAAGTCATCATCGTTCCAAAGCCATCTAATCAGATAAAAGCCAGTAAAGTGATTTCCTAGGATCAGTATTGGCAGCATTTTCACATTAAAGCCATGTCATGTTAGGAGGGTGTTGGGACACAAAAAGACTCTGCGATGTTTCTGCCTTTCATTCAAATGCACTTAAAACTAGGAAACGACTGAAAACAGTGGTACTGTATTATCAGGCATTCCAAGATTCCAAATGCCTATTGCCAGCCTTGCTTTGGAAGTGCTACTTAAATTTACCAAAGACTAAAGGTAAAGATGAGCATATGGAGTCGAATATTCTCACCCATTCCAAACTGCCCTCAAATAAAAACCTTCACAGTAATGTTTTCATTTCTAAGGCTCACTAACAAAGTATGCTTTTAAGTAGTCTACTTTTTCTTTGTCAAAAGATACCTGAAAGTAAGTATGGTGTTCATTGGTAGGTGGAATTATGGAACAATATTTTCAGCCTTTTGAGTATCTCTTTTTTTAACTTTTTATTTTGAAATGATATATTTATAGAAAGTTGCAAAAATAGTACATAGAGTTCTGCAGACCCTTCTCCCCAGCTTTCCCCGATAGTGAGGTCTTATAACTGTAGTATAATATCAAAACCAGGTAATGGACATTGGTACAGTAATATTAAAAAGATTGCAGACTTTATTCAGTTTTCACCAATTTTACATGCGTTCATTTGTGTGTGTATATGTGGTTATGTGCAGTTTAATCGTATGTATAGATTTATGTAACTACTACCGTGATCAAGATAAAGAACTGCTTCATTACCAAGAAAGAACTCCCTATGCTACCCCTTTATGGTCATACCCACTTCCCCACACCTATCACATTCCCTAAAACACCAATAATTTGTTTCCCACCTCTGTAGTTTTATTATTTTAAGAATACTGTTTAAAAGAATCATATAGTATATAATTGGTTGAGATTGGCTTATTTTTACTGAACATATGCCCTTGAGGTCCATCTAGATTGTTACATGTATCAATAGTTTGTTTCTTCTATTGCTGAGTAGTATTTCATTGTATGGATGTACTAAGGTTTGTTCAACCATTCACCCATTGAAAAACATTTGGGTTGTTTCTAGTTTTTGTTATTATTAGTATAAATAAAGCTGCTGTGAACAGTTAGATACAGGTTTTCGAGAACATGTTTTCCCTTCTGTGGGGTAAATGCTCTAGAGTATAATTGCTGGGTTCTATGATACATACATGTTTCGATTTGTAAGAAACTACAAACTATTTTCCAGAGAGCTTGTACCATTTTACATCCTGATAAGCAATGTTTGCAGGGCGATTTTTTGTGTCCCAAGAGATTTTCACCTCTGTTTTCTTTTAGAAGTTTTATGATTTTAGCTTTTATATGTAAGTACCTGATCCATTTAGAGTTAATCCGTGGTTGTTTTAAATAAAAGGTCTTAATTCAGAACTAATTGGTGTTCTGAATACGTGTGTGTGTGTGTGTGTGTGTATTTTTTTAAGAGACAAGGTCTTGCTCTGTTGCTCAGGCTAGCGTACAGTGGTACCATCATAGTTCACTGTAACCTTGAACTCCCGGGCTCGAGCAGTCCTCCTGCCTTAGCCTCTTAAAGTGCTGGAATTATAGGCATGAGCCCCTGCACCAGGCCCAGTTTGAGATTATTACAAGATACTAATCAAAACTACAAACTTGCCCCAGCCAAACCAATTATAGGCAGTCTGTCTGCCTTGGGAGACGGAAGTATCGTAGACTACTTACGTCTCTCCTCATCTGCTCTTCCCCTCTAGCTTACTAACCATGTTTTTAGGTACCCTCCAGGTTTTAGGGAAAGAGAGGCAAAAAATAAATAAATAAATAAGAAAAACGACAAGAAAGTGCTAATACTACAATCTTAGCCTTCCATAATGCTCTCTGAGCAAGGCAGAAATTTAAAGCTGACTTTTCTCTCATGGGGTGATTTAGGGACTTTTTCAGAGATTTATCATACCTGAGGAGCTCTCACCTATGGTTTTATTGACTTTGACAGAGGCATTTCTCTTCCAGGTGCTCACTTGCAACTCCTTTCTAGAAAAGAGTTCTTGATGCTTTGGTTTCTTCATCACACAGTCTTATGGTCCACAGAATACCACCACACATCTTTTGCCCTGACGGCCTCTAGGAGTGCAGGCTGATTCAAGAGCATTAATACTCTTGCTCTGCCACCAACAGTTAGTTGGTCATTTCTCATCATCTAGATTTCCCAGATGGAATCAAACCCAGTTCTTTATGTATCTTTTATGTTTCTCCCTTGAAGGTAGCAGGAGGATGAGTCTCACAACTTCTTTCAAAAATTATTTCTCACAAAATCTTTCCCATTCTTGATTCTCTGACCACTTTTTATTGTCTTGACATAACTAGGTAGTAGAACTGGTTCTAAAATATTTCCTCTGTAAATGCTGCAGTTTGTCTCGTACTTTATTTTGGTATACAGAATCTGTTTTATCTAGGTGTCTCAGTTGTAATTTCAATTTTAATGTCTCATTACCTATGTATGTAATACTTCCATAAATCTGTAATATTTAGCTACCATACAAAATGCAACATGACCATCTTTCCCTCTCAATATGATACCCTGCCACTCCTACCAAAAGTCTTCTTTATAGTTTAATACTTGTCATACTGTTTCATATTTCTCTGCTTTTGATCTTGCTCTCTGCTCTAACCTAATTGCCATTTCCTATTCCTATACCCTGTCCTTTGTCAAGCTTACTTCTAATTTATCCTCATGCAGCAGTACCCAAGTCAGGAGTTACATGCTTCCTCCCTTCTTTTTGGTATTCTTCCCTCATATCATTCTAGACTGAGTGCCTACCCTACCCCTCCAACTACCTGTGGCCAACTTAGGACTAACTGCTTTCTTTTTTTTTTTTGAGATGGAGTTTCGCTCTTGTTACCCAGGCTGGAGTGCAATGGCACGATCTCGGCTCACCGCAACCTCCGCCTCCTGGGTTCAGGCAATTCTCCTGCCTCAGCCTCCTGAGTAGCTGGCATTACAGGCACACACCACCATGCCCAGCTAAGTTTTTGTATTTTTAGTAGAGATGGGGTTTCACCATGTTGACCAGGATGGTCTCGATCTCTTGACCTCGTGATTCACCTGCCTCGGCCTCCCAAAGTGCTGGGATTACAGGCTTGAGCCACCGTGCCCGGCCTAGGACTAACTGCTTTCTATTGAATCTATCTTTTCATATGTCTGCTTACTGCACAGATCGAAAGCTCCTACAGGATGCAATCTGTGTATCTTCATCCCCTAGTACAATGACTGTTCTATTGAGAAACTCAATATACATTTGTTGGCCTGAAACAGAAGAGGAGAGTCAAAACTGACTTCCAGATAATAAAGAATTACAATCTTTCAATATATGGTCTATGTGGATATGACAACTTCTCAGAAATTACCGGACTTCAGGCCATTAATTAATCAATACAGTCTAGCTATCGATTATAGAATTTCCCATTCCAGATTTACAGCCATGGGACCAATCAAGGATCCCTTAGTTTTATGAACCAAAACCCAATCAGAGTTTCTAATTGCATCATGATAGCATTTTAAATTCATTAGAATGCTTTATCTTAATAGAAAAAAATATTTCCACATATTTATTCCATCTGTGTATTCTTTCAGTGAACAGTATATTCAAGAGTAGCTTTGCTGATCTCAGCCAGATGAATAATTTACATAAAATGAACTAATGCATATCATATCACTGCAAAAAAAGCTCTAGTCTATAATCATACTCCACATTTGTATTGTACTGCAGCTTATGAAATAGATGTGAAATTATAGATTGCTGCATTTGATTCTCACAATAACTATGTGAGATGTAGGAAGAGAAATCATTATCCACATTTTGCAATGAGATAACTAAGGTTCAGAAAGAATAAATTATTTACTGTATGTCACATGACTAATAAGTGGTTTGAGCTGATGTGAATATGTAGGGCTTTTGGCTTCATTTTGAGTGTTTTTTCCATTATACTCTTTGTTGTGTGTGTTGATAGGAGTCCTAACTTGCTGACAAAAAAAAAAAAGGAAAAACAAAAGCAAAACACACACACACACACACACACACACACACACACACACACACACACACACACACACACACACACACACCCCTCTTATACCAGCAAAATACTTTATAGTATTGAGTCAATTTACAATCATAATATTTCTGCAATTTGAAAGAATACAAAGCTGACTCCCTACTGTACTCTTTTCATCTCTCCTCCTCTGCCAAAAAATCAAAATGAATTGAATAAAAACTTAAAAACACTAAAATAAAATATAGCTTATTTCTTATGATCTTGGAATTAAAAAACCTTTTGTAAAAATAAACTGGGGGGAAATAATTATGGCAGAAAAAACTAATTTACTTAATATACAAAGAGTATTTACATATCAGTTAATTTTAATGATTAGAAAATTGGTTTAAGAACATGGAATAACAGTTTATAATTCACAGAAAAGGGAACTGAGATTGCCAATAAACATGTACAAATGTCCTCAATCTCATAATTAAATAAATGCACACTGAAGCCATAATGAAATACCATTTTTTACTAATTATACAGGCAAAAGATTTTGAAGTTCAGCCACATCTCATGTTGGGGATAGCATGTAGAAACATGCACTGCTTATAAACATTTAAATTGATGCCATCTTTATGGAGGGTAATTGAGCCATATCAAAAATTTAAATGCATATGCCCTTGGATCTAGCAATTTCACATCTGAGAATTTAATGTATGAATATATGCATATGTGCATGAAGATATATATATATGTATGTACATATACACTAAGATACTCTGAATTTTGTTGCTAATCACAAAAAATAATGAAACTTAGATGGTCATCAGGAACTGTAAACTATTATAGGCTCATGTAAAGGAATACTATATGGTCATTACAAAAAGACAAAATATATCTATACATATCTATATATATGTATATACATATATGTTTGTATTTATATTATGTATATTAAATACATGCAAATATATTGTTATATAAATATATGTAATATACTATATATCACATACTTTATATAATTAAACACACGTGGGTGCCTTTGTATAAAGTATTTCTGGGTTCACAAAACTGTTAATGGCCTCCTTTCTGTAGGAGGTTATGTGAGGTACCCTTTCTTTATTCTTTACTTTCTATCCTTTTGAACTCTTGGAATTTTTTGCCAAGAGTGTTTATTGTTTTTCTCCTTATTGTTTAAGGAGAAAAAAATTACAAGACGATTAATTTTTTTTAAATCTGTTTCAAACCCAGGTCTCCCTCTATCTATTTTACTGTTGTCACCCCTTCACAATCAGACTTGTGAAATTATCTTTACTTCCTCATATTTCATTCATTTTCTCAAGCCACTGAAATCTCATTTTTGTCCTCTTTTCTCAAATTCATCTTGCCAAAGCCTCCGATTACCTCTAAATTCAGTTCCCAAATTCAGTGGCTACTATTAATCCACCTTTCTTGAGACCCCCTCTTTCCTGGCGTTTTGTGATACTTGAATCACCTGGTTTTTCTTTTCTCTCAAATTCTTCAGTGTCTTTTGTCAGTTTTATAGCTTTAAATGTTAACATGCCTCCAGTTATGTTTTTAGGTTGTCTTCTCAGTATGCATGTTCTTTTTCACTATTCACATCTACCCCCACAAGGACCTCAAACTCAACTTATGTAACACTTGATTTTATTTGTACTCTCACCTCAGCCAGCATTGCCTCCATCTTTCACCCAGTGTTTCAAGACGGAAATGGGCAGTTGTCCTTGACTCTACCCTCTCCCTGATTCCTCCAGCATTTCAGTCAAGGCCTATTTACCTCCTAAATCTCTCTCAGTGCCATCTACTTCTTCCCCGTTTCTGTTAGTCTACTTCATGAACTTTACTCAGGTTACTATCATAATCAATGAACTGGTTTCTAAGTCTTTAATTTTTTTCTCTCTACTCTCTGAGCAGTCCTTTCTTTCTCTACTCGTTAGCCAAGGTAGTTTAACCTTGACACACATCTTACCATGTCATTCCACATCTACCACCTAAAACCTTCCTATGTACATCCACTGGTCTTGTGATCAAATTGAAATACCCACACATGACTACAAGTCTGTGATCTCTCTCAAACCTCATTACTCGCCAGGTCTCACCCGCTCCAACACCCCAGCCTCTTCTCCCTCCAACATCCATACTATGCTAGAGCCACACAGCTGAATTTCTTTCACTGTCTCAACACCCCAGCCAGCATGCTCTCATACAGGCCTTTTCACATGCTATTCGTTTCTCAAGATCTCTTGGCACTTCCACACCTGCATATAGTGAAATACACCCTAGCCCCATGAAGATGGTTACAACTTCGTGTTACTGTTTTCTCCAGTAAATCTTCTCTAAACCGCCCCCCACCTTAAAATCCTCTACTTAGTGCTCATAGAGCCTTTTTTGCATCTTTTTTCATAAGTGTTGTCACATTGTATTATAATGGATTGTTAACTCACTATAAATTGTGTGTGAGTACGTGAACCATGCTTTTCTTCTTCACCTTTGTTTTCCTTGCATCCACCTCTAGTATAGTGCCTGACCCATAATGCATACCGGGTAATTACTGGTTAGATAGATGGATTCATACATATATTCATTTATTCAACCAAATGAGAAACTAATGAGAAAGCAAATCAGTTATGAGTTTGAGAATGATTAAAAAGTCCATGTTGCTGGGCTTGGTGGCTCACACCTCTAATTCCAGCACTTTGGGAGACTGAGGCAGGCAAAAATTAGCTAGGAGTGGTGGTGCACACCTGTAATCCCAACTACTTGGGAAGCTGAGGCATGAGAATCACTTGAACCCAGTAGGTAGAAGTTGCAGGAGTCAAGATGGCACCACTGCACTCCGGCCTGGGTGGCAAGAGTGAGACTATGTCTTAAAAAAAAAAAGTATCCAAGGTGATTCCCTCTCCAAGGGGACATCCAATGCCCCTCTTAGGAAAGTAGCAACTTGAAATAGAATCTGGCATGCCTAAGGTCTTTGGGGAACAGGGATGCTTATTTCCTCTGCCTTCCTTGGCTGCCTACATGGAAAAAAAAAAAGTCAATGTTATTGAACTTCACCAGTTTTTTTCCTCTCTTACCCTTCTTTTACCCATTACTTTTATGGCAATTATGAGACTAAAAGTCTGGCAACTGAATTCTGAAACAAGGAAACAAAAGCTATAGTCTGTCTACTCTTACTGGTATGTTACTTGAGTTGGATTACGAGTTTGGTTTGATTTAGTTTGTTTTCAAAAATTCAGTATAGTTGTGTTTATATTTAATTGGTTTAATAGGTACTAGTAGATTGTATTACATTTGCAATTTAAGAACAATAAAGATGTGTTATAACATAGTACAGTTTCTGTAAAGGAATTGTTCCCTAGGGTCGATCATATTGGAGGCAAGTTGGATTTTCCACTCCCTAGAACACTTCTTAATGTTTATAATCTAGTCTTCCTTCTCTGTCTACCTTCACTGTATGTATACATGTATATATACCAAGTACAAAGTAGGTAAGGATATTTTTGTCTGTGTTGATACATTTCTTTACCATGAGTTTTTCATTTGATTGACAACTCAGGCTAACAGATATCCTTCTTCATCATTACTAGCTGGTCCCTTTAGACCATCCTGTCCTAGAGGCTGAGAGCATGGAGAAGTAAGACCTGCACGTTATGTTAACAGAAATAGCTTTTTAATGTGAGTGGTGTGGTACATATTTTTAAGCTAACATAAAAATCAGTGAGAAGCAGTAGAAACTAGTGGCTTTTTAACTACAGCAGGTAAACCAGTGCAGCTGGTGCTGTTAAGATCCTCAGGGTGAACACATCTTTGCACATAAGTAGAGCTCTGGTGAATGAACTCTAATTTCTTTTTTTTTTAATCCAGAGAGTGAAATCTTTAAAATTATAATACAAGAAAGGATCTGCACTTTCAAATGAAAAACATTTGAATTGTTTTCACAAAATACCTAATTGGAAAATGATAAAACCCAGGGAGCAGATAAAGCTACATTTTTCCCAAAGTAAGAGTTCAAATTCAATTTTTTAAAAACTGATTAGACACTATATAAACTTGCTGGCAAAGTATTAGGATACCCAATTTTGTTAATTACTACCTAAGACATTTTCAAACAAGGTGAGTGCCTTAGGAATGCATACTGCTGAATACAACATTATGTTGCTGCACCCAGTTTACTGGCTGAGCTGTCTCTTTGGGAATTCACTGAAGCAGTCTGGAATCATAACTACCAAGCCAAGCAGAAACTCACCTGCACTGGAGTCCAGGATTTTATGTGGCAATAAGCATTTTTAATTAAAAGTTTCTCAATTCCTAAATTTGGAACTAAATCTGTAAACATGTGGCAGATTGAGCTAGCACCACCAAGCCTCATTGGAGCTGTGAGGGAAATGTGGCATTTTAAAAAATTGGATGGTTAAGCCGAGAAAATCCAGCTGTGTTTTACTTAAAATTGCACTAATCAGTGTTATTTTATTCCCTTTTCTTCTTCACCAGTGTATCTGCTATTATGTGTGTGTTGGCTCCCCATCCGCCAGCGCTTCACTTTTATCTTTTAAGACTGACTTCATATAGGGATGAGGAGGATTCAAGCAGTATAATACTCATTCACTGTAGTGAGTAATAGAAAGCCTCACCTGCCTTGTAGTTTATTTCTTAAATAAGTAGGGAGCAGCAGGTAATTTTCATCAGCAAAACAATTAGATTTTAACCATTACCTATCACATTGCTAGAGGTCTTGAAATTTACACAGAAATCAAGATTGTCTGCTGACCTTAAGATAAAAATTTCAAGAATATGGTGTTCCTTAATTAGAAGTAAAATTGCCTCTGGGAAGCAGTTTTTCATTTAAATCAATACATGGTCTGTGGAGCCCTGAATTATTCTTACATGGGTGTTTGGGATGATAGGTCAGTGTGGGAAGCAGTCAGGGAGAGAACCTGGCCAGTAGTCAAGGGATTCAGAGTCCACTTTCAAGGATACGTTAGATTTCCTGATGAAGTCCATTGTCGGATTGGACTGTGAATCATTATTTTAAACTCATCATTCTCCCAATAAATTCACATTCTGCTTTCCATCAAAGGAGTAAACTCTGGTGCCATGCAGGGCTCCTAAAACTCTACAGTTAGTAGATCTAAGAAAAATCAGTTCAGGAGGAGGTAAACATGATTTAGAGGAAACTTGGGGTTACTAAATGCTATTATATTGAAATATTTGTACAAATAATGCCTCCCCTGCCCCAAGCCATCCCCAGGCTGTTTGATCTTCCTGTTTACTATAATCTGGCTTCTCTGGGAATTACTTCTGTCTTCATAGAGCTACTTTCTTCCCAATACAGGGAAGGCTTGCTTATTTATTCAATAATAATATTGAACATATTAGTCACTTTGGTTTTTAACAGTACACACACACATAAAAATGCTAAAAAAAAAATTTGAGATTTTGAACCATGTATTGAAATTTCAGTAACTAGGAAGAGTTTGGAGTTATAATTCCAAGTGACCTGGTTTTAAATCCTCTTACGGCTACATTTGAAGTTAGACCTCAGTATCAAAATGAAACTTGTTTAGCACTGGAAATGCAGTGAAAAAATAGTTTTCACCATCTTTCTTTAAAAGACAAAAAAGGTACCCCAGGTAAGTTTTGGTAAAGTAATACCCTAGAAACATTCACAGTAGGCACTGTAAAGGAAATGGAACACATCTAAGAGAAAGATTTGTACTTGGAAGGTGGGATATAGGAAATAACTTCTAGTAGGGGCATGGGAATTGTATATGAAGCAAGCTAAATTTTCTCAAGTTAGTCCCTAATAGAGGTTTTACTTTTTATTTTTTATTTTGTATTTTTGGTAGAGAAAGAGTTTCACTGTGTTACCCAGGCTGGTCTTGAATTCCTAAGCTCAAGTGATCCGCCCGCCTCAGCCTTTCAAAGTGCTGGGGATTATAGGCGTGAGCCACCTAGTAGAGGTTTTAATAAGAGATTATCTTCCATTCCCAGAGTTGGCTCAGTCTCTTTTCTGTTGCCTTTTACTGAGAACTTGTCCATAGAGACGGATAGAAGCTTCACCATTCCTTCCTTTCTGTCTTAATAGTCACCTTTGCCATGTTTGCAGAGCATGCCCCTTGAGTTATTCAAGCCATAGCTGCTTCTTGCTGCCTTCCAGCTCTAATCTCCTTATAGGTGTAGCACCATGGCAACAGACCCAGCCTAGAGCCCAGGTGCCTTGTTTGTTACCTGAGGGGCTAGGTACAGCCTGAAGAAACAGAAGGAATATTACCTATCTTGCAGATTGTTTGGATAGATGAATCTTGATCTTGTTGTTTGTGTTTCTGTTCTGTTTCTGTGGAAGACTTGAAATAACACCTGGAAAACATTTATTCAAAGATGTCATCAGTAACCAAAGGCAACAAAGAAGCCATCTTCTATTGGTTCTCGTCTTCTAAACAGAGTTGTTTTCTGACATAGAGTTCAGAAAGTGACTTGCTATACCAGGACATGTGGCACCGCTATGATTTGGGGTTGCACTGCCAGGTGGCTCTACCATTGTTTCATGTAGGTAGACATTTATTTTGTTTGAAATAAAATTCATTTATGCTTTAGAAAATTTTCCTAGAGAATTTAAAAAACAAAAGTAAGCGTTTGTCATACCTCATTCTGTTTTAAACATGCCTTAATCTTTCCTGTTGAGAAGCTCACCCCAGAGTAGGAGAGGATTTTTCCTTCCAGCAACTCCTCCTGAGAAAAATGGGCTAGAACTGTTGTTTTGTTTAAGATTACAGTGTCCAGTTTCCTGAACCAGGCTTCCCATGTAGCATATTGGGAACGATTATATGATAGGTAAAGTACAATCTTAACATTTAATTATAGTTGATGTACTGTATTTACAGTACATAACATGTCATTGTCTTATACATAGAACAAAGGGAAATAAATATGGGGCTTACATTTAAGTTGTATTTTTCTTTTTTGTTTTATATTTTTTAATTAAAAAATTTTTTTTGTTCTTACCCAATATCAGCAGAAAAATAAACATGTTCATATTTTTCAGATACAAAACATTAGGTAGCATTTGTCCCTTTTGTGCATACTTTATACTATCAGCAAGAAATATAAATGTTGACTGTTACTTTAAAAATTACTGAATATCAGAACACATGTTTAGAATCCTAAACTTTAAATGGTCGCTGGTGTGTGTGTGTGTGTGTGTGTGTGTGTGTGTGTGTAAAGAAGAACTAAAATCCTTATAAGCTTAAGATGTTTCTTATTTTATGGAATGTGATTAAACACTCTTAGAATAAAAGTACATGGGAAAAAGAACCTTAGTGCTAGTTTTCTATATCTTTTTACTTTATAATTTAACTGAAAGCTACTCTGGCATTAAATATTTAAGTTCCTTTTAATGTTAATGTCGTTATTTCAAGGAATTAAATGAAGCTGCTTATTTAATGTGCTTTATAAAAACAATTGTCTTTAAACAAGGCATTTCTTTTCATCCTTATTACTGAGTACTTCTGCTTGAAATATATGTATGTAACTTTGGGTGTTTCATTCAGTAGATACTATAATTATTGAGTCAAACTGCATGGCCATCCAGTTTGGGATTCAAGAATATTGTACTTCCTAAGTTTGACTCCTTTAATTCTTTCAAAAGGAAGGCAGTGAAGTACTGGCTCTTGTAGTGACAAGAGTCATGATTCCTAGCATTCTTCTTATAAACAACTAGGAAACAAAATCAGCCGGGATGACTGAATGGTGTTGACGAAGATTTCTAGATGAAAGTTTGGGCTTTATTTTTTCCATGGTGGGAGGTTTCTTCAAGGAATTTTATTCTTTATTCGTATTTATACAGTAAAGCATGTTTAGAACCAAATGCCTGCCAGAAAAGAATTCTATATTGAGATGGAAATCTCAGTATAGGGACTTTTGAAAGACAAGACCTTGTGCTAAAAAGTTTAGCTTTGACTCTCTGTGTGAGAGAGTGTGTGTGTGTGTGTGTGTGTGTGTGTGTGTGTGTGTGTGTGTGTGTTGTGCCAAAGTAGAAAGAAACAAAATGAAGATTCAGCCACTACTATTTTGTCAGTGATATAAAAGGATAAAGCTATAGCATGAAAACAAAAATAAATAATTTGTCTTTTGGCAATAACTCTGCATAAGAAAGAATATATAAGATAACCTTAAAGAGTATATGTTTCTCCATCTTCCAAAATAGGAATGAGAATAAAAAACGTCTGTAATGGGCTTTGATGCTCACTGAAGACAAGTAAAAGTATAGCATATTTTTATGCCTTATTGAAAAAAAGTGTGCGTGCACTCACATAAATATAGAGAGAGAATATGTTTGCCACATAAATGATTATTATTACTGTTATTATAGATTAAATGTTCATTTGTTCCTCATTTCTTTCTTCCCTTAGGCTTTTCTATATTTATTGTTGTCCTCCATTGCATTAGACCTTCATTTCCTTGCTGGCCAAATTATACTACCTTAAATATCTTTTTTCTACATTTAGGTCTCGTGGGCTGCCTAAACTAAAAGAGTCACGTTCCCATGAATCCTTGCTAAGCCCATGCAGTGCGGTGGAATGTCTGGATCTTGGTAGAGGGGAACCTGTATCAGTGAAACCACTGCACAGTAGCATCCTTGGACAAGACTTCTGCTTTGAGGTAAAAATAAAGTGTAGGAAAAAAGGAAGAGTAGTTAAACAACAATTGAATTTTTTTATCCAGTAATTTTGTTATTTCATTACTGTACCATTGATGATTTAATTAACTGGGTTTCAGTTGCTAGAAATTACTTACAGGGAAAAAATTAGAAATCTACTCATCAAATCACATTTGCAATTAAAGTTATTAATGATAGCTTTGCATTCCTTTTGGCCTTGTCTCCTTTCAATAAAATTGGATTCTTAGTACATTTTCATCAGGGAACAAGACTAACAATAACATTATATTAGTATATTAATTTTTAGTATTGGTAAGGATGTCACTTATTATGTTATTTTTCTAACCACAGCATGAGTAGTTCAAGATCTGAGACCATGTTTTTCTTATCTATCCATTCATCTATTCATCCATCCATCCTAATTCCAGGGCATTTTGACGTGTGTCTTGTTTATTTTTGAAATCCCTGGTACCTAGCCCAGACCTGGGCACATTGCAAGTGCCTAATTTTTGAATAAACAAAATTGCAGCTATCATAAGGTGATTTCTTCCTTCCAAATATATACTATTGGCCAGTTACAAGTAAAATTCAAAAACTATATATACATATATTGATACATACATAGAATTATGAGGGCTGGGATTTGATTAATTAACAAGAACTTACTAAGTGACTAGGGATAAGTCCTATGCTAGATGTTGTAGAATTCAAAAGGTATTTGGTTCCTCTTCTTATGGACCTGCACTGTCCAAAAGAAATATAGTACAAGCTGGATGTGTAACCTAAATACTATCATTTCAACATGTTCACTAATAGAGAAATTGTTTCCCTTTTTTTAGACTAAAGCTTCAAAATCTAATGTGTGTTTATACTTACAGCATATCTCAGTGTGGAATAGCCATGTGAGGCTAGTAGCTGCTGTACTGGACAGAGCATATAATCTGATCGGATTAGGTTGTGGCCGGAGATTGAGTTAATAAGGGAGCGAACTTCAGCAGTTTGAGCAGGCCATTTATTGGTGTTCTTTTTATAAAAATCAGTTGAACTTTCCCATATTTGTGGAACTCAGTTCATTAGGCTGTATACCAAGCCCAGAGTTAGGTACTAGGTATATAACAACCTATTTCATTTTTAAAGGACTGTGTTAATAGTGGTCAGGCTAACCTAATACGAAATCAACAGGCTAGTTGCCTAGTGGAGGAAAAATGGGTTCCAAAGATAGTAATTCAATATTAGTAACTTCAATATTATTTAATATCCTTCTATAATATGGTGAAGACAGTCTCAAGAAATCTGATAAACTGTTTCAGAAACTCTCATCCTATTATCTCAGCACGTTGGGAGGCCGAGGTGTGTGGATCACGAGGTCAGGAGTTCGAGACAAGCCTGGCCAATATGGTGAAACCCCGTCTCTACTAAAAATACAAAAAATTAGCTGGGCACGGTGGCATGCACCTGTAGTACCAGCTACTCAGGAGATTGAGACAGAAGAATTGCCTGAACCCAGGAGATGGAGGTTGCAGTGAGCTGAGATTGTACCACTGCACTCCAGCCTGGGTGACACAGCGAGACTCCGTCTCACAAAAAAAAAAAAGAAAAGAAACTCATCTTTTATTACCTGTTTTCTATTCACTCAAAGTTGAACATATTCATTTACAGCTAATTTAAGGTATTGCCTAATACTTAATTTTTATTTTTCTGAACCATAGGCCAGTTTTAGTTCCCTCAGCTGAATTTAAAATGGTCTTTGTTCTCATACCTGGAAATGGATGTGGATGCTACCTAAGCAGAAAGCACATATAGATGTAAATATAGGTATCAGAAAACTAGCAAAGATCATCTTAATTTCTTATAGTATGATTTGGGTTCGTAGCATATCTCTAACTCACAACTTTGCATTCCTTTTGGCCTTGTCTACTTTCAATAAAATTTGACTCTTAGTACATTTTCATTAGAGGATAGACTAACAATAACACTAAATTAGTGTATTAATTTTTTACTATTGGTAAGGATGTTGCTCATTATGTTATTTTTCTACCACAGCATGAGTAGTTCAGGATCTGAGGCCATATTTTTCTCATCCATCCATCCATCCATCCATCCATCCATCCATCCATCTGTCCTAATTCCAGGACATTCTGACCTTAATCATTTAAGAGTTAGAAGTATGCTATGAACCCAAATAATAGAGCCCTGAAATCCAATGTTTTCTTTTTTTTATGTCTAATTTTTATGTTGAAGGTTACCTACTTAAGTGGAAGTAAATGCTTTAGCTGTAACTCCGCTTCTGAGAGAGATAAGTGGATGGAAAACCTTCGCAGGACAGTTCAACCTAATAAGGTAATAGTGGCTTTGAGTATCTAAAATATGTGTAACTTTGTAAGCAGTTAGTTGTTAGAAAGTAAATGTAGTAGTAATACCTTAATTTGTCTATAGCTTGAGATTTTTAAAGCACATTTATATGTTATGCCATTTGTACTAAGCCATTATTGTATTGCTATAAAGAAATACCTGAGACTGGGTAATTTATCAAGAAAAGTGGTTTAATTGGTTCACAGTTCTGCAGGCTTTACAGGAAGCATGATGCTAATATCTGCTCAGCTTCTAGGAAGGTCTTAGGAAGCTTAGAGTCATGGCAGAAGCCAGAGCAGGAGCAGGCACATCACATGGTGAAAGCAGGAGCAAGCCAAAGAGAAAGTGTGTGTGTGTGTGCGCGCGCGCGTGTGTGTGTGCACATGCGTGTGTGTGCGCGTGCGTGTGTGTGTGTGTGTGTGTGTTGGAGTGATTTGGGGGAAAGGTGCCATGCACTTTTAAGCCACCAGATCTCACATGAACTCAGTATCACAAAGATAGCACGAAACCCTGAAGAATCTGCCCATGATCCAAACACCTCCCACCAGTCCCCACCTCTAGCATTGGGAATTACAATTCAACATAAGATTTGGGCAGGGACAAATATCCAAACTGTATCATAATTTTAAGCTAAAAGTAGTCTTACCGCAGATATTGTCATGGTTTTACCAGTGTGGATAAAAGGACTCTGAAAAGTTAAGTGAATTGGCCATGTCAGAAGTTAGTACATGGTAGAAGAGGGGCTAGAATATGAGCTTCTTAACAGTTTATCTCTTTTATTTGCAGAAATTAGCCTGGTTATATGAAAACTTACCATTACAAAATATTTTCTTAATCCAAGTAAATTAAATAGAATGAGCTAGATATAATATATAATTCTTCAAGATTTTAATACATTCTTATTTAGAGCTTGCTGTTAACCTAAGCAATGAGATAGCAATCCCTTTCATTATTTACTGACTCCCCTTAATAGAGTACCTAATCAACCTTGCCAACTTAAGAAAAAAAATGTTTTTTTCTGCAATGTCAGCTCTGAAATTCAACTTTGTTGCCTCTTTATAGGACAATTGCAGGCGAGCTGAAAATGTTCTTCGTTTATGGATCATTGAAGCCAAGGACCTTGCCCCTAAAAAGAAATACTTCTGCGAACTGTGCCTTGATGATACCCTCTTTGCTCGTACAACCAGCAAGACCAAAGCAGACAATATTTTCTGGGGTGAACATTTTGAATTCTTCAGCCTTCCACCTCTTCATAGCATCACAGTTCACATTTACAAGGATGTGGAAAAAAAGAAAAAAAAGGACAAGAATAATTATGTAGGGCTAGTCAACATCCCCACTGCCAGTGTGACTGGTCGCCAATTTGTAGAAAAGTGGTATCCAGTGAGTACACCTACACCCAACAAAGGAAAGACAGGAGGACCTTCTATTCGTATTAAATCACGTTTCCAAACTATCACCATTCTGCCTATGGAACAATACAAAGAATTTGCAGAATTTGTCACCAGCAACTACACCATGCTGTGTTCTGTCCTTGAGCCAGTAATTAGCGTGAGAAATAAAGAGGAGTTGGCTTGTGCCTTAGTGCACATTCTTCAAAGTACTGGCAGAGCCAAGGTAAGTGGAAAAGGGAGATTGCAGTGCCTGAAATCTCTTCCTGACCTTTTGCAAAGAAGCAAAGATATGGTTACTGTAGAAACCCAAATTAGAGAAATGTGCTTTACTGTTGGTCAAAACAAGAAAAGGAAGAATTAAGAAGAATTCTATTAGATCCAGAAAAGATAAAAATTATAAAACTAAACAAGTAAAATGGAGAGACCAACAAATATTTATTTAAAGTCCATTTGCATGAAACATAGATACTACAGCCAACTCTTTATTATCTGACAAAATAAATGGTAGGATTGGCATGATAACCCTACAGCGTGTTCAGGGTTCCTTTAGTTCTAGAGTGTTGTATGGTGGTTTTCTTCCTCACTGTATTTTGTTTAAGATTAACTGATGACTGTATCCTCTAGGCACAGGAAGAGGTATTCCAGAAGCATGTTGGGTATTAGCAAGAGTCTTCATGGGATTAACATCTATATTTAGAATAAAAATACCAAGGGATATTATAAAATTGGTAGCTGTTTCATGATAGACTTCTTATTTCACCTTGGGTAGAAGTAAAAACTCAGAAAGATTTTTTTTTAAAGGAGAAATATGCTGGTTGTAGGAAAAACAAAAACCGGTTGAGAAAAATCTTTGACCTATGAGGCATATTCACTTAGTGAGGCAGAGTTGCCATTATACTGTATGCAAACTGGTCATGATAAAATTATATCTTAGATCCAAAGAAATTGACAGCTAGAATAATGTATTTAGAACCAAACAAAGTACTATTACTAGTTATTGATATCTCAGAGTATATAAATATTCTCAGTCATTAGTCTTTAATCTTCCTTTCTATGGATTACAACTTTTGTACTTAAATTTACTAATGATAATCTTGGGCATTCTGTCATTAAAAAGCTTGTAAGATTGGAACGAGGTATCACTGAAATTTTGATTTTCTACTTTTCAGTTGCTCAAGGTTCAGAATATACATAAGACTTTCTAAATGACTTAATATTGATTTACATACATTTTAGGTACAATAAACACCCATTTAAAGTGGAAAAGTTTAGTACGTTTTGACCGATTTTGCACCCATTGAAACCACCATCATGATCAAGATACAGAATGTTACTGTCACCCCCAAAAGTTTCCTCCTGTCTCTTTGCATTAAGTTTAATAGTGATTCCTAAGTCCACAATTCTTTTATACTGTTAAGCTGCCCCAGAGTAAGTCCCATTGATGTTTAAAATGCTTAATTTTAAAGTAAAAGTAAATCAGCATATTCTCCCTATTTTGGCATTTGGAGCCTTAGAAGTATCCAATAATTATATAGCATTCAAAATATATGATGTTATCACATTTCAAACTGAACAACCAACACTGAACCTTATAACAAGTTCTTTAAGACTGTTGAGGAATGAAGCAGCTGTTTCTTTATTTCTCTTTATGCTATCCTTCTGGATGGATAGATGGATGGATGGATGGGCAGGCAGCCAGCCTAGAAAATGACTTCAAGTGTTGAGTTCAGTAGATTCTACATTGATACTGTGGAATTTGTAACTGTTATATATTGAACACCTAATATATGCCAGAAATTGTTAGGTACTGGAGATATGGTAGTAAACAAAAACAGAAACTGGTTTTCTGGAGAAAATAGATATTAATCAAGTAATTACAGAAATAAATGTGATTACAGTGAGAATTGCAGAGGATAAAAAGAGAGATGATACTATGAAATGGAGCAAAGGGAGCTGACTAATGGAGTTCAGGGAAGCCTTCACTGGGGAAATGATGTGAACTAAAATCCAAAGGATCCCAGGAATGAGCTACGTAACCATGGGAGTGGAAGCAAGGGTAGGAGCAGAGCAGAACTAAGAACCGTATTTGAAAAAAAAGGCTTTGTGGTGAACAGAGAACATGGTGTGGGTTAGAAAGAGCTTGGTATATTAAAGGACCTAAAAAGAAAAGGTACAAGGCTTGAAAGGTAAACAGAAACCAGAAAATATAGGGACTTGTAGATCGCATTCAGAATTATGGCCTTTATCAAAAGTGCAATGGAAAATCTTTGAAAGAATTTTAAATGTAGGGATAGCAACACCTAAGATTTTATCCTGAGTGCTTTTTTCCTTTCAGATAAATCTGGTAGCTTTAGCTTTAAAGCAGCATTTCCAGGGTGTCTGATATTTCAGCAGTCTCTTCTAATGTATATTATTTATTCAGTTGCTTTCTGCTTGATTGAACATTTTTCTGCCAGGATTTTCTGACTGACTTGGTGATGTCTGAGGTGGATCGTTGTGGAGAGCATGATGTCTTGATCTTCAGAGAGAACACTATTGCCACCAAATCCATTGAGGAGTACCTCAAGTTGGTGGGACAACAGTATCTTCATGACGCACTGGGTAAGAAAGAGAAAAACCTCTATTTTCTTTTCTTTACCTTTCGATTTTAAGATATTTCAACCTCATGAGACAAATGAATTGAGCTCAAATTCTGCATGTTATTTAGTTCTAGCTGACTCAAGTGTTAAGGTTTGAATTGTGGCTGTAAGAAGTCTTTGCAGTACTCATCAGTGGAGAAATAACAACAATAAATGTAGAAACTGAAACCCTGTCAGCATACACTGCCTCCCCCGGTCCTCAACTTCATGATTCTGATATGCACAGTAATATCAGCATTGTCACTGATAGATCTGAGGTGGTCTGTTTTCCCCAAAGTGTTGGGTGTTTATATGATGATATAAATATATTACCTAGTCTTGAGAGTGTTACCCTGACATTTGTTATCATGTATGCAAAACTCTAAGTGAAGAAACTCTTGCCGCTTCCCACAATTCCCCCAGAGATTTCGGCCTTTGAAGTGTCTAGAATGTTTAACATAACTAATTTTCGTCCAATCAGTAGTTCTTGCTCACTAGACTACACACTTGTAGTTCCAGATTTGATCATGAAGTTAAGGAATTAACCACTACAGTAAGGCACTGTGCTGGTCGCTTTGATATACATCACGATAGAGCAGATGTGAGTTCCTTGAAGGAAATAGCCTGTTGTTTTACCTCCATACCCCACTACCTGCATAGACTATTGAGCAGCACTGTCCAATAGAAACATAATATGAGCCATGTGTGAGTAATTTTATTTATTTTCATATTTGGAGTAATTTTAAATTTTTCTAGTAGTCACAGTATTAAAAAGGGGTAAAGAGAAACAGGTGAAATAAATAACACATTTCATTTGACCCAGTATATCCAAATATGATTTAATTTTTTATTCTTTTTGAAATTGTGTGTATTTCACATGTATCACACATTTTAATTTGCATAAGCCATTTCTAATGCTCAGCAGTCACATGTGACTATCAAGAGTAGATAGTAAAAATATGTTGAATGATTGGAGAGATTTTTGCCATCAAGGAGTTTACAGTATAAGGAGATAAAATAAAGGATATCTCTGTACCAAAAAGAGAGAGATTCTATGTTCTTTCAAAGAATTTTTAAAAAATTGAATCTAGCTGATAGAATTGTGAAACTTTCTCTGTGAAATACATTTGTATATGTAGTTTGAAGGCTAGAAAGTTTACTTAAAAACAGACATTGAGCAAGAGCAGACATTGAGATAAGAATTAGCATGGGGAAAAGGACCCATGAACAAAAAGACATAGAGTTGGGACAGAACCAGGAAAGTGTGGAATAAAACCATTTAGCTGGAAAAAGACATGAAAGAAAACGTGAACAACAAACAAAAAGATTAGACAATAATTAGAACCAAATTGTGAAAGCCTCAAATGCCTGAATGAGGATTTAAAGTTTACAGTAATCATTGGAGAGCCACTGAAAGTTGTGAGCAGGTTGTTTTCAGGGGAATTAACTTAACAGACTGATTAAGATGGGTTTTGGCCAGGCATGGTGGCTCTCATCTATAGTCCCACCTACTCAGGAGGCCAAGGTAAGAGGATTGCTTGAGGCCAGGAGTTTGAGGCTGCAGTGAGCTATAGTCACATCACTGCATTCCAGCCTGGGTGACAGAGAAGTTTGTCTTAAACAAGTTGGTGAAGAGCCGGGCACGGTGGCTCACGCCTATAATCCCAGCACTTTGGGAGGCTGAGGCAGTTGGATCACGAGGTCAAGAGATCAAGACCATCCTGGTCAACATGGTGAAACCCCGTCTCTACTAAAAATACAAAAATTAGCTGGGCATGGTGGCACGTTCCTGTAGTCCCAGCTACTTGGGAGACTTGAGGCAGGAGAGTTGCTTGAACCCAGGAGGTGGAGGTTGCAGTGAGCCGAGATCCCATTTGTTACCCATTGCACTCCAGCGTGGGTAACAAGAGTGAAACTCCGTCTCAAAAAAAAAAAGTTGGTGAAGAAAGCTGAATAGTTAAGAAGCCATTGTAGGCTGAGCGCTGTGGCTCACACCTGTAATCTCAGCAATTTGGGGGGCCAAGGCAGGCAGATCACCTAAGGTCAGGAGTTGGAGACCAGCCTGGCCAACATGTTGAAACCCTGTCTCTACTGAAAATACAAAAATTAGCCAGGCATGGTGGTGGGCACCTGTAATCCCAGCTATTAGGGAGGCTAAGGCAGAAGAATTGCTTGAACCTGAGAGGCAGAGGTTGCAGTGAGCCAAGACTGCATCACTGCACTCCAGCCTGGGTGACAAGAGCAAAACTCCTTTTAAAAAAAAAAAAAAAAAGCCATTGTAGTAAGAAATAATGAGACTCAGGCTCTAAATGAGGGTAATAATGCAAGTAAGAATAGAGAAGATGGATATGAGAAGTATTAAAGTTGAACTGATAGAACTTGGCAAAATTTTCAGTTTGTGGGAACAAATATTACAGAGAATTGTGGGGTTTTGTGAGTGACTAGGGGGATGATGAGATTCCTGACAGGAAACCACAGAATTAGTAGGAGTGAAACAGGAAATTTTGTATATATTCAATTTGAAGTTCTAGTAGGAAATCTCAGGGGTTTTAGGTAGGAAATCTAAGCAGATCACCTGTCTAGCTGGCTGTTGGAAATTTGGGACCAATTTACACATGTGGAGAGGTTAAATGAAGCTGTAAGATTACCAGAGCAGGAAGAGAACAAGGCCAAGAGTGCACCTAGGTTTATCATATAGAATGAAGAAGAATCAGAGAAGTGATCAGAGAAAGAGGGCATCCAAAAAAGAAAGAAAACCGGGAAAATACTGAGTCCTAGATAACAATAGAGAGCATCATTAAAGTGAGAAATTATGGAAGGTAAAGAAAAAGAATGGATATTGCATTTGGCACCTTAATTGTCACTGGTGATGGCTGACACTGGTTTCAGGAAGAAAGGAGCCAGGCTGTAAGGAATAAAGAGTGAGTCGCCAGGCAAGCAACAGGATCCCTGTGTTTACATGAGGCAGACACATTGTAGTAGCTACTACCATTGGTTTCTGCTCTGAAGTAGATTTTTTTGTCTTCCTGCTTGTCTTCATATTTTTTTCTCTAATCATGTAGACTTAAAATGGTAAAATAAAAAAAAAAAGCTTAAGGAAAGTACAAAGAGATTTATAGTGTCATTTACATAAAGAGCTTATTACAGTCATCAATTATATCTCATGGTTTGCTTTAATGATTTGTGTTTCATTATAAAAGGCTACCCCCCCCAAAAAATAGTATCTCAAACAGTATTCTCCATTCCATGGACATAGGGGTGAATATTTACTGACCACCTGCCTCTTTGAAATCAAATATTTGTACTTAAAAATTCAGTGTGCCAAACAGGATTTCTGAATGAAATGATTTCCAAAATGGAAAGTGGGTACCAGTCCTGTGATAGGACAGTGAATGATTAAATGGCTGATGGGCTCAATGAGGCATGAAAATTAATTCAGTGGACATGGGAAGAAATTCAAGTAACCCCTCAGAAATCTCTGTAATAATATTTATAATCCAAGTAGTAAAAACGGCTGCTGCCTCTAAGAGCATAAACAGAATTAATTGGTAAGCTTCTTCAGGATAGTGGCCATATTGTCTTCTTCTCATTAAAGTTTTGCTGTATTTCATATTCTTTGGGCAGAAAATAGGTATTGTTTCCAGACTGCTTGAATAATTTTCAGAGAGAATTGATTTTAAAAGTTGCCAGTAATATTGTACAATATCTGTCTGCTTTTTAGCCAGTCTTTATCTTAATTAAAGCATTTCTCTTTCTGCACAGACTCTGCATTGTTTAGACTTAAATCTTCCATCTGTTTTCCCATTTTACCTTTCTGATTGAAATCAGATTGCACATTGGTATCCTGTGACACACAGGAAATACTATCTGTGAAATATACAAAGGAAAGCCCAGAAAAGACCTGATTTCCACTTTTAGTGGTGGAGGCAAATTCCTTTCAACAGTAACATGTTCATACGTGTTGACTTACTCATACATGTGAAATTTTTATGCTGGATGGTAATGAGTTAATGATTTACACAGAAAATACATCATAGAACATCTGGGCACAAACTTAACATGTAAACAACATAACAAGCAACCCATTTGGCTCTGGTGTTTTTCAAATGCAAGGAGGCAAACTTAAATGGGTTTTTTAATCTGTCTTGGTAATTTTAATCAAGTAAGCAAATTTCTAGTTACAAATCAATAAAAGCCTCTCCTTTCAATATGGGTCATTCTGCATGCCAAAACATTGGTTATTGTTTCAACAGTTAAAGTAATATTTTTCTGTTTTGGAGCATTTAAAATATATCATAATCAGGGACAAAAACTTTTTAAGCTGATACTGTAGAAATTAATTTACTTCTGGGTCCTGGAATTATTTATCTGGCTCTTTTCTTGAAGAATATAAGAAAAATATTGTTAATATTCATATTCCTTGTTAATCTTATTTTTTTTTCCTTCAAATACACATAACCTAAAAGAACTCACTAAACAGAATAATTAGGATACATGTGTAAAGTTTAGCCAGTTTTTACATGGGATGTTTGCCACTGATTTCTTAGTTTTAAATTTAGGTACTCTTTCAAGGAAGTACATTTGTGGGAACACAGCACAGGAGACATACAGAACATGTTGAATACATGTCTTGTAACATTTTAAAAAGGCTTTTACTAGTTTTAGCCATTTCACTTGACCAAAAATTATTTAAAAGTTGCATGATTTGTACATTAAAATACGTTTTGTATGGCACTCCTACTAAGAGCCAGGTACCATATTAGATAGTTTTCATACATTATGTCTGTTCCTCACCACAACTCTACAGGGTGGTTTCCCCATTGACACTATTTTACAAATAAGACAGCTGAAACTCGGACTAATTAAGTGACCTTTCCAGGCCCCACAGTCAGTTAAATGATGGATCCAGGATTTGAGCCTAGATTTCTCTGACCTCAATGCCTTTGATTTTTCTGTGCACCACTTTCCTTTCTGCATACCACATTGTTTCCTGTTCCCTAAGCATTTTTCCTCAAAATTATCACTTCTCATTCTGTGTCACAGATATTTTTAAAAGCTTTCGTTTATCTGCATACTAACCACTTTGATAGAAATGTTCTTTCTATTGCTGCTGCTACTTAGTTTTGCAGGCATTATTGTTCAGTTTCATGAAGTATGTTATGACTAGCCTGAACCTCAAGTAATAAAAGCATATTTGGGAGGAGATTTGAAAGATCCACTCCTCCTTCATAAAGACCATTAAAAAAACAAGAATACATACTGCCATCTCCAATAAATATTTATTGAGCACCTATAACATTTTGGGAGCTATTCAGAAGAGTCAAGATTTGAACATGAATAGAACCTAGTATCTAACCTCCAAAGGTATTCATCCTAGAAATGAAAGAAACACAGTGTAAAATATGAAGTAGTCAAAGATGTACAAGGTATGGTGTATGCTAGAGGATAAACAGGTAAAGTAGGAATTTGTTCTTTCAGGGAATAATGGGTTTATCTTCATAGAGCATAGGCTATGTGAACAGGGCTTCTAAACGAAATTTATATGGAAAAGCATATACAGATTATATAAGGAGATTTGCTATAATATTGTACAATGTTGAATGACTGTCTCCTCTACAAGAGGTAAGCATAGAGATCCTTACTTGCATCTGTGTTTGGCACCAACATTAGCACTTAAAACTTTCAGTGGGCTATTCAGTCAAGCTTGGGTCATGTGTTCTACTAGAATAACAATAATAGTCATCTCAGTAGAGCATGGCTTAAAACAGATAACAAGTTTTTGCTAATTAAACATATATTTAGTTTCAGTTGATACTATATTGCTTAAAGTAGTATCATTACCATTTTTATAAATACCATGATGATGATGATGGTAGTGATTGCTGTTATTCCGCTTCCAGGATAAGAAAAATAAACATGATATGTAGGATGTAGCAACTCATGGGTTCCAAAGCAGTGACCCTTCATAGGGCATCTTTTGTGCCCTCCATGTCAGAGCTAGAAAAGAATTCCCTATTATACATTTTAGGACAGAAATCATAATCCTTTTATTCTATTCAGGAAGACACTATTTATAGTTATACTGTCATTTTCTCTCTTCAAATAGGGGAATTTATCAAAGCTTTGTATGAGTCAGATGAGAACTGTGAAGTGGATCCCAGCAAATGTTCATCTAGTGAACTGATAGACCATCAGAGCAACCTGAAAATGTGCTGTGAGCTGGCTTTTTGCAAGATCATCAACTCTTACTGGTGAGCTTATCTCATCCTCTGCCTGTGAAACTTAAATTTTTTCATATAAAAGTCATCACAATGTTACCTATTATTTTGCAACCAAAGGGGAGGGTCTTGGGGAAAAATTGAAAGTTTCCCTAATACGGTCCCATCCAAAATTGAAATATTCATTGTAAGCAGAAGTACTTTTGATCTGGCTATCTATATAAATATAATCTCTCCCCAGAATATTCGTACTATAGCCTCTAATATCAAAGGTATTTATTTTGCTTTCTAAAATATTTGCTAGTGTTGAACAGATGTGTTCATGAATTTTGATCATTGCTGTAACTCCAGCAATTGGTGAAATTTTGAAGATTTTTGATGAACAGTCTTTAGAGAGATTATGGTGAGTTATACTAAACCAGATGGTTTAGTCAGGAGCCTCATGCCATTTTCCCACTTTGCAAAACTAAATTTAAACTAATCCAGAGTTTTGTAGCCTTGGGTTTCCAGTCTCCATCTGGCCTCTGTGAATTTTCCACCCCCCTCTCAGCCATGAATCAGGTAAAACCTCATCCCAGAATTTCTACTAGGTCCTCCTCCTAGCCTGACTCTTAAGCAGAGATACATTGTGTCAAGGTGGAATCACTTGTGCTTTGGGTTCTGGTACTTCTGTGTTTAGAGGTCTCGGTATTTTTTTTTCCTTCCCTAGTGTTTTCCCTCGTGAGTTGAAAGAAGTGTTTGCATCATGGAAGCAGCAGTGCCTGAACCATGGCAAGCAAGACATCAGCGAGAGGCTCATTAGTGCCTCTTTATTTCTCCGTTTTCTGTGTCCAGCCATTATGTCTCCAAGTCTTTTCAACCTTATGCAGGAGTATCCTGATGACCGCACATCTCGGACTCTAACTCTTATTGCCAAGGTCATTCAGAACCTGGCCAACTTTGCCAAGTAGGTGATACTTTGTAACCACTTTAAAAACACAGTTTAAAAAAATACTTGAGGCCTAAAATTTGGATGAGAGTTGGGAGCCCCATCACTCATGTTTCACTGTGGTATTAATAAATATAGCAAAATATTGGAAACAACTTAAATAATCACTTCATAGAAGAATGGTTAAGTAACCTATAATACATGCATTCAATGGAATATTTGCAGGCACTACAAACTGTTTACCAAGACTATCCAATAATATAGAACATGAAAATAAAATTATATTAAATGAAAAGTGCTGATAAAATACTTTAGTAGAAAAAAAAGAGCAGAATAAAAAGTGGTATATATGCTGTTATCCAAGCAATATTAAAACACAAAAACATAAGTATAAGAAAGGTTGGGAGGAAGACAAATTCTGTGGTTACATTGTCTAAGACAACTATCCTGGCCACTTCAAAAAAGACAATTTTATGAAAAATGCAGAAGATGGAGGGGGCTGTTGTAGATTAAAAGAGACTAAATGCAATACTTGAAACTTATTTGAATCTCAAGTTGGAAAAAAATATATGTATGTCATTTTGGGGACAGTGGGTGCAATTTATAGACTGTAGATAAGATAATTTGTGAATAATGTTTTTAAAAGTTTTAGTGTGATAATGGCACTGGTTTATGTAAGAGATATTTCTTATTCTGAAGAAATGGATGCTAAACTATTTAGAGGTGATGTCTGCAACTTAGTTTAAAATGGTTCTGGAAAAAAGAAAGTATGTGTATAGAAAGAGAGGGTGTGAAAGCAAGCTTGTCAAAAATAACTGTTGGTTAATGTAGATGAAAGGCATATGGGTATTCATTGTATATTTTTTCAACTTTTCTGTAGGTTTAAAATTTTTCAAAAGAAAATTAGGAGAAAACAGTTGGGAAGGAAATATACTAAAATATAAACAGCAGATATATTTGGGTAACTTGAAAGAGGCATCCACACTTTTTTCTTTCTATGTTTCATTGTTTCAAACTTTTTTCAGTACGTTTATGTTATTTTTATAATTTATAGAAAATAAATTTAAGAAATGTCTGGGAAGGAATTCACATTTACAGAATTAACCACAGATTTACTCAATATTGATGCTTAAAGACAAGTTTCTATTAGCAATATATTGAAGAAAAAAATTAGAACTTCAGCGAACAGATTGTTTTCTAGTATAAATAGTGCCTTTTAGGGTGTACTATTTTAATTTTGTATAATTTATATATAAGTCAATGCAGAAATATAAATATTTATCTATATTTGAGCTAAAATTATTTATATTTTATTTTGGAACAGGTTTTATGGACTTAAACGAGGCCCTGAAGATAGCTAGAATCTAGATAGGCAAAGGAGAGAAGTTTTTTTCTAGTGCAAGTACATAGCATGGACAAAAGCTTGGGGAAGAAAAAATTGTATAATATATTTGGGAGACTTTGAAGAAGCTAGCAGTATTGAAGGTTTGTACTGGTGAGCATTTGGTAGATAAGTGAGGGCCGTACATAAAAATTTAAATACCAGAAGAAAAAAAAAGTTTTGGCTTTACCCTTTGGAGAATAGAAAGCTATTCAAAGCATTGGAATATTAAAGTGATATTAAGAAAGTATGTCATAGCATTTATCACTTACAGATAATAAAATTAGTCATTCCCTCCACAAAATAAAAAATGTCATAGTTCTGTGTAAAGTCAACTCAAAATGATCGTATCTCTCTTCTTGAATATGTTCTTTCTCATTTTCTCATCCTCTACTTCAGGTTTGGTAACAAAGAGGAATACATGGCATTCATGAATGATTTTTTAGAACATGAATGGGGTGGAATGAAGCGCTTTCTTTTGGAGATCTCTAATCCAGACACCATCTCAAACACCCCAGGCTTTGATGGTTACATTGATCTGGGCCGAGAGCTTTCAGTTTTGCATTCCTTACTGTGGGAAGTAGTTTCCCAACTTGATAAGGTAAAGTAGGTTCATGGAAGATAGAGAACTTGAATGTACCTGAATTCTGGAGAATACCTATAGAGCAATAGCACCACTCTTTCTAATTGAAAGCAACCTTTTACCTTGGAAATCTGAGAGGAAATGTTCATCACTTCTGAGTAAAATATGGGATCTACAACCATGAAATTCTAGAAAACCATGACATTATTAATATATATTTTTAATAATATCTGAATTAATGGGGTATGTTTCTCTAAATTTATATATACAGAGTGCATATCCGAAAACTTGACTAGAAACTAATATATTGGTATATACAGCCTTATGCATGTCTAATAGGATGAGATGAAACTTCATATGGTAATTTCTAACAAAAGTGTAGACTTAGCTAAGAAAATACTAGGTTTATCATCTTTAAGTTACTTTACCCATGAAACAAATTTTTGTACTTTGCAAGTCAGAGAGTTTCATGTAATTCTTAGTGCTAAAAGTTACTGTTTTCTTCCTTTACAGATGTGAATTAAGAATACAGAAAACAATTATTTTTAATCATTTGTTTGCTAAGAATTTTATTATGTACCATACTAATAAGTAAATGTACATCATGCCAATCATTCTGGAATTTTACAAAAGGGAATAAATTTGGTAGTAAAAAAATAGTCTAATGGAGTTTGGCTAGGCTGATTACAATAATTATTTATTGATGTTTTTGTTTGCTACAGGCACTTTATAAATATGTGTGGTGCTATGTTAGAATAACTTCAAAAGACAGTTATTTTTCTGTGATAAGGATTTATTTGTTTTCCTCTACTTTCCTGTTGATAAAAATGCTATACCAGTAAAATTTGGGGGGAAATGAAACCTATTAACAAAGACTACTTTGCTTAGGAAACATAAATGGTAGTGTGTCCTCCAGTGCTTTAAAACATTTGTAAAACAATAAACTGTTACTTATTCTTGAGGACCTTTTCTTCAGTTTTGAGAAATGCTAGCTAGATTTTTAAGTTGCAGCTATGCCAAAGGTAAATCCTTTTCATATGAATCCTGGCCCAACATTGTTGAGCAAGTAAAGGTATTCTTCAGATGGCATCTGTGCCTGTTTGAGTAGAAGAGTCTGCTGATTGTTGAGAAGACAGAGACCCAAAGGCAACTATGTCAAACGAACAGTTGAAGGGACCCATAAGGCCCCATGAGAACAAGAATTCCCTAAAGAAAAAAATAATTGAGATGGATAAAGAGTTAGTCTTTGTTGAATAACTGCATCTCAGTGGGATGCAGATTCAGTTATCATGTGAAATAGGCCTGATTTATTCAGTATCAAGATCTTTTTAACAGGCTTTGCTGTGAAAACACACTTTCTCCTTTTTAATCCCGGTTTGGTCCTGGGAACCAGGGAACCAGGGAACCAGGAATATATCTGGACATATCTCATAGAGAAAGTTGACCTGATTTTGCTGTTAAATTACACCAAAAATTGTCTTAACTGATGGAAACTCAGTTGGCAGTGGGTCAGGGATTCCAAGATTGACTGTGATAGTGGATGGCAGTATCATTTGTGGGCCCTGCAGTACTCTGGATTCCTGAATGCAGCACCTTGTATGTTGGCATGCATTTCTTTTCTCACATGATCCCTTTTCTTTAAAAGTTTTATCATACTAGCTGATCCTGTGGTCTTGAAGTTCTTTTGGTTAGAAGGAGTTTGGTTCTTCCCTTATCCTCCCCCAGCTTGATTTACTAGACTTCCAAAGATTTAGTTTGCTTTGCATGCCTATTTTAGTTGGAATGGCATTAGTTTGGTAGTTTTGAGCATGTCTTTTAATTTTTATTTGCATAATCCTGATTTCGATTTCCTTTCTTTCCTCAATGTCTGCTGTACCTTGTCTCGCCTCCATTCATCTCGACGCCATGGCTCTGCTGCTCCATAACAATGCATTATGAACCTGCCACTCCCATATGCAAACACCTGCCCTTCCCTCCAACCTACACCCCTCCATCAATGGCCATCGTTATGCCAAAAACAATCTGTGGTGGATGTCGCAATGCTTATTATCCAATTAGGGTGAAAATTCCTTCCTACAGGCGACCGTGGCAAAACTGGGGCCTCTCCCTCGTGTTCTTGCTGATATTACCAAGTCATTGACTAATCCAACGCCAATACAACAGCAACTGAGACGCTTCACTGAGCATAACTCCAGTCCCAATGTCAGTGGAAGCCTCTCCTCTGGGCTGCAGAAAATATTTGAAGACCCCACTGACAGGTATGAAAGAGAGGATTTGACTAGTATCTCAGAGAAAGATAATGTTTAGATTTAACAGAAGTATATTTAACCTATTTGTTGAATTTACAAGTTTAAAATCATGAGCAATTAAGACTCATCTGACCTGAGAGCAAGCAGTCCAATTATTTGTTACAATAATGCACAAGATCTGGGATAACTTCTTTTCTAGAATGATAGTATGGAGAGTTACACAGTATATTTTTAAAATTTCTATCTTGCTTAATGGAAGACTAAAGGTTTTATGAAATTGATGTTTCTATACGTTTTAGCATTCAAAATCTTGAAGAACCTCAGTTAAAACCATTTTATAGCTGACTATGTGAGCTGAACAGGTAGACACAATGTAGGCTTAGAATGTTTTTCTGGATTGGTAAGACTTGTGCCTTTAGCAGGGACCTTTCAGTTGTGCAATTAGAACTTCTCCTCTTGAAGGTTTAGACAAGTATGAATTGGAATATTTGAGGAAGGTTTCAAATTTAACTAGGAAATTACTGGAATCCTGAAGACAGTGGTGGGTTGGTATCTATAATGTTACTCTCTACCTTTGGAGAAAAAGTAAAAATGCTGGATTTTATTCTAAGAATTGTAATAATTCCCTAATTGGATAAAATCTGAGTTTCCAAAGAAATGGAAGTATCCACATAAGAACCTTCAGAGGAGTTTATATGCCTGAACTGAGTCATCTTAGCTATGTTGAATTTGTCTCAAGAGAAACTAAGTGTTCTTTCCTTTTCCACAGTGATTTGCATAAACTAAAATCTCCAAGCCAAGACAACACAGATAGCTACTTCAGAGGGAAAACATTACTGCTGGTTCAACAAGCCTCCTCTCAGAGCATGACTTATTCTGAAAAGGATGAAAAGGAAAGTAGCCTTCCTAATGGTCGGAGCATCTCCCTCATGGACCTCCAGGACACTCATGCTGCTCAAGTGGAGCATGCATCTGTCATGCTTGATGTGCCTATACGCTTGACCGGAAGCCAGCTTTCCATAACCCAGGTGGCCAGCATCAAACAGCTGCGGGAAACCCAGAGCACTCCCCAAAGTGCACCCCAAGTGAGAAGGCCCCTACACCCAGCCTTGAACCAGCCAGGTGGCCTTCAGCCCTTGTCCTTTCAGAACCCTGTCTATCACCTCAATAACCCAATTCCAGCAATGCCAAAGGCCTCTATAGATTCCAGTTTGGAGAACCTAAGCACTGCCAGTTCCAGAAGCCAAAGTAACAGTGAAGACTTCAAGCTCAGTGGGCCCAGCAATAGCAGCATGGAAGATTTCACTAAACGTAGCACTCAGAGTGAGGACTTCTCCAGGCGGCACACTGTGCCAGATAGACACATACCTCTTGCGTTGCCCCGACAGAATAGTACTGGACAGGCCCACATCCGAAAAGTGGACCAGGCTGGTTTAGGTGCCCGAGCCAAAGCCCCACCATCCCTGCCACACAGTGCTTCCTTGCGTAGCACCGGGAGCATGTCGGTGGCATCCGCAGCCCTGGTGGCTGAACCTGTGCAGAATGGGAGCCGGTCCCGGCAGCAATCCTCTTCGTCCAGAGAGAGCCCTGTTCCCAAAGTGAGAGCAATCCAGAGACAGCAGACACAGCAGGTAGGTGCGAGTGCTAAAGGGGTCTGGCTTCTACTTGGTCTGTCTGTTTATTTGGTTATTTATACATAACCAATTGGGAAATCCAATTGTTAACAAGATTTCCACTTAAAAGCAACCTTTCAATGGAAAGAGGAAAGGAAAAATTGGGGAGGCTTCTGCCCAGGTGAGACTGCAGAATGTAGTTTGACTCATTACACTTAGGCATCTAACAAACTGCAGGGGCCCCCTTCCTTCTCTTCAAGCAGCAGAGCTACTATCTCAGTTTGCACTTAGAACAAATCTGTGATGTTGAATGAATAGATACTTAAAATCTGTAGGCCAAAGCAACTATATTTTGGGAATCTGAAAATTAATCCTTCTTACTTTTTTTTCTTAAGCTTCCAGAATAAAGGTTTGCATTCTGAGCCAAGAGTTAAATGTGACTGCTCTCCACTCCATCCCTCAACTCCCTGTGGAAATACAAAGTCCCATGTGCCTTTTCCTGGAAATGGCTACAAAAATAAAAACTTGAACACCTATAGAGTCAAAGTAAGGGAGAGAAGAAAAAGATAGATGCACAGGTGGAAAAGGAAGTATTCTAAACATTTCCAAATCGCTCACATTTCTGTTTACATGGACAAGCCCAGCTAGCGTCACATCCAATCTTAATATAGAATTTTTTAATTTTTTCTTGACAAATAAAAAGCTTTGCCAAGAAATTAATCATTTCTTCCTCCCATATTACATTTTGAAGCATCAATACATATTTTCCCTTTGAAACAAACTAGTGTTAAAAATATATATATACACATACATACATATAATTTTTTCATATATATAATATATATATCTTTATATATCTTCCATCTAAAAAGATTTTTCTCCTAAAAAAAGCATTGTTTTGTTGAATTTATTTTTTTAAACTTAATTATAGTGCTAGAAAATAGTTCTATGACAAATCCTTTTATGCAGCAAAATAACTGGGCAGGGAGACTATAATGAATCCCCGTTTGTATCTGTAATATATTTGCATTTTTACAGTTTAGGCTCTTACTGGTATGGCTGCTTCTGCCTCCAGTCTGCTGTGAGCAGAGCCCCTTGCCCCTACTTTGATTATTTAGAATTGGAATATTTCTAGAATCCTTGGATGTAGAAACAGAAGAAGGGATGAAAAGCATGACTAACCTAAGCTGTTTCTGGAAGCAGAGTTCCTGGGCTAAACCTCCTAGTTGGTCATTCTTCACTGAGTAATACAGTTTATCTAAAGTCTTATATTTTTCATTTTTATTTTTTTGTTTTTCCCAAAATTTCACCAAATCATTTGATTTAATAAGCACTTTTATTTAAAGAAAAGGAAAAATACATATCTTTTATGTGTATCATATGTATTTTTATATGTAAATGTGTGAATATATAAACATAAAATGTATGTGTTAGGAAACTTCATTCTCATCTTATTGTGAAGTAGTTTCCTCACATTGCTTTTGTGATATACTCTTGTTGGGATCAACTACTTTCAGAGAATTAAGGTGTTTATTGGGAGGAGAAGGGAAAAATACATAATTTTACGAATTGAATACTGTGTAGAAGCAAGTAATCTACTCAGGGACTTAGAGCAGCACGAGGGCTCTGAAGATAAAATAGGGTTAGCGAAGAACATGAGATCGGCAGAGAAGGATGGGACAGGGAAAGTGTCCTCCACCTGCTTTTCAGAAGTGTACTTAGAAACCTCAGCCCTGTACAGCAAAGGAAAGTAAAGATTCTTTTTTTTTCCTTTTGCTTACCCATTCCTTCTGTGTAATGGAGTCCTCAGTGACTCCATGAGGGCCCATGACTCACGCTGGTTGTTTATTAATATTATAAATTAAATAGCCTTTTTTGTGCTCATCTGGAACCAATTGTCATTTATGACATTTTTACTTTAGGATAATATAATACGTAATGCATAAGCACATAATACATGCTTCTGTGGGTTATGAATAGAGGGCTGCCTGGATGGGGGGCAGGAAATGCATGCAGTCTCCAAACAACAAATATAAAATTTCATTTTTGTGTCACAACCATTAATGCATCAGGGAAATATTTTTTGGCATGAAATGGAGTACAGACAGTGAGATGTCCAGGTACAACTTTGAATATTCATTTCTGTTTATACTTTTGCTGGTACTGCCACTGTCATATCAGTTGAAGAATAAATCACTGTATTTTGATTGCTCAAGTTTCTGTTTTTTTCTACACTGGTTTTTGGTTTATTATTTTGAACTTACATCATTATTTATTTATTTATTTATTTATTATTTTGAAACAGAGTCTTGCTCTGTCACCCAGGCTGGAGTGCAATGGTGCAATCTCGGCTCACTGCAACCTCCACCTCCAAGGTTCAAGCAATTCTCCTGTCTCAGCCTCCTGAGTAGTTGGGATTACAGGTGCTCACCACCACATGTGGCTAATTTTTTTTATTTTTAGTAGAGACAGGGTTTCACCATGTTGGCCAGGCTGGTCTCGAACTCCTGACCTCAAGTGATCTGCCTACCTCAGCCTCCCAAAGTGCTAGGATTACAGGCATGAGCCGCTGAGCATGGCCTTGTCTTTTATTTCTTATATTTCTGTTTCTTGCTTGCTTTGTTCATCTCACTCCCATGAAGCCTCTGAAGTTCTGTATAATCAGCACATTTTTAAGGCAAATTCCTTTACATATTTTAATTGCAAATTGTGTGGGGAATTCTCTCCCAGAAACTAGAGGATTTCTTTGTGGGAATTGTTCTGTAGGTGGTTGTAATTATCAGTGGCTTTGTCCCATGCAAATTCCATTTATATTTTCCCACAAAGGAGCGGCCATTGTTGGCAGAGTAACTGGCTTCAGTCTTCTACATCTAATGAGTAGGAAGAAAATAAAATCCTAATAAAACAATTTACAGATAAATTTTTTTCAAGAAACTGTCTTAATTTTCTTACTAATTTCAGCTTCTGTTTAAATTGCTTTTTTCTTATTTTTCTATTTTGTTTTTGATGAATCATGTACTTTATACAAATGATAGACTTTAGGTACAATACAAGTCGTTCAGATTTAGCATGTTTCCTAATCCTAGAAATTTGAATTTGATGAGACCTTTTAAAATAGATAATTGTCAAGCCTGTTAGTATGATGCTGCAGTGTTCACATATGGATTGGTTGAACTCTCTCCTAACCAACCTCTTCAAGAACTCTCAAAGTTTATGTAATAATTTAATCAGCCCTTTCTTTGGTGTTGATAATAGAAGTATTATTCATTTATGGGACTCCGACTATTGCACACTATGAAGCTGAAACCAACTGGTCTTGTTTATATCTAGTAAATACTAGCAAGGAACAGAAAACTAGCCTCAGCATAACCAGGCTATGACTCATTTTATCAGTGAAACTGCTTTGTCAGGCTCTTTTGCCCTAAAGCATAACTATTTTTCCAGGGAAACCCTATACAGCTTTATCTTGAAAGAAAGATATTTCTCATGGGAATTCCTTTTTCTTCTTCTTTTTTATTATCTTTGATGATCATGTTGAAAGTCAGTGGTTACAAATTCCCTTTCTAAGGCTATTTCTAAGCAAGATGGGATCTGAACCACTTACTAACCTCCTCCCTCAATTTCTTGGACTGTAAACTAGAGATATTTTTTGCTTTTTATCTGGCTTATTAGGAGATGAAACAATCATTGAAAAGAAGCCTCAAGCATAGAATATTCTTCTCTTAATAATAAATTATATTTTAGTAATGAATTCTAAAGATAATCCAGAATAATAGAGTAATATTTTATTGAGCATCTGTTATGCATTTAACTAGTCAGTATCATTTAAAAGAACTGTATGATATGATGCCCATTAAATTGTCTAATTGGAAAATAAGAGTAATACTCATAAGACAGGAATATATATAAAAGATAGTATATAGTTTTTTCATTTGAAGAACATATTACAACAGAAAAAATCCTGAAACAAAAATCACCTGTTTCCTTTCAATCCAGCACAATATTTTTTATTTATTCAGTATTACTTTCCAGCCTTTTTACAATTTTGTGAAGGTTATATCATTAATAGAAGGAATAGTTAGGATTGATCTATTTGGTCACCTTTATTTTTATTATTTTGACCACCACCATATGCCAAGCAGAGTGCTAGGATGTATTAGGAAGTGGCTGAAAATAAGATTTGACCAATAAAAGAGGAATAAACTGGGAAAGCCCAGTTCCCATTACAATTTCTTGTAATTCATTGCCCATTATGTTAGTATTTCTGAAGATACTGTAGCTACCACTATCACCAGTGGATTGAACCAACTCTTGATTGTACGACTTCTCACTTATCAGTTAAAGCCTAGATTATCCTAAAGTGGTTTCTTGTTGTCGTTGTTTAATATGCTTTTAGGGGCTAAGAACTCTCCTTGGTATGTTCTTAGGAATACCATTAGTTTGCAGTGCATGTAAGGGCGCTTGACAAATAGTTACCCATAAGAAATCACAGGGAAAGTAAGTTCATTTAAGCAACATCTTGTTAACTATATAAACAAGTAACAAATTCAAAACAGTAAAGTTATTATTAGTTTTAGTGTTACTTTATCTCAAACAGCTATAGAATAGAAAAATCCTGGTTTCACAATAAAGCAGCTTTTCCATGCCTGCCCTCTGTGCTAAAGGCATCAGATTGTAAAACTAAAATGTCATTTTGCTTCTTTAAATACTGACTTTCTGTTAATTTTTTAAGACCCAATTTTACAGTCTTTTGCCTTCCAGGTCCACATATATCAAATATAAACCTAAACCCTTATTACTACTATTTTATTTACCAATACTAAAGCAATTTATTGTGCTCTGATCTTAAAACCCAGTAGGAGGAGAACTGTAGTGTGGGTGTATAAAGTATCTTGCAGTTTACAGATTTTTACATGCTGTCTCATGGTTTCTCATAATAACTTTTGATATGTGCAGTTATTATTTAACTTTTACAGATGTTACTATATCGTAAAGGCCAATATTCCCACAAGTGTGAGTTTCAGAATTATTTTAGTGTATGCAAGGTACTTATTTAATTAATCATGTAATTATTTTAATAATTAGAAAAATATATAACTATTAAGATAAAAATATACCTATAAATATTAAAATGTATATAATAGCTGACTTATTATTTTGCTGATATTGCTTAGCATAAGGGCTTAGCTAACTAAAAGAAGGTTGTCTTAAATGAGAACACAAGGAGGACACAGGGAGGGGAACAACACTGGGGCCTGTCAGGGAGGGTGGGAGTAGGGGGTGTGGGGAGAATTTTAGGAAAAAAAGCTAATGCATGCTGGGCTTAATACTTCGATTATGGGTTGATGGGTGTTGTAAACCGTCATGGCACACATTTACCTGTTTAACAAACCTGCACATCCTACACATGTACCCCGGAACTTATAAATAAATAAAATAATTTAATATATATAAAATAAAAATAGTGGTTGTTTTAAAAGACAAAATTAGTAACTCTATCAGTGATAAGGTGGTTATGATAAAAATAATGAAAGTGATACAAAAATAAAGTATAAAAAACACACCTACATACTACAGTGGAAATAGACTTTTATGGACTAAGAGTTACTGAAATTTAAGACATGTTTATATGTTTCTAGATCCACTGGAGAAAATGGCTTTATAGAAGAAATTTCTAGAAGTTCATTTACAGCTGCTTAGTGTGTGCATGTCTATTTATATAAGCTATACACATTCATCCATGAAGCTATTTTTATTGATATAGATCTATAATCTGTAAATTTAGGCATGAAGCTATTTTTATTGATATATATATATATATATATCTATAATCTGTAAATCAACTAAACCAGATCCTTCTTCACACCTTTAAGAAATGTCCCTGTGTTACTTTTGCATGTGTAAGTCTTAAAGTCTCTCCCAGCCCATCTCTGATAATCTTTTAGTCTCTGTAATCAATCTTTTAATCTGGTCTTTCTCACTCTCAAGTTCATCAGAATACCCCTTCTTTGAAAATATTTATTTAGAGTTTAACTGGGTTCTATTTCACAATGATATGAAGATCCTTCAGTTGTAATGTCTGTGATGGGAGAGAAAATGCCCTTCAATTATGAAATTCTAGAATTCTGGTCCTCAAAATACAAATCCCTCTAATTATTATAAAAGGCTAACTCACATACCAAGTTTTGCACTCTCTCTCACACGCGCTCTCTCTCTCTGAGGCATGACAGAGGGGAAAAAGTTGTGTATTTCCACTATTGTTTGTGGAAAAAGGACTAATGTTGAGTAGCCTAATATGAACTGTAATATCTAGGGCCAGTTTTTGAAACATAAAAATAGTAATTACCGACATTGAACCTTTCTGTTGCACTCCGAAGTTGCCAAAGAATTTTCACATATATTATGTTATCCTCACAGCTCCCTATGATATGATCAAGATAGTTGGTGGTGGTGGTGATGCTGATGTTATTTCTATTCAGTAGATTAGGAAAATAGTATTTAAGAGATTAAGTGAGTTAACTACTAAATAGCAGAGTTGCAACTCTCTTACTTGAGTGTCAAGAATTCTTGACCCTGTGTATCTGTATTGGAAAAGGACAACTTACCTAACTATCCGAACTTGGGTAGACTACCCAGTATCCATCATTTTGATCCTTTTTCAAGAAATTTTCTGGTATAAGGACTCTTGAGTGGTCTTAATCTGTCACACAGTCAGTGTTCTGTAAAGATAACCAATATCTCTTGTCCTTCTCTTTCTCTAAATTATTAATAGGAAAACTAAGTAGATGGTGCAAAAGTGATGGCAAAAACCGCAATTGCTTTTGCACAACCTAATATTTGGCATTCTGTGTGCCAAATATATAAATGGGCACTTTGTGAGTTCGTTTAGCAGTAATCAGTTTTTTTATTTCTGATTGTCTCTGGGTTAAACAGATGTTTTGACCATCAAGTTAAGCTTTCTTTCTCTTATTTTATCATAAAAGACTTTTATGGCATAAGAGACTTTTATGGCATAAAAGACTTTTATGGCAGATACCATTTATTAATTTTGCAGGCAATATGTTACGTACCAGCATTTGGGCCACTGGGCAAATTAACAATTTTAAGGCTTTGGCTTTCTTTAGAGGGAGAATAAGGCTGCTTCTTGTGTATGATGTATACAACTTTCTATTAAGAATAATTGGCACTTATACAAATGGATAAGAAATCTCCTTTCCTACCCCTAGCCTTAGCGTTAGTAAAATAATACTTAAAGCTAAGAGTATGTATTAGAAAACTGAGAGATCACAGTTAACGTCTTCCAAGAATAGCTGTTTTGAAACAGCATGTGGGTAAGCTGTTAACGGAGATGCTAATAACTGTTTCTGATGCAGGTTCACTCACCTGTAGACTCTGCCACAATGTCCCCAGTAGAGAGAACAGCAGCCTGGGTTCTGAACAATGGGCAGTATGAGGAGGATGTGGAAGAAACTGAGCAAAATCAAGATGAAGCCAAGCATGCTGAGAAGGTAGAACCTAGTCCGCTTCATCTACTTACTGATCCCCAAATGATAGGCCACTAAAAGAGTTATCTAGCTAAGAACATAAACTCCTCCCACCCACATCTTCACCTCTACCCCTTATATTAATCGTCCTATACATATCTGTAAAATAGATCTGTGGGGTATGTGTGTGTGTATGAATATACATGGAAAATGTTCATTTTGCTAGGGGGTGGCAGTTAGCTACTATTTTCTTTTTAATGTAGATGCCTTAATCAAGGGGATACTCTGCTATTCATTTCTAGTCATTTTAGGTAAGTATTTCGTGTTTTTATAAACTTGTTGGTCTTCACCCAAGGACAAAATTACCCTAGGGCAAGACATCGTTATCTTCGTAACAATTTGGTTTTAGTTTTAGGTTTTTTTTTTAACCTTTTCTGGATAACGAATGTATAGCTCTGTAGATGACTGTTAAAAGGACATTATCTATTGTTAGAGTTTGTTGTTTTTGTTTTTTAATGAAAAGTTGACATGGGGAAAGGGGTTATCAAACAAGAACCTGGACATCATATATAGCATTATATTGTTTGTCAACAAGACAATTAGTTTCTTTTTATCAGCATGATATTCCTGTGTACTCAAACCCCAGCCACAGCAACTACAGTACAGGAAAGGGCCATGTAACCAATTGATTCCCTGAATTTATGTAAAGCTTCTTAGTGAGAACACAGGCATGTATGTTCCAGCAAGCAGTACCAAATCGGGCAGGTGAGTCATATTGCGAAAATGGGCCAAGAAGGAACATTAATTGGCCCCGGAGAACACGTAGGCCTTTGTTTAGTGCTTGTGACTGGAAAGCAGCAATAACCTCTGCCACGAAAGCTTATTTCTTGATTTAGGAGCTTAATGTTACAGAAATGTTGATTGTTCTCTTAAAGGGCTGATTCTGGTAGAACAAAGGAATGGCAGTCTGATGAGCTAAAACACGTCAGAGATCCTGTGGTACAGATAATGATGCAGAATCTTTGTCTCTTGTAGACAACTGACTTTTGGCGTATTTTAAGTGATTTGTCAGACTTTTAAGTACTTCATCTGATTTTGCCCACTTTCATTTGATGCCATCACAGATCGGATGTGGCTTGCAGCAATGGTAGCTTTAGTGTAGAGACACATACATACTTATGTAGAATTTGGAATGCCACGTAAAGATTAAAAATGTAATTTTTGTAAGATTTTATGTCAGTTGATAATTTTAAAGAATATTAGGAACAGTATAGGAAATGACAGCACAGCCAGCGTCTAGCTACATTGCTTAGGGTTTCTTTTGTTAAATAAATAAATAAATCGCTAATTTCTAAAAGCAGTGTAACTCCAGTTTTTCTCTCCTTGCCTCCTCTGCCCTAGTATGAACAAGAAATTACTAAACTGAAGGAGCGCCTAAGAGTGTCCAGCCGGCGACTGGAGGAATATGAACGCCGCTTGCTGGTGCAGGAGCAGCAGATGCAGAAGCTGCTGCTGGAATACAAGGCCCGACTGGAGGACAGCGAGGAGCGTCTCCGAAGACAGCAGGAAGAGAAAGATAGCCAGATGAAAAGCATCATCAGCAGGTTAGACATCACCTGGCAGCAGATGTGGGCTAGTTAGCAGACAAAGAATTGAGGAGACGATCCACAGAATCCTGAAGGAATGGCAGCAAAAGCCATTTTTATCCTTGTGGTACTCAATACAAATGTGATGACTGACTGTGTCTCTTAAAATATCCTGAATACGAGACCTTGGCACTTCCTGTGAAGATAAAGATAATCTGTTTGTCTTTAACCATAATGATTAGAAAACATTAATAGTAGGTGGTTTACTTGAGAAATCTTAGAGGAGAACTGGGTTTTAAAAATGTAAATATCAGGCTGGGAATGGTGGCTCATGCCTGTAATCCCAGCACTTTGGGAGGCCGAGGCAGGTGGATCACCTGAGTTTGGGAGTTTGAGACCAGCCTGACTAACATGAAGAAACCTCATCTGTACTAAAAATACAAAAAATTAGCCAGGCATGGTGGCACATACCTGTAATTCCAGCTACTTGGGAGGCTGAGGCAGGAGAATCACTTGAACCCAGAAGACAGAGGTTGCAGTGAGCAAGATCACACCACTGCACTCCAGCCTGGGCAACAAGAGCAAAACTCCATCTCAAAAAAAAAAAAAGTAAATATCCAATGCCCAAGACTAAATTAATCTTTCAAAATGAGTCCAGAAACATGGAAAGGAATTTTATAGGATATCTTTGGGACCAGAGGACCTCTTTTGAGAGTGCTACAGATACCAAGGGAAAGTAAGGGAGGAGTCATTTTTTAACCAAACACTTAACATAGCACTCGCCATGGGACACGCACTTTTCTAAGCACTTTACACATAATAGTTTGTTTAATCTCTACTATGCATTGTTGTTATTCTCATTTACAAATAAACAAGCAACAAATTCATTAAGTCACTTGCCAAAGGTCACATAGTGATGCACCAGGATTTGAATCCAAGCAATCTGACTCCAGATTCCATGCTCATAACCACTATGCCTCAATATTCGTAAAGTGCTATGGACAGGTCAAGTAAACAGAACTGTTTGTTGTTTTAATAGTGTGGAGGTAAGTGATAGCCTTTCTGAGAGGTATTTAGGTAGACTGGCAGAATTAAACATCAGTGAGTTAAAATGTGAATGGCAGACAGAAAACAAACTAGACATGTAAGTGTAGAGTACTCACTGAGGAGACATAGCCATGCAAGGGAAGAGAAAGTGGGCCAGATTTAGGGTAACTTGAGATTAAGAGAGGGTTGTTTGGTTTTTGTTGCTTGGTTTGATATTTTAAGATGAAATAAGTTGTGTTCAGGAAGGAATCTGAGAGAGAAGAGGGAGGAAATGATTATGGGGTTACTGTTCCAAAGGAGATGAAAATGTGTGGGATCCAGGCACAAGGGGAAAAATCAACCTTAGATGTCTTCTTCCAAGGTGGCGGAGAAGAAAGAAAAGATGGTTGCAGGTGTCCTTAGGAAGGACAGAACATTGACTGTGCGGAATTTTGAGTTTTCTTGTTCTCTACACTACCTGGCCCTCTCTTTGAAGATGCTGATATATCCTTCCTGCCACCTTCTAGGCTAATGGCTGTGGAAGAGGAACTGAAGAAGGATCATGCTGAGATGCAAGCAGTTATTGATGCAAAGCAGAAAATAATCGATGCACAGGTAAGCAGGTTTTGAATCTAATAGAGGGCACTTGTTTATAACAACAATTATTTCCTGACTTCTCACCCTTGCAAATGCCAAGGCAGTTACCAGAAAATGGGTCATTGGAAAGTTCTCGACATTCCCTTTTGAAGACTAAATGAGTGTCTGTGTGACCTCCATTATTTTTGCTTTCTTTCACTGGTGACAAGTCTGTTTACTCAGCAAAGTATTAGCGTGTTTATTGCAGTTGCTTGACACATCTCAACCTAGTGCATGATGGGGTTTGCTTCTTTCCTTATGGAAAGGAGGGCATTTTCTAAGGGGGTAATTGTGAAAAGTGCACTGCATGTGTCTGGCTTGTGACCTCCACTGACCATTGCTTGGCTGTGCTGTTCACGGTCTTGTCAGTCACGTCCACTGCCATCAACCTTTTGCCCCAGACAGTAATGGAATTGCCGGGGAAAGACAAGGTTGTAAAAAGGTACCTTTCCTTGTTATTCTTTTGGCTCAAGGTTTAGCATTGCTGCTCGGATGTGCTTGGCTGCTCTTCTTTGTTGGTGCTGTGCTTAGAGAGCCTCTTTTGATAACACTTTAAAAAAAGACAAGATTGTTGAAATCAGAACCTAGGCTTCTGCTCACTGTAGCTTACACCTGTGACACCAATGAGATCAAGACTGCCAAGAGCACCTCACAGGGACACATCAATGATTAGAGCAAAATCCAGGAGGCAGGAAATATTTCTAACTCCTTTTTTTTTTATTTTATCATTGCAAAATATGGTTATATTTCTTAGAGTGAAACAAATAACAAAAAGCAGGTACAGTGTTGATGGTTTTGATAGTGGCTGATCTAGCCACTGAGTGTATTGCTTCCCTGAAGATAGCCTATCCAGGTTTGCATTTTTTCAACCTTCAATACCATATCATATCCCTAAACTGGGGGGAAAAAAGAGCAAGGATTTTATGCATAGATGGCCTACTCCCTTCTCTAGGTATCAGCTAGTAATCAACATATTTTAGAGCCCTCAGTATTCTTAAACATGTACTTAACAGTCTAGTTTCCTTACAGAGTCCATGTGAAATGAGGTTTATTTTTCAACAACATAGAGAGGGAGGCTGATGAAAGCACAGTCATGGAAAGAATGCTTCATGGGCCTCATACTCCTTTAAACACTAGACTTGGAAGTCAAGTGAGAGTTGTGATGATGCTCTCATCAGCACAGCTCCTTAAAATATGTTGAATTCTGGAACTCTAGAGTTTCTGGATGCATAGACATGCTGAGAATCAGAAGAAAGGTCTGCGGTAATTATCTTACTTGGTCCTTTGAAAGAAATCTTTTTACATGTCCCCAGGGTAGGTGAAGTAAGGGTAGTGGAGACTAAGCCATCTCACCACTCATACTACAAAATTCATCCCAGAGACTGTAGAAAAACTGCGTGGATAAACAAGGCAATTGAGTCAGGAAAACTAATGTTGGTAGATTTTCACTTTTGAATTTTAATATAACAATCTAAAGCAAGGAGAGTTCTATTCATAACTGCACCAGGAGAGATCATACTACCAATGAGATAGAACAGACTAAATAATTTCAACCGGTTTGAAAGTGTCAGTCTTGGCCAGGCAAGGTGGCTCACGCCTGTAATCCCAACACTTTGGGAGGCTGAGGCAGGCGGATTGCTTGAGCTCAGGAGTTCAAGACCAGCCTGGGTAACATGGTGAGACCCATCTCTACAAAAAATGCAAAAATTAGTCAGACGTGGTGGTTCATGCCTGTAGTCCCAGCTACTTGGGAGGCTGAGGTGGGAAGATCGCTTGAGCCCAAGAGGTCAAGGCTGTGGTGAACCGTATTTGCGCCATTGCACACCAGCCTGAGCAACAAAGTGAGACCCTGTCATGGAAAAAAAAAAAAAGTAATAGTCTTAAGCAGAGGGAGTTTGGGTGTGCCACAGTTGTGGTTCTGTACCCAGGCTGACAGGACAGCCTCATGATTAGCTCCTGAAGATTTCTACCCCATCCCCTAATTTGACATTAGGGCTAGGCAACTGAGTATAAAGCAGAAGTCACCCGCTAGGCATAGAAGGTAAAAGCCAGGGAGGGAATCTCATTGATTAGGGCTCAGATGCTCTGGAAAGTACAAACTTTCTCTCAATTAACCAGGAGGGTGTCATATGCATGAATGGGAAAAATGTTATCCTCAAACTGTCAAACTGGTGGTCTGGCTAAGCTAGTTAATATTTTGAGTCTGTTTTTCAAGACACTGGTTTTGAAATGGTTTGGTTCTCTGGACTATTTTGATACAATCAAGGGACTTTTCACAGATGAATATCCAGCTGCTTCCATTAACCACTCAACAGCAAGGACCACTCTCAACTAGTGAATCAAATCATACTGGGATTGGTTAAATATAATAGATTACCTACTCAAACACGGATGTTACTAGATAATAAATTATTCTACCAGAGGCCCACTACGGATCCCTAAAGAATAGTTGGGATAAGCCACTAGACTATATTCAGAAAACCTCTGCACCGTGCATAGCACAAATCCTAAACACTGTAGTTAAATTTTTAAAAATCAGTGTCCTTAAAAGGGATGTTTCTCAATTCCAGCTGTTGGCTTACTGATACATTCAGATTTTATTATAGCAAAAGACTTTAAATATCCTTTGACATTCTTTGTAATGAATGACTTTTATATCAGATCCTTTCTTTGTAAGGATGAATCTTATCTCTTAAGTGAATGAGGGAGCAGAGCAGCCCTTCTGGCATCATTTAATAGAATGAAGACATGTTTGGGGTGAAAGCTTCCCAGAAAAGTAACTCATAACTTTTATGTCAATGCTTCCCAAAATACTACCAGCCAGGTGCCCAGTGAACTGGTTTTCATCTCTCTCAGTAGCCCTGTGCCCCCACCAGGAAAATCTTGTCTCTGAATTCAACCTCTGCTGCTCCTTGAGTCATTTCATGCTACAAAGCACAGGCCTGCATCCGCCGCTTTCTAACAGGAACTGCAAAAGGACGAGCACTCCTTTGGTGAGTGGCCGAAGCACCTGTCCTGGACTTTGTAGCTTCTCCATAAGGATCCTAGTGATGAGTATAAGGATCCATTTCTTAAATAGCAGACCAGAGAATGTGCTACCTTTCACCCCTGACCGTGAGGAGACACTAGCTCCAGAATATCTCTACGTGACTCAGCTTTTCAAGAGAAAAGCTTCCTCCTATGAGAAGCAAAGCAGCTGCCTAGTTACTGTTGCAAGTGATATCTCCGCTGTGTTAAATTACAGGTCATAAATGGAGATGAGATTATTCAAACAGGCAAGTAAACCCTGCGTCCGTTCTCTAGCTGAGCAGTTCCCAGCCCTGGCCCAGTGCACTGGCCTCCTACACATTCCAGCTCCTGCCATTCCCCACATGGAAATCCTTCCTGTCAGGCGTGGACTAGATTGCTTTCCCTTACAATCCAGGCAGAATTTAAATGTCAGAGCATCTTTTGCCAACTGAACTTGACTTTCATAAGTCTCTTAATTGATTTTTTTTTTTTTTACATTTTTGTTTTATTTTGAGAGGTTGGCAGTAGGAGGAATTACAAAGGGAATTTCTTTATGTGGAAACTTTCAGCTGTTTAGTAGGGGCGTTGTTTAGCGTCAGTTGTTACCTTTTTAGGCAATAAGTAATTACAGTCATTCTTAGCCTTCTTTTTGTCCCTTTAAAAATCAAATTTTTCATGAATGACTGATTTATTTTTGGATGAACCCTAGAGAATCCTAATGTCCTTAGTATTGAGACTTTATAATTTATCCCAATTCTGAAATATCTTTTGTTTAGTCATTCAAGAAATTATTAGTTACTCAGTTTAGAGATAGATCATTCCTAATAATGGGGGTGGAGAGGAGGGAATATCATATTTAGCTCTTATCTCCTGTTTTCTAGTATTCACTGGCCAGTTCTTACCTATTGGCTTTTAAAAGATCTATATTTGTTATCCTAGTAAACTTCATTGGCTATAATTTTTTAAATAATTTTTATTTTTAAAAAGCCTTGCAGCTCTTTAGTTTTGCCTATCCTTAAAATGAATTACTTTCCCAAAACAGAAAGCATCTTAGACTAGATGAATGGCTTGTTAATAACGCTGATTTTGTGTATCTTACCACATGAGTTCTCTATCAGGGAAAAGAAGGATTTTTTTTTTAGTGATAATGACAAGCAAGAGCTGGTATGTTGTTGTTTCTTTTTTTAATATTCTTTTGAAACTGACAACCAGCACTGCTGTCTTACAGACCCTACTCTCCTGCCCCCAGGAAGCAGGAGGGTAAAGGGAAGTGTTACTTGATGCCGTGGTGGTATGTGATTTTGCCTAGATTTTCCCAGGGCCATGGTGTGCACTCTGCATGCTCCCAGTAGCATGTGTCCCAAAGTGCAGCCCTACATGGCGGCCCTGGGTAGCTGCTGTTTTAATAGTAAGGAGCGGCAGTAGCCATCAGCCCTGCTACCTCCTCTCTGAACTTTACCATGACGAAACTTTGTCATGCTTTTCTCAGGGTAAAATTTTAAAACCCCTAGGGTCGTAAAGTTCCTTTTGGCTTTGGAGTTGTTCCTCATGTGTTATTTTCTTTTTAATTTTGCAGGCATAGGTAAAGACTGTTTTCTGTGCTGTTTTATAAAAACTATGGACTTCATGTTAGAAACGTTCTGAAATGATTTACTGAGCTGCTGAAGTTAAGATCAGGGTATCTCTCCTAATCTTTATAAAACTGATAACATTTTGATAAAATGATTTTATTAAAAACTTTTAGATAGTCCTACTTTCCTTTAGTTAGCTAACCTTCCCCCCCCCCCCGTTTCCCCCCCTTGGTTTTTGCATGTGTATAGTCAACAATGCTTGGTTTCCAAATATTGTTTCTAAAGCATTTTTTTTTCAGAGACTCAAAAGTAAAGTAAAAGCAATCTCTGCATTGGGCAGCCCTCCCGGAGTAACTCTGAGCTGGAATGGGTCTAGGAGCCTGTGTTCTCTGTTTGTTCTCATGTGTTATGTTGATGGCATTCCCTCTTCGGCCACATCTCCCTCCCCATATTCAAGTAACTCCTTGGTCTGAGCTTTTTGGCTGCTGATTTCCCCTCTTGCTGTTGCATCCTCACCTTGTTGGTGACTCTACACTGCCACCATGTATTGTTTTAATTTTGAGCACAATGTGAATTCTTTCCAAGTGTGACTGATGCACCCTCTTTTGGGGCTGAGAACCCATAGATCACATGCTCTTCTCCTCTGTGAAATGAAACCTCTGGTGCTTCTTTCTTTGCCACCTAATTTCCATGTTTCAGTTTTGACCAAAAGCACTTAGTATATAGTGAGGCAGCTTGAGACCTCTGTTGCATAGTCTGAAGTAACACGTGGTATCACTTTTGCCTGACAGCCTAATGTCCCAAGAGATTATTAATAAAAAGTCCTGCTGTGCTGAAAGGAAAAGAGAGAGAGAGAGAGACAGACAGACAAAACATAGAAACCCATTGGGCTCAGGGGTAGCTCAACCTGACCAGTGCACAGAAAGAGGCAGAGACGTTCCATTTGTCTGGGAAGCACCATGCATACGGCTGTTTGACAGAAAGCACTGGACTAGTCATTCAGTAAAGAAAGCATGTTAGCTCCTACCTGTAGCCTGAATAAAGCCATGATTGGTGTGTTGTAGGAAAAACGGATCGTGTCCCTGGATTCAGCCAACACCAGACTGATGAGTGCGCTGACCCAAGTGAAGGAGCGGTACAGCATGCAGGTCCGCAATGGCATCTCCCCTACCAACCCCACCAAGCTTTCCATCACGGAGAATGGTGAATTCAAAAACAGCAGCTGCTGACGGGCTTTGTGAATAGACAGACTGTGGAAGGAGACAGAAGGAAATTGACCCACTCTCCTATTCCCAGACCTTTACCTAGCCCCTCCAGGTTTACAGAATGTTGCTACTTCACAATGGCAATGTGGTGAGAAACTCTTGAATGAAGAAAGGAACCTTATCTTTCAGGGCATAAGGCGATGACTTCCAAGGTCAATGCTTTTCCCCCACATCTCTATGTACATAGGGAACTTAGTTCTGGGCCATGTACAGAAAATGCCACTGTAATATACCAAAAGGAAGTTAATAATGTAGATTACCTTTTTGATTATTGCTATTTTTATTATTGTTTTCCTCTTGTTGAAAGCACTGCAGTTGTTAGAGGAAGTAAAGTAGGAACTGTTGTATAAGTGAGACATGAGCCTGTGGTTCAGTAGGTAGAGACCAAGCATCTATCTGATAGAAGCACATGGTGTGCAATAGGACATTGTCAGAATGAATTTTTCAGGGATTCGTCTACTAGTTTAAAAACCCCACTCTGGCCCCTTGTCCTTTCAGAAAACATGCAAATACCAAGATCCATACAAAACAATAATTTATTCCACTGATCAACCAAGACTGGTTCTGTTTGGACAGCTAATCTGATTTGGGATTCACTGTTTCAGAGGACACAGACAAAGCTGTTGCTTCAAAACTGGACTTTCGAAGTAATTTCTATTGAACTCCTGTCAATATGTTTATTTCCTCTGTCTACAGCAGATGGGAATCTTCTCTTTTAGATAGGGGCTTTTTTTTTTAACCCCAGTTGTAATAAAGGGTGTTCTTTTTCCTCTTTAGAGTTTACAAAACTATAAATATTTGTGTCTCCACATACCATCTTCATCTTCACACATTCACTGCACTTTCCTCCCCATGGTGGGAGCTGCCATCACCAACAGGGTTTACTCTCCCCTGGAGAGGTTATTTAAATAGCTGTCCGTAAGCCATCCAGATCAACACCCTTTCTTCCATACAGAAAAGGGCTAACCATACCACAGCTGGAATCTCTGAATATTTCCTATTAAAATTCTTTTTCTATTTGTTAAGTTACAATTTTTGTTTGGGATAAAGATTTTATCCATTCTACTAGCAAATCTATAGGCAGGGTAATTTTATCTCCCTCTTTAACTTTTAAAGTGCTTCTTCCCTCATCCCCTCAGTAAGGAAAGGAAATCCAAATCTGAAGCATCACTCTCTTAAAAGTGATGATTACTCATGTTTAAAAAGAAAAAGAAAAAATTAAAAGTGTCAGGATGGCACATTCCAATTGTTATTCCCATGCTCTTGGTAGATCTGGCAGTAATGACCCAATTTCAACTTTTGTCATCCATAGCCTTATGATTATAGAACAGAAAAAGTCATGGAAACTAATTCATTTCCCTTTTTCCAGAGTTATGAACTGTCATCTTGAATGCAACCTTGATTACCAGAAGTATGGAATGTTACATGTTAAACAGACATTATATATAAATATATATATATATATATATATATATATATATATATATACATATATATCCACACATATGTACATATAACTGCACAAATAGGAAAAGTTCATGCCTTCTATGCTGTTCAGAAGTAATGTTAAAAGGGTCTTGAACCTCTTTAAGCAAGATCTTAGCAGTTGTTTTACATTGAGAAAGCAACAATTTTCTCAAATAAGTTTATATTGATTTTAAATTATAACCTTTAAAGAATTTTTTTCTAGAAAAAGGGGATGGAAATAAAAAAACCGGAGGGAGCCATATGCATCAAGTGAGTGTTTCTCCATAAGAGAACATTTATAAGGGAACATGTATAGTGCCATCTTTTGATGATTCCCAGACAGACACCAAGCCCTCCTTTTCACCGAGTCCCAGGCTTACATTCCAACTTCTTGAGCTCTGCCTGTTCTCAGGTGGATCTTTGTGATGAAACCTCACCATGGCCACATAACCCACAACTTTTTAAAAAGCTTATTTCATAGCAGTCCCTGTTTCTGCCAGACAGAGATCTAAAATGGGAGGTTCTCATTGTGTTTATGTGATCTGCACACTTGATATCCAGCTGTTTTGACACCTGCATTTTCTTCACCTTTGGTATTTGTTTTGCAAATTCTTACACCTCTCCCAGCTGAAGGCACACTGTGGTCAAAATCACTTATTTTATTAGGAAAAAGAGGTAACTGTCCTGAAGTGCCCTTTGTTGCAGGAGGAAGAATGTAAGCATAGATGTGTTCTTGTTTCTGGCTATTCTCAGCTCAAGCCATGTTTAATTCATTATTTGTAAAAGCCTTCAATTGTGCCACAGAAAACCTGGTAAGAGAACTGTCAGTTTCATTGACCTTAAGTATGTCATGTGGGTGATGTCTTGCCATTGCGTTTGGGAAGCTCTTAAGTGCTGATTATGGATTACACAGGGCTGATAAAATTACCTATATTGGGAATCGAAAGAAGCCCAAAAGAATCAAATGTGCTTTTGATGGATAGAATGTATCTTATTAGCATCATGGGAGCTCCTTAGAGGGCTGTCTTCAATGGAAGATTTAATGCCCAAAACATTTGGACAGATTATGCAGCCCTCTACTACCAGGTTATCTTGAGTGAAGAAGAAATAGTAATAGTAACAGTAAGAATGTTACAAGTAAGCCGAAAGTTCAGAGTTGTTGACAGATGTTCAATGTGAGATTATCCTGTAAGCCTACTCCTGTCCAAACATTTTTCTCAGTATTTCTTTAGAGAATGCTGCAATCTGTAGAATCTACTCTGAAGGATTTTTTAAGAAGAGAAGCCAGCAACAGGTGATAATTTTTATGGAGATGTTTCTTTATTGGCTTTTCCTCAGTTCAACAGGTATATAACTTTGTTTTGCTAAGAGGAGGAGGTACATGGCTGAAGAGACGCAGATGGATTAAGAAAGCAATGTCTTAGACTTCCTGTTTCCCTCAATACAGCACCACATTGTGGGGTGCAGGATACATCAGGGTTGAGTAGAATTTGGAATTCAGGTGACGTGCTTGTAAAGTGCTTGTCTAGCTGATAACAGACTTGAACATTAATGAGGACAGTGTTGGTAGGAGTTAAAAAAGATTCATATTACCTTTTATATTACTGGAGCAATAAGCAATCTGAGCTGAAGGAGCAGAAAGAGTCACATTTCCATCAGGTCATCATATTCCCTGGGTCTCTGAATAAAAGCCATGTCAGAGGAGAGATTATAACTATGTAACTGTAAGAAGCACTTGAGCACTTCCTATGTTCCAAGCACTATCACCAAGGTACTGTTTGGGTTTCTGGCAGTCTAACAGTAAGAAAAATTTGGTAAAGTGAGGTAATCATGTTGCTATAGCTTTTTGCTTTTTTTCATATGGTATCAAGTTGGTCAGAATTAGATTTCACTGACTGGTCTGCTTTTGTGTTTCTCTGTGATGGTGTTAAGACTATGAGAGAAAAAGAAACATTACCTAAGACTGCTCTGAGCCTTAACTCAACGCCCTTAAGAATGAACTTGACTTTGGAAGTAAAGCTTTTCGGATCTTAGTCTACCCAGGGCCTTTGTTTATGGGTCTGTGGTTCTATAGACCCATGGCTTTCACTGTGTTCTCAGAGGTATACCGGATTGGGAGCAGAGTTCTTCTTCGGAAGTCCCAGAGCAAGATAACTGCCATCAAGTGAGTTTGTATTAGTATTCGTTTCCCCTTCCTTGAGAGTTAGTTTAGTTATCTCTAGCTTGAAGTTCCTGAGAAGGCTGGTTATGGGACTGAGATTGGGAAAGGAACCCCCTTCAGGATTAGGTCCGTCCCATAGTCTACTCCATTGTGACCTTGAGCCCCACACAACTTGACACCAGACTAGACTTGTCACTGGGCCAAACCCAGCAGCCACATGCCACAGCCTCACTGCATTTCAGCTACACCCTTGGAGACCACCTTCTCCTATCAACTGTGGAAGGCCTAAAGCGCTCTCTTCTCCATTCCCCTCCCTTTTTCAAGTCTAATAGTGAAATCTCCTGCTTACCCCAGCAGTAAATAGTTGCCTTCCTACCCCTTACCTGGGGGCCAGTAATTTGGGATACTTTGTTTTTTCAATATGCCAGTTGAAGGACTTAGTTTCTTAAAAGCAAGAAAGGAGTGTTGAATTTTTAAATAGAATCTCTTTTCATGTTTGAATGATTGTGTGTAGTTCTAGAGGCATTCTTGTAGTCATGACCCAATTATGTATACTCTTGGGTTTAGGAAGGACAACAGTGATGAAATTTGCATGAGATAGAATAAGTATCTTAGGAGGAGTGAAAGAACCTTAGGAAGAGACTTGACTGTAAGGGAACAAATGCTTCAGCAGTCTTCTCAGTAGCCCAGAGATTCAAGGAAACAGGAAGATTTCTATCCTTTGCCCACTCTGAAAATACATAGAAAGGCAGTCTCTGTAGACAACACATGCACACACCCACAGCAAACACAACTCCTGGGGCTTCCTTTTTCTGAATGTTAATCCATTTTATGGAGTAGTGATTCTCAGATTTTCAGATTTTCAGATTTTATGCTCTTGTTAGATTTTATGACAGTCATTCTAGATTCATCCTAAAAAATGTACTATATGTGTTATATGTATATATAAGTTAAAGTGACTTGAAATTGATTTGGTTTGGCATTGTCTCAAGAACCCTGGATATCATTATTGATACCCTGGGGAATCATAGAAATGAAGTTGAGTATCACTGATCTGAGAGCAGGATCCAAAAATAAGTAGTTTCAGTTCCTGATCAGTTAAGCTTCAGGTGTTTGAGTAACCAACAGAGCAAGACTTGGGGAATGCAGTGAGCCACCCAAGGAAAGGAAAGTGGAAGTTTTTGCCTGTATTCAGCATACATTTTAATTTCCTACTCAGTTGTTATTTCTCATTTAAATACCCTCATTTAACCCTAGGAAGGTTGGTTTTTTTGTTTTTTGTTTTGTTTTGTTTTAGTTTGGGACTTAAAACCAGATGTATTTGTTGTTATAGAGAGATTTCCGCAGAAGTTGTGTTTTAGGGACCTCCATCATCTATGTGGGGGTACAGATATTTATGTATAAATATATCTTACGTGATTTCCAAACTTTCAAGGGAAACATTTCAGTTCCCAGTTCAACAAAAGGTTAAATACTAATTGACTCAATGACCACCTTCAGAAAAGTTAAATAGTAAATTAGGTTAAATCTTGACTGGTGCTTAGACCTTTCCTAGTTATATTAACTTAAGCAGACAGCAGCACATTAACCTGAGTTACATCTGTGAGGAATTTACCTTCCAAATTTGATTTTGTTTTTCATCTCCAGGGCCTTAATAAGAGTGTGTTAACACACGACTATTTTACAATGATAGCTCTAAATAATTTATTTTTTATTTCAAGAAAGAGAAATACACCTTAGAAAAACAAAACCCAAGATTTTATTTTATTTTTAAAGCCATATTTTTGTGCTAGTAGCATTTAGATCGTTCCATATGTGGGATCCATATCTGCATTTCATTACCTGGGTTTGTTCTAAAGAAGATTTATTTTTGTTCTGTGAATAATTTTTGATGGTTCTTGTACATGTACAGACATAGATACGTTTGAGGTCTTTTATTGATATTCCTACAAAGACTATAAATAAACTTTAACTTTAAACATTTCAGACTAAAGTTGCTACTGTATTTGACATATTGCTGTCTGCTAGCATGCACTTGGGTGACACGGACACTTGGAAAGAAATGAGAAATGAAACATATAACAATATTATTCTGAAGATCTGTTTTAACATTAAGAACAGTCTGTCTTAGCATTTCCCAAGTTCCATGTCATAAGATTTCAATTTAGGACAAATAAATAGCGCTAACATGTATTGTGATAAAGCTGTTACTTCCCAATTCTGCAGAATATGAAATAAGAATAAGTAGCCCCACTTAGCTTTCTAGACCACTCCTATCCTCCGTACTTCCTCAGTTAGATTAATGGGGTTTGTTTCCAGGATTTTTGTTGTTTGGTTCAGGTTTTTTATTTTAAATTCTTGATAGAAGTTCATTTGTCATTCCTAAGTTTATTGTTCCCAAATACACCCATCTTCTCCTGCATCCCTGTTTCGTTCTGTAAAATCCAGGGATGCAGGTTTCATGGGTAGCCTTATTTTGTGTTAGTTGTAGGTCTACGCTTTTTGGCACATCTTGAGTTCCTCCTAATCTTGTTCTACTAGGGATTAAAAAATTATAATTTACTCAAAATCCAGAGCAGATTGCATGAAAGGGAAACTGCGTATCCGTAGAATTGTGCTACTTTTTGTTCACTTCAAAGCTGACCCATTTCAGTCTGAATTGTTCGTGACCTAATGTAAGCTTTAAGACTTCCTGGATCTGAAACATCCAAAAGAGAGAAAGTGTTGATGTCTTTTTGCCTCATGGTCCTCTCAGCCATAAACTATCCACCCATAAACCTTTATGCATATCCATACCCTGTCATTGTTTTTAGCCTCCCTCTAGCTACCTGACTTTTTTCATTTGTATTTTTACCGGTGGGAAAATACATAAATTAATTTTGTTAGCAAAAAAAAAAAAAAAACATTTAATGACAAAGGACACTAAAACTGATGACTAAATCAGTGATTTTCAATCCTGATTGTTGATCAGAATCACTGGGGAGTTTAAAAAAAAGAGGAGCACCTCCTGAGTTCCACCATTGAACAATTAAATAGAATCTCTCTAAGGACGGGGCCAGGCTTCTTTTCTTTTCTTTTTAACCTTGCCAGAGGATTCCAAAGAGTCAGGGGGTAAGAACCACTAGTCCAAATCAACCTCTGAGCACTGTGTGTAGGGGTCTTAAAATATTTTGTGTCCCCAATCTGAAACTGGGATAAGTTGGTTACAGGTATTTTCTTACCTTCTATTTGGAATTTAAAACGCTACTAAAACTCATAATATATACTTAAGCTTTCCACACACAAACCTTGTCCCCACCAATCCATCCTTTAAATCTATGAGGTAGAAATTCTCTCCATTAACATATGGAATTGATACATTCTGACAAAGCTGACCAGAAGACGGAATTCCCTGTTTTGATGCCAGTTTCCCCACTGGCTTCTGGTTTGGTGTCAGAAGCTTCAATGAGTACACCCTAGAAAGAGTGCTGAAGGGCCCAGGCCAGAATCAAATATGTTACATTTGACTTTAAAGAGTAAACAAAGCCAGGCGCAGTGGCCCACACCTATAATTCAAACGCTTTGGGAGGCCAAGGCAGGCAGATCACAAGGTCAGGAGAATAACACCATCCTGGCCCACATGGCGAAAACCCATCTCTACTAAGATACGGGCATGGTGGCACATGCCTGTAGTCCTAACTACTCAGGAGGCTGAGGCAGAGGTTGCAGTGAGCCAAGATCGCGCCATTGCACTCCAGCCTGGCCACTGAGCAAGACTCGATCTCAAAACAAAAACAAAAAAACGAATAAACATAAAGAACTCAAAATTTCTTTGTCTACCTCCAATACCCCCAACCAAAAAGAAGGCCCGTAGCTACATTTGACTGTAAAGAATAAGCAACATAGAGAACTCAAAATTCCTTTGACTGCCCCCCACCCACAAGAAAGGTTCTTAACTTTTCTTTACCTAAAGTCTTACTACTTGAAACTTATCAGTTGCTAAATTACACCATTTATACTTGTTTTTTCAATAGCAAAATATACCCAAAGCTCTCCAGTCCCCCGTCCTCTCCTGGCAAGCTTACTGTCACATGCTCATGTGAATTTTCCAAAATCATGAACATTTTGTAAGATTCAGTTGGTTCTATGAAATTATAATAGAGTAATACATATCTTATTATAATTTATATATTGTGTGCTATATATTCTTTATATCAGTAAAATTTATAATAACATACACGTTATATACTCACAGACACACATTACTGGTCTTTCTAGAAACTTGATTTTGTGAAATTCTAGAATAAATTGCCAGGGCGATATTTGTTTGGCCTATGAATAAATTGCAATAAACTAACAGGTAAATGCCAATGTTTCCTTGTCTGTAAAATTAAGATTGTGGCTAACTGGTCTATAGGGTACTCTGACATCCTGTGGTTATTATCTGATATAATTGAGAAATGTATCCTTAGACCATGTTCAAAAATCAGCTTGAAGCTTCTCTCTCGGTATTTAGGAACAATTCTTCGTCTTCACGGTCTCCATGGCACAATACTTTTTAAGAACCAAAAATAAGCGTAGAACATATGTATATTCAGAACACTGTGGTGATGATGTTGGTAATAATAGCTGACCAGGCACAGTGGTTCACTCTTAATAATCCCAGCCTTTTGGGAGGCTGAGGCAGAAGGATTGCTTGAGCCCAGGAGTTTGAGTTTGCAGTGAGCTATAATTGCATCACTGCACTCCAGCCAAGGTGGACAGAGCAAGACCCTGACTTGAAAATAATAATAGCTAATATTCATTGAGCACCAGCTGTGTGTCAGATTATTTGCTGAGCACTTTATGTGGAATATATAATTTAATGATAACACCAACCATATGAATTAGCCCTTTTTTTTTTTGAGATGGAGTTTTGCTCTTGTTACCCAGGCTGGAGTGCAATGGCGCGATCTCAGCTCACCGCAACCTCCACCTCCTGGGTTCAGGCAATTCTCCTGCCTCAGCCTCCCGAGTAGCTGGGATTACAGGCACGCGCCACCGTGCCCACCTAATTTTTTGTATTTTTAGTAGAGACGGGGTTTCACCATGTTGACCAGGATGGTCTCGATCTCTTGACCTCGTGATCCACCCGCCTCGGCCTCCCAAAGTGCTGGGATTACAGGAGTGAGCCACTGCACCCGGCGAGTTAGCCCTTATTATCGTTCCTAATTCATGAGGAAACTGAGGCTCAGAAAGACTAAGTTACAGTCGGGCGATGGTGGCTCACGCCTGTAATCCCAGCACTTTGGGAGGCCAAGGTGGGTGGATCACCTGAGGTTAGGAGTTCAAGACCAGCCTGACCAACATGGTGAAACCTCATCTCTATTTAAAATACAAAAATTTGCTTGGTATAGTGGCAGGCACCTGTAACCCCAGCTACTCAGGAGGCTGAGACAGGAGAATCGCTAGAACCCGGAGGCAGAGGTTGCAGTGAGCTGAGATCGCGCCACTGCACTTCAGCCTGAGCAACAAAGAGACAAGCTCCATCCCCCACAAAAAAAGACTAAGTTACTTTCCCAAAGCTACACAATGGATAAGGGCAAAACTAAGACCCAAACTTAGATCCCTCTGAATATGCTGTCTTGACTTTAAAAAAAAAAAAAAAAAAAAGGCTTAGGAAACATGTTGGAGAGGATAAGAAAAGATCCAAAAAGATCATATAGCACAGGCCGGGCGCGGTGGCTCACGCCTGTAATCCCAGCACTTTGGGAGGCCGAGGCGGGTGGATCACGAGGTCAAGAAATCGAGACCATCCTGGTCAACATGATGAAACCCCGTCTCTACTAAAAATACAAAAAATTAGCTGGGCATGGTGGCGCGTGCCTGTAATCCCAGCTACTCAGGAGGCCAAGGCAGGAGAATTGCTTGAACCCAGGAGGCGGAGGTTGCGGTGAGCCGAGATCGCGCCATTGCACTCCAGCCTGGGTAACAAGAGCGAAACTCCGTCTCAAAAAAAAAAAAAAGATCATAGCACATAAGCAACTTGTCACCGTGAGCCAAAGTGATGGCAGTGGAACAAGATGAGGTCCTGTTCCGTAGGTTTCCACCTTAATATATTGGTTTTTTAAGACTGCAATGTCAAGTCATCTGACTGATCAGAATTGGAGTAGGTACAAGTCTCACCTGTCTCAAAAACTGGTCTTTCATTCCTTCTGGGTTCCTCAGAGTTGAGATGGTAAAATCTGCTTTCAGGATTCCAAAAGGGTGCCCTGAAAAGAAAGTGCCACCTGCTCAGGGGGATGTTATCCCATTTCCTTCAGTCAGGAGCACCCGGTGGACAGCGTAGATGCTACTTGCTGATTTGGGATTTCAAAAAGAAGGAAGAAACTGCTGAGCAGAAGAATGCTCAGCCACAATTAGGACCAACCAATTAGTGGCTGAAAAAAGAGCCCACACTTTGGGATACTGCAGGCTCTTCTACAGCCTGGCTACCCATCAGGCAATTATTTTCCCTATTGTTTCTTCTGTGTTTTTCTCCTTACTTTTAATCTAGTAGTAGATACTCCACACCATGCTGGAAATACCTCTCTTTGGGTCCCCACCATGGAAAACTCTTAAAAGTTCTCTGACCCTTTAAATAAGTAGCCTTTGCCCATGAGCCACCCATAATCATCACAGGAATTACAATCTCATGTAAGACTACATTTGCATTTCATTTCATTGTTTACGAAGTTTATAATCATCTCAGGTGCTCACAACAGCCCTATGATACAGGAGAGGAGTTTTTACTACATCATCCCCTTTGCAGAAGAGAAACAGACATTCAGAAACTTGTTCCCTAAATTTTCGTAACAGTCATGGAGCATAAAGTAGAATCCCCCTCTTTATTCCTGTCCCTGTTCCCAACATTTTGTGCCGTCTTTCATGAAAAGGTCTCAAGGGCCCTGTGCTAAGAAGTGACCGTCCAGATTCAACTGCTCCACTGGTAAGAGTGGAAACTTGGCAGACAGAAGCATTTACCTGATTTTGGTGCTGATGTTTTGTCTTTAGATTCTGAACTCAAATGTTGGGCCTCCGTGGCAGCAGCTGTATCTCTTCTGTCAGTGCCACTCCCTACACTAGTCACAGCTACAGGAGGGGAAAATGAAAGATTTACTGCAAATGCAACCAGGAGTAAGGTGGCCTGATGCTAAAAGACAGGCAGGAACAACCACTGCTAGCTGCTGCATAACCAGCGAGGTGGGAAGCTCGGTGCCTGCTGACCCCTCACTCACCCCCACAGGTTCTTGGGCGCAGCTCTTGAGTAGCTACACCATCATCTTTGAGAAAGCACCCCCAGCAGAAGGATCTGTGGGGCTTGGGCAATATCAGGTTTTCCCTCATCAAAATTTCTTTGTTCACTAGCCTATGCTCCAGGGGGCCCAGTGTCCTTATTTTTCTGCCATCTACACAAAGCCCCCACCATGGCCCCCAGGGATGCTCAACATCTCCATCTCCATCCCAAAACAGGTTCAGCCTCTGCCCAGCACCCCCTCTTCCCTTGTATGACTGGCCATGCCCAGAGGTGCTCCAGCCAGAAACCCTGGTGTCCTCAGCGGCTCCCTTGCTCCGTGTCACCTGTTGTCATGTTCACTCACCAAAGTCCTGTCAGTGCCTTGCAGATGTCTTTTTATTTTTTCAAATATGGAAATAATCCTTTTATTCGGAGTATATCGTAAAATATTTAAGCAAATATATTCCCTCCCCAACCCAGGGACACCCATGATTAACACTTTGCTGTAGAAGGTCCTTCACACTCGTGAATTTGTGAATTTGAATTTGTAAAGACCTCCCTTGTTCGCTTTAAAGGCTGCATAGTAGTGTTTCACTGAATATACCATAACTTACTTAACCAATCTGCTTCCAGTGGACATTACGTTGTTTCCAGCTTTTCACTGTAATAAACAATGCTGCAACAAACAACCCTGTGTGTGGAGGGTGCATATCTATGTGTGTACCTCATATTATTATTTCCTTAGTTCCCAAGGGTAGAATTCCTGTACGAAGGAGTTTGCACATGTTAAAACTGACAGAAATTCTGACACCAGAGTAGCAGCCCCAGTGGACACACCTACTGTTTTTCCATATTCCCAGCATGATCCCCCTTTCAAATCTTTGCCACACTAGTAAGTACAAAAATAAGTTTTAAAACTGCCTCTTTTGGCTAGGTGTGATGGCTTACACCTGTAATCCCAACACTGGGAGGGTGAAGGAGGAGTTCAAGGCCAGCTGTGCAATATAACCATCCCATCTTAAAAAAAATTAATTAGTCAGGTGTGGTGTGTATGCATGTAGTTCTAGCTACTTGGGAGGCTGAGGAAGAAGGATTGCTTGAACCCAGTGTGCTATGATCATTCCACTGCTCTCCAGCCTGGGCCACAGAGTGAGACCTTGTCTCTAAAAACAGAAAGAAAAAGTTAGCATCTTTTGTGTGTGTGTGAGATGGAGTTTCGCTCTGTCGCCCAGGCTGGAGTGCAGTGGCTCGATCTCAGCTCACCGCAACCTCCACCTCCCAGGTTCAAGCGATTCTCCTGCCTCAGCCTCCTGAGTAGCTGGGACTACATGCACGCGCCACCACGCCAGACTAGTTTTTGTATTTTTAGTAGAGACGGGGTTTCACCATATTGGCCAGGCTGGTCTCGAACTTCTGACCTCATGATCCACCCACCTTGGCCTCACAAAGTGCTGGGATTATGGATGTGAGCCACTGTGCCAGGCCGAGTAAGCATCTTTTTAAACTTTGCTTTTGTGTGGTTCAGCTGGGCATTTTAAAAAATGTATTGGTATTGGTACTTCAGTTAACGTCCACTTGTGAACAACGTAAAATCAATTCCCTCAGGTCTCTGCTCACTCCAGTGCTCCAGAACAGGCCTCAGTTCCACTCACCCAGACTGTGTAATATTCTTTCCCCACACACGTTTCCTGTCTCTCCTTTCCTGATCGGCCACCCCCTCCAAAGGCCTCTTTCCCCACCCAAAGCATTGTAAATTTCTTTAATGAAGTGGATCCTTATTGTCGTCCCCTGAATGTAGTCACTGTTAACATTGTCACACATCTCCTTCCAGACCTGATTCCTATGCATTGTTTGATATTCCCTTTCAGCCTGTTGTGACTGTATTGTGTACGTGGCGCTGATGATGCCTTTTTTCACTAGCATCCTAATACAAGCACTGTCCTACGTCATCCTAACCACCTTCCTTCTGGAAACTACAGATCTGAGCATTTTGCTCACCTTCAGTAAACCTCTGCTGGCTCTACTGGGGTGGGGATCAATTCCTTCAGATTTTGCCCCCGGTGTACCCTTTCTCCTCACCCCCTGCCACTCCCTTCCCCAGTACGTGGCCCACGCCAGTCACATGGAACTGCTTGTCATTCCCAAACAAACCATACAGTTTGACATCTGTCTTTACCCATGCTGTTCCTTCTGCCAGGAAGAACTTCTAGTCTTTTCTGCCAGATGCAGTCCTCCATTGTTACACCTTCTATGCTACTACCATAGAAGTATGAGAACACATTCCTCCCTTCCAGGAGGAATGAAATGAATCGCTTTCCTGCCACAGCTCTTGGTTCACACGTCTGTGCAGCACCTTCCAACTGTCCTGGCTGTCTCCACTAGTCCCTGTGAGACCATGTGCTTCTAAAAACAGGAAACAGCCCTGCTCATTGTCATCCACAGTTCAATGCCTCCTTCAAAACAAGTACTCAGGAAGTGATTGTCAAATCAAATCATCTACCAGCATGCACTATCCCAGTCCTTGGAGAGATACAAAGAAGTACAGAACAGCCTCTGCCCTGTGAGATTTTGCAATCTCAATAATTCATAATTGGAATCATTTATATTTAATAAGATGAGAATGAGGCCAGCCCCATCTATTCAGGTAAGGAGAGAGGTGAGAGAAGGATGAGTCACTAAACGTTTCACTAGAGAATTGAGATTAAAATGGTAATGACTACCATTTATCGAGTGTCTGTCAGATGCCAGGCATTGAGAGATGAGAAAACTGAGGCTCAGAGAAGTTAGGAAACTTGCATGATGCCACAGAGTAGGTGTTGGCGCCGATATTCCAACCCTTGACTGTCAGACTCTTGCTCTTAGAACCAAAATGGATTATTTCTCCCCCGGATCACCCCACTTCACCTCCATCTCCATCCTAAATTACCCAAGGACAATGAGACTGAGCTGGCTCTGGCCAGACAGGACCCCTGTAGAATACGCTGGAATGCAGCTGGGGTGGGGAGGCCCAACACACAACATCCCCACACCACACCCCACCTCTAATCCTCAGCTCCCCGGCCTGCGCCCTACACATGGAAGCCAGGCCTGGTCGCCCCAAGAAAGGAACTCCCCAGGGTGCTGGGTCCTGCCTCGGGCAGAGGTCCTAACTTAAAGCGACGCAGACAGGCACCTGTTTGGAGCCCTGCCCAGCTCCCAGCTGCCTCTGGGCAGGTGTTTTGGCTCAGGGCTGCAGAGTCAGGGGGCGCAGTTGTCCTTTGGGGCAGGGCTGGGCTCCCTGAGCCAGATGAGTCCGAGATGCTCTCTTTGGTCCCCAGAGAGCTCCCGGGAGCCTGGGAGCCGAGGCCACGGCTGGATGTGGCGGATCCAGTGGGTGCTGCTGTCCTGGGAGTAGCTGGGGCATGGCGGGTGCAATCGAGCTGGGGGCTCGAAGTGGAGGCCAGAAGAACCTCAGTCACTTCCTGGGGAACAGAGAGGCTCCCCCGAGAGGCCGGACTAGCAGGGCTCGGGGACTGGGACGCGGAGGGCGCGGGTAGGAAGACGCGCCCTGGGCAGTGACCGGAGGCATCCTGGGTCCTTGCCCCGGAACCGAGGTAAGGTTGGCCGGAGGGCCGAGTGTCACCGCCCCTTGAGGTTGGAGGGTCCCCGGGCCAGCGGAGGCGGAAGCACGTGGGTAGGGGTCGCGGAGGCTGGGTTTGCGGGGCTCTGGGCTCTCGCTCTTCGTGAGCCGGGCCGCTAAAGCCGGGCCCTGTGAGGCGCCTATGGGTCCGGCGCTGGTCCCCAGGGCTGGAGAGAAGACTTCTATGGGGTCCGCTGCGCCTGGGACCCCTCCCAAAGCCGAGGATGCCGACGAGTGGCGTCACGCAGTGGCTCCCCGGGCCTGTGCCCCCTCCACGCCTGGTCTTGCCCACCCATTGCAGACAGGGGCTAGCAGGGAGGGCCTCCTGAACCCGATAGCGCGGCCCAGGTGGCCCGTGAGCCTGGGGCAGCCAGGCAGGTGCCAGGATAGACCTTAGATGAGAAGAAGACAGGCTGTCTCCCAGCTTCTGACCCGAATCTGACCACGGCTACCGGCCTGGGCGCTGTCTCCTTCGGGGTGAGGTCCCCTAGCCACTCACAGAGGACCCGCAGGATCTGGGCTCCCACACTCTCCAGTGCGAACTGTCCCCCACCCCACCTGCATCTCCTTCCACCTGCAGTCCTCACCCAGCCACGCACCCCACTCCACTTTGCAAGCTAGATCCTCCTCATTCTCCCAGTAGTTATAAAGTCACCTCCTCTGGGAAATCCTCTGGACAATTACAGAGGGGATGCTCCCCTTCTCAGCGTAGCCACCATGCCTGTGACTATACCAAGCACCAGCCTCTTCCCAACTGGCTGTGAGCGCCTTCAGAACAAGCCTTCCCTTTCCGTTGTGTCCCCTGCCCGTGGCTGTGCCTGGGCTAGCACAAGACTCCATCCACACTTTCCAACGAGTGAATGAATGAGGCTCTGCTCCACCTTGATCAAGTGCCCTCACTTTTCTGTGTCCTCATAAAAAGCAATAATCCCTTTGTGTGGTACAGGAATCTGTAAGGAGGCCAGGAAAAAGGTGATTTTGCCCTCAATTACTCTAGTTAGCCTCAGAACTCTTGGGAAGTAAAATGAGGTCATAGCTGTGAAGATGTTTCAGGAATTCTTAAACGCTGTAGGATTGCTGTCACTGCCCTTCCCAGCCACCTCCCGCAGTAATGCCAATAGCTCATCCCTCGTCCTCTCCCTGCGGTGTTTCCCTCTGGTTTCTGACCCTCAGGGCCTCTCTGATGATTTTTCCCCAAGAGCACTGCTCAGCCATCTTCCCACACTGTCTCCCAGGTCAGGGCCTCACCCTCTCGCCTGAGAGACCATACAGCCTCTCCTGGGTCTCCTGGCCCTGGAGCTGCAAGTCCAGAGGCCCAATTCTAGGAAAAGGGAGTGTGACAGTGCCTCAGTCCTCCTTCCCCAGCCCCTGGCCGGCCCAGCAGGGTGGGGAGCGCAGGAAACTCCCCTCTGCATAAGTGGCCCTTGACTGCCACCCCCTTAGCTCACCCCTTTCTAGGCATTTACTGGCACTTCTAGGAGGGGCCTATGGGGACTGCCCTGGACCACTGCCACCCTTGCCACTTCCCCAGACTCTGAAGACCCCAGATCCAGCCAATGACAGGCTCAAAATACCTCTGCCCGGCCTGGGAGTTGTTTCCTCTGTCACTTCTGCAGAGGAAGTGTGGAAGAGTGGAGGCAACTCTGCCGAAGCCCGGTGTCCAACCGAGGGGTCTGCAAGAAAACAGAGCAAGTGTGAGGGCAGGGTCTGCAGCACCAGCAGGTGAGCGGCTACCCAGGCTCCGATGGCCCCACATTCGGTTCCCCATCTTGGTAGCCAGACTCAGGAGGGCGCAGCTGTTGCACATCTGCCGTGGGTCCTGCAAGAGGCACATTCGCCATCCCCAGTCCTCACAGCAAGCAGCGCCTCAGGGAGGAAGAGCTTCTTTATGGATAAGGAGCGTGCGTCTCATCAAATCCAGAACGGAAAGAAACAGCCAAGAACAAGCAGATCCACAGAAACAGAAAGTAGGTTTGTGGTTGCTGGGAGGGGAGGGAGTGACTGCTGCCTGGTAAGGGGTTTCTTTGGGGTGGGAGGTGATGAAAATGTCCTAAAATTAGATTCGTGATGATGTTTGGACAACCTCGTGAATATACCAAAAGCCACGGCAGTGTACCCTTTAAAAAGGTAAATTTTGGCCGGGCACAGTGGCTCATGCCTGTAATCCCAGCACCTTGGGAGGCCAAGGTGGGTGGAACACTTGAGGTCAGGAGTTCAAGACCAGCCTGGCCAACATGGCGAAACCCGTCTCTACTAAAAATACAAAAACTAGCCAGGCGTGGTGACATGCGCCTGTAATCTTAGCTACACGGGAGGCTGAGGCAGGAGAATCACTGGAAACCAGGAGGTGGAGGTTGCGGTGAGCCGAGATAGCTCCACTGTACTTCAGCCTGAGTGATAGGGCAAGACTCTGTCTAAAAAATAATTAAATAATTAATTAATTTAATAAAAAATGAAAAGGTAAAATTTAAGATGGGAATTATATCTCAATAAAACTTACCAAAAAATGGGGGGGGAGGAGGAAGTGAGGAAGGAGAGAAGGAATGGGCAAGGTGGAAGGGTACCTATCACACAGCCACGGACAGGCTCAGAGCACCTCTGCCTGGCCTGGGGGTTATTTCCTCTGTAAACAGGGCCACTAGGCAGGCCTTGGGCTCCCGGGCATTCACAGGGACAGAACAAGGACCATGGCTCCCATCTGGCCGGGGGCCCCCTCTGTGCCAGGGTTTCTACCCTGTCTGATTCCAAAGCCCAGACTCTTAACTTCCTTGTCCAATAATGAATCGCTCTTGCTAATTGCCAGTGCCCTAAGGCTGGATGAGTCTGTTCCATTATTTAAAGATCTCCAGGATTAAAATAATACAACCTCTTCACACCTTTATAGTGCAAGGATCTCAGGAGCCTGCTCCAGAATTCAGTTACCATCAGAGTCTAGCAGCGCTTCTTGGGTCTATCCTCGATGTCACCTGCTGCCCGATAAACCCATTTCCCACCTCGTTCTATCCTCAGCGGGCCCAGGGCCAGCAAGAGCAGACTCTCACTCACCGTAGAAGCAGATGAAGGGCAGCAGGGAAGAGCATCTCACTGAGTACACTTGCGGGGAGTAGTCCACGTAGGTGCCGAGAGCTGCGCACAGTCCACTCACCATCATCGGCACCTGCAGCCAGGACGGGATGCTGGCCCCCAGCTCGCTGGACCAGCTCAGAGATCCAGAGTTCGCATTGAGGTAGAGGCCAATCCAGGCTTCCGTCTCACTCATGAGGGATCTCAAGGCCTCCTTGCCTGTCTTGTCCGTCACCATCTGCAGGTCGGCCAGGTCCGTGTGGTGGCTGCGGCAGTACCGCAGGGCCGAGTACCATGTCATCACTTGGTCAAATCTCATGAAGGTCTGACCACTGATCTGGACTGCAGCTGGGGTCAAAGAATGTGGACATCAGAGGCCTGAGGGCCTGGATCTCTGACAACCCAGCCTCCATCACCCCCAGGGATAGAATTCTGGTCTGACATGGGCGGACCCTTGTTCCGGGTCCTTGAGTGTTAGGTTTGTTCAAAACCACAATTTTATAGGTAGACTAAATACTAGGTTGGAAGAATGGGTGAGCTATCATAGCAGCAGGTGGGGGAAGCTTTAGGGAAAGCAGGGTTAAGAGTTATTGTAGCTATATGGCCTCACAGGTTTGGTTTAAGTCCTAATTTCTTCATCTATACAATGGGGTAATCATAGTACCAAAGGTCAGGACCTCATGAGATCACATATGCAAATGGTTTAGCCCAGTGATTTATTAATAGTATGCACATAGCAAGATGGTAGTGACCATTTGGGGGAGGTTATGAGGGAGACAGAACAATCTTGGTTTGGGGTCACCTTCAACTGTGTTTTCTAGGGGCTGTGCCTGACCCACTGGCTTGCAGGCAAATACAGGGCTGAGCAGAATAGAGGAAATGCATGATGTTCCCAGGCTCACCGTGCCTGGAGAGCCAGGGAGAAGAGGCCAGCCTGGAGGGACGGGCCCGGTAGACAGGAGGCAGAGCAGGCTCGGTGGCCTAGCCTTCCAGGGAACCCAGACAGATTGAGATGCCGGCCTCCCACAGCCACCACTGCCAGGCCCTGCCCGAGGCTGGACTGCACCAGGTCCTGAGGTAGGACAGGCCCAGCCGACCCTGCCCTTCATCAGGCCTGTCCCATCTTGTAGCACATACACTCACACATCTGAGCTTCCAGACGATGCAAGTTTGGAATGATGAAAGCGGCTGGGACTCGACCTGAGGCATTGATTCCGGGGGGCCCACCCAGAAGAGAAAACACTTGTGTTTACCGACTTGGGAGTCACGTGTCAAATTCAAATGGAGCCTCCCAAACTCGGACATGGCCCTTTACCTAAGCCCATTGAGATTTGCCTCCGATTTCCCTATCATTTTCCCTATCTAAACTGGTCTTTTAAAGTTACTCTTGATTAAACCCCTGGAATGTGCCAGCCCTGAGCTATGCATGTGGCCTGTGCCATCTTTGAAAACCCCCACTGCCATTCTGAGAAGTTGGTGTCATTAACCTCAGTTCACAGATGAGGAAAAGGAAGCTCAGGGAGGTGACCACCTGCCCGAACTCATGCCATGCTAGATTCAAACATGGGAAGCCCCGCCATCTTCACTCTACAGCTCTGTGCTCCACACCATGCAGAAAACCCACTCCACAGACCAGACTCAGGGAGCAGATTGCCTGTCATAGAATTTCTCTCTTTCAGATAGGAAGAAACTTCGCAAAAGATACCAAGGCAGTAATGCTGAGAGCACTATTTCAGAGAAGCCACTCCCACCCCCAGATGGATGAGCAGGTACTTGGGCCGTGAAGAGGAACCACCCTGTCCAGACCCCAGAGTGAGAGCTGGGCTGCAGCCAGGGCCCACTCTCTGATTCCAGTCTCTGATTGGAGACATTGAGCCAGTCACCATCCCCTCTGGGCCCATCAGAAAAATAAAGACATTGGTGGGATCAGTGGTTCTCACCTGTAATCCCAGCACTTTGGGAGGCCAAGGCAGGTGGATCGTTAGAGCCCGGGAGTTTGAGACTAGCCTAACCAACATAGCAAAACCCCGTCTCTACTAAAAATACAAAGAAATTAGCTGGGCATAGTGGCATACGCCTGTAGTCCCAGCTACTCAGGAGGCTGAGGCAGGAGAATCACCCACCAGGAAGGTTGAGTGAGCTGTGAGTGTACCACTGCACTCCAGCCTGGGAGACAGAGTGAAGCCATCCACGCCTTAAAAAATAAAAATAAAAAATAGGCCAGCTGTGGTGGCTCATGCCTGTAATCCCAGCACTTTGGGAGGCCAAGGCGGGTGGATCACCTGAGGTCAGGAGTTTGAGACCAGCTTGGCCAACATGGTGAAACCCTGTCTCTACTAAAAATACAAAAATTAGCCAGGCATGGTCGCAAGCACTTGTAATCCTAGCCACTCAGGAGGCTGAGGCAGGAGAATTGTTTGAACCCGGGAGGCGGAGGTTGCAGTGAGGCAAGACTGTGCCATTGCACTCCAGTCTGGGTGAGAGAGCGAGACTCCATCTCAAAAATAAATAAAAAATAAAAATAAAGAACATTGATTCTCTCCATGGGGTTCAGCCAGGGGGCCACAAAGCCTGGAAATCCCTCCCAGACAGCCAGGCAGGGGTCAGGCGAACACGGAAACCTGGGGGTGGAGATCCTGCCAGCTGGTCCTGGTGGAGAGGTCAAGCCGAATTCCGGGAAAAGGGAATGGGGGCAGCTATGTACCTAGCTTTGGAGAGGTGGTTAGGCTGAGAGAGGGCTTCGTGGAGATGAGGTGCCCGACATCAGGGTCTGTAAAACAGAAACAGACCACAAGTTACAGGGAGGCCCAGGATCCTCTGCAGGCACCAGGAGCTGCCCAGTTACAGCCAGGAAGACCGAGCTCAGGAGCAGACAGGCTCGTCCATCCCTTTCTACATCGATTCAATCCATTCAATAAATACTGGGCATCTATTGTGTTGCCGACCTTATTCTATGCCCTAGGAAAATGGTGCGGAAATAAGAGAAGCAGAGTCCTTGCTCTTGAAGAGACTATGAGAAGGAGCGAGTCTTTCAGAGAGCTGGGAGGAGCCTCCCGAGCAGAGCCACAACAAACTCTGAAGCTCTGTATATATGCAAGATACAATTCTATTTTCAATGATGTACATTTTGTCCTAATTTCACCAACCCACAGCAAAGGTCCTGAGAGGGGAAGGAGCCGAAGGAAGTCGTGTGGCTGGGACAGGAGTGGGAGAGGAGGCCAAAGAGGTGAGGCGAGGCCTGATGGCTGAAGGACAGGGTTCTGAGTGCTGCCAGGGCCTACTGATTCTTTTCTTTACAGGAAAGTGATCTGATTTGCCTTTTTAAAAGCTCACTCTGTGTAGAGAACAGACTTTAGTGGGCAAGGGCAGATGAGAGGAGAGACGGCGCTGACTTTGCCTCTGTGCTGGCAGCAGAGGTGCAGAGCTGGAGAGCATGAGAGGTCAGGACCCATCTTGGTGGAGTGTGGGGACAGTGTAGGAGCAGGGAACAGCCCCATATACATAATCCTCCCTTTGCAGGCCTCCTGGTCCCAGGCACACTTACCACCCCTGTAATCTCCTTACTCCCTTGGGAACCCAGCATTGAAATCTAGGCACCCACACCTGCTATTCTCAAGGTCCCAGGGCAGGCACCATGTGGCCGTGTTGGGCACACATGAGGTCAGCCCTCCATAACTGTATCTGAGAGGTGAAGATGGCACAGAGTTGGACTGAGTTTGGCTGACAGAGGGAAAAGCAGGCAGTGACACTCTTACCGGGCAAGTGCTGTGCACGCTACAACCAGCTCCTGCATGATCTTCCCGGAAGCAACAAGTCGAGAGTCAGGCGCATTGGCAGCCAGGACAGAGAGGGGCCCATGGAGCACAAGGAGGGGGCCTCGTGCATGGCGTACCAATGGCGGATTTCCCACAAAGATGCCCGAGGAGTTGGCACACACTGCCCACTTAGCAGGAAGCAGGGGCTCTCCTAGAGGGCGGGCACTCCCCTCCTGCCCAGCTGAGACCCTAACCGTCCACCTGTGCTTCATCAGAAGACTGAATTCTGCTCTCGCTTCTGCACATGTGCCATGCATCCCCCAAACCCCAGCCTGAATTTCCCTTTTGGCTCCCTTTTTCTCCTTCCCCCAAATCCTTAACTGGCAAGAGATCTTTCCAGATTTTATTTTTACTCTATCCTGAGTTGCACCCATTTTTTCTAATGGGGTCTTCAGAATAGGGGTGCAGAGGAAATAGAAATGAAGGCCACAGAGAGCAAGTGATGTGGCAAAGAGAAAAGTCACGACCAGTTTTCCTCTGAAACAGTGGATCTCTGCACCACCACCCCCTCCGCCCCCTCATTTGCTATTGAAAAGTAGCAAGCAACCCTGGCCAGGCCCAATGACTCAAGCCTGTAATCCCAACACTTTGGGAGACTTGAGGCAGGAGGATCACTTGAAGATGAGAATTTGAGACCAGGTTGGGCAACATAGCAAGACCCTGTCTCTATTAAAGGTGTCTGTTTGTTTTTAAGACGAAGTTTCGCTCTTGTTGCCCAGACTGGAGTACAATGGCGCAATCTCAGCTCACTGCAACCTTCGCCTCCTGGATTCAAGCAATTCTCCTGCCTCAGCCTCTCTAGTAGCTGGAATTACAGGCACCCACCACCGAGCCCAGCTAATTTTTTGTATCTTTTGTAGGACGGGTTTTCACTATGTTGGCCAGGCTGGTCTTGAACTCCTGATCTCAAGCGATCTACCCACCTCAGCCTCCCAAAGTGCTGGGATTACAGGCATGAGCCACCATGCCTGGCTTTTTTTTTTAATTAGCCAGGTGTGGTGGCATACACCTGTAGTTCCAGCTGCTCAGGCAGCTGAGCAGGAGACTCACTTGAGCCCAGGAATTGGAGGTTACAGTGAGCTATGATCACACCACTGCACTCCAGCCTGAGCAACAGAGCGAGGCCCCTGGGGAGGAAAGCGAAGCCTGCAATGTGAATGTGAACACACCGTAGTAGCAGAGGAAGGGCTTCTGGGCTGTGCAGGAGGCAGCCCCGATGTTGGGTAATTTCAGCCAAGTGTACAACGTGGCACAGAGGCCCACCCTGAATTCAGGCAGCTTCGGGGCCCACTCCAGGGCTGTGAAGGCAGAGCCGCTGGACCATCTCAGGCCAGAAGTGCTTGCGTCGAAAAAGAGGCCAATCCAAGCTGGGGTGCTGGTCATGAGGGAGTAGAGCTTCGTCAGGCCACTTAGCTGCAGGTCAGCGAGGTCTGTGTGGTGCAGCCGGCAGTGCTGCTGGGCGTCCGACCAGCTCAGCTCCTCCTTCACCAGAACGAGGTTCCTCTCGCTGCTCACCAGCTGCAGGGCTGGAGCAGGAGAGGCTGTCATAGCACGGCTGACCCTCCCCTCCCCACCTCTAGTCCTCAAAGAGCTTTCAGCCACACCCTGGTGGGCCTCCCCAGCCTCCCTGCCCCCACTGCACCTCGCCACTGGCCCACCAGTGTATCCAGCTCCACCTCCCAGCCTTGGCACGAGCTGCTCTCTTGATCTGGAAGAGCCGGCCACCTCCTCCAGCTCCCTCAACCCACGAATCCTATTCTCCCATTCCCTCATCTCCCCAACCCCTTTGCCCAGCTAACTCCCCACCCTTCTGCCCCATCCTTTCTGCAGAAAAGGTGAGGTGCCTTTCCTACATGCTGCCGTGAGTGCTTGATAACAGACAAGGCTTGCTGAGCGCCGCCATGCGCCATCAGCTCCCGGAATCCTTCCAGCTGCCTAAGACATCACTCTGCCTGTTTTACAAATGAGGGAACCAAGTCACAGAGAGTTAGAGACACATGGCCAGGGCCACCCAGTGGGAAGGGAATACAGCCCAGACTCGAGAACCCTGGGCAGGCTCCCAGCTGCAGGCCCTTATCCATGGCAGGGCACTGCCCCTCCAGCAGGGGCTCATAGCCGAAGCTGCACCCTGCAGTCCCCTAGGGAGCTTTTCAAACACACCGATTTCCAGGCCCGCCCAGAGCAAAGATCTGAATTTCTGTTGCTGGCACCAGCATCAGAATTTTTTAAAAGCTTTCAGGGACGAGGCTTTTTTGCTTTTCTGTCTCTACTACCTGGTCTAGGCAACTTAGGAGCAAAGAACAAGCCTCATTTATCATATTCCCAGGGCCCAGACAATGCTGGGCACATCACAAGGGCTCAATGAATTGAAAAGAAGGAAAGAGAAGGGAAGGAGGAAGAGAGAAGGGACAGAGGGAAGGAGGGAAGGAGGGAGGGAGGGAGGAAGGAAGGAAGGGAGAGAGGGAAGGAGGGAGGGAGGAAGGAAGGGAGAGAGGGAAGGAGGGAGGGAGGGAGGAAGGAAGGGAGAGAGGGAAGGAGGCAGGGAGGGAGGGAGAGAGGGAAGGAGGGATGGAGCGAGGAAAGGAAAGAGAGGAAAAGGGAAGGAAAGGGAGGGAGGGACTAAGGAGCAAATCAAAGGTCCCGCAGGAAGCCACCCCAAGCCCCAGGATCTGTGTTCCTTCCTTCCTTGGGTCCCGGTAAACGTGGGGGGACAGGGCTGCCCTGCTCTGCCCGGGCCCTGCCTGTGGAGAGAGGCAGAGGGGGGTGAAGGACTTGGCGCTGGGATCTTGGGGGTCCTGGCCGCAAGGAACCCTTCAAGCTACGTGCCCCAGGAGAGGAGAATGAGACCGGGGAGCTGGGCCCAGGCGGTGGCAGGGAAGAAGCGGGTGGGAGCAGGTCTGAGGGGCCCCTGCGGAGAGCCGGCTTCTCGCCCGCCACAGCGGAGGATGCTTCCTGCCTCTGAGGAAGGCGTTCTGCTCGTTATCATCATCGTGACTTTTTAAGCAACTGGCCGTGGCCCGCACGGTTGATTTCAGGACGGTGGCCTCCCCCGCGCCCTCCCGCGGCCTCTCCAGCCCCACCCGGCAGCCTCGGGAGCAGCCTCTGCCTCTCCGTGGCCTCCGGTCGGTTCCACGGCCTTGAGCTTCCTTCAGCTTTGCCCTTCTCTGCGTTCCTGCGGCCGCCCGGGCCCAGGTCGCCTCTACCCTGGGCGGTCCCCGCTCTGCAGCCAGAAGCAAGACCCGACCCGCCTCCGCCCGGGTCGCAGCCCAGGGGCCCCGCGCGCTTCGCTCCCCGGCGGCGCCTTTCCCGGCCGCCTCCGCTCCTTCCCTTCCTCAGGCGCACCCACGGCGCCCTCCCCGCGAGCACCCGGCCGCCCGGTCCGCAGACCCCACGGCGCCCGTCCCTGTCACCCCCGCGACGCCCGTCCCTGTCACCCCGCGGCGCCCGTCCCTGTCACCCCCGCGGCGCCCGTCCCTGTCACCCCCGCGGCGCCCGTCCCTGTCACCCCACGGCGCCCGTCCCTGTCACCCCCGCGGCGCCCGTCCCTGTCACCCCACGGCGCCCTCCCCGCACCGCACACGCTCCTGAGGTGACCTGCGGGGACCGTCTCGGCCCGAGGTGTCTCAGCCGCCTCTGGACGCGGGCGGAGCGCCGGGGAGGGCGAGGAGGGAACGGACGGAGACGTGCGCGGCAGGACCGCGAGCTCTGGGCCCCGCACCCGGGACGCCGGCGGGGGTCGAGGGAGGCGGCGGGGCTCCCCTCCCACCGCTGTCCTGAGGGTTGAAAAGCGTTCGTTTCCTTCCACCTTGCTCCCCTCCAACCTGGAAATCTGGGCGCTTCGGGGGAGCGCCCTCTTCCCTCAGCTCCCGGCCCTGGGGAGCGTGGAGCCAGGCACCCTCCTCCGGGCCGGGGCCTCACCTGCTGCCCACAGGGAGAGCCGCAGCGCCTGGGGCAGCATGGCTGGGCGCTGGCGGGCACTCACTGGCGGGCGCTGGTGGGCACTGGCGGGAGCTGGCGGGCACTGGCGGGCACTGGCGGGAGCTGGCGGGCACTGGCGAGGCACGGGACAAGCCCCCAGAGCCGGCGGGGCCTGTGGCCGAGGCTGCGTCCGACCTTCTGGCCTTTTCTTCCTTGCTCTCTACTCTCCTCTTTGCCACCCAAACTGAGGGATTTTACTAAACAAACACCCAGTGCCTGCTGCTGCCAGCGCGGTGTGAGGTGCCCGGGACGCGACGCGGAGGACGCGGAAGAGGTCCCTGTGTGGGGCCTCAGAAGGCAAAGCTTTTCTCGGACCTTCTCCTGCCCTCCTGTCTCTCAGCCATGCTGTCCCCAAGGCCAGCCATAGGAACCAGAAGCCCTTTTCCCCAACGCCAGCCATAAAACCTAAAAACATTACTCCAACTTGCCCTTGCCTTGCTGTGTAAAAACTAAGACACGATCTGAAGGGATCATTGTTTGTGGGTCATGAGACCCTCCATTCCAGAGAGGGCCTGCCCCACACCCAGAGGACCCAGACCCACAGGCCTGGCTGGGTCGCCCCACTCGGTCCATTAGACACTTGTAGTCCACTCGTGTTTCTGCACAGCTGCCCATACTTCGTTGAACCTCAGCATAAAATGGACAGGATCCTCCTGCATCTTTGGGCCTTCATTCTGAAGGCTCCCGGGGACACAGGTTAAATAAGTTTGTGTGCCTTTCCTCCCGTTAATCTGCCTTTTGCGAGTTGATTTTTCAGGGCATATTCAGAGGTCTTCCTGCAACTTAGGAGGAAGGCAACATAAATCCGGTAATTAATAACCAGATCAGGGAGGGAAGGAAGCCGTCTTGGGGCTGGCTGCTGGGGGAGAAAGGGAATAGGGTAGCACAGGGCAGGGTGGGGCTAGACCCCAGGAGTCCTCAGGGTCAGAGGGGCAAGGGCAGAAAGGAAGGAGGAGGAAGAAGGGGGTGAGGAGGGAGAAGGAGCTGGAAATTGTGGACCAGGCTTTGCTAGACTCACCCCCTGCCCCTCCTCACAGCAACCACGCCAGGGAGAAGGCTATCATTTTCCTGTTTCATGGGAGAAACTGCAGCTCAGAGAAATGAAACAGCCGCTCAAGACTGCGCGGCGGGCAGTGGTGAGACAGCAGTTCAAGCTTAGGACACTGAAAAGCATGAACTCTGCTTCCACACGTCGGAGGCCCCCACGCCCAGTCTAGGCTCTGGTTCAAAATGAAGCACAGAACTGGATGGACACCGTGACACGCACCTGTAGTCCCAGCCCTTTGAGAAGCGGAGGCAGCAGGATTACTTGTGCCCAGGAATTTGAGACCAGCCTGGGCAACATAGTGAGACTCCATCTCTACAAAAATTAAACATTAGCCGAGCATGGTGATGCATGCCCGTAGTCTCAGCTACTACTCAGGAGGCTGAGGCAGGAGGATCACTTGAGCTGGGAGGTTGAGGCTGCGGAGAGTTGTGATTGTACCATTACACTCCAGCCTCAGAGACAGGGTAAGACCCTGTCTCTAAAATTAAATAAATAAATAGAACAAAATAAAGCACAGGACTGGTGGCCAAGGCATTTTCTCTGGGGAACCAAAACCAGCTTGCTTGTATTCTCTCTCCCCACAACATCCAATATGATGTTTAGGCCCAGAGCCCTCTCTGTTGCCCTAAGGGCAAAGCTTTCAGAAACACAGTCTGGAAGGCTCTCTTTTTTCCTAACCTCCACCCCTTCTCAGTCTTCCCTGATGGAAGGGCAAACAGCCCCTCTGAATGGGCAAAAGGGAATGAGGGGGAAACTTAATGCATTCACAAAAATGTCCTGCCACAGAATTGTCTTGTGCAGCGATGGCCTCAGATATTTCCTCCCAGAAGTGTGTGCCAGGGCCTCTCAGGACCATTCTCTGGGGACAGAAGAGAACCTGACAGTCCTGACCTAGAAGATACCACCCCGACAGCGACCTAATCATTTAACCACTCCCCCAGGCATCTCCCTCAAGTCTCTCCAGGAAGGGCCCTGCAGCCTCAGCCCAGCTCAGGCCCACATCTCCCTGAGGGCAGCACTTGGAACTCCAGGCTGAAACTCCGTTTCTTTCCTTCCTAACTGTGAGCTCCTTCAGAGCAGGGACTTTGCCAGTTACAAAGCACTCACCCCGTCACAAGCTCAACAAAACCTTTCAATAAACGGCAAGCATTAAGTTATCATTAGCAGCTGTGATGGTTAATATGGAGTGTCAACTTGATTGGACTGAAGGGTGCAAAGTATTGATCCTGGGTGTATCTGTGAGGGTGTTGCCAGAGGGGATGAACATTTGAGTCAGCAGAACTGGAAGAGGCAGACCCACCCTCCATCTGGGTGGGCACAATCTAATCAGCTGCCAGCACAGCCAGAATAAAAACAAGCAGAAGAACGAGGAAAAACTAGACAGGCTTAGCCTCAAGGTACGTCTTTCTCCCGTGCTGGATGCTTCCTGCCTTCAAACATCGGACTCCAAGTTCTTCAGCTTTGGGATTTGGACTGGCCTCCTTCTTCCTCAGCTTGCAGACAGCCTATTGTGGGACCTCACCTTGTGATCGTGTGAGTCAGTACTCCTTAATAAACTCCTCTTTATATATGTATATCTATCCTGTTAGTTCTGTCCCTCCAGAGAACCCTGACTAATACAGTAGCATTTGCTGTTATTTTTCTCTTTGGATTGCAGCTCCTAAGCGGTGTTCTGTCTGGCACATAGAGACCTTAAATACCTGGATGAAGAGATGCCTTGGATGAGGCACAGAGGTGAGGGTCAGGGAGGACAGTCCTGGCTGTCACTGGTGGCTGTGCCAGGAAATCGGGTCAAAGGAACCAAGAGTGAGGGAGGAGCAGGCTTTCTAAGCAGCCCAGGAATAAACACTTGGTTTGCATGAGATGCAGGAAGCAAAATGGTTCAGGGAAACTCCCTGCAGCCTCTTTTCCTATCCCCTAGAGTGGGAATGCCATTTTCACCCAGGTTCAATGAACCCTTGTTTATAGGCAGACGACTTTCACTTTCCCTCAATCCCACCTTTTCTCCGGAACAACCCAGTCTGCATTTCCACAGTGAGAGCTGCATTCCCCACATGGCTTCTGCGAAAGGTGTGAGCTGTGGCCGCAGTACCCCTGCCAACCATCGGAGCAGGCCCGGTGGAAAGAGCCCTGCGGCCAGCTGGAGTGATTTTCTCTGCACCTTGATTCTTCATCTACAAGATGAGAGTATAATAGCTATTTGACAATGGCGGTTCGGTATTGTGAGGATTCCTTGTTGTGAATACGATGCACTTTGCAAACGCCAGTGTGCAGGAAACACTTTCTCTTCCAGAGTGTCTGTCTGGTTTTCTACTCTCATACTCCCAGGTATGAGAATCCCAGTGACTCTGCTACCTCGATGACAAGTAAAGCAATTTAGCTTTCACTCTGAGCACTCACCCTGCCAAGTAAGGAAGAAATTTAAAACCCTCTTTTTTCAGGGCTGTTCTCACCACACACACACACACACACACACACACACACACACACACACCCTGTCACACACACTCACGCACTGTAGAGAAAGAACAAGAGCCTGAGTCTTGCCTCGTGCCTGTCTGCACTGCTCACCACTGAGATGCCCCTGTTTCCAGTCCCTGGGGTCACTTCAGGTCAGCCAGCTCTGCCATGGCTGAGCCACCCCAGTGACAGGATGTTCTGAGAATCTGGGACCCCCACACGCTGCTCCTCTCTGAGGCTCTACTCCTGCCTAGGGCTCTGGGGGAAAAACACACATCACCAGCTACAAAGCATATCCTGCCTCGTACGTATAAAGCACCCGCCTCATCCAGCCCCGCAGAAGAGGCTCAGCTGGCATTTGTTCCATTTCTTCAGAGAAAGGGAGGGAATGTGTTCTCTTTCCCGCTCCACCAGGGGGCGTAGTTTTAAGGGCAAGAACTTCCCAGCGCCATGCCCCTCTCCCATCTCTCTCCATCCGGGAGATGTAACGGTTTTTGTTCAAATTTCGTGGGCTCGGGAGGAAACTAAGAGTCAATCACTCCAGCGGAAGTTCTAAGGAACTCCTTTCATTGGCCCATGGGCTTGGAGAAGGTGGGACTTCCTGCCAGGTTAAAAGTCTCCAGCGGAAGTTCTAAGGAACTCCTTTCATTGGCCCACGGACTTGGAGAAGGTGGGACTTCCTGCCAGGTTAAAAGTCTCCTTCTTCCACACGCCTTCGGCCTCCCTGTTTGGGTCCCCTTCCACACGTTCATGAAGCCGTCTTTGTCTCTCCTGGATCTCCCTCTGGGGTCCCCTTCCACACTCTCTCATGAAGCCGTCTTTGTCTCTCCTGGATCTCCCTCTGGGGTCCCCTTCCACACTCTCGTGGAAGCCGTCTTTGTCTCTCCTGGATCTCCCTCTGGGGTCCCCTTCCACACTCTCTCATGAAGCCGTCTTTGTCTCTCCTGGATCTCCCTCTGGGGTCCCCTTCCACACTCTCGTGGAAGCCGTCTTTGTCTCTCCTGGATCTCCCTCTGTGGTCCCCTTCCACACGTTCATGAAGCCGTCTTTGTCTCTCCTGGATCTCCCTCTGGGGTCCCCTTCCACACTCTCTCATGAAGCCGTCTTTGTCTCTCCTGGATCTCCCTCTGGGGTCCCCTTCCACACTCTCTCATGAAGCCGTCTTTGTCTCTCCTGGATCTCCCTCTGGGGTCCCCTTCCACACTCTCGTGGAAGCCTGTCTCCCTTCCTAAACACCACCTCTCTCTATTCCCTTCCACTCCGTGTGGAAGCTGCTTTCCTCTCCTGGATTCTGTCTGAATTCTCTCACATAGGTGTTAGCCATTTCCTTCTCTCTCCTTCTGTTTCTCTCTCTTTAAATAAATTACTTTCTATAGACACTTTTGAGTCTGGCATTTACTTTTATGAGGATAGACCAAGAAGCTGGAGAAACGTCCTCAGGGGAACTGAGGGGGCTCCCCTGAACCCCAGTAGAACCAGGTTTTCTCATCGCCCCTGCGGACAGGCGCTGTGCACCGGAGACCAGGACTGTGCTGAGGGCGGGACGGGGACATCAGCTGTGTCCCCAGAAGGCTGTCAGCTGTGTGCGCTGAGATCACCCTCAAGGACCGCTCGACCCAAGCTCAGCTGCGGAGCCTCAGGGTGTATCGCGTTTGGTGGAGGGGCCGCTCTCAGGAGCACCTGCCCACCCTGAAAGGCAGGGCGTCTGGGGTGAGGAGCTCATTCCCTTTCTTCCTGCTCCCTGCTCCGAACTCTTGTAACCTAAATCTGCGGTGGCTCACGTCTGTAATCCCAGCACTTTGGGAGGCCGAGGCGGGTGGATCACGAGGTCAAGAGATCGAGACCATCCTGGTTAACATGGTGAAACCCCGTCTCTACTAAAAGTACAAAAAATTAGCTGGGCACGGTGGCGCGTGCCTGTAATCCCAGCTACTCAGGAGGCTGAGGCAGGAGAATTGCCTGAACCCAGGAGGCGGAGGTTGCGGTGAGCCGAGATCGCGCCATTGCACTCCAGCCTGGGTAACAAGAGCGAAACTCCGTCTCAAAACAAACAAACAAAAAAAAAATGTGCTTCCGCATCCTCTGTTGTAAGCCTGGGTTGCAGCGCCTGACAGGCAGGGGCAGGCAGTACCCCTGGATTGAATGAACCGGTTGGATAAAAAGGATTAACTGCTGATGATTGTGTGGATGTGAACATGACCTGTGAAGTCACATGTGCCTCGTGGGGCCGTTTCTGCCTGAGGGAAAAGTTCTGCTCTAAACCCTTATGCTGCTGGGGAAAGCAGGGGGCAGCTGGGGCAGGTCGCGGGGGTATTTCTGGGATCCTTGGATCCGTTGGCGAGAGCCTCTGCTCTTGGGCGCCCCCTAGGGCAAGCACTCAGTACTGGGCAGCCAGACCCGCTTCCTTCAACCGAAGAGCCGTTTTCGCTGGGGCGGGAGAGGAAGGGTGAACCCTTGCCTTCTGAGCTACTGCTTAGAATGTATCTTTGATTATTCCACCCCTTCCCGGTGTTTAAGTGCTGTTTTAATGACTAGTCATAAGTAGAAACAATTCTACCTGATTCCTTTGCAAGTAAATACTGAGTTAACGTTATTTACCTAGTTTGACTATCTTTCTTCCCATTGACCTAGTATGTCTATTATCTCTGATTCTGATCCTCTGACGTTTCAAATTACTAAGTTCCTTCTGTTTTATGTAACTGCTTTGGTCTTTTCTGTTCTGCTTCATGTAATTTTCTTCAGCAATTATTTCATACCAGTAGCTTGGTGGATACGTTATGAATTTCCTCTCAATATTTAATGTGTTTCAAGTAGTCAGAGAGGGGGGTTCTAGAGGAGGGAGTGCTTTGGGCACAGACCACATGTGATGGGTGCATCTGAAAAAGCTGGCCTCAGGGACAATGCAGGGACTGCCACATGAACATCTGTCCTGAAGCCTCCTCCACCCCCCTCTCCCTCTCCAACATGCTCCTCAGCTGGGTCCAGAGCCCTGGGGGTACGGGTGGAGCTATTTTAAAAAGGGAATCACTGCTATTTCTGCTAAGTGAAACTTCCTATGCTGAGAGATCCTGGCACAAGAGTAAGGACTGGAGGGTAAGGTCCCCAAGCACTAGGGGTCTTTGGGGGCCGTTTCCGTTCACAAGGCCTAAGCATCACACCCTTTACATACTTTGCCTTATTTAATTCTTAGAAATAAAATGTTGCACACCTATGAGGTAGGTACTTTATGATATCCCATTTTACAAGTGAGGAAACAAGTTCAGAGAAAACGTGCCCAAGGCCATGTAACTGGCAGGGCAAGGACCTCACTTCCCAAGGCTGCTAGTCCAGGCCCTGCCTCAGGTACACTGAGTCACCAGCGGGAAAGGATGGAGCCCCTCCTCCTGCGCTATGCAGCCTACCTTCCTGCAGCCTGGCATGGCCCGGGAAGGCAGGGCTCATGTCTACTTACTCATGTTTTAAACCACAATTTTACAAATGTTAAGTGGGAAATGCCATGGAGGGCTGCAGCGGTCAACCCAGCCCGCCCCTCTACTCCCCTGGTAAGGAAGGTGGCGGGTGTGTGCCCCTTGGTGGGCAGCCTGGGTGCAGGTCAAACGTGTTGGCTGTGTAGCCGTGGCTCCCCCATTCAGTTGTGTGACGTCAGAAAAATTAACCTCTGAGTTAAACAGTTTCCTCACCTGCAAAACAGGAATAGCAGCAGGGCCTACTTCTTAGGGTAGTCATGTGGGCTAAATAAACACACACAAGGCCAGGTGCCGTGGCTCATGCCTGTAATCCCAGGACCTTGGGAGGCCGAGGGAGGCAGGCAGATTGTCTGAGCTCAGGAGTTTGAGACCAGCCTGGGCAGCACAATGAAACCCCATTTCTAGTAAAATAGAAAAAACTAGCCGGGTGCAGCAGTGTGTGCCTGTAGTGCTAGCTACTCAGGAAGCTGAGGCAGGAGAAGTGCTTGAACCTGGGAGGCAGAGGTTTCAGTGAGCTGAGATCATGTGACCACACTCCAGCCCGGGTGACAGAGTGAGACTCCATCTCCAAGACACACGCACACACATGCACACACACACACACACGCACGCACACCCACACGCACACCCACATGCACATACACCCCACACGCACGCACACCCACACGCACACACACGCACACACACACCCCACACACACGCGCACACACACACCCCACACACGCACACACGCACGCACACACCCGCACACGCGCGCGCGCGCACACACACACACACCCTCTTGCTCAAGCCACTAGCTAGTTTATGACAGTGGTTCCCTGTACCCCAGCAGGCAAACCATTGACTCGGCCCTGCAAGGAAGATTGGCAGGGCCACCAGAAACACACTGATGCAGAGGGTGTAGGCCCCAAGCTCCTCTTCAGGGTAACCAAAATCCCTCTTTAGCAATGGGACAGATCAACGTCCCCTTAAGCCTGAACCATCCACCCTTCCCTGAGGAAATGGTGCCGTCCGTGCCCAGCTCCTAAGCTGCTCTCCCATTAGGTGTGAGCCGAGCTATAGAAACAGGCTGAGGACCCGCAGGAGGCTACAGAGGCAGGAACAGGGACTCGCGCAGGAGGGACCGGACCCGCAGCTGGGGGTTGCACTCTTGAGAGGATGTCTGGAGAGCTCAGGAGGGGCTGTGGCAGGCGCAGCTGTGGCTGAGGGCTGCTCAAAGGAACCTGAAAAATGGGATTCTGTCCTGGAAAAAAGGTGGGGTGGGGGTTTGGACAAATACCCTCATATTAGCCAGGTGCCAGGGGAGGAAGCGCCATGAATGAGAGCAGGATGGGTGGGGCCTTTAGAATGCGCCCGTTCCTGTCGCTGAGCCAGGAGAGAAATGTCCTTCTAGGAGACTTTGCCTTGGTATCAGGAACCATGAGGTTGGGTGAACTGCAAGTCTCCAGCAGGATGGAGGGAGGAGGGAGGAGCTGGCCTCCCAACAGCCAGGGCCCAGAGTCTCCTGCTGGGACTGCCCCGGAAGGAAGGTCAGGAGAGGCGGATCCTGCAGTCCACCCAGCGGTCAGCTACCCTGCGGCCGGCCGTGAGTGCCACAGCTGAGGGAGGAGATACGCTCTGCTCAGGAGATGAAGCGACGGGTCAAGCGGAGGCACAGTGGGGCGCCCAGAGGAGCAGCGGGAGGAAGGCCAGGTAACGTTACTGTGTCAGTGGGAGGAGGCTAACGGTTGCCAGGCCGGCGCTGCACGGTGTCCTTCATGTGGACTTCTGCGGCTCTCATTTTTCTTTTTCTTTTTTTTGAGATGGAGTCTTGCTCTGCCACCAGGCCGGAGTGCAGGGATGCGATCTCAGGTCACTGCAACCTCTGCCTCCCAGGTTCAAGCGATTCTCCTGCCTCAGCCTCCCAAGTAACTGGGATTAAGGTGCCACCACCACGCTCAGCTAATTTTTGTATTTTTAGTAGAGATGGGGTTTCTCCGTGTTGGCCAGGCTGGTCTCCAACTCCTGACCTCAGGTGATCCGCCCGCCTTGGCCTGCCAAAGTGCTGGGATTACAGGTGTGAGCCACCTCGCCTGGCCAGTTGCCATTTTTCTAATTCTCTGAGCACTGGAAGCTGAGGGAAACAATACTCAGAACCCAAAGGTTGCTGCGTTTATAAATAGCACATTATTTCCTGAGGCAGGAATGACAGGACCTCCAAGAACAAGAATATGTTAGCTGCCCAGACCCCCGTGTTGTGAAATATCAGTCTGACACACACACAGCTCAGAGAATACTTCTTGTTCATCGGTCTTAGAGGATGTGGAGATTTAAGTCCAGTAAACTGCTGTGTGCAGTGACAAGGCCAGGTAAAGCGAGCTTGGGCCAATGGAGCAGACAGGTAGGGCTGATTTGGTATGCAGCACTCCTGCTGGGATAGGCTAGCTCGGTCTCTGATGGAAGGAAGGGCCATTTGATATGACAGGTGCACACTGCCCTCCAGGGCTCAGCATGGATGGGAACTCGCCCTGATGAGTGGAGGGGGTGTGCTGTCTTCAGAGGCTCAGGCAAGCACTGGCACTGGCAAAGCCTGGCACTCAGTGGCCCTGCCTGGCTCCTGCTGTGGATTCAGAGAAGCTAGGATTTAGGGGGCTACGATGTAGGGGAGCTGGGATTTAGGGAGCTGGGATTTAGGGGAACTAGGATTTAGGGGAACCAGGGTATTGGGGAGCTCACCAGGTCAGGAATGAGGTCCAGATGAACATGGCAGAGACCTAGCCCCAGTAGCTGGGCTGTGCTCCTCCTCTGGGCTCCCTCAGCTCCCTGGGTCTACTGCAAGCATCACACTTACCATCTTGTGCTAAAACGGTCAATTGCCTCTGTGAGCCTCATGGATAGTGAGCCTCATGGATAGATAATTAAGGCAGTCCAGCACCTTGTCTTAATTATCTGTGTGCCTCTGGTGCCTCGCAGAGTGCTGGACACATGGTAAACACTCAGGAAGCCTGTGCGGAGTGAACAGGGGAATCGGTGTGGTGTCACTGCTTGTTGAACAGGGCTGTTTGCTAAGAGGCAGCCTGGCCCAGAGCCTGCGCCTGTCAGCGAGCTGTGGGGCTGAGAGCCAGCTGGGTCCCGGGATCCATCTTTCTCTGGCTGGGTCTCTCTGGATGATCATCATGGTCTTTAGAGGGACAGGGGCACAAGAAGGGGATCAATGGGGTTTAATCAATAATTAGTTAAAAATAAATTAACATGTGTGTTTAGGGGATTTGGCAAATGAGTGCAGCTCGCTCTAGTGTTCGATTCAATCCAAGTTGTCTTTCCCTTGAGGGCAATTTTCATACATGTTGCCACCCAGGGGAGTGATGTCACTAATGCCTCTTCCTCAGCTTCAAGTTGGAGCCCCGGGCCCCAGAGGGTTCTTCTCGAGGTGTTGGTTTTTCACGCGGCTCAAGAACACCTGAGAGCCACATGTGGGGAGGAGTGGGAGCCTCAGGAAGAAGGCTCTGGTGGCTTCCCATTTAGTCTCCTGTGGACTGCTCTCTGTGCAGGCCGGGTGGCTGGTGAGAGTGCACGCTGGTGAGCAGATGGGGTGAGGAGGCTCCACCCTTTGTTGGGAAAAGGCTGTCCCAGGTGTCTGGATGCCGTAAAAGGTTTGATGTTTGACTGCAGAAAACCAGCCAAGTGAGAGGACTTGGGGGAAAAAAACCGTGAGAGACTTAAACAGAAACATGTCAGGGCTCCTTTGGCTCACGGTCCCGAGGTGAAATTACCCTGAGAATTCACGATAAGGCACGAAGGAGACACCCTTGATGTTTCCATAGGAAGTAGCATCATGGGCCACCAGCCAGGAGTTACCTCTGCACACCTGGATGTTCCCAAAGATCTACAGTGACTGGGAACGTGCAGCCAGCTCTGTCACTTAGGTTCTCAGTGGCAATGAGAATCCACATTCAGCGGGTTTAACTTGGGAAGGACTGGAGAATGAGGCTGGACTCCAAGCTTCCAGCAGCAGTGTTCAGAGGCAGCCTGGAGATGGGCTGATCAGGGAGCGGCTCCCTCGCTCCACTCACAGATGCAAACAGGATGCCCCTCGGGGGGTTTCTTCAGGGGGTGACTCAGAGCCAAACACAACCCAATGGTATGTCCAGCATATCAACGTGGATCTGGATGTATACTGTTTAACTCTGTTAAACCTAAACTAAATTAGAGAAGAAAAATATTTTGCCATTAAATGCGAGAGGAACATAGAATTTATTGATTCTAAGTTGTAGAAAACCATACAGCCTGTTTATGAGCATTCTACCAATGCTCTTTGCCAACAAGAGAAAAAATCCACAGCCCTGCCTAGAGCTCAGTGATGTGACAAGAAGAAAGGAGTAAACACCTTGGAAGCTGCCTCATTCTTAGTCTTTAAATGCACCCAGGTTCTCCCCACTCACCACCAGTCACCCCTGAGGACCTCCCAGGCTGGCCATGTCTATGTGAGAACCAGTCCCCCGACTTCTGTCCTCCCCCCCAGGTCTCCACCAGAGCTCTCAGGATCTGCTTTTGGCTCCTCTGTTTGGAGACCCATTTAACCAGCTCTCTATGAGACTCTTGACTTTACAAGTTCCCTCACTTTTATCACCACTCCACAGCTCCAGGTAAGAAATGCTCTAGGCTGGGCGCGGTGGCTCACACCTGTAATCCCAGCACTTTGGGAGGCCGAGGTGGGCGGATCAGCTGAGGTCAGGAGTTGGAGACCAGCCTGGCCAACATGGCAAAACCCCATCTCTACTAAAAATACAAAAGATTAGCCAGGTGTGATGGCTGGCTCCTGTAATCCCAGCTACTTGGGAGGCTGAGGCAGGAGAATTGCTTGAACCTGGGAGGTGGAGGTTGCAGTGAGCCGAGATCATCCCACTGCACTTCAGCCTGGGTGAAAAGAGTGAAACTCCATCTCAAAAGTAAATAAATAAGAGAGATGCTGGGTCTCCAGCCCAGGCCTGAAAGAGGAAGATTTAAACCTTCTGAGCCAGTGTTCACGTGGACTCAGCTCTGAGTTCCTATGACCTCAGGGGCAGAAACGGAAGGAGGTAACCCTGATGTAACGAGTCAGTGGCCAGGCTTACCCTCCACCAGATGCCAACCAGCAACCAGTGTCTCCAGGGTCTGAAAAACTTTGGCTCAATCTGAGTTGTTGCCATGTCTGGTGGGTGGGGCCCAGTATTTGGCAACTCCAGACAGGAATCAAGTTCAGGTGGACACAAAGGTTCAGCTGAGGCAAGTTACGGATTCTCAGCCAAGAGGGCAGCAGCAGGGCCCACACCCCAGGAAGGGGCTGGCAAAGCCAGGGCAACTTGGTCGGGCCCCAGTGCTACTCAGAGGGCTTAGGACAGCAAGAGAAGCCGTAGACCAGCCCCACATTCTGGTGCTGCGGGAGGGGAGAGGCCTGTGGTGGGGAGGAGGTTTGCAGGGCCTTGCGTAGAACGGGACTGGGATAGACGGAACGCTTGCACTGGAAAGCCCTGGACAGTGATACAAACGTGTAACAAACCGTTGTTACAGTCTCCGTCTCAATGCTCCAGCCTACTGGCCGTTCAGGTGACACAGAGGCGAGTCGCTAACCCTAATCCTAACTCTTCCAGTTCACATTTACTAGGAGATTTCATTCTGTTTGAGTCTCCAGTGTAGCTTTCCTTTTTTTTTTTTTTAGTTAGACAGGGTCTCATTCTGTTGCCCAGGCTGGAGTGCAGTGGTGTGATCCTAGTTCACTTCCGCTTTGACCTCCTGGGCTCAAGCGATCCTTCCACCTCAGCCTCTAAAGTGGCTGGGACCACAAGCATGCACCGCCGCACCCAGCTACTGGCTTCCCTTGGGGACCTCGTAAGCCACCTCCCTTTACACTAGGAACAGAACTCTAAATCAAGTTTTCTTATGAGCAGACTTGCTAGAGGGGAATAAGGAAGATGAAATGTGTCAGGGAAGTGTGTTGGAGATTAGCCCCTTCAGCCTGTCTCCTCTTGTTCCGGGGAGAAACCTGGCCACATTTCCCAGCCTCTTTTGCAGTGAGGTACAGCCTTGCGATGATGTTCCAGCCAAAGAAATGTGAGTGGGAGCGATGAGGAGCCCTCCCATCTGAGACGTTCCACCCTCCATGGACCCCTCATGAAGCCAGGTCCCCCAACAAGGCCAGCCCCGAGAGTCTACTACCATGCCGCTTGGTGTCATTGTTTCAGTGATGGATGGGAATTTGAAGCTGTCAGAGGTGGAAAGAAGGATTTTAGGGGCGGAAATTGCAACTGCAGAGCACCTTCCAGCAGGGAAGCGGAGAGAGGCAGGTGTGAAATCATCGCTGTACTCTATCTGGGTTCCATCCAAAGAGGGTAAAGGGAACGGGCTGAGTGAGGAAGGCTCAGGGGCCGTCTTTGGCAGGAGCAGAGAGAGCCTCTGCTGGCTGCTGGTGTTGGCTTTATCTCGCAGGTGCCCTGTGACGGTTGGTTGTGGGAATAGTTACGGGTTCCCCTGGTCCTCGGGGAGGCCCTCGGGAGGCCCTGGCAAGCATGTGCCTGTCGTGGCAAACTTACAGGACAGAAGATCCTCCCACAGTACGTTCGCTCTGACTTTTCACTTGTCATTCGCTGTATTGAAATAGCCAGAGATTTACAATGATCTGTTCCAATTGTTATGTTTAGTCCCTGAAACAGATACCAGGAAGCACATGTGATAAAAACTGGATGTAAGTTTTCCACAGAAACAACTGAATAGGATTATGATTCTAGCCAAGGTCTGATCGCTATGATAAAAATGATCAGAAATTGCCTAGTACTCAGTGTGTCAGTGATCAAAGATATTTGTACCCTGCGCAGAGTAAAGCTTTCCAAGGTGTCTATAAATCAGTCAAACAGGATGACACAGGAATCAGTCATATGAGATCTCTAAAAACTTTATGTAAGAGGTTCTCTTGGGGCTGTGAGTCAGAGATCCTCTCTGGCTGAGGGCAGCCACTCAGAAACCCCAGCCTGTCGGGATGTAAACAGCCAGGGCATCCTAAGTGTGAATCGTCTAGGTCACATGTATTGAGCCATGTCTGTTTGCATTCTGGGTCTTTGTGGAACATTCCACCCTAATCAAAGGGCTTTAGAACACCGGTCCCCCAGTGGTCAGATAGGCCCCTTGGCACACATGACATTCTCTTAATGTTCTTTATGCCTTTACGTGGGGAGTGGCTGAGCCTGGACCTGATCGTGAGCCAGACCCTGAATCACAAGAGGCCAAACTCAGGGGCCTAAGACCATTTTAAAACTCCCCCAACACCAGCCTCCCCATGCAACACTGTATTCATAAAAGTGAAAAAAAAAAAAAGCAGGACTCTTGTAAAGAAAATGATGTCAGCTTGGAAAACAGAGACAGGTGGCTTCTTCATTCTGTCTGTTGTGAATATTCTTTTCCCCAAACTCCGATGGAACAGCAGTGGGCTGTATGCTGCTTGCCCTGGTACAGATGGATTTTGCTCTGAAGGGGGATTAGGAAAAGCATGTCTGGCATTCTTCGGGTAAGAACAGCCTATGGCTTACCTACAACAAAGTTACCACAGCAATACCAACACTGCAACACTGCTTCAACCCAGCTTCTCATGCGGGTGCAAAGCTTCTTAAAAGAATATGAAATTCATTATTCAGACTGGGCATGATGGCTCATGTTTGCAATCCTAGCACTCTGGGAGGCCAAGGCAGGAGGATCCTTTGAGCTCAGGAGTTCGAGACCAGCCTGGGCAACATAGTGAGACCTTGTCTTTACAAAAAAATTTAAAAATTAGCTGGGCAGGTGATGCATGCCTGTGGTCCCAGCTACACAGAATGCTGAGGCAGGAGAATCACTTGAGCCCAGGAGTTCAAGACTGCAATGAGCCATGTTCACACCACTGCACTCCAGCCTGGGTAAAAGAGCAAGATCCTGTCTCTTAATAGATAAATAATCATTATTCAGTTTCACCACATGGACTCCCCCAGTCCCTCCAGAGCATATTAATGAACAATGGTGTACAATATTTGAGAACATGAGTAGTAAATGCTGTGAGAAGGCACAAGCCCAGAGCTCTGGGTCTGTAGTTAAAGTTCTGCCCATGTGCACAGGTGTATATATACATAGTTAATTTTTTACTTTATAAAGTGGCTTTGCATTCAGACCTTGATTTCTTTTAGACCTTCTTTCCTAAAAGACACGCCAGTGGGCTCATGTGCTATGCTTGGCTAGAAAGCAGCTCATTTAACAACTGCTCAGTCAGGCAAGGGAAGCTCTGCTGCAGGTCCAGGAGGCCCCCAAGCCAAAACTAGCAGAAGGAGAGGGGGCCCATTTTCATGGGGCTGGTGGAGGTTGAAATGGAGTCAGTCGTTTTCCCTGTCATTTCCTTGGAGAAAGGGCATTCTTACCAGGAGGCCATCAGATCTGGGAGGGCTGAACTAAATGGTCCAAGGAAACTTAAAAGTTCTAGCCTCTCATTTACAAGTGGGGAAAGTGAGGTCTGGGAAGCTGGTGATCATCCCCAACTCCCTCTCCTTCCCCTGATGCGGGGACAGACAAATTCTCCTCTGGCTATGATGGAGTAAAACCCACAGCTGTCACCAGTGTTGGGCCTGGGAAATCACCACCAAGGAAATGCATCCAAAGTGCTGCAGGTGGCTCCAGAGTTCCAGTGGCCTGTGGGAAGGATAAGCCCCAGAAAGTGCATGAAACGGGAGGATGCATGTGATCAGAAGTGGGCATGTCATTCACATGCAGCTTGCATTCGTTCCTGTGCTCCTGTGCTGTCTGTCCTCACATGTCCATGCTGGCCTTTTCTGTGCAACTAGCAGTTGAAAAGAGAGGGAAGAAGGAAGTGGAATGCCCAGTGATGAAAGGCAAAGAGAAATCAAGCTCACCAATCCGGATTCCCAATGACTTTTGATCCCATGGGATGCCATGTTCCTCTGTCTACTTTAGTCCAAACTACGGCCACCCTCAGAATGCACTTTTCTTTAGTATTCCTTTTTATTCACTCCAAAAGCTTCTCGTCTTTAGCTTCATGTCCCAACCCTCTTCCAGGATGATAGAAGAGCTAGGCAAAGAGACTTTTTAGGTGGGCGGGGGGTGGTTGTGGGACAGGGGCATTTCGTGGCCAGAGACATCAGAAACCATCCTGCTGAGATGGGCTACCCCACCTCATAGAGAGTAACCCAGGTTAGGTAAGACGGTGCGTGTACATTGAACCAGAGACTTCAGACCATCCCCCAACCCACGGTGGCTTCTGGCCTGAGGTGGGGTCCATTCGCGTGAGGAAGGCACAGCAGAGGACATGGGCTGCGTGCTCAGAGGAGAAGCTGACTGCCCCTGGAGGGTGTCCTCCAAGTCCGTCTGTGAGTCCTGCTATAGAAGGAGCCGCTGCTTCTGACGTGTGCCTCGCGCTTCAGCCGTAGCAGGCCATGGTCCTCCTGAGTGTGGACTTCCCTTCTGTTATAAGAGGGAGGCCTGGTGGCTCTGAAACCTGTCCTGAGCCCCTCATCTCAGTGGCCAAGCCCCCCCAGGCCTGAAGCTGTGGTGACACTCTAGACCAGCTTGTGGGACCTGGCATTGTGACCTCAGCTGTTCCGTCCACAAAGGGGTGGTCTCCCTGCCCATACCTGTAAGTTCCACAGGACAGTGGCCTGGTCCTGGGGCTGCTGTGGGGTGTTGAAGAACACCCTGGCCTCCTCCATCATGTCGGCCAAGAGGGCAGAATTGAAGAAAACAGATCTGGTAAAAGAGAGGCATTGCTGGACAGGTTGGCCTCTCCGAGTGCCTGCTGAATGGAGATGGTGGCAGGGGCAGGGGACACAGAGAACACTCCCATGAACCTCTGGTTTTTCTCTGTTCTGAGCATAAAGCAGCCTCTCAGCCTGAAAGAGGTGTGAGAGTAATCCCTGGGCTTGGGGTGGGAAGAAAGAGGCCTCTGCTGCCTCCCTGTGAGAATGAGGAGCACTGCTGAGGGAGCACTCCTCCCTCCAAGACCACTCGTGGTTCCACGACCCATACCAGACCTGCCAGCATCTAACCAGCAGGTCTAAGGCTCAAAATAACATTATTATATAAATATCATTATTACCACGATTTTACAGATGAGGAAGTGGGGGCTCAGAAAGGCTAAGCAACTCACCCGAATTGACCAAGCTGGTAGAGAGGACAGCTGCCATTAGAGCCCAAATCTGCCTATGGCCAAAGCCCTTGCCTTGGAAACACTCTGGGCTCGCTTCTAGTTATCTTAAAGTGCTTCCTCCACACTGGCCCCTCCAGCAGGGAGAGGGCTGCCTGCTGAATGGGCGGGCACATGCCCACAGGAAGAGGACAGCACGCCAAGATTTGAGTTGCCGGGAATCAGATCCGGGTACTGTGGGGTCTGCGAGCCTGAGCCCGTCAGCTGGGCAGGCAGGGTTACATGGGCGGGGGGCAGGGTCCCCTTGCAAGGACCAGATGTTCTCCTCAATCCTGATGGCTGCTGGTCTGAATCCCAACCTCCTCTTTCTGCAGAGCAAGAACTACAAGGCAGTTTGCCTGGAATTGAAGCCAGAGCCGACCAAAATAAGAAGCTCTTTTGAGGCCATGCCAGCAGCCAGGCCTGAGATCGGGGGGGATGTGACCTGGAGTCAGAGGTCATTCGCAGATCCTAGGGGCCAAGACCTGTCCCAGGTGCTGGGGGAGGCACTGAGGGTTCTTGCTCTCATAGAACTTCACACTGTAACCGATCAGATACATACAGAAACAAGGACTGATTCAGTAGTGTTACCTGCTCTGCTGGGAATCAAGACAGGGAGACATGGCTGGGTGGCTGCTGTAGAGTGGGTGGTGGGGAAAGGCCTTCCTTTGAGCTGCTGAGAGTTGACAGACAAGGTGCTGGCCTTGCACAGGCAGAGAAGGAGCCTTCTAGGCCGAGGAGGCAGCATGCACTGAGGCCCGAGGTGGGAATGAGCTTGGCTGTCCAAGGGGCAAGAGGAGCTGAGGCCCTGTGGGCCAGGAGGAGGGTGGAACAAGAGGAGCTGAAAGAGGGAGGGGCCTGCGCACGTGGGGCCACCAGCTTTCCCCCTGCCCTAGCCCTAAGGGAGGAACAGAAGCACAGGGGGATGTCTCCTGCCTCTTCACTTCCCAACAGTCTCTGTTCCTGTTTCAATCCACAGACGCTGGATTACAAAGCAGTCAAACAAGAAGGGCCATTTACCAAAGCAGGAGTGACGCGGGACCTAAAGGTGAGTGGTGAACTTGGAGGCATGTCTATTCCGAATCCCTGGAGAGTCCTCCGTGCCTGTTTCCTAAATACAAGAATATCCTCTTACATAGGCACAGTACAGTTATCCAAACCCGGAAGTTAACACAGGGACAACACTCATCTATCACCCTTGTTCTGATCTCACCAGTTGTGCCACACATGTATTTCGTAACAACGGAAAGGAGCGTTTTCTGGTCCAGGGTCTCATCCGGGATTACGTGTTGCCTCTAATTGCCATGTGTCTTTTCTATCATCTGGAACAGAACAGTTCTTTGTCTTTGGGGACACTGACAGTGACATTAATTTATTTTAATTTTATTTTCTAAGACAGGGTCTCCCTCTGTCGCCCAGGCTGGAGTCCAGTGGTGCAAGCTTGGCTCACTGCAACCTCTGCCTCCCAGGTTCAAACCATTCTCCAGCCTCAGCCTCCTGAGTACCTGAGACTATAGGCACGCGCCACCACACCCGGCTAATTTTTGTATTTTTAGTAGAGACGAGGTTTCACCATGTTGGTTTCGAACTCCTGACCTCAGATGATCCGCCCGCCTCGGCCTCCTGAAGTGTTGGGATTACAGGCGTGAGCCACCACGCCCGGCCTGGGGACACCGACATTTGTACACATTACACATCACTTATGCTGCGGGATAAACCCCCGTTAGGCTTTGTCTGCGGGATTCCTCGTATAAGGCTCAGGCTGTGCGTTTTTTGGCAGAGACACATGAGCCCTGTAGGTCTCACTATCTTATAGTCTTTTTAAAACGTTAATTAATTTTGAGATGGGAGGGTCTCATGTTGCCCAGGCTGGTCTCAAACTCCTTGGTTCAAGCAATCCTCCCGCCTTGGCCTCCCAAAGTGCTGGGATCGCAGGTGTGAGCCCGTGTGCCTGGTCTCTCACATTGCCTCAGCAACATCCTTCTTTCCTCCCTCTTGGAAGTTTTTCTCTGAAAATGCCCCAGGATCTTTCCTTTCCTCCTGTTGCCATTTCCCCTCCATCCTAGATGCTTGTTTCCTTGTCTTCATTTTATTTCCTCAGAATGAACTCAGGGAAGTGAGAGAAGAGCTCAAGGAGAAAATGGAGGAGATCAAACAGGTGACAAGATGAGGCCCCATGTGGAGGAAAAGTGTAGCTTTGGGAAAAGTGCAGTGCTTACCTTTGAACAGCGAAGGAAAGCAGGAATCATGGAAAAATGTAACTCGGTCCCAACCCCCAGAGCGCTTCAGTGTTAGGTTACTCACTTCTCACTTGTCTGATGTGTAAACCCAATTTTTGAGTGACTGAGGACTCCCTAAAGTGTCTCTTTGATAAGCGTGGGTGACGTCACCTTAGTGTGAAGCTGAGTGGGGCTGATTTGGAATTTAAATGTAGGGGCAGCCAGGGACCAACCCCATCTTCCTTATGCACCTCTCCTGAGCAAGCTGCAGAGCAGGAAGCCTCTCATTTCTGTGATACAACCAACCACCTGTAGCATCCTTAGGCAAACAGGTGAATAATCAAGCAAGAAAGTGTAATTGAAGCTGTGGTCTGCACCCAACATGCAGCCTTGCAGTCGCCAGATCTAAGCCATGCCAAGGCTGATGGCAGTGGTGGCTTGATGGTGCTCGCACCTTAGTCCTGTCACAGATTCCTGGAGAGGAAAGTGGCTCTAACAATTATTAGTCCGTGCCAGAGGAGCAGCTGCTGCTGTTTGCTCAAAATGCCCTGAAGACACCGCAGCTAACGTCAATGATATGCTTTGTGCTGTGTCAAGCCATGTCTTTTTTCCTCGCCAGATAAAGGACATAATGGACAAAGATTTCGATAAACTTCACGAATTCGTGGAGATTATGAAGGTAAGCATCCCTGAGTGCCTTCCATGGGCCAGTACCATACTGGAAACTGTGGAAGAGACACCAGACCCTACCCTCCAGGAGCATATTTGCCAGTAGTCCCAAATTCCATCCCAAGAGAGAATTGCAAGCCAATTAATTGGTTGTTTGCTAGTTAAAGGCTTAGAGACGTGAGCAATGAATATGGGTTGGAGTAGGCAGCAAAGTCCTTACGGAGAAAGTGAGCCTCAAGTTGAGCCTTGCACACTGCATTGGAAGCTTAATGCAAATCTCATCGAGAGCCCAATAGGATTCTATTTTAACTGGAAAAATTACTAGGATGATCTAGATTCTAGAGCAGTGATTGACAAAATGTGGTATGTTTCAGAATCGCCTGGAACACTAATAAAACAGGGCCTGGCCTCGTGTTCAAGTTGTCCTGGGTCCCTGTATCACAGACAAGTTCCCAGGGGAAAGCTTGAGCAGCTCTGATGTAGAAGCATAAACAGGCAAAAGCTAATACGTACCCATTTTTCAAGAGTTGTAAGCGGACACTAGCCTTACCAGATACTGAAATTCATGATAAAAACAAAGTTATTAAATCAGCCCGAGGATAATCAAACACGTGAACGAAATGGGCTAGGTAACACCTCAAGAGTCTCTCTGCCTGGGACGTAATGAGAATCACCTGTGAGGATTTTAAAACTCCTTTTACTCAGACCGTTTCCCAGAGGAACTGAATAAAAATCTCCAGGGGGGGCCGGAGGTGCTGAAAACGCCGTCTCAATTTGGATGCTGGCCCGTGGATGAGAACCGGTTCCCAAACACGTTGGCAGTTAGCTGCACGTTACCGTGGCTGCACGGCAGAATCACCTCCGCGTGTCCAGGCTGCACCTCATAACGATGAAGTCAGAAGCTCTTGGAATGAGGTCCAGGCACCAGTGGTTTTTAGTTGGCCAGGTGATTCCAGTGTATACTCGAGGTTGAGAACCACAGCCCTATAGAATTTACAATATGATGAAGGTGATTTTTTGGTCAGTGAGAAGGAAAGGATTGGTATTAATATTAAAAGCAGTGTTTATATGAGGAAAAAACTTAATCCGGTTACCACTGTAAAGTGAAATAGCCTATGAAATGATTTTAAATAATAAAAATCAATAATAAATTTTAAGTAAATATGTAAATGGAAGTTCTAAATGTCAATACAATGGAAGAAATTACAAAGGAAATAGTGATATATTTGAGTATGTAAGATTTTTGGGTTTTCTTGAGACGGAGTCTTGCTCTGTTTCCTGGGCTGGAGTGCAGTGGCACAATCCTGGCTCACTGCAACCTCCGCCTCTGCGTTCAAGTGATTCTCCGGCCTCGGCCTCCCGAGTGGCTGGGATTACAGGCACGCACCACCACATCCAGCTAATTTTTTTGTATTTTTAGTAGAGATGTGGTTTTACCATTTTCGCCAGGATGGTCTTGATCTCTTGACCTCGTGATCCACCCTCCTCAGCCTCCCAAAGTGCTGGGATTACAGGCGTGAGCCATCATGCCCTGCCTTATGTAACATTTTTTAAAAAGGATTATGACAAAAATCGCTTACATTTACAGAATTAAAAAAACAGTTTGGGGGAACATTTTTCCACAAATATAAGCACAGGGAAAGGGTTTTTATCCATAATATATAAAGTTCTCATAAACCAATAAGAACTAAGTAGGAAAATAGACAAGCGTGTGAACAGACAATCCACAGAAGAGAATATAACTGAAAAGCAATAGACATATTTTAAAAAGGTCTGACCTCATGAATAAATACATGCAAATGAACAATCAATTATTGTTTCATTCAAACAAACAGAATTTTAATTTGTGACAATTATAGTACAAGGCATAAATGCTCTTATACTGTTAGAGTGCAAATTTATACAAAACTGGAACATTATTAGACAATAGATATAAAAAATCAACCTCTTGATTCATCAATTCCACTTCTCAGAATTTAACCTATGAGAATAATCAGAAACACCATCATGGGTATACATAAAAAGATGTTCATCACAGGATTATTTATAATAAAAAATTGGAAACCTCAATTTTCAACAGTAAGGGAATAGCCAAATAAATTATGGAATATTGGGCCGGGTGCACTGGTTCATGCCTATAATCCCAGCACTTTGGGAGGCCAAGGCAGGTGGATCACCTGAGGTCAGGAGTTCAAGACCAGCCTGGCCAACATGGTGAAACCCCATCTCTATTAAAAATACAAAAATTAGCTGGGCGTGGTGGCGGATGCCTGTAATCCCAGCTACTCAAGAAGCTGAGGCAGCAGAATTGCTTCAACCTGAGAGGTAGAGGTTGCAGTGAGCCAAGATGGCACCACTGCACTTCAGCCTGGGTGACAGTGAAACTCTATCTCAAAAAAATTATGGAGTATTCATATAATAAAGTTAGGAACTATTAAAGATAATGTTTAGAAAGAATGTTTATAACGAGAACTAAAAAAGGAAGATACAAGTAATATACATAGGCTGATGTCAGCTAGGTTAAAAAAAAAAAACACAAGAAAATATACAGAAAAAGACTGGGAAGAAATGTACCAAAGGGGTTCATAGCAGTTATTTCCGGATCAGAATATTCATACTTTCATATCCCTCTGTATTGTCCAAATTTTCTACAAAGGGCATGCATTAATTATTTCTCTATTAAAATCCAAACAAAATAAGCGTTTTGTTGGTGGGGAGGCTGGTATGGAAAGGCAGGAAGGAGGCGATTTCAGGTGGGCGAACAGCTTGAGCAGGGCAGGAGGCAGGGGGAGCGCATCGTGTACGGTGGGCAGCAGGGAGATCAGTCATGAAGTGGGACCACTGCGGGAAACTGTGAGGAAGAAGAAAATGAACGGCTGTAGTTACTACATAGGCTGTAGTAATGAAGGACATGCATTTGAAAGTCATGCAGACAAGCTAGGACTTGGTTCTGTGAGCATCACGCGGCCTCTGGAGATTCTTGATTCAAGAACATGCTGGGAGCAGCACTTCAGAACGCTTAGCCCGGCAGGTGTCTGTTTGCAAGGCGGCCTGGGTGGGGCCCTGGGAGCAGGTGGAGATGTCGGGCAGCAGGAACCCCAGAGCAGGACCAGGTGTAGAGGAAGAAGAAAAAGAGTGAATCTGAAAGATGCAGGGAACGTTCTTGTTGACTGACTGAATATAGAGACGGAAGTCGAGAGGCAGGCGTCTGTGATGACATCAAGTTTTAATCTGGATGATGAGAAGAAAGTGGTGACGATTACAAAGACAGCGGGGCAGATAGAGCTAGCTTGGGAAAACGGAATCAATGGAACATGATGATTTTGAAGGGGTATGTGTTGGGGAAACGTGTAAGAATATGGAACATTTCGACTCATGTTTTGGACCCATGACATTGAGCTCAAGGATATTTTGACTCTATCAATACAAATATTTTATTCAAATTTGTACTAACATTTAAAAATGCTTTTCAAGAAGATATTTTATGAAATCATCTCTATGTAGACAGTGTAATTTCTTGATCAGTTTTCTACAGTAGATCAATTAAACTGTTACCAAACCTTTCATTTTTAATGAAAATTATTTTATTGGAACAAATTGTTTTTATTTCTATTTTATGACAACCCAAACCTGTTTTTGTCTGTAACAAATGTTGTCAATTATAGCTTCTGTCATCGTAGAATTTCTCTCCTGTCCGCTGTTTCCATTCAATTTACCCAGGTCAAATTTTATAGATCAAAACTTTGTCCAGATTTTATTCTCTCTGTTCTGAGTGAGTAATACATGTGATGTGCGTATGCTGTCAGTTTTGCTTGTTACTGACCATCTTTGCCAGGAATTAGGTAAAACATGAAGCAAACACGAATACACGGGCTCCGGTGCATGGCAAGGGTCAGAGCATTGCAGTGTCTTTGGGGGTCACAAGATTGGTCTTCTTGGTTCCATCATTTTATAGGCATCAGACCAAGGCGAGCACTGGTTTTATCCAAAGTGTGACATCAGGTAAAACAGGGGCTGGTCTCTGGCTCACCTAGAGACTTCAGAAAAGTCCCCTAATGTCTCTGCCTGTGCCTTAGTCTCATCGGGGAATGGGGAGAAGAAGGGGAGAAGCTGTACTTGTCACGGACACTCCAAAAGCCACCTCACCCAAGTCTAGTGAGGATTCTTGAGGAAGAGGCAGAGTGGTTTGCAGAGAGGCGGGAGGAAGGCATTTCCGAAGCTCTTCAAAATGAAGATGCTAGTTCTGAATTCTCTCTTGAAGGAAATGCAGAAAGATATGGATGAGAAGATGGACATTTTAATAAACACACAGAAGAACCATAAGCTGTAAGTGTCTGTCCTCATCCCTAAAGTGTCTCCTCCCTTCCCTTCGCTGAATGGCTTTGGGGTTTGGAGGATACCCAGACTCTTGAAGTTGTTTCGGCTCCTACTGCCCCCAGGAGTCAGGGCCTTCCGTGGCGACCCGCGTACTGGTTATTTCCTTGTCATGTTGGAAAATGTCTCCCCAACTTTCTGCCCTCCCCGGCCCTCCTCCCCACGTCCCCTTAGACGAGGACCAAAAGAGCAGCAGGACCTGAGGCTGACGGGAAAGACCCACAGAGACCCACAGCTCAGGCTCCAGAAAGTGGACAGAGCCAGTGGAGCCGACGGAGCACGCTTTGCTCTTCACAAGACGGTGGCACCTCAGAAAGCAAAACAGGACTCCCAGGATCCCCTGCATCAGTGCGGGACCTGCTGCGTAAGTGAGGCCCTGCCCGAGCCCAGCACTGGGCCAGACCCCCGGCTCCTTCTCCCCGGTGACTTCCCGGAGCTTGTGCGGATCATAGTGAAGGGACAGGTGCGGCCCCTGCTGACCTCTGGATGCCACCCGAGCCTGGACCCTCCCTGACCTCCCTTGCCTTCTAGGCCTGTGGAGTCTCCCTAACCGTGACCATGCAGGACTTGACCCTGGAGGCGCCTGCCCCCCAGCTCCACCCTCTTATTCTGCCCTTCCCTGTAACAAGGTCAGATGAGGTGCCTAGCAGGCTGCCCCTGACCGGGGGAAACTGATCTTCCTTGTGCCGTTTCTGTCCTCTTCAGGAAAATGTTTGTTGTGTGTCCTAAAGAGCAACTACAGTCAGGGGTAGGTAGCTCCACACAAGATGTGCCTTGTCTCAGTCGGGCGCCTTGTCCCCAAGGGCATGTGCTCCAGCCGCATTCACATCACACCTCTCCTGAGGTTGTGCGGGGAGTAGGGGCTGTTGGCAGACACTGCCACCCAGCACAGCCACTCGGTCATAGAGGACGTGGCACTAGGAAGGAGGATTCGGGTTGCCCAGCCTAGAGGCAGCTGCCCGGGGCTCCCACGATGGGGAGGGTGCACCACCAGTGGCGGAACTGACCTTGCCTCAGGTCCTGCCCTTTCTCCCCATCCAGCGGGAAATACTCACACCAGGTCTGGGCACCCTTTTCACCCTTGGCTTGTGGAGCTGCCTTCTGATTTACCTGTACCTCAGACCCGCTGACATCGAATATGTGCTTCCAACCTAGTGCAGCCGCAGAGGCACTCAGCAGTTCCGGTTCCTGCCCCCCCTCGAGCTGCACAGGGCTTTTGTCCTCTGAAATACCACCCCTACCCCAGGCCTCCACTGGAGATTAAAAACCTTCACTGAAAGCCAAAGGGGATGTCATAATTTTGAGTACCAGTCTAAAACTTGAGTGTATGGAGCTCACTTCTCTTTGGTTCCATGTCAGTTATGTCAGACTCCAGCCCCTCCCCCTGCTTCCTGATGGACTGGTGGGAAATTCCATCTTAGTCATCTCAGGGTCCTCCCAAACAGCACCTCCCTCCATTCCACCTGGGTCTGCAAAGGTCCCAGGTCCGGTCATGGGGAGGGCCCCTGATGACAGCGGACGTCAGTCTGTATGGTCTCAGGAGAGACCTGGCTGCCTGGCCCACCTGCTCCCTCCATGTAATCAGCTCGCACCTGCGCACGGGGCCCAGGTGTCTTGGGTGACACAGGGAACCTCTGGGCTGCGAGTCCTGCCCGCCCCCGTCCCCTGAGGTGTTATCACGAAGCCGGAATCAGGCCCTGCTGCTCATAGGAACTGCGCGGCTTTCTTGGGTTATGGGGATCCATCTTTCTCACCCCCTTGAAGGTTTCCTCTCCCTCCCTCCACCCCCAAAGGGAACATTCCTTCAGAGGCCTCAGGTTTTTACAAAGGTGGAGAGGAGCCAGTGACCGCCCAACCTCCTGTGGGCCATGCTGTGCCTGCCCCAAAGTCCCAGACTGAGGGGAGGTGAAGCTTGACTGCCAGCTTGAAATGACAGTAAAGAAGATACAGAGCAGTGTTCCGTAAACTGTCCTGCCCTGGCTTCAGTTTGAAGGAGGAGGAATTCAAGCGAGTTTATATTTTATTTCACGCCGGTTCCTACTTGTTTCAGCTCTTTGCTAAGCTGGCTGCTTCTACAGTCTAATAAATAATTGGCCAAATTCTCTTTTTTGGAATTTTATTTTATTATTATGTTTAATCTTGTGGGTAGGTGTTATGAAATATGCATTTAATAGTAGGTGTGTATGTTTATGGGGTACATGAGATGTTTTGACAAAGGCATGCAAGGTGAAATAAGCATACCACAGAGAATGCGGTATCCATCCCGTCAAGCGTTTAACCTTTGAGTTGCAAATAATCCAGTTACACTCAAAGTTATTCAAAAATGTACGGCTGTGACTGCAGTCACCCTGCTGTGCTATCAAATCGTAGGTCTTGTTTATTCCACTCTGTGTACCCCTTAACCACCCCTACCTGCCCCCCAAGCCCCCCACTGCCCTTCCCAGTCTCTGGTAACCATCCTTCTACTCTCTGTCCCCATGAGTTCCATTGTTTTCATTTTTAGATCCCACAAATAAGTGAACATGTGACATGTGTCTTTCCGTGCCTGGCTTATTTCACTGAACATAATAATTTCCAGTTCCATCCACCCTGTCGCAAATGACAGAAGGTCATTCTTCCTATGGCTGAATAGTGCTCCACTGTGTACGCGTACGATGTTTTCTTCGTTCTTCTGTTGGCGGACACTGAGGTTGCTTCCAGGTCTTGGCTATTGTGAACAGTGCGGCAGCCAACATGGCAGTGCAGCTACGTCTGCGACACCTGATCTTTTCGTGTAGGTGTGCACCCAGCATGGGACTGCTGGGGCTACGGCAGCTCAATGTTTAGTGTTTTGAGGAACAGCCTTCAAACTATTCTCCATAGCGGCTATACTCATTTACACTCCCGCCAACAGTGGACAAAGATTCCCGTTTCTCCGGGTCAAGTTCTTAGTAGCTGCTAAGTAATGAGCAATGTATTTGGTGCTTCAGATAAACATGGAAAAGCAAAGCTCAAAACACACATAGGCCTTATATGCAAGGAGCCCACAGCTTCAAAGGCAAGATGGCAAACACGTGGGATAACAACATGGACTGTGTGGAAATAAGTACAGTCGTCATCAGCGCGTGATGGGAGCAGGACTGGATCCGCGATGGGGCAAAGGAGAAGGGCGGGCAGAGCTCTGTGTCAGTTCCCTATTGCTGCTGCCACCGATCACCACACATTTAATGGCTTAAGACAACAAGAAATGGACTTAACATGGGTCTTAGACTCAAATCAAGGTGCCAGCACAACTGCATCCCTTCTGGAAGCTCTAGGGAAAAATCTGCTTCCGGGCCTTTCCCGGCTTCTGCCTGCCTTGGCTGATGGTCCCTCCCGTCTTCAAGGCCAGCAGTGGCTATGGGGCCTTTCCCGGCTTCTGGAGGTCATCTGCCTGCCTTGGCTGATGGTCCCTCCCGTCTTCAAGGCCAGCAGTGGCTATGGGGCCTTTCCCGGCTTCTGGAGGTCACCTGCCTGCCTTGGCTGATGGTCCCTCCTGTCTTCAAGGCCAGCAGTGGCTATGGGGCCTTTCCCGGCTTCTGGAGGTCACCTGCCTGCCTTGGCTGATGGTCCCTCCCGTCTTCAAGGCCAGCAGTGGCTATGGGGCCTTTCTTGTGTCTCTGACACTGACTCCTCTGCCTCTTGCTTTCCTGTTTAAGGACCCTTGTGATTACACTCAGCCACCTGGATAGTCTGGAATCATCTTTTATGGTAAGGTTAGCCAATGAGCAACCCTAATTCCCTTTTGCCATGTAACATAACATATTCACAGCTCTGGGGAATTAGAACACGGGCATCTTTACAGGATTTCCCAGACTCTGTCCCTTGACTACCAAGCCCCCAAACACTTGGGAACACTGCGCATTCACTTCTGTGCCTCGTTGGTTTTAAACTAAGCTACAGATTCTTGGCTACTCCTTTTATACTCTTTCCTTCAAGAGGAACACAGTTCCTCTCCCCTTAAGGGTGGGCTGGACAGAGTGACTTGCTTCTGATGAATGGAACATGGCAAAAGAGATGTGTATTCTGAGGTTATGTCATAGAAGATGTGGTGGCTTCCATCTCGCTCTCTCTTGGACACTCATTCTGGGCGAAGCCAGCTGCCATGTTTAAGGACGCCCAAGCAATCGTACTGGGTGTTGTTTCAGAGCCTCGTCATCCTGTCAACTTCAACACAGCCGAAACCAAACTCCCTGCTGTGTCCCCAAACCCTTCCCTGCCTGACTTGCTGATGGGAGTCCTTGTCCTTCCAGTTCTCTGACAGCCAGAGCACAGGCTGTTCTCCGGCCAAAGGCTGGACCTCATCCCCCGCAGGGCTTTCACCAGCCTGTCCACTTGGTGCCCTGGACAAGACATTCCTGGAGGAATCCTGGAGTGCTGAGGAGCTCAGAGCTCGCTGCCCAGAGCTCCTCTGGTTATTTTGAGGACTTCTGAGAATGGAGGTGAAGTACCTGTTGCAAAGCTTCCCCGTTTCACTTCCATCACTTCCTCTATGGCATATTTTTAATGGCTTCTTAGGGCCTTTTCCTAACAGACGAGGGTGAAAGAAGAGGATGTGAGGTCCTTAAGGGCAGAGACTGTGTAGAATTCATGAAGGATGCCCTGCCCCTGCCACTCGGTGGCTGTGTGGCTGTGGAGAGCATGCCCTTTTTCTGCCCTTGGCACCACGTTAATCATTAAAGCTTCACATCTTCTCGGCCTCCCATACATAGCAAATGAATGACCAGGTCCCATGGAGCCTTTAACCATTTCAGATGCTTATTCCTGAATCCCCCTCTCCCGTACACACTCTAATCCACGCTCTCAGTGTCTGGGTCCTGAGCTGTATGCAGTAGCTTCTGGCCCAGTCCCCTCGACTCCAGGAGCTTCTTCTCACAGCCTGGAACCCCTTGTCCAGGCCACTTCCAGAGATTTCCTCCCTAACTACCACTTTATGCTCCACGACACCATCCCCACAGCCGATCACTTACGGGATTACAGACGTAACTTTTTAACCTGCCGTTCAAGGCCTTGCATTTCCGACATTAACGTATTTTTCACCTTTCTCCCCTGCTCCTATCTGTAAACACCACATTCTAGGGGCCCAAATGTGCCCTCCACATTCCCACGTTTTTGCCTTCGCTCCCCTTCTTCTCCCGGCATCCCTGCGGCACTGCTCTCTGCTCTCACAGCTCCTGAGGGGGCCAAGGACGAGGTCACTCGGCCATGTAGAGGCATTTCCCCTTACTGTTCCAGCCTGCATATGCATTTCCTCTCCATGCAGATGGCAGTTTCCAAAGGCAGAGCTTATGCTGTCTTCATCGTCATCCTCAGCATGGAGGTCAGAACCCTGCACTTGGCAGGGGCTGAGGAAGTATTTTTTGGTGGAACTTGTGCAGCCTAGCCTGAGGGATTCACATGTTGGCCCTCCTGACCCGCTCCTGCCCTCCTGGCTCTTGGCCTTGGGACTGTGGACGTGCCTGAGGGTCCCGGGGTGCCAACCGGGGTCTCCTGTCAGATGGAGTCCTCCGGGACTGAGCAGGTTTGAGGGAAATCCCCCCAAAAATTCTTACCATCCAGTTTCCATCCCAGATCATGTCTGGAAATATACATCCATCACCGCGTCTGTGCCAGGCTGGCTGACTTGATGAGTGAGGCTGCTTCCAGCCTATGTAGGTGCCAGTTTTAAGAACGGAAGCAAGGTCATCAGGGAAACTGAGCTGCCACAATCTGCAGAGGCACTGTCTTTGTTATGTAAATGATGCTGCAGCTCTAATTCAGTGCGGAGGACTGGTGGCAGTGATCTCGGCCGTCCCCATCCCTTGACCTTTCCTAAGCTCCCTCATGCCCCAGTCCCACATCGCCCAACTCAGGGGTGACAGGACAGCTGTGTGTGTTTCAGGGAAGGCTTGCCTGGCTGTCAAAAAGCTGTTTTGTGTGCCCTTGGGGAGGGACCCGCAGGGAGCCACCGCCAGGCATTTCTGCTGACGTTGTGCATGGGCCAGCTTTCCTGGCAAGCTTGTGCTTTTTCTGTCACCTCCTCTGGAGCAGAATGATACTTGACTTTGTCTCTTCTCCTACAAATGCTATTCCTGTCCTGTGGACAGGGCAGTGGGGGCATCTCCCTGATCCAGCCCCTACTTCTGTGCTATGGGACTCTGCCCTCCCAGACGTAATCAGGAGCCAGTTGTCTGGGCCAGGGTGGATGCCCAACTGAGCTCACCCAGTTGGATTCCTTTCCCTGGGGATTTGGAATTGGAATTTGGCGAGAGCTCAGTTGGCCCCACAAATGAAGATGTGTAAGTGGGAGCTGGGTTGCCATCTGCCACCATTAGCTGAAGATGCAGAAAAAGCCAGTCTGTAGGAAAAGAAAACCAGTTAGCAGAAGGAAAGAATGAAGTGGAGGAGGGGAGGGAAAGGTCCTTCCGCGCAGAGGGCTCTGCAAGAGCCAAAACTCCCCGGGTCCCAGGCCCTCTTGGTCCAGTTGCAGCTCCTGCCTTAGCTCTGAGGGCCTCCTGGCCTCTTGAACTGTATCGCCCATTCCTGTTTAGGCAGAGTGGGCTTCTATTACCACCAAACAAGGCTTCACTTAGGCCACACAGAAAAAATCTTGGGAGATGGTCCGATCAGGCTCTTCCATTTGGCAGGTGAGGGGTTTGAGGTCCAGAGGCGTGAGCGAGGCACCCTGCCTGGTGGTCAGGCCGAGACTGCAGTGCAGGTTTTCTGACTCCTGGTCCGGCACTTGGCTCCCTTTGCCCTGTTGGGGCCGGCAGCGCTTTCAGGGATAGCAGGTGAGGCAGGGGGAGCTCAGAGGTCGCAGCCAGCCGGATCTGGATACCAATCGGTGGGTGCTGCAGACAAGTCACTTGGCCTCTCTGAGAATCAGCGTTTTCCTCTAGAATGTGGGGGTGATGACATCTAATTAATAGGAGTGTTGTGAGAATTAAATGAGTATATATGGAGGAATTTGATTTTTTAATTACTGTGTGTCAATGGTAACCACGAGGTCAGAGTGGGCCTTTCCAGGATCAAAGGCCTTCAATTCACAGACTGTTTCCTGACACATTGACTAACACTTGTCATGGCCAGGCCTGCAATGAAATGAATTTTTATCTACCTCAAAAACTAAACAAACGACCTACAGCTGTTTGAGAGGAGGTAGGAAATTAAACAATAGGAACATGTGAGTGGTGTGGGGGTCAGGATTGGCTGCTCTAGAGGACGGGGTGTGTCCCTTGTAACACAGCATCTCACTCCTGTCACCCTGGGGGCCAGTGACAACAGAGTGAGGTGTAGTTGGCTCTCCCCAGCCCTCCCACAGGTAACAGGTGCGGCAGCCCCAGGCCCTGACTCAGGCGGTCATCAGAGAGACATGAGGGTGAGTCATCTGGGAGCAATTAAGAGGGGAGGCCCAGGAGGAGGCCAGGCTGTGTCATCCACCCTTCACTGCCATGGCCCTGGCACAGTGCCCACTCATTGTGTCCATTCTCCCGGGTCGCAGGCCACAGGCCAGCCCAGAAGGTGGCTGAGGAAGGGCTCAGGCATCCAACCCTTCTGACTGGAGCCCAGATCCAACTCTCTTAGACTCAGCAGCTCGCAGGATCCCCTAATTCCACAGCAACGGGCCGCTACCCTGACTCCCCACAGTCTAGTCTTAGCAAGCTGAAGCTGTCCTTTAAAAACACAAGTTAGAACATGTCACTCTTCAGCTCAGAACTTTCCAGAGTTTTCCCATCTTTCTCAGAGCAAAACGCAAAGTCAGTGGCTCACAGAGCTCTACAGGATCTGCCCTGCTGCCTTCCCCACTCCCAACCCCAGACAATATTTCACTCACACCTTCTAGCCATGCTGGTTTCCCTGGTTTTCTTCAAACATAACACATAACCTCTTGCCTCAGGGCCTCTGCACTTACAAATACATCCCCCCACCCTCCCCCCACCACTAGAATTCCCAGTCCTCCAGCTGGCCAGCTCTCTCGCCTCAGTTACCTTCTCAGTGGCCCTTTCCCTGTGGTCACATGCAAATCACAATGGCCCCAGCCCCAGCTTTCCTTATCTTTCTTACTCTCCTTTATTTCTCTCCAGCACACTCATCACCAACTCACATACTATGTAGTTTACTCATTTGTTTCCTGTCTTTTTCTATGAGAATCTAAGCTTCCTGAGCATGGAGATTTTGTTTCTGTCACTGCTATATCCCAGGGCCCAGAACAGTGGCAGGATCTCTAAGCACCTGTCGAAAGGCCACGGGGACATCAAGATACTGGGCATGGCGGGTTCTGCGCTAAGAGCTTTTCCAACATTCTTTATTTCATCTGATACTTCTAACAACCCTGTGAAGTCACTCTGCCATTCTGTGAAGCCATTTGAGCTGCCATTGTTGCCATTTTATACAGGATGAAACAGACTCAGAGAGAAGGTGATGAAAGAAATCTGTCCAAGGTCACAGGATAAGTGGCAGAGCTGAAATTCGAACCCTAGCATTCTGACTTCAGAACCTGTTCCCTCAACGTTCTGGCTTCTCTCAAGGTGGTCCCTGGCCCCGCAGCGTCAGCACTGTCTGGGAGCTGGTGGGAGATGCGGCATCTCAGGCTCCATCCCAGACCTACTGAATCTCAACCTGCGTCTCCACAACACTTCCCAGCTGAGCCCAGGGCACACTGAAGTCACCACTGTAAGCATGGGGTCTGCTGTATGGAAAACAGGGGGCCGCCCACAGCCCGGGAGTCATTCCCCTGCCATTACCCACCCCACCATTCCCGCCTGCTCCCCATCTGCTGTTGCAATCCTGAAGGAAGCTGAAAAGGGCCTAGTGCAGGCAGTGAGGCTTTAGGCTTCCTCTCCAGCTGCCCGCGGGCCTCTGCGGGAGGCCCAGATTTCCTGTTGATCAGTGAAGTCTCAGCCCCTGCCTCCGTGCGGGAGCCAGGCCTGTCATGGACAGGGCTGTTGGAGAAAACGCTCCCGTTCACGTAGGGAGCAGCAGGCTGCACCTCTCAAAAGCGCGCAGAGAGCCCATTTGACATCAGAGGGACAGCGCCGAGCCTGGGCGAGAAGCCATTTCCACTTGACACTTTCAGGCCCTTGGACTAGGAAGGCTGTGAAAACAGAAACAAAACCTACTCTCATTTAGGTTACTTATGCCCGGGAGCCCACCCTGACGCTCATTTTATCACCAGGAGCCACCTTCGGTCTTGACATTCACTGAGGAGTGGACCTAGAATAAAACCAGACATCCCCATTCCCAGCCTGCCCCAAGCCCTGCAAACACAAGCCTGCTTCTGTGTAAGCCCAGGCAGGCAATCGGGGACTGTGAGAACACGCCAGCAGAGGGCGCTGGGGCACCACCGGTCCCTGCCCACTGAACTCTCCACAAGGAAAAGCGGCAAGGAAGGGAAAAGGACAATCGGACTGGACTGGAAGTCTAGATCTGGGTTCCACGCGGTGCCACACGACTTCCTCTTCGGAATTTTCAGGGGGCCTCAGGAAGACTGACACCCTTGATCTGTGCCTACAGGAAAGCCAGTGGCCCCTCACAGAGACATCAGTTCCAAAAGGCCACCCCAAATCCAGTATTTGGAACTCACAATAAAGAGACTTCCATTCATTCCTTTATTTTCTTAACTTGAGGCCCCTTGTGGGCTCAGGTGATCCTCCCGCCTGGGCCTCCCAAAGTGCTGGGATTATAGGTGTGCCATTGTACCCAGCCTGTTTCAATGAGCATCCAAATTAACCTCTAATTGGTAAGTTCCCAGGCAGTGGGCTGGAGGGGAGTGACAATTTCAGGCTGTACCGAGGATGGTATTTGAAAGCCTTGCCTTCAGTACCGAGCGGGTAGGGGGTGGCACTCTCTCAGTCTCTTAAAGGAGCTGACAGGAGCAACTTCTGAGAGTTAAGGGCTGGGATGGAAAGATCATTGGCAAGTAGGGGGCTTGCAGGTCAGGGGTAAGTATCTCTAAGCAGTTTTGAGTGACTTCAGTGTTATTGTGCATGTGTGCTTGGGTGAGGCTGGAGAGAGAAGGTCAGTTCAGGGAAAAGGCTGGAAGCCAGAGAACTGCTGAGCCAGGAGAAAGTCCTCAAGGTAATGGGGCCGTGGCAGGCCCAGCTCTCCAGGGGCCCCCACCTGATAGTCCTCCCCATGCGGCATGGGTCTCCAGCATTTGGCACCGCAGAACAGATGGCTGTGCTGCCGAACTGCCCACACAGCAGTTCCCTGCGGTCAGGAGACGGCGGGGCTCTGGGGGCCTGAGTCTTTCCTAACGAGGAAAGGCCAGTAGGTAGGAGGTGAGCAGAGCCTCACAGGCCCGGGGAGGACAGTTGTGCCCGGGCCACGCAAGGACAGATTCCCATTCCCACCACAAGCCAGGTTTCCCCATGGCACTTGCTGCTACAGACCTCCATTAGGACGAAACTGAGTCATCCTGCACATGGTCCCCCTGCTCTGCCTCCCAGGGGATCCCAATTCAAAAGCCCCCCTGCTTGCTGTTCCTTTGAAAAGTTGTGCTGGCTGTGCAGGAATGGGGCAGGGGAGGAGGAGACCAGCTTGCTCACCAGGCCTCAGAGGGACGACAGGAGAATCTGGGTCCTTGTCATGCAGAATGTAAAGCTGGGATTGCCCTGCCTCGGCCATTGTGCCTTTGCTAACGCTGCGTTCTCCAGAGGAAGCATTCCTCGGGTCACCTCTCAAGTCCTGGCCACCAAAACTAATCCAGCGTGACAGAGGTAAAAATAGGATTATCTTTAGAGTGCTGATGTCCTTTTCTTGATCTGGCAGGGAGGATATGGGTGTGTACTATCTGTAAAAATTCATCAAACTGAATATGTGAAATGATGCCGCTACTTTGGAAAACAGTTTGGCAGTTCCTCAAAAATGTAACATGGAGGCCGGGCGCAGTGGCTCATGCCTGTAATCATAGCACTTTGGGAGGCTGAGGCAGGTGGATCACCTGAGGTCAGGAGTTCAAGATCAGCCTGGCCAACACCGTGAAACCCTGTCTCTACTAAAAATACAAAAATTACCTGGGATTGGTTAATCATGCCTGTGGTCCCAGCTACTAGGGAGGTTGAGGCAGGAGAATCACTTGAACCCAGAAGGCAGAGGTTGCAGTAAGCCGAGATCACTCCACTGCATTCCAGCCTGGGAGACAGAGTTTTTCTGTCAAAAAAAAAAAAAAAGTCACATGGAGTTACTGTAGGACCAAAAAATTCCATTCCTACATAAACACAAAAAAATTGAAAATACATGTCCACCCAAAAATGTGTGCCTGAATGTTCCAAGCAGCATTATTCATAACAGCCAAAATGTGGAAACAGCTCAAATGTCCATCAGCTGATGATGAATGGACACCTGAAATGTGGTATATCCACACAATAAATGGAGTGTTGATGCATGCATGAACCTTGAAAACAGGCCATGAGAGAGGAACTAAAATTTGAGGACACTTTTGTCAGATAAAAGGAAGGAAAGCTCCTGACATCAGAGTGAGGTCTCCAAATACCATTTCTCGTTAGAGGAGTCAGAGCCACTTGGGGAAATAAATGATTCTAAATTTGGGCAGAAAATGTACAAAATAAGGGTGTGTCTAAAGGATTCCGAGGCCAAACTACAAGAGAGTCCCACTGGCCAAAATGGAGCTGCTTGGGTAGTAATGCAGCAAATTGAAATATATGAAATGTGTTAAAATCCATGCATTCATAATGACACTAAAAACAAAGCTCTGATTGTTTACTGTTGGAGGATGCTTGGACACCAATTCATTTTTCTGAAAATGGTAAATAAAGGGAAGTAATCGAGCAGTTATCTTGGGTGTCCACTAATAGATAAATAATAATATCTGATTCTAGTATTCTTCCTTCACTTATAAACTGGAATACATCTATGAAAGAGGAATGCTAGAATCACATATCACTAATTTGAAATGTTTAGTGAGCCGAAAGAGTCAAGCATTGATCATCTGTAGCATCTAATATTGTAGAAAAAGACAACCAGACATCTTTTGCTTCCTGTTTGACGAATATCCCACCACCAACATCAAACTTGAATCTGACTAAGCTCTACATCCAAGTACCAATTTATAGGGAAGGAAGGGACGGACAGCATGTTAAACCACATGGTATGGAGGTAGCCAGCAATATTTGGACGGTGAACAAATTTGCAGGATAAACAACAGTATCTTCAACAAATAAACCGCAAAATAAAAAAGATGGAGGAGGCCGGGCGCAGTGGCTCACAAGTGTAATCCTAGCACTTTGGGAGGCTGAGGTGGGCAGATTACCTGAGGTCAAGAGTTCGAGACCAGCCTGGCCAACAGGGTGAAACCCCGTCTCTACTAAAAATACAAAAATTAGCTGAGCTTGCTGGCATGTGCCTGTAATCCTAGTTACTTGGGAGGCTGAGGCAGGAGAATTGCTGGAACCCGGGAGGTACAAGCTGCAGTGAGCCAAGGTCGAGCCACTGCACTCCATCCTGGGCCACAGTGCAAGACCCCATCTCAAAAAAAAAAGGAGAGGTAACCTATAGACTAAAACAGACTAAAAGGTTATATCAGCCAGTTTCAACATCTGCATCTCATTTGTACCCTGATTCAAATTCTTTTTTTTTTTTTTTTTTTTTTTTGAGGCAGAGTTTCACTCTTGCCGCTCAGGCTGGAGTGCAGTGGCCCAATCTCAGCTCAGCTCACTCCTCTGCCTCCCATGTCCAAGTGATTCTCCTGCCTCAGTCTCCCAAATAACTGGGATTATAGGTGCTCACCACCACACCCAGCTAATTTTGTATTTTTTTGTAGAGATAGGGTTTCACCATTTTGGCCAGGCTGGTCTTGAACTCCTGACCTCAGATGATCTGCCCACTTCGGCCTCCTAAAGTGCTGAGATTACAGGCATGAGCCACCTTGCCCAGCTCAAATTCCTTTTAAAAATTCACATAGGACAGTTTTGAGACAATTGGGAAATTTAAATTCTAGGAATTATTGCTCATTAGTTTTGATGTGTAACAGAATAGTGGTTATGATACACAAGAAGTTGTTTCTGAGTGATTTGCTAAAACATTCACAGAGGAAATAGTGTGTTATCTGGTATTTGATTCAAAATAATAGAAGATGCACTAAACTGACGGGTGTGGGGATGGGGCTGGTTTGGCCATGGTTGGAGCAGGTGAGTGGGTAAGTTTGTAGTAATTCATGTACTATTCTGTCTACTTTTATGTATGTTCAAGTGTCAAAGTTAATAAAGCTAAAACAAAACGATATAGAGATCAGAAAACATATATCTTATATCACAAAGTATTTCTCCAGAGAAACAAATATAAACAAAATGAAACAGATTGAGAATCCATAATTATGTAAGAACAAGATCTTTTTCAACTCATCTCAGCCGATTTTTCCGTAACTAAGTTTTTTGGTAATGTGTGTTTCATAAACTGGACTCTCAACTCACAGTCCAGAGAATTAAGCAAAAACTTAAAAATTACTGAAACCCAAAGAGAAAGAATTGGATGCAGAAAAAAATACGGAGGATTTTGGGTCAGAAATGAGCAAGCGTTCACACCAGCAGGTCGTCTGCTGAAGGCACGAGCCAGGCCGCAGATGTGCTGGTGACTGAGTTGAACATGAAAATAGCATGTCTGTCCAGCATCCTCCTCCCTCACAGAATTGGATGGTGGAGCCTTGGTTCTCAGGACCACTGAACATTAAAACCACCAGGGGGCTGGGCACAGGGGCACACGCCTGTGATTCCAGCACTTTGGGAGGCTGACGCAGGTGGATTGCTTGAATTCAGGAGTTCAAGACCAGCCTGGGCAAGATGGGGAAAACCCTATCTCTACAAAACAAACAAACATCCCACCTGGGAGCTCTGAGAGCATAGGATGCCCAGGCCCATCCTGGACCAATTAAATGAAGATCTCTGCAGGAAGGAGGCCTGGGGCTTCTGTGGTTTCAAATGCTCCCCAGGTGATTCTAACATGTAGCAGAGTTGGGACTTGTGGTGTTAGGGCAGACAAGGTTGGGGTTAAGCTGGTGTGCCCACATTTAAAGCAGCTGGTGAACAAGCTGGGAAAGGTGGCAGCCGCGGCTGGGTAAATGACAAATTGAGTTGATAGGTGAGACGCTGGGTGTCACCGTCAGTCTGTTTGCTGTGAGTCACCTGAGGTCATTTGGAGCCACTGTTTCCAATCTGAGTCACTTCTCTCTGGGACTCTGGGGTGTGGCTGAGATTCTAGTAGGCTGAAGGTTGAATGCTTTGGACTGAGCTGTGGGGTCCCATGGCTTGCAGGCTTTGGCAAGTGCATATCAAGTAAGGGGGTAAACAGCTGGTCAGCAGAAGCCACTGTCTGGATAAAGCTGGAGAAGGAAAAGTTGTGGGGTACACAAAGATTGGCCTCCTGCTTTATGCTGGGCTGTGAGTCAACCCAAAGTAACACCCAGCGGCTGAACAGGCAGTGCCAAGCCCAGATTCCATCTCCGAGGCAATGAGATTCCTCCCCCAGGATCCATGTCTAGCGCTCAATAGTGACTTTCATCCCTGCCACAGCAGAAAGTCAAACTGGCTAATTGGCAGGGGACAGAGAGATTTAAAGCAAACTTGCCAGGAGCCACTGATCCCTGGCAACCAGGGGGAGGGGGAGACATGTAGTTTCTAAGCAATCACGACACGTAACAGGAAACTGTGATTCAAGTTTCCCAAATTCTATTCTCCGGTATTAGCTGTGGCACAGAGCAAGGTCCCCTCCCCGCAATTTCCTTGCCAGTCGGGTGGGTGGGAGGGACAGCTCCTGAGCTGGGATGAGTAGTGCTTAACCTTTTACCTGTTCAGCTGGAGCCAATCTCTTCCAGGTCATCTGGGCCCAGAGGGAAGGCGCCTGCCCCCAACACGGGGTGACTGAGCTGGCCTTGCATCATGCCTTCCTTCTGCTCCAGGTGTGACCCGCCCTTTCAGCTCTTTGCCTGAGCCGCACCAGCGTTACCAGCTCTGCCCACTGAGCAGCCCACCACTGCTCACAGCACCCCGGCACTGGGGCTCCTCCTGCTTGGCCTCTTTCAGGAACTTCCCTTTTCAGGTGTGGCCTGGGACCTCTGCTTCTCTGGCTCTGGCCCCATAGATCCCAGCCGCACTTATCTGCTGCCAGGAAATGAGAAGGCTCGGCTCTGTAACCAATCGATTGGCCATCTGGCCAAGGAGATACTGAAGACTCACAAAGAGCTTTGAGAGAGACGCATTTAGGAAGTAGGATCTGTAGGAGGCAGAGTATTAGACGTATTTAGGAAGCAGGATCTGTAGGAGGCAGAGTGCTCCGGGTGTGACGGGGAAATCCAGGGGCTATGGACTCAGGACTGTTTCCTGACAGAGGTGGTGCTAGGATGAGGTGAGAAGGATGAGCATGATATTAATTTGGTGGTGGGAAGTGGTGGGACAGGGTGGCTGGGTGTATGGGGACCTGAAAATAGGCATATCACTCAGGCACACCCCTGAGTGAGTGTGTGCTGAGAACACTCATGGGTGGGGTGATACCCCAAATACTTAACCCCGGACCCTCACCAGAACCTGTGCAAGGTAGAACCCTTAGCTGCTGGGTTGTGAGGACACCTGGCCAGTCCTGGGAAAGGACCAGAGAATGATGGGCAGGTAGCCACGGGGTTGGGGGTCGGGGCTCAGGGCAGCACCTGTTTACCAACCAGTATGGAAGTGGTTCAATATTTTATTAACCATGAAGGACCCTAGAGTGTGCACTAAGGGAATCCCTGCTGCAAACTCAGCACGCCACTGCAGTGAGAGCTCTTGGTGGAAGCCAAAGAGCTGACTTGGCTGACTTGTGCAGGAAATGGACATGGGGATGAGTGCAGAACACAGCAGTCGGAAGGCTGGAGAACCACACTGGGGAAATGGGCAGGTATCAAGACAGGCTGGCAGCAGGAGATGTAGATGTGGCCAAGCCGTAGCCACACTGTGGTCAGGATACCACCGCCAGGACTGCTGCCACAGGACGTGGCATGCTGCTCTCACAGACGGTCTCCTAGCCAAGCTGCCATGGCCAAAAATAAGCTCTCTTCTGTCTCCGCATCTCAGCCTTCAAAGCCCCACTGGGCTGGTTGGGATAGGAAGGTTTCAAGCTCTGCAGGGGTGGGGGACAAGGGGGACACCTGGTTCCTTCCATTCCAGAGGGGCCGATGGATTCCTGCCAAGAGGCACCAAGGATTCCTCCCAAATAGAGAGGGTGCTGGAAGCTGGACAGCCAAAACACACAAAGCAATAGCAACAAATGCCCATTCGGTATCGGGGAAGCAATTGTGTTGACGGAAACAGTGGAATGAGCTAGTTCTCTCTTTACACCCAGGAAATAAGGCTGGGTGCGGTGGCTCACACCTGTAATCCCAGCACTTTAGGGGGCTGAGGTGGGTGGATCACTTAAGTTCAGGAGTTCAAGACCAGCCTGGCCAACATGGTGAAACCCAGTCTCTACTAAAAACCCAAAAATTAGCTGGGTGTGGTGGTGGGGGCCTGTAATCCCAGCTACTCGGGAGGCTGAGGCTGAGGCTGAGGCAGGAGAATCGCTTGAATCCAGGAAGCAGAGGTTGCAGTGAGCTGAGATCACACCACTGCACTCCAGCCTGGGCAGAGGGAGACTCCATTTCAAAACAGAAACAAAAACAAACAAAAAAAAAAGGAAAGAAAAGAAAAAACAAATAAATATAGGAAATATAGGAAGATAGGTGATGAATAACATCACCTCCCAGGTGAATAAGAGAGCAAAGGACTTTGTAGGTTCATTCTCCTGTTCCTCAGGGCAACCGTATCCAAACGGGACATGCACACAGGCAACACCTGTGGGGTGGGGGCGGGGAGCTGCGCTCTACATGGACATTCAAAACTGTCTCAGTTCAGACCCTCCAGAGCAGTGCAGCTCCTATCTCACGCAGACAGAGAGGGTGGGGTGACTGCATCCGAGGTCCGGTCAGAACTTGTGAGATGTAGTGAAATCTGACTGTGGCTGGTGCATGAAGGGAGGTTTGATAGAAACAGGAGAATGGCCCATGCGTATCCTCTGGGGACCCACAGACACCCTGAAATTGTTGCAAAATGTTGCGTGTGTGCACATGTACTTTTTCTGGAACAAGGTGAGAGCTTTTATTGAATCCTCAAACGAAAACAAGCACTGCTCCAGAATAACATTTCCTAAACACTCCCATTACCTGACACCCCGAGGCTCGACAGCATGCTCTGAAGTATCCATTTCTGTCCTCATCCGTTCACGTGCAGCTCCCACCTTCCAGCCTTCTGCCCTATTCTCCTGTCTCCTCTCCATGGTTAACACTCAAGCCCCAAAGTCTCCTCCTTGCCACCCAGGGCCTGAGTCATACATCTATCTGCCGAACTAAATATCTCTACTTGGATGTTTAAAAGGCACCTCAGCCTGAATTCATTCCAACCAGAACTCTTGATTCACACCCCCACGGAAAAACCCCATTCCTCTCACGGGCTCATCTATCTCAGTTCACGGCATTCCTCTTTCTTTAAAGCTGGGGAAGTGTGCAGTGGTGAAGCACTGGGCCCAAATCCTAGCTTTTCCATTTGCTAAAGGTGCAGACTGACTCAACTCTCTGGGCTCAATGACCTCTTCTGTGAAATGCGGGACGTACTAATGCCTAGTTCATAGGAGTGTTATGAAATCTAAACAGCTTAAAATATATGAAAGGTAGGTCAGGTGCAGTGGTTCACGTCTATAATCCCAGTACTTTGGCAGGCGGAGGTGGGAGGATCACGAAGTCAGGATATCAAGACCATCCTGACTAATATGGTGAAACTCTGTCTCTACTAAAAATACAAAAAATTAGCTGGGCACGGTGGCATGCACCTGTGGTCCCAGCTACTCGGGAGGCTGAGGCAGGAGAATCACTTGAACCCAGGATGGGAAGGTTACAGTGAGCCAAAATTGCGCCACTGCACTCCAGCCTGGGTGACAGAGTGAGACTCCATCTCAAAAATAAATAAATAGGTAAGTAAATAAATGGTTTAGAGGAGTGTCTGGCTAACTGTATTAGCCACTGTTGTTCTTATTCTTCCAGTTGCTCAGACAAATCATAAGAATGATGCTTATTCTCTCTCTCCCTCATGCACCACGCCCAAGCCCATCAGCAATTCCTGTCCATTCCACCTTCAGATACAGATCCCAAATCTGACCTCCTCTCCCCATTTCTATTGCTACCAGACTTGCCTGGGCAACACGACTTGTGGGGGTCTCCTGTCTCCCTGTTTCCACCATGGCCATCTTCCCCACACCAGCTCTCCAGGTGGCCGCCAGTGAGATCTTTCAAAACCGTAGGTCAGGTCATTGCCCTCCTGTCAGACTCAAGCCCATCATAGCCTTTGCTGTGCTGAGAGGCCCGTGCCCTCCGCCTGTGCCCTCCAATCGCCTCTCCCACCACTTACCTCCCTCCCTTTACACTGGCCACTCTGAATGTCACCGGTCCTCCTTCAGCCCTCTTGAGCCCTCTGCCCAGAGTAAGGCCAGAGTGGAGGCCACAGCTGGAGGCAGAGACTGTTGGCCTGGGCTGGAGAGGGGAAATTCCTCTGGGTGGGAGGGGACACTGGGCAGCCTTGAAGTGAATACCTTATGTAGGGAAGAAAAAATAAATAGAGAAACAAATAAATGGATTAATTTTGCTTCTTTCCAGGGACCTGATTTTCTTTCTTTCTGAGACAGAGTCTCGCTCTGTCACCCAGGCTGGAGTGCAGTGGCGTGATCTCCACTCCAGCCTGGGTGACAGAGGGAGATCACTGCAACTTCTGCCTCCCAGGTTGAAGCGATTCTCCTGTCTCAGCCTCCCGAGTAGCTGGGACTATAAGCGTGCGCCACCACGCCCAGCTAAATTTTTGTATTTTTGGTAGAGATGGGGTTTCACTATGTTAGCCAGGCTGGTCTCGAACTCTTGATCTCAGGCAATCCGCCAGCCTCGGCCTCCCAAAGTGCTGGGATTACAGGTGTGAGCCACCACGCCCGGCCCAGGGACCTGATTTTCTACAGGTGGTGGCTCCAAGAGGCTTCTACACCCCCGCAGGGAGGCGGCCAGGCAGGGTGGAGGCGCAGACGCCCAGCCGGAGGGGCTCTGCCCTGACGGCGTTCCCACTTCCACCCCATTAGCAGGGCGCCGGGGACGGCTGGAGGACTGCAGGTGTTCTATTCCCACCCCGCCGGCAGCGCAAGGCGGGGAAACGCCTAACACCCGCCCCTTCTCCCCAGCCCCACTTCCTTTTTCCGCTCCCACGGGTGGGAGTCACCAGCAGATGCAGCTCTTCACCGTTTGGAGGGCTGGGAGGGAGGGACCACGAGGGCCCCAGGAGACACCCGGGCGGCAGGTAGGGGACGGGGGCCAGAGGGCGAAGGGCAGGGGGAGCCCAGGGAATGAATGAGTGCTCCCGAGTACTGTGAACCCCGGGCTCCGAGCCTCCGACTGGTCACGGTCCTGCAGACCCCCAGGTCCTGCACGCCAGGGGGAATAGAAAGTGCCCCTGAAATGTCAGATGTCACCGTCCTCGTCAGCGCTCGTGGAAGTAAGACCAAGGCGGTTTCTTCTTCTACCGAGACTTGACTCACTCCCGGCAGAGGGACAAGAGCGGCCTCGCCCCGAGCGTTTATCCGGTTACAGGCGTCGTTCTCGGTCTCCTGTGTGTCAGGCGCCCCCGCGCAGGGAGGGAGCGCAGTTCCCGCCACGCCCGCTGGGTGGCGCTGGCGCCGCGCCGTGTTCTGCGCTGAGGGGACGCCGCGCGGCCCGGTCCGCGGCCGGATGCCCCCGCGCTCCCGCCCGGCTCCGCGCGCTGCCGTCGCCGCCTCTCCTCGGCTTCCTCTTGCTTTCCAGTAACTCTCCTTCTGGGGGAAACGCAGGCTCGGAGGCCAAGGGGCTGGCCTCGGACTGGATGGGGGTAAGGACGGGTGGTGGCGCTCGCGTGGAGCGAAGGGAAGGGCCGGGCGGTCGGTGGCCAGGGCCCGGCTGCGGCCGCCGTCGGGTGAGCGGCCCTGGAGCAGACGCGGGGCGGGGCGGGGCGGGGCTTCCCGGGGGCGGGGAGGGGGCGGGGCTTCCCGGGCGGGGCCTCAGGAGGGGAATGGAGTGTGCAGCGGGGAGGGGAGACAGGAGCGCGAGGCGGGAGCGCCTGGCGGGCGGGCGGGGTCTGCAGGCACTGGGCGCGCCCTCCTGCCGCCTCCCTCCCGTCAGGTGCCTGGCCCGGCTCGGCCTCCCCTCCGGAGCTTCGCTGATCCTGGCGGGAGCCGCCCCTTTCTCCATGCTGGGACTTGACCCTTCGCCCACACCCGGGCAGGGAATCGTTTGCCCGGTTCGAATTGGACTTTCTGCTTGTGAGAGGAGAAGCTGGTGACAGTGTCGCGTGGACACTGTGGAGCGTGCATCTTCGGGCGCGCCGCCGGTTTCGGGGCACCGAGGATGCTGCTCCGCACGCAGTAGGGACCTAATCCGTGCACGCTCCGACGGTGTTGGAGGGAGGAGGCCCAGGAATCTGCAGTCCGCATTTTCCTTTTGTTTTGTTTTTCTGAGATAAAGAGCCTCGCTTTGTCGCCCAGGCTGGAGTTTAGTGGCCCAGTCTGTGCACCTGTGCTCCCCGCAACCTCCCTCTCCCAGGTTCAAGCGATTCTCCTGCCTCAGCCTCCCAAGTAGCTGGGATTACAGGTGCGCGACGCCAGGCCTGGCTAAGTTTTGCATTTTTAGTAGAGACGGGGTTTCGCCACGTTGGCCAGGCTGGTCTTGAACTCCTGACCTCAAGTGATCTGCCCACCTTGGCCTCCCAAAGTGCTGGGATTACAGGTGTGAGCCACCGCGCCCAGCCTGTTTTGTTTTCTTAAATCCGGAAGTTCTGATTCGAGCCCTCCATTCCCAATCCTCTGAGCTTCATGAGCTCCACATATAGGGCTGTTAATCAGAATTTCTTTAATTCTTTATGCCTGTCATGGAATTAGAGTGGCAGATGTTCTTTGTGGGAAAATGTTAGAAAAAGCCTACGTGTCTTTATCCGTCGGAAGAACTTAAAAACAATATTTCTCTAGGGTTTATCTTCCCTCACGACTCTCAACCTTCTCAAAATAAAAGATTGGCAAATAAATTATACTGCAAGTCTTCAGTTTTTGCATTCTTTAAAGTCGTGTTTAGTAATTGCCTTGACAATGTAAGGAATGATATTTGTGAGGGTGAGTCAACAACATCTTCCCTGTCGGAGTCTGCCCTGTAATAACCCCATGGGCTGGATCCCAGCATCGGGAAGGAGTCATCGCAGAACGTTAATAAGGAGGAAGGCTGGTGCTGGCGCCTGGAACGCTTCAGAGACAGAAACCACTGACTCGGCCAGACAGGCCCGTTGTTTTTGCTCTTTGAGAGAAGTGAGAAATAGAAAATAGTCTCTCTGTCTTCTCAGCAAATACAGCCTATGCTCAGAATTTCTCTGACTTCCCATCCCTGAGATGCCAGCTGCCCAGGTCCATAGAGTCAGGGCAAGTGACAAACTGTTGTTCGTAAGAGTTCAAGAAAATGAATGTTCTCTCAATTCTGTGAGGGCCAGTGGGTTCCATGCGAGATGAGACAACTTGGTGATGGTCCTAACTGAGCTCCTGATGTGTTTAGAAGCTTCCGGATGACTGAGGGGTGCACGCCAGCCATGCTGGAAAAATTATATTTTGAAGTTAAATCTAGTAGTGTTTTTTCCAATGTTTACTAGGCTTCAGGGAAAAGATAATACATTTCCTTCTTTGTTCAGAGGGTGCTCAACTTGCTGGAATCATCTCTGCGATGGCTTTATTTGCCAACAGAGAACTTGCTCTGTGGCAGCCCCGGGCTCTTCAGGGACCCCTCTCTTGGGGGCCGTGCAGATCTCCCGCCCCAGAACCATACAAGGGGAAGGCAGAAGCACACTCTCTCTTCCAGGTCTGGGACAGCTGCTGACCTCCAGGACACTGACTCTTCATGGTTGATTTCAACCACCTACTAAGTGCCAGCTGACCCAGTTCCACTTCTTAAACTTTCCCATGATTGCCATAAGGGGTCTGTGGTATTGCTGTTTGCAGATAAAGAAGGTGAGATTGAGGGAGGCTGAAAGACTTGGCCCCAAGTCACAATGCCCCGCTGAATGTGGTGCTGCCCATCTGGGTATCCTGGGTGCTTTGACATCAACAGCTCTCGGCAAGTGAGTGGGCAATGAAGGATGGACGAAGGACACGGGGGAACAAGCCCAGCTGTTGCGACTCACAATCCCAACTCTGCCACGTCACAGCTTGTGCAGTTGGAAACCCAGAACAGCGATCTTCAGTTTTTTCATCAAAAGGCCAAGAAATCTATGTCCCCACCTTCTCTGCTTCAATTCTGGTGCTGCTTAAGCCAATGATCATTTCATGCCCTAAATCAAAAAACAAACTCTACAGTTGCAAACATCAACATTACATAGGGCAGGATCTGGCCCATAAGGAAGAGAAGTACCTACAGGAGAGCTGCATGGAGCCATGGGTGCGTTTCCTGTTACCACTGGGGCACCCCAGAATGGTGACAACGACTGAGAAAACTAAGACCTTCCCACTGTGATTTGTTACTTGTCATAAAACCAAGCAAATGACTGAGGAGACAATTATATGGCAAATGTGGAAGGCCTGGAGAAAAGTGCCTGTACTGTATAGACAAAATCCAAAGCAGCTTGTTTCAGACAAAACGTTTTGCTTTGGAAACTTTTGTAATTTCCATGGCCCTTGAATATGAGAGAGAGGATCTAAAAATTTTAGAGGCCATTAAAGTACCCGTGGCAGAGGCAAGGCATGGGAGTGGTGATCTTTAAGGGGCTTGTCTTTAGTTTGAGGGCCACACAAAAAGGAGGTGGGCAGAAAACTGAGGTCTCCCCAGAGCAGCTTTCCAGACAAAAAGTTTAAAAAAATGACCCAAGAAAATACATGAAGTAATTGACAATACCATAAAATGAAAAGTTTATCATAAATTCTAATAAAAACTACAATGGTCTGGGCACGGTGGCTAATCCCTGTCATGGCAGCAGTTTGGGAGGAGCGGGCAGGAGGATTGCTTGAGGCCTGAACTTTAACACCAGCCTGGACAACAAAGTGAGACCCTATCTGTATTTTTAAAATATACTTTAGAAGGAGGGTAAACTGAGGCAGGGCAGGGCACTGCCCCACTTGGGAAGTGCAATTGACCAGAGGATCGGGACTTTACCCCTTCAGCACCCACTTCAGTAAATTTGTCAAAACTCTCATGACCTTTGCAACCCACAGTCCAGAAGAACACCGCTAGGCTGAAAAGTGCCATGAGTTATCAACACAGATCTGAGTGACAGCTCTGGCCAGCCTGGCACCATAAGTTGTTGGCACAGATCGGGGTGGAAGTTTTGACTAGCACAGAGAATGCCTGATATGCAATCAAATTAGAACTCAGGATTAATAAACTCACTCAAAACTGCACAACTACATGGTAACTGAACACCTTGCTCCTGAACGATGACTGGATAAACAATGAAATGAAGGCAGAAATAAAGATGTTCTTTGAAACCAATGAGAACGAAGACACAATGTACCAGAATCTCTGGGACACATTTAAAGTAGTGTCTAGAGGGAAATTTATAGCAATAAATGCTCATATGAGAAGCAAGGAAAGATCAAAATTGACACCCTATTGTCAAAATTGAATGAGCTAGAGGAGCAATATAAAAAAAAATCAAAAGCTAGCAGAAGACAAGAAATAACGAAGATCAGAGCAAAACTGAAGGAGAAAGAGATTTTAAAAACCCTTAAAAAAATCAATAAATTCAGGAGCTGGTGTTTTGAAAAGATCAACAAAATAGACTGCTAGCCAGACTAATGAAAAGAGAGAAGACTCAAATAGATGCAATAAAAAACAATAAAGGGGATATCACCACCAATTCCACAGAAATACAAACTACCACCAGAGATTACTACAAACAACTCCATGCAAATAAACCAGTAAATCTGGAAGAAATGGATAAATGCCTGGACACTTGCACCCTCCCAAGACTAAACTAGGAAGAAGTTGAAACCCTGAATAGACCAATGACAAGGTCTGAAGTTGAGGCAGCAATTAATACCGTACCAACCAAAAAAAGTCCAGGTCCAGACAGATTCACAGCCAAATTCTACCAGGCGTACAAAGAGGAGCTGGTATCATTTCTTTTGAAACTATTCCCAACAATACAAAAAGAGGGAAACCTCTCTAACTCATTTTGTGAGAACATCATTCTGATACCAAAACCCGGCAGACACACAACGAAAAAAGAACACTTCAGGCCAGTATCCATGATGAACATTAATGCAAAAATCTTCAATAAAATACTGGCAGGCTGAATGCCACAGCTCATCAAAAACTTATCCATCACGATCAAGTAGGCTTCATCCCAGGGATGCAAGGCTGGTTCAACATATGCAAATCTATAAACATAATCCATCACATAAACAGAACCAAAGACAAAAACCACATGATTATCTCAATAGATGCAGAGAAGGCCTTCGAGAAAATTCAACAGCCCTTTATGCTAAAAACCCTCAATAAACTAGGTATTGATGGAACATATCTCAAAATAATAAAAGCTATTTATAACAAACCCACAGCCAATATCATACTGAATGGGCAAAAACTGGAAGCACTTCCTTTGAAAACTGGCACTAGACAAGGATGCCCTCTCTCACCATTCCTGTTCAATATAGTATTGGAAGTTCTAGCCAGAGCAATCAGCAAGAAAAAGAAATAAAGTGTATTCAGTTAGGAAAAGAGAAAGTCAAATTATCTCTATTTGCAGATGACATGATTGTATATTTAGAAGACCCTATTATCTCAGCCCCAAATCTCCTTAAGCTGATAAGCAACTTCAGCGAAGTCTCAGGATACAAAATCAATGTGCAGAAATCGCAAGCATTCCTATACACCAATAAGACAAATAGAGAGCCAAATCACGAGCAAACTCACATTCACAATTGCTACAAAGAGAATAAAATACCTAGAAATACAACTAACAAAAGATGTAAAGGACCTCTTCAAGGAGAACTACAAACCACTGCTCAAGGAAATAAGAGGACACAAACAGATGGAAAAACAATCTATGCTCATGGTTAAGAAGAGTCAGTATCATGAAAATGGCCCTACTACCCAAAGTAATTTATAGATTCAGTGCTATCCCCATCAAGCTACCATTAACTTTCTTCAGAAGGTCAGAATTGGAAAAAAACCACTTTAAACTTTATATGGAACCAAAAGAAAGCCCTCATAACCAAGACAATCCTAAACAAAAAGAACAAAGCCAGAGGCATCATGACTTCAAAGTATACTACAAGGCTACATTAATCAAAACAGCATGGTTCTAGTACCAAAACAGAGATATAGACCAATGGAACATAACAGAGGCCTCGGAAGCAACACCGCACATCTATAACCATCTGATCTTTGACAAACCTGACAAGCAATAGGGAAAGGATTCCCTGTTTAATAAATGGTGTTGGAAAAACTGGCTAGCGGTGTGCAGAAAGCTGAAACTGGACCCCTTCCTTACACCTTACACTAAAATTAACTCCAGATGGATTAAAGATTTTAACATAAGACATAACACCGTAAAAATCCTAGAAGAAAACCTAGGCAATACCATTCAGGACATAGGCATAGGCAAGGACTTCATGACTAAAACACCAAAAGCAATGGCAACAAAAGTCAAAATAGACAAATGGGATCTAATTAAATTTAAGAGCTTCTGCACAGCAAAAGAATCAATCATTAGCGTGAACCGGCAACCAACAGAATGGGAAAAATTTTTGCAATCTACTCATCTGACAAAGGGCTAATATCCAGAATCTACAAAGAACTAAAGCAGATTTACAAGAAAACAAACCCATTCCAAATTAGGCAAAGGATATGAACAGACACTTTTCAAAAGAAGACATTTATGAGGCCAACAGACATATGAAAAAATGCTCATTATCACTGGGAATTGGAGAAATGCTAATCAAAGCCACATTGAGATAGCATCTCACACCAGTTAGAATGGTGATCATTAAAAAATCTGGAGACAACAGGTGCTGGAGAGAATGTGGAGAAACAGGAACACTTTTACACTATTGGTGAGAGTATAAATTAGTTCATGTTGAGTATGCTAAAGAAAGAATTAATAAAAAACATATCCCTTTAAAAAAATAAATAAATTAGTTCAACCATTGTAGAAGACAGTGTGGTGATTCCTCAAGGATCTAGAAATAGAAATTCCATTTGACCCACCAATCCCATTACTGGGTATATACCCAAAGGATTATAAATCATTCTATTATAAAGACACATGCACATATATGTTCATTGCAGCACTGTTTACAATAGCAAAGACCTGGGACTGACTCAAATGCCCATCAATGATAGACTGGACAAAGAAAATGTGGCACATATACACCATGAAATACTATGCAGCCATAAAAACAGTGAGTTCGTGTCCTTTGTAGGGACATGGATGAATCTGGAAACCATCATTCTCAGCAAACTGGCACAAGAACAGAAAATCAAACACCGCATGTTCTCACTCATAGGCAGGTATTGCAATGAGAACACATGGACACAGAGAGGGGAACATCACACACTGGGGTTAGTTGGGGGATGGGAGGCTAGGGGAGGGACAGCAGAGGTGGGGAGGTTGGGGAGGGATTACATCAGGAGAAATGCCTGATGTAAGTGATGGGGGGATGGAGACAGCAAACCACCATGGTATGTGGGTACCTCTGCAACAATTCTGCAAGATCTGTGCATGTACCCCAGAAATTAAAGTATGATGTATATATATACTTTAAAAACATATTTTTTCATAACAACAGATGGATATCCCTGCTGCATTTGAGACCTGGTTTCAGTCCGGCCTCCTCTAGGGAAGCTCATGAGCAACACTAGAATCTCAGCTCTCTCTGTTCTCTGATGTCATCTGAGGTTTTGTGTTTTTTGGGGATGTGTGGGAGGACAGAGTCTTGCTGCAATGCCCAGGCTGGAATGCGCAATGGCGTGATCTTGGTTCACTACAACCTCTGCTTCCCTGGTTCAAGCAATTCTTCTGCCTCAGCTTCCTGAGAAGCTGGGACTACAGGTGTGTGCCACCACGCTGGGCTAATTTTTGTATTTTTAGTAGAGATGGAGTTTCACCCTGTTGGCCAGGATGATCTTGAACTCCTGACCTCAAGTCATCCGCCTGCCTCGGCCTTCTGAAATACTGGGATTACAGGCGTGAGCCACCATGCACAGCCCATCAGAGGTTTTTCAAATGTAGAGAATATACTGCAGTGTTTTAAATAACCCACCCTCCAATATCTGACTGCACTCCCTTCTTCAACACACAGGTTGGGGCAGGAGCTTCTTCTTCAATGAGAAGAATGAACAGACCTCGTAGGCATTGCCTTTAGACCCAGGTAAGAGGAATCCCAGCCTTGGGACAGCACTTCTAGAACATTCTCTGGGTAGCTAGGGCTTCATAGGTCATTTGCTGAGTTTGTCCTCCCTGAGTGGACTGTGTTGTTGTTGCGCACACCGTATTTCCGTGGAATGGTATTTTAGTCCTGCTGCTATAACAGAATACCTGAGACCAGACAATAGACATTTATTTCTGAGTTCTGGAGGCTGGGAAATCCAAGATCAAGACATCAGCAGGTTCAGTGTCTGGTGAGGGTTGCTCTCTGCTTCCAAAATGGTGCCTTGGGGCTGGGTGCGGTGGTTCATGCCTGTAATCCCAGCACTTGGGGAGGCTGAGGCAGGTGGATCACCTGAGGTCAGGAGCTTGAGACCAGCCTGGCTGACATGGCAAAACCCCATCTCTACTAAAAATACATAAAATTAGCTGGGTATAGTGATGCATGCCTGTAATTTCAGCTACTTGGGAGGCTGAGCCAGGAAAATTGCTTGAACCTGGGAGACAGAGGTTGCAGTAAGCCAGAACTGCAGGGCTGCACTCCAGCCTGGGTGACAGAGTGAGACTGTCTCAAAAGACAAAAAACCAAAATGGTGCCTTGTTGCTGGATCTTCCAAAAGGGATGAATGTATGGCCTTGAATGACAGAAAGGACAGAAGGGCAGAAAGTGTCTAAACTCACTCCCTCAATCCCTTTTAGAAGGTGCCAATCACTCCCTAAAGGCCCACCTCTTAATACTATTGCACTGGGGATTAAGTTTCAGGGTGAGTTTTGGAGGGACACAGACATACAAACACAGCATTGTGCATACTCCTATTTCTATGGGATGGCCAAGGTGCCGCCATTTGTAGGGGCTCTGACAGAGCTCCACTGTGGAGCTGGGGTGCCCACACACCTGTATGGAAGCGCTTTCCTGGCGCTGGAGCCTGGTGGGAAGAGAATGGGGCTCGATTCCAGGGACTACCACCTTGTGCCACCACATTCTAGTGTGGAGTTCCAGAGAGGCCACAAATTCTTCATTTGAAATGGACTCCCCAGCCTCATGTTCTTCTGCAGGATGTAAAAGCAATGCCAGCAGAGGGTGGCAGTGCTGGAGGTGCCTGGTGGGCAGAGGTTACCTGGCTGGAGTGGCCGGGGTGAGGAGATGCTTCCCAGCAAAGGAATGTGGGCTTCTGTTGGGTCTCTTGTTCCAGGCCCCGCACATTTTCTAGGCCCCACACATTTTTGAGTGGGTATGTCTTGGCCCACTCAATCCCTCAAAGACCTGTTTAATTCTCATCTTGCTGTCACCTATGTGGTGCCAAGAAACAAGTCACCAAAATAACGAAATGCCTAGCTAAGCTTAGAAACAAAACCATGAGGACTTTCTAAATAAATTATGAAAAACAACGTGCAAACTGCAGGTCTCTGTAATGAATTCGAAGACTGTTCCAAGAATGCATTAATTTAAACAAGGGCGTAGAAGGCAAAGGGGGGTGATTAGGGCAGGAAGGCAGCTGACGTGGAACTGAATAGACCAAGGTTCCACCTCAAAAACAAGTGTGCATTATTTGTGGTGACGATTCTTGGTATTGTTCTATTGCTTTAAAACACAGCATAGCATCATTCTTGTAGATGCCACTCGTTTAAAATATAGGTAAATGTACATGGTTTGCTCAGCTAGACTGGAGCGCTCATTTACACTGCTTAAAAGAAAAGACTTACTGAGAAAATTCAAAGGACAAACGAGTGCAAGGAGAATGTTAGCTTTAATTAAGAAATCAGCTCTTTAAAGGGCTTAAGTGGAATAATTGTTGGTATGCAAATAGGGCTGTGAATTATAAATGAATCATCCATTCTTTGAAGGCGGCTGAAAAGGATCTCTTCCTGGAAAGACTTGGGGAGTATTTTAAGTTGTTGAAGGCCAGGCGCCGTGGCTCACACCTGTAATCCCGGTACTTTGTGAGGCCAAGGTGGGCGGATCACCTGAGGTCAGGAGTTCAAGACCAGCCTGGCCAACATGGTGAAACCTCATCTCTACTAAAAATACAAACATTATCTGGGTGTGGTGCAGGTGCCTATAATCCCAGCTACTCAGGAGACTGAGGCAGGAGAATCACTTGAACCTGGGAGGCAGAGGCTGCAGTGAGCCAGGATCATGCCACTGCACTCCAGCCTGGGTGATAGATAAGAATTTCTGAGTCCTTTAAAGCCAAACAATAGCTAACATTTATTAGGTGTTTATTACATGCTAGTTCCTCAGTTCCAAGCATTTAGTCTTCACAACAGACCTAGGATTATGATCATTTTATAGAGGAGGGAAATGAAGGCCTCCAAGTGCCTTGCTCAAATCACCTAGCTAAATGCTAGAAAAGCAAAGACAGGTACAACAGGCTGTCCGCCTTCAAGTTTACTACCTAGTATTTTTAATGTAAATTCTCTAACACGTTCAGGCCAGCTTCCTCTTCCAGCTGATCTGAATTTGGTAAGTTTCTTTTTCTTTTTCTTTTTTTTAAATAATTTTTGCTACTTCTACCTAGAGTGAGTTTCACAGCTGATCTGAATTCGGTGCTTTTCTTTTCTTTTCTTTCTTTCTTTTTTTTTTTTTTAAATATTTTTTGCTACTTCTACCTAGAGTAAGTTCAATAAAATAAAACAATATGTAAAAAATTTCTAACCAATTAACTATTGTCATGTATTATAATAGGAATGGGGGGAAAGCTATCTTATGGAATATTGAGTCCGCACTTGGGAAGCAATTGCCTGAAGAACATTCTTATTTCCAGATCGTAGCATGATCTTTTTATGCCTGAATAGTGACGGAAAGAGTGATGATTTTGTAACAAAACCTCAGGGACACAATTAACAAGTTGGCATTTCCAGTTCATGTGGAAATGCTATTTTATTTATCAGAGAATTGTAGCAGTGCTGTTCATTTAATTAAGAGTCTGATGTTTCAGAAGGGCAATTGAATGACGTTTATAATATTGCAGACAGACAGGTATGCAAACACAAAGAAAATCGGCTAAGGATCTAAGTGCCGGCTTATTTTCCCTCGGACAGCTCATTTTGACATGATTTGTGAGCCGTTTCATAAAGGAATTATAGAAGTATATTTTATCCTTTTAAACATTTTTTACGGTAAATTCATCTAACTAGTAATTGTACATGGCTCATAAATAGCCAAAAAGAAAAGTGCCTCTAACTTTGGACAATATCAAAGGTGACTATCTCTCTGTATTAGAAGGCCGTTTGGGATCTAGTAGCTTTCCCAACTGCAAGTAAAGTAATGGTGTATTCTAATTTATATGAACGACATCGTAAAACCACAAAGGTAAAGAAAACAGGTTTGAATGAGAAAGTAATCTGAGAAAGGCCCCTAATGGGTGTCAGGTATGGATTGGAAGGAGACAAGAGATTGGAGAGGTGACAGAGGGGAGCCCCCACGATTGATGGCTACCGCCTGCACCTTCTCCAGGAAGTGCTGCTCACCTGTCCAAGCCACTAGGTCTGGTCATCTCATAGATCCAAGTGCCTCCAGGTGGGTGTGCCACTTCCAAGGCTCAGCCTTCCTAAACCACCTCACTTCAAGATCTGGATACATTTATTCACAGTATGCACTTGTGGAGTGCTAATTATGTGCCAGGCACTGGTCTGGGTCCTGGGGGCACACCCATGAGGGGAGTAGGCTCCTGGTGTCTTGGAGCTGACATTCTAGTCAGAGGAGACAGTCTGTAAACACATAGATAAATAATCATAAGAGTTGCAGAGGCAATTTGCGCTGAGAAAATAAAGCGAAGTAAAGAGATGAAGTGTAAGTGAAGAAAAGGGACTGTCTGAAGAGATGGTTAGGGAAGACCTCTCTGAAGTCAGGACATCTGAGCAGGGAAGGAACCAGCAATGGGAAGCACCGGGGGAGCACACTCCAGACAGAGCAAGTACAAAGGCCCTGGGGCAGGAAGAAGCCTGATTTGCCGGATGAGGAGCAAGAAGGTGCCAATATCGCTGAGCTGGAGAAGAGGAAGAAAAGTGGGAGAGGAAAATGAAGTCACAGAGGTCAGGCCACGTGGGCCTCTTAGGAAGGGCCAAATGCTTGGATTCTCTTCCAAGGAGAATGGGAAGTCACTGGAAGATCTTAAGTAGGGACGTGATAAGACTGATTTCTACTTTCCAAATATTACTCTGACTTCTCTGTGTGGACTGGATTATAGGAAGATGACAGTAAGGTGAGCGAAAAGGGTGACCAGTCGTGACATCCGTCTCCTTCCACAGAGATGAGTACAGGCTGAAGTCTTGTCCATGAGATGCTTCTGTGGAAGTTACAGGGAGCTGACCGTGGCCTTAGAACTGACAGTGGTGGGATCAGAGAGAAGGGAAGGAAAGATGATTCAAGCTTTGGCCCAAAGATCAGAAGCAGAAAGGACTCTGTGCCTCGGGCAAGAGGACAACGGAATGTTTTCTGTGCAAACATCCAAGTCACCATTTCCCCAGGTGACACTGCAGCTGTGGGGCCTGTGAACAGGACAACAGCTAACCATTCCGAGTTTCAACATCAAGGACAGTATTTTCATGTGTATAACATAGGGGGGCAAAGCAAAATGCATTGACAAGCATTTATTTTAAAATTCAGGGAAGGAAGATTCCACTGTCTATAAATTCTTAAAGGAAATTAGTAAAGATGAGCAAATACCACAGACATTGCCTTTATTCTGTGTGGTATCCTGGTTATATGAGTATTTACAGAAGTTTTTCTAGCTTCTCTCTTGTCTCAACCCCCAACTGTCTGTTTTTCCCCATAAGGGTTTAAGTTCCTCAGCCATAAATTGTCCTGCCACTGAAGTTTGCAGCCTAATCCTATGCATTGGGTAGAGGGGAATCATTTGGTTTGGACTGACTGGAAATCAGGGTGCCAGCTTGGGGAGGGAGTTGATGAATCTAAAATGACAGGTAGGGGTTCGCTGCGGAAGGGGAGAAAACTTTCATTTTGAAACGGTGAGGTCCTGGTGTCCTTCGGCAGGCATTGCTGCCTTTTTGCGCTGGTCTTCACCTTCTCCAGCCAGGCATCCCAACACAGTCCTCGCGGGGCCAGAGTCATTCTGTGTGGAAGATTGGAGAAACGCTCTAGAAAGTGCTGCTGTGTGTGTACATGGGCGTGCATGAGTGCGTTAAGCAATGTTTAGTGCAGTCCTGCGTCCAGATTTTACTTATGACCCCCTCTGTCCTTAGGAGTAGTAAGTTAGGGCCAGGCATCAATTTGGCCCTAACCAATGGCCAAGTTAGTGCCAAGCACTGGCCTTTCCTGGGGCTGATCCTCCTCATGTGATCCAGCCTGCCCTGTCTCTTAAAATGAGTTGTTTCTCACGTCAGGCAGCATCTCTGGCTCTCAGTAAAGACACTTTAGGTGGCTCAATCCCATCAGTCCACCTGGCACATTTAGACACACGCACCCCATCCCATCCCCACCCCAGCTACCTAAAGCAAGGGGGTGATATGAGCCAATCTGTTTTCATAAAATTAGATGGCAGCCAAGAAAAGGACGATTACCCTGCAGCAGAATCTTTTAGACAGCTGGTTGGAGGTAAAGCTTCCTGCACCCTACCTGGAAATTCTCATTCACTAGGCCAGGGCAGGGCCTGGGAATTTGCATTTTAACATGTGTACTTGCCCCCTCATCTCATGATTCTGATGGTTGATAGACCATATGACACATGGATAGAGGGAAGCTAAGCTGGTGGCCAGATCAGTATGGGGCTTAGACTGTGAGTGAGGGTTGGCAAAGGCCTAACTGAACCAGGCGCCACCATAGAGGAAGAGAAGCTGGATTCCAGGGAGAGAACAGGGAGTGAGCATAAGAGGATGGGTCCTAGCTGGGTGGGGAGAAAAGGAGGAGGGCAGGGAAGAGGCAGCCGGCCTCCTGATCAGCACCTGCTTTTCTGGGAACTGGCGCCTGTGGGATCTGCGACTCCTCACACGTGTAGGGGAGAGGTCCTGGGCTCCCTCTTCTACTGCTGGCGCCAGCTGGCCCTGCTCTCCCGATAGCAGCTCTCATCTTGGGGACAAGCCAGGGCCACTCCCTGGGAATGCTCAGGTTACAGATGCACCCTAGCTCCAAACACAGCCTCTCCATGGCCCCAGCTGATAAAGTTACCAAATGTCAGGTGTGACAGATTCCTGGAGGAGGACAGAGAGTAGAAATGAGGCTGATCCCAAAGGGCTGCCTTTTAAACCCCAGCCCTGTTTAGTGGCAATGACACCTGATATTTCCAGAGCCCCCGCTTTAGGAAATTTAAAAATACCTGGACTCTACATGGGCATTTTTCTTCTTGTGGTTTTTTTTTTTTTCTTTTTGAATGCAGAGTCTCACTCTCACTCCGTCACTGAGCCTGGAGTGCAGCATTGTGATCACGGATCACGGCAGCCTCAACCTTCCAGGCTCAAGCGGTCCTCCCACCTCAGCCTCCCAGGCACACGCCACCATGCCTGGCTAATTTTTGTATGTTTTGTAGAGACGGGGTTTCACCATGTGGGCCAGGTCGGTCTCAAACTCCTAGGCTCATTCCTGTAATCCTAGCACTTTGCGGGGGCCCAGGAGCCAGCAAAGAGCCAGCAGACAAATTCCTCTCAGGCTCCTCGGTGTGATGGGTAGAAGAGAGGCACCTAGCCTGTTCTTCTTTTAAAATGATTTACACAATGGACTGTCAGGTACCATGTAGAAGTTATTTTTCTTTTTTATCTGTTCGTTATTAAGAAGGGGTAGCATTCATCTTTGTAGATGTAGGTAATTTCTGGATATAAATGGCTCCCTACTTTTAGAAATTTTGATTTGAAGTTGCTATTTTCTTACAGTTTTTCCTTTTGTATTAAAGTAGTCCATATCATTGTGAGTGGCACCCCTGGGCCTGAGAAAATCATTTTACCCAGAGAACCTCACTTGAGAAATTTTTCTTCTCCTGCCTTTGTCTTCAGCCAGAGCACCTAGTTTGGAGCTTTGCACAGAATGGCAACCTTGCAAATGCCATCCATCCATCCTTAGCAAGGGATGGGGTCCTATGCCTTGAGTCCAAAGACTTCATGGAGATGACAGATTTCTCCACACAGGGGGTAGGAAATGGGAATTTGGGTCAAAGTGATTGTCTCAACCTAGACTCTCAGAAAAAAAGAGTCCCTGAGGCAAAGTTTGTGTGTTAAGGCTTACCTGGTAATAATTACTCAAGGTAATACCAGAGCCGAAAGAGGGAAGGAAGAGGAGAGCTGAGGCAGGGAAGGAAGGAGTATTACCAAGCTGGGAACAGCTTTACCAGAAAACACGCCCTGTCTACGGCCATAGCACCCTGAATGCACCCAGTCTCATCTGATCTCAGAAGCTAAGCAGGTTCAGGCCTGGTTAGTACTTGGATGAGAGAAAATGGATACCCTGCAGCCTTCCAGATGGGCCACGTGAACCATCACACCTCCACGTGGGAGGTGTGATGGGCCCACGTGGCCCATTCGTCACTGGTCACAGGTCTCTGTGCGGGGCATTCATTCCCTTGTGGTTCTGCTTGTCTCCCCAAGTAGACATACCTCGTCCCTGTCTCACTCATTCAGGGTTGGCCTGGCATTGGGCACAAAAGAAACATACAGAAGCCCAGTGTCCTCCCATAAGTGAAGGGCAGGGGCAATGGTAGCCGTGGCCAAGACCAGAGGACATGTAGGGCCAAGGAGACCTGGATGGTGTCTGTGGTGACGTGAAGAGAGAGGGAATCACAATCTCACCTTGTAGAGCACAGCAGAGTTTTAAAAATGCATGTACACTGGTTATTTCCTTGAATTTTTGCCAGAATCCTGTTTTGTACATATTATGTTGACTCTCATGAAATTGCCATATTGGCTCAGAGAGGTCTCCCACAAGGAGACAAATTGGCTCCTAAACTTGCTAATAAACTGGGTTTGGTTCAGTGATAAATAAGGAATTAGGGGTTAGTTACCTTTTTTGCCATCCCACTGAAACCCCAGCCCACTGAAACCCCAGCCCACCTAGACCTAAATGACCTAAATGCCATTTACAACTTATTTCTTTCTCTAGGCTGGCTGGCATCTGTACTCAGCAACATATGACAGTAAAAAGAAACTTCTTTGAGAAGTTGTGGGGGAAAAACTTCAAATATCTTCACTTCACAAACTACCGCACCTCATCTCTCTGCCATTCTCTTAATACCTACTGTGTGTGACCTTGTGAAAGTCACTTAACTCTGACTTTCTGAGTCTGGAAGGCTGCAGGGTGTCCATTTTCTCCCATCCAAGTACTAACCAGGCCTGACCCTGCTCTGAGCCAATATGGCAATTTCATGAGGATCAAGGTAATACAACATGGGATTCACATGAGAATTCAAGGAAATAACCAACGCACAAGCACCTTTCAAACTCTGCTGTGGTCTACAGTATTACTCCCCCTGCCCTCCTGCTGCCCTGCCCACCAGCCCTCTTGAGATACTTTTGGCTTCTTTCTTGTCCCCTCTTGGGCTCTGACCTTCAGCTGTGTTTCCAGAAAGTTTCCCTCCAGTTTTCTGGCCCCAAATTCCAATCCCGTTCTTACCCCTTTTGCTCCTTGAAGCTCATCTATTTCTTGAACTACCTAGCCTTGGGGCTATGCTAGGGAGAATTTTAACATACCAGGAATTCTACTCTTTTTTTTTTTTCTTTTGAGACAGTCTTGCTTTGCTGCCCAGGCTGGAGTGCAATGGCACAATCTCGGCTCACTGCAACTTCCTCCTCTCAGGTTCAAGCGATTCTCCTGCCTCAGCCTCCCAAGTAGCTGGGATTACAGGTGCCTGCCACTATGCCTACCTAATTTTTGTATTTTCAGTAGAGACGGATTTTCACCATGTTGGTCAGGCTGGTCTCGAACTCCTGACCTCAGGTGATCCACCTGCCTCAGTCTCCCAAGGCACTGGGTTTATAGGCGTGAGCCACCATGCCCAGCCTCTACTCTTTTAGCTGCAATGATTTGCAAGGGCAAAAACTGCACAATAAAGAGGAGCTTTCTTTTGAAACAGCGAATAAGCTCTTCACAAGTACCAACATGTCAGGAGCTGTGAACTCTTGTTGCAGGGGAAAAGCTGTTCTAACTGTATCCTAGAGCTCCGGATTCAGGCTGAACAGGAGTGCATGCCGGCTCCCTGATGTTGCTGAGCCCCCTTTCACCTTATCCCCCTCATCTTCCTTTCCTAGGCAGCGCCTCATGTTAGTCTCACGGAGACCCCATGAGGTAGGAAGGGCATCTCCATTTAAAATTGGAAGTGAACGTTCACAAAGCCTGAGTGATTTGCTCCGGGCCCAGTGCAGCCAGTCCGAGGCCAGCCGGAACAAGAAATTGTGTTTTCTAGTTCCAAGTATTTTCTGTTCAACACTGCTGCCGTTCTTTTAGGCTTGTCCTTGTTCCCTTTATTGTTGGTTTTCATAAGAACTTTAATCTCTGGAGAAAGTGGCCTGCCTTCTGACAGATGCTTGTGTTCTTGGTAACACAATTTGTATAACTCACCAAGAAAGTCAGTCACAGAATCATGCAGCCATCAGGGGCTAACCTGAGGCCGTGAGCCCAGTGGAGGCCCAGCCTGATGTTTCCAAGCTGGTGGAAGGAGCCTTGGGGTGCGGAGGGCCTGCTCCAGAACTCAGAGCAGAAGAAAGGCCCAGGGTAGCTCCTCACTTGACCTCCTGTTTTGGAGGTCCCCTTGTGGTGGGGGTACCTGCATCCCCAGGGACACAAAGGCTACACTCAGCACCCACAGGCTTTTCATTTGATGAATGCTGTTCAGAGGTTTCCGGTTGTCTGAGGGGCATGTGAATTGATGAGATTTTGAGAGGGGAATTGGGGGGTAGGAGTGGAGTGAGCAGGGGCTGGAGAGGCAGAAAGGAGATTGTGGAGGGGAACTTTGAGGAGGAGATGATGAATGGGATGGAAGGTGGCTGGGTGATGTACATTCATTCACCCTTCCTTGACCCTGTTTCCCATGCAAGCTTTGGTCAAATTTATGTTACTGATGGGTGAATTTGGAGCTAATGGGGTAGCAGAGGGAGGTAACTGGTTGGGTTTGGGTTTGATGTGAAGGCAGGGAGCAGCTGAGTGCTCCCAGTCATATACAGGTCACATGCTGCAGATTTCACTGGGGAGGAGGCACCAGTCTTCTAATGTTAAGATAACTGTAATCCCAGCACTTTGGGAGGCTGAGGTGGGCGGATCACTTGAGGTCAGGAGTTCAAGCCCAGCCTGGAAAACATGATAAAACCCCATCTCTACTAAAAATACAAAAAGTAGCCGGCTGTGGTGGTGGGCACCTGTAATCCCAGCTAGTTGGAGGGCTGAGACAGGAGAATCACTTGAACCCAGGAGGCAGAGGCTGCAGTGAGCTGAGATCACACCACTATATTACAGCCTGGGTGACAGAGTGAAACTCGATCTCCTTCACATACTTTAAATCACCCCTCTTTTAATTCAGATTCAAATCCATTTCTTCTGGTCTGGCTCAAGTTGAGTCCTTGTCAGTGTCCCAAATTGTGACCCACGAAATCCAGAATTGTAGAAAAAGAAGTAGCTGGAAAAGGGAAAAGTCTGTGAGCACAGTCAATGGAAATTGTGGACCAAGCAGTTCTGGAAAATGAATTACACTGTAACAGAGGCTTGGACTGCAGCCATAGGAAGGGAGCTATTGTTCTGCAGAAAAGATCGTGAACAATTCTCACTTGGCAAAATGAAAGAGAAGGAAAGTCAGAAATCCCTGGGTCTTCCAGTGGTGTAAATTCTAATGCTGACTGACACCAATCTGAAGCAACTGAGAATCCTGACAGCAATGTGGAGCCATAATGCCATTCACCGTGAGCCCAAATAGGTACCGAAGCTGCCAAGCGTTATTTCACCTCCTCAAACCTGTCGGGTTACACGTATAAATCTGCCTTCTGTCTCTGTATGCGCCAAGGGTGCACTTCCATCCTTGACAGCAAGACCAAAGTCCACGCCTATTTTCTCAGCAAAGATCTCCCTGTTTGTGTTAAATCAGCCCTGTGTTGTTAAACTAAGGACATTCCGTGTAGAAACATCTCAAGCATTAGCATTCGTAAAACCGAGCTAGCGTCTGCCCTTTTGCTGGGCTCTGTCTGTAGAAGTAACTAGGTTTTGTTTTTTTTTAAATAAGTATCATTAGGAAATTTTCATTTTTATCAGCTACCATTTAGATCTCAGGACACATTTTACTTCTCATTTCATTTGACATATGAGGAAATTGTTGCATGCCAGTTGAGCTGTAAGGTGAACTTGACAGTGATAATGGGACACGGCTCAGCAAAGACAGCAAGGTCAGCTGACTGGCGTTCTGTTTTCTGCATACTGTATCCACTGACCTGGTTCAGGATCACCTTTGTTCTGCAGAGGATCATCAGATTATCACCAGGGTGGTCCAAGAGCATCTTCTGTACAATTAACCAGTAAGGACACCAACAAATGTATGTGGAATGAGTGGATTCAAAGAGGCAGATGAATATTTGTAATTAATCCCAGACACCCAGCTTGGCATTGACCTGTCAGCCTGCATTCAAGCATTTTTTTTTTCCTTTTTCCAGATAGATCTAGAAATTCTCGTGTGGGTAGGAAAAAAGCTTAGTATAGGAAATGTCTATTAGGCCGGGTGTGGTGGTTCATGCCTATAATCCCAGCACTCTGAGAGGCTGAGGTAGGAAAATCATTTGAGGCTAGGAGTTTCAGACCAGCCTGGCCAATACGGTGAAGCACCGTCTCTACTAAAAACAGAAATGAGCCAGCCATGGTGGCGTGCACCTGTAGTCCCAGCTACCTGGAGGTCTGAGGTGGGAGAATTGCTTGAACCCAGGAAGTGGAGGTTGCAATGAGCCGAGATCGCACCACTGCACTCCAGCCTGAGTGACAGTGCAAGACCCTGTCTCAAAAAAAAAGCAAGAAAATCTCCAGTTCTGCTAGTCAAAATAGGCTACATATGCCATTGTAACAAACATCCCCCAAATCTTAGGGCTTATGCAACAGTTTATTTATAGCTCACACTGGTCTGCTTTTGGGTTTGGGTGGCTGCTATCCAGAACAACTGTCCTTGTGTAGTGGTTCAGCCCGCCATTCGATCTTAAAGCTTTTCTTTATCAACATACCCTTCCCTGATTGCCACAGTAGGGGAAGAGCATTTGAATGCTTCCACCTAGAAATGACATGTGTCATATTTAATTTGCAAAAGCAAGTCCCATAGCCACACTGAACTCCAAGCAGGTAGGTATACCTGTTACTGATTCCTGTAAAACAAACACCCCAAAACAACATAGTTTATTACTTATGGTTCTGTGATTCAGCTGCTTGCTTTTTCTTCCATTTCCTTCTGGATCTTCTACTTAGTTTTTATAGTCCTCATTGAAAATGAAATATTGAAATCTTTACTATTGTTGAATTGTTTATTTAACTTTTCAATTCTGTCATTTTTTTCTTCATATATTTTGGAACTCTGTTGAGAGGTGCATATGTATTTGACATTGTTCTTTTTTGATAGTTTGACTCTTTTATCACTATAAAATTTCCTTCTTTTTCTCTAGGAAAAAGTTTGTCATATATTAGCATAATATGGTATAATTTATTCATGTATTTTTTCTGATATTTATTAGTATTTCTATTCCAGCTCTCTTTTGGTTATTGTTTACATGGCATATCTTTTTCCCTTGCTTTGCTTTCAGACTGTTTGTGTCTTTGGATCGACTTTGTGTCACTTACGAAGAATATATAGTTGTATGATTTTTAAAACCCATTCTGCCAGTATCTGTGTTTTAATTGGAGTGATTAAATGTTAATTTTGAGGATCCTATGGATATGATGAGTTACTTCTTTTTGCTATTTTCAAGGTTCTTTGTCCATGGCTTTTGACAGTTTGGTTTTGACGTGTCTAGGTGTGGATATTTTGAATTTATTCCACTCAGAGTTTGTTAAGCTTTGTGGATGTGTAAATTTGTGTTTTTCATCGGATCTGTTAAGGATTGAGCCCTTATGTCTTCAAGTACTTTTTCCCCCTTTCTCTTTATCGTTTCCTTCTGGTACTTCAATTATGTGTATGTCAGTACACTTGATGGCGCCCCACACAAGTCTTTGAGGCTCTGTTCATTTTCCTTCATTCTTTTTCTGTTTCTGAGACTGGATAGCTACCATTGGCTTATCTTCAAGTTTGCTAATTCTCTATTCTGCCTGCTCACCCCTTTTCTGGTGCTCCTCTTGTGAATTTTTCATGTGAGAATTTCTATTTGATTTTTAAAAATAAATTATATCTCTTTATTAATATTTTCGATTTGGTGAGATGTTTCTCTTTATTTTTATTTTTTTTCTTTTATAACAGAGACATGGTCTTGCTATGTTGCCCAGGCTGGTCTCAAACCCCTGGGCTCAGGCAGTTCTCCCACCTCAACCTCCCAAAGTGCCGGGATCACAGATGTGAGCCACCATACCCAGCTGAGATATAATTCTCATACTCTGCTTTAGTTCTTTCTTTTTTTTTTTTTTTTGAGATGGGGTCTCACTCTGTCATTCAGGTTGGAGTGCAGTCTCGACTACTGCAACCTCCACCTCCCGGATTCAAGTGATTCTCCTGCCTCAGCTTTCTGTGTAGCTAGGACTACAGGCCACTGCACCTGGCTAATTTTTTTTTTTTTTTTTTTGAGACAGAGTGTGGCTCTGTCGCCCAGGCAGGAGTGCAGTGGCATGATCTCAGCTCACTGCAACCTCTGCCTCCTGGGTTCACAAAATTCTCTTGCCTCAGCCTCCTGAGTAGTAGGGACTGCAGGTGCCCAGCAACATGCCTGACTAGTTTTTGTATTTTTAGTAGAAATAGGGTTTCACCATATTGGCCAGGCTGGTCTCGAACTCCTGACCTTGTGATTCACCACCTTGGCTACCCAAAGTGCTGGGATTACAGGTGCGAGCCACCACACCTGGCCAATTTTTGTATTTTTAGTAGAGACAGGGTTCCACCATACTGGCTAGGTTGGTCTTGAACTCCTGACCTCAAGTGATCTGCCTGCCTCAGTCTCTCAAAGTGCTGAGATTATAGGCGTGAGCCAATTGCATCTGGCCAAGTTCTTTAGAGATAGTTTCCTTCAGTTTTTGAGGCATGATTTTCATTATTTGAATATATTTAAAATAACTGGGCTAGCACGGTGGCTTATCCCTGTAACCCCAGTACTTTGGGAGGCCGAGGCGGGGGAATCACCTGAGGTTGGGAGTTTGAGACCAGCCTGGCCAACCTGGTGAAACCCTGTCTCTACTGACAATACAAAAATTAGCTGGGCACAGTAGGGGTGCCTGTTATCCCATCTACTCAGGAAGCTGAGGCACAAGAATTGCTTGAACCCAGGACATAGGGGTTGCAGTGAGCCAGGATCACACCACTGCACTCCAGCCTGAAGTGTCAAAAAATAAAATAAAAGAAAAAATAACTGATTTAGGGCCAGGTGTGGTGGCTCATACCTGTAATACCAGTACTTTGGGAGACCAAGGTGGAAGGATTGCTTGAGTACAGGAGTTTGAGACCAGCTTGGGCAACACAGTGGGACCCTAGCTCCACAAAAAATAGGAAAAACTATCTGGACGTAGTGGCATGTGCCTGTAGTCCTAGCTACTTGGGAGGCTGATGCTGGAGGATTCCTTGAGCTTGGGATTCGGAGGCTGCAATGAGCTATGATCATGCCACTGCACTCCAGCCTGGGTGACAGTGAGACCCTGTCATAAAATAAAATAAAATAGCTGATTTAAAGTCTTTGTCTGGAAAGTCAAGTCTGGGCTTTATTTTTTTTTTAAGTCTGGACTTTTTCATGAACAGTTTCTATTGATTCCTTCTTTCCCCTATATGAACCATGCATTCTTGATTATTTGCTTGTCTGATAATCTTTTGTTTAAAACTAGACATTTTATTTTATTATTTTATTTTTTCGAGATGGAGTTTTTGCTCGGTCACCCAGGCTGGAGTGCAATGGTGTTATTTCGTTTCACTGCAACCTCCGCCTCCCGGGTTCAAGTGATTCTCCTGCCTCAGCCTCCTGAGTAGCTGGGACTACAGGCACCGGCCACCACGCCCAGCTAATTTTTGTATTTTTAGTAGAGACAAGGTTTCACCATGTTGGCCAGGCTGGTCTCAAACTCTTGACCTCAGGTGATCCACCTGCCTCTGCCTCCCAAAGTGCTAGGGTTATAGGTGTGATCCACCATACCTGGCCAAAACTAGACATTTTAAATAATATAATGTGGCTGCTCTGGAAATCGGTTTCTCCACCCTCCCCAGGTTTGTTTTGATGGTGCTGTTGTTCTAGTTCGTTTGTTTATTGACTCTTCTGAACTGTTTTCTTTGTCAGGTGAGGCCACCGAAGTCCCTGCTCAGTTAGTTTAATGGTCAGCTGATGATGAGCAGAGATTTTTCTTAAACAACTGGAGCCAGTAAGTCTCCCAGTCTTTGCCAAGGGCTCGGTGTGAGTGTTGGGCACGCCTTCATCACTAAGACAAGCAGCAAACAACTGCCTTGGTGTTACCTTTCTGCTTTCAAGAAAGGTTGAAAAATGTGGCCTTTATTTCGGAGACCATGTGTGCAACTAAAAATGAAAGCTTTATTATAAGGAATGAGGGAAACGAGCTGTCCTTGCCGCCTGAATTTTACAGGTGAAGAAACTGAGGTTTTAGAATCAGTGATTTACCCAAGGACATCCAAGCAGCAGGTGGTGGTGCTAGGATTAGAATCAGGCAGGCTGTTCCTAATCACTTTGTCTTACAGGACAGGAAACTGAGGTTCGGAGAAGTTAGAGAACTCTGAGGTCACGGAGCTGGCTAGTGCCAATCGTCTGGCCCAGAGCTTATCCTTGCCCCCTTAGTAGCCCAAATCATTTATCTTACCCTGGGGGGGAACCGAGAGGAGTGACAAAAAAACAGATCTGAATGTTTAAGCTGAAAACAGTCCCATTAAGATACCAAATAAAGTGCCCTGTAAACAACCAGGACAACGATAAATGTCTGAGGGTCAGCAAATGAACGAAACTGCTGCATAATCAGAGAGCTATTAAGGAAACTTGCTTGTATACAGGGATTAGGAACCGATTCGGTCAAGATTACGGAAGCGATTGGGTCAAGGCTGTGAACTGCCATTAAGAAATCAGTATTAAAAGTTGCTGTCAGGCCGGGCGCGGTGGCTCAAGCCTGTAATCCCAGCACTTTGGGAGGCTGAGGCGGGTGGATCACGAGGTCAACAAATCGAGACCATCCTGGTCAACATGGTGAAACCCCATCTCTATTAAAAATACAAAGAAAAAATTAGCTGGGCACGGTGGCGCGTGCCTGTAATCCCAGCTACTCAGGAGGCTGAGGCAGGAGAATTGCCTGAACCCAGGAGGCGGAGGTTGCGGTGAGCTGAGATCGCGCCATTGCACTCCAGCCTGGGTAACAAGAGCGAAACTCCGTCTCAAAAAAAAAAAAAAAAAAAAAAAAGTTGCTGTCTTGATTGGGATACTAAGTATCTTTTGCTTTGTTTTTCCCACTAATCTCCCAGACTCCCAGGCTCTCCCAACCAGTCAGTAGGTTAGTATTAGCCCCTTTCACCCCCATGCATCCCTGGGGTGGGGTGAGGCCCAGTTAAATCCAGGCCTCAAGTTTCCATTGAATGCACCCAAGGTCTGAGGGAAGAGACCGGCTGCCTGTCTTGACTCACCCATTTCTTTTCTTTGTCAGCTCTTGTTTTTCTTCACCTTGCATTATCCTGAAGCTGAGTTAATTGAGTCCTGAATAAGTAAAGGCATGTTGTGATTACAAATTCAGGACAAATTTTCTGTTTAACCAGAGATCCTTTTCATGTTACTCACGGAGGAGACACTCAAGAGGGGTTATCAATGGAATTGCAGTTTGCTAACTAAACAGAAGCACAATTGAAACTCTGGTGCCTAATACAGCCCCATTCACAGATACCCAAAGACAATCCACTGCTCTGTCTGTGATTTGAATCTATCACAAAAAAACACAGTTTTGCTTCCAGCAGCTAAAGTAATGTTAGCTTTATCAAATGATGTATGTTTGGGTTTCTGGAGTTAAAAAAAAACGCATGGTTGGACCTTGGGCACCCATAGGAAGCTGCCATCTGTTCCCGCCTTTGCTGCTAGGACTCTCCTCACTGCTGTTAGCACACAGTGGGTTTCCACTGATAAGAACTCCCTCCTCAACCCTGCCCTGGCACCCTAAAAATCACCCGTGCTGACACCTTCTCTCCCTCGCTCCCCATACGCACCACAGGTGCAGGAGCAGCTCCAGCTCTGCCTTTGTCCTGCACTTTGAACTGTTTTCAGGATTCCCCACTGCTCTTTCTTTGGCTTCATACCTGGGTTCTTTCTCTGTACAAGGGCGACAGATATATCATGAGAATACTAGATTCCATTTAACTTTTTAAAATTTAATTAAATAATTTGAGATAATTATAGATTGACATCCAGTTGTTAGAAATAACACAGAGAGATACAACGTATCCTTTATCCAGTTTCCTTCCAATGGTAACTAAAGTATAGTATGTGCACTGTCACAACCAGGAAATTGATGGTGCAATCCACAGATCTTGATCAGATTTCCCTCCTGTCTTACATGTACTCCTGTTTGCGTGTGTGCATGCATGTGTGTGCATGTGCATGTGTATTTAATTCTATGCTGTTTTATCACATGTGGAGGTTTGTCTGTCAATCACCATCTCTCATGTTGCCTTTTTGCAACATAACCTTTTTCCCTCTCCTTCCCTTCTCCACCCCGGCCCTAACCCCTGCCAATCGCTAAGCTATTCTCTATCACACTAATTTTGTGGATTCAAGAATGTTATATAAATAAAATCATAACATACGTAATTCCTTGGGATTGGCTCTTTCACTTGAAATCCTTCAAAGTTTTTGTGCGTATCATGGTTTGTTCCCTTTTTATTGCTGGATAGTAGTCCAAGGTGTAGAGGCACTACAGCTTGTTTAACCATTTCCCCACTGAGGCCCTGGGTTGTTTCCAGGGCCTATTATAAATAATGCTGACGTGGCCACTTATATACAGGGTGTCGTGTGAACATAAAATATGTTTTTAATGTTTCTGGGATAAGTACCCAAGAGTGAAATTGCTGGGTTATGTGGTAATTGCAGGTTTAGTTTTATAAGAAACTACCAAAATGTTCTCTAGAGTGGCTATACCCACCAGCAATGTATGAGTGATTCAGTTTTTCTGCATCCTTATCAGCAATTGGTATGGCCACTATTTTAAATTTTAACCATTCTGATAGGTGTGTAGTAAAATTTTATTGTGGTTATTTAATTGAAAAAAAACTATTTGGGCCAGGCGTGGTGGCTCATGCCTGTAATCCCAGCACTTTGGGAAGCTGAGGTGGGTGGATCAGCGGATCATGAGGTCAGGAGATCGAGACCAACCTGGCTAACATGGTGAAACCTGGTCTCTACTAAAAATACAAAAAATTAGCCTGGCGTGGTGGCATGCACCTATAGTCCCAGCTGCTCAGGAGACTGAGGCAGGAGAATCACTTGAACTCAGGAGGCAGAGGCAGGAGAATCACTTGAACCCAGGAGGCAGTGGTTGTGGTGAGCCGAGCCGGTTGCACTCCAGCCTGGGCAAAAAGAGCGAAACACTGTCTCAAAAAACAAAACAAAACAATTTGTACTTTTCAACTTTTAATTGTTACTGAATATTTGTGCAGCTTCTTTTATATTTTTATTTTTCAGAAACGTTTTAAATACTGAATAACTTTGTAACATGTTAGAAAAATCCAAGTAGTATTTCACATAATTCCATTTCACTTGCCTGTCCATACTTTTTCAATATGCCAAGAATTCTGTCTATGCCTGCTTTTGACACATGACTTGATATCAGGTTTCACTTGATGAAACCTTTTTGATAATTGTCAACTCAGAAGTTAACATGACATATACTTCATGAAAATAGAGTTAATTGGCTATTCTGGGCCTGTTATAAAGAGAACTGCTTCATCCACATACCAATTATGTTTCTGTATTTATAAAATATTTTTCTAATCAAAAAATTAAACTGAGTCTCACTCAGTCACCCAGGCTGGAGTACAATGGCACCACCTCAGCCCACCACAACCTCCACCTCCTGGGTTCAAGCGATTCTCGTGCCTCAGTCTCCCAAGTAGCTGGAATTACAGGCATGTACTACCATGACTGGCTATGTTTTCTATTTTTAGTAGAGATGAGTTTCACCATGTTGGCGAGGCTGGTCTCGAACTCCTGGCCTCAAGTGATCCATCCACCTTGACCTCCCAAAGTGTTGGGATTACAGGTGTGAGCCACTGAGCCTGGCTAACCTGGCTGTTTCTTTTCCAGCCCTTCCAGAATGAGAATTCAGGTAGGCCATCTGCCCTGTTCTGATCTGCAAGCTGCCTTTCTGATTCCTTGATTCCCTGCAACCCACATCCCATCCTGTTTTCAGGACATCATACTCGCACCTGGGGGAGAAGGGAAAGTAAGAAGGGAGGCTCAATGTCCCTGACTCTGCTTTGTCTGTGAGAGAAATCTGACATTGTTAGCAGAAAACTAACATGTCTTCTTAGAAAAATGTAGGGACTCAGTTGCCCAGATACAGTCAGGAATACATATCACTGGATCTGCAGGTGACTATAGTTACTTTGTCCCTGTTTGAGTTTCCTGAGTGTTAAGAGGAAAATGAGGCAGAGCTAACAAATAACTCATACCTGCTTGGGCTTTCTCTGCTGGTCCTCTGTGTGTCTGTGTGTGTGTGTGCGCGCATCACACACCCACACATATGCATGCAACAAATAGTTTAATGTAAAAACCCTGCAATAAACATCAATCCTTGTAGATTCCTGGGGAGTTCTAGTTGGATTCGCTAGCAAAGCAACTTGCATAGACTATAAACAGCAGGCATGTGCCTCTGTAAGCAGTGCAGCTATTTTTTTTTAATAGGGGATTCTCCTGTTACAAGGACATCACAGATTACTGAATAATTTATTTAATGGTAGATTATATGGGCTTCACTCTTTGCCAGTGAGCTCATACCCAAATGTCTAAAGAAGATAAGGTGAGCAAAAGCTAGATGTCAGGCTTGGCTGAGCTGTTCGTTTATTTTTAGTAGATACGTATAACAATTGTAGCCATTTATATTTTACTTAATACTATCTCAGCTGCAACGGTCATGTATACAATAATGTCACTACTTCATTATTGACATTTAGCTAACGCCTAACAATGCATATCGCACACAGCATGAGAAATACAGAATAGAATAATAATTAACCTTGATTATTTGTTATTTTAACTTGGTTTTAACAAAGGACTGTGATATATAGGAGTATGTTTGTTCTCTATGAAGTATAGGGAAACAAGGGGACAAAATTCAATAAAAGGATGTTAGATTTGAAAATAGAGATAAGAAAAAATTATCTAAATGCATATTTTTCTGTGAACTATTGTTATAATCTTTTCAATGACTTATAGTAAAAAAACAATCACTTATAAGCTTACAGATCTTAGACATTTAACCTTTAGCTATATACAGTTCTCAGGTGTGCAGAGGTACCCTAGAAGATAGACATACTTTTCTGTCAAACATAATTTTAATGAATATGAAATTTGTTTTAAAAGGAAATTTAAATTTGGCAATAGAAAGATGTCAAAAGATTTGAACAGGCACATAACAGGAAATCTATGTGGCCACTTAACATAGTAAAAGATACTTGGTTTTGTTTAGTAATCAGGGAAATGCAAATTAAACTCACAGTGAAATGTCACTACACAGCCACCCAATCAGTTGAAGTTTTAAAGTTTGACAAACACAAGTGCTCTTGAGGATGGAACATAGTGAGAACCGCTGCTGTTGGGAGTTTGTTTCTATTTATTTATTTTTGAGTCAAGGTCTTGCTCTGTCACCCAGGCTGGAGTGCAGTGGCGTGATCACAGCTCACTGCAGCCTCCACCTTCCAAGTAGCGGGGACTACAGGCGTGTACTATCACACACAGCTATTTTTGCTTCTTTTTTTTATTTTTGTAGAGACAGGGTCCTATTATGTTGTTCAAACTGGCCTCAAATTCTTGGGCTTAAGTGATTCTCCCACCTCAGCCTCCCAAAGTGCTGAGGTTATAGGTGTGGTCACTGCACCCAGCCTGCTTTTGGGAGTTTAAATTGAAGCAAAGTTTTAGAAAATAGTTGCCATTCTCTACTAAGGTTAAAGAATCACACATCCTATTCACAAGTGAAGAAATTTCACTGTGGGAAAATGCCCTTAAGGTAGGTGTACATGCATATGCTGTGGACCAGGATGTGTACAAGAATGTTTATAGAAGCATTGTTTGTAATAGCCCCAAGCTGGAACCAAACCAAATGCTGGCCAGTCACAGAAAGGATAAGAATTAGAGCCACTTACAACAGCATAGCTGGAGCTTATAAATATGATGTTGAGGAAAAGAAGCAAAACATGCCTACTCAGTGTCCATTGATATAAAGTTTATAAATGAGCAAAGCTAAATGACATTATTTAGGGATGCCTATATAGATGGTCAAACTCTAAAGAAAAGCAAGAAATTGTTATAATAAAAGTGAGGATGGTGGTTACTTTTAGAGGAGAAAAAGAGTTGTGACTGAGCATACTCAAGACTTCTGTACTCTGGAAATGTTCTATTTATTGACCTGACTGTGGTTTCATGGGTTTTTACTTCATCATCATTCACTGAACTGATCTTTACATCCATAGTTTGTGGATGTACGTTGTTTCACACACACACACGCATACACACAATGCTTTCTAGTCATACTATCAAATACTAAAAGATCAAAGTCTAAAAAAAGAAACTCCCGAGTTCAATTTAGTACCTTTAAAAAATGAACTTTAAGTTTTCAGCTCAGCTGAATGAACGTTTAAAACAACAAGCCGAATCTATGCATGTTTGTGCATCAGAATTCTACAGTGTTGTGCTGGAATGACAGCCAGGGGAGAGGAAGGAGCACAGGCTCCCAGGCAAGGGCTCGTTCCCAGCCAGCTCCACCCCTCTGCATCTTTCCCCAGGCAGTTCTCTACCCTGGCTTTCTCATCTGTAGAGAGGCCCAGACTGGATCTGCTTTTCTGACAGTCTCCTAATATATTCTTGGGAGTCCTCTGTGGGAACTTTGTCATTTTTAAAATACAAAATTCTTCTATTTGGACAAAATCTAAAGAATATGAGCACATTTGGGGTCCTCCCTATGCATTCCTTGGAGCGTACAGTGCCAGGCTTGCTCAGTGTTCAGGATCACAATGCAACCTGGATGCGCTATTTTAATTGCAGGTTGTCAACTGTTAATTGCCAGTCAGAAGAAAACACAGGTGGCCTTAGTGAGTAGAGTATGTATTTGCCAAGTGAGCTCACAGAAGGCCCACAATCAGCATTTCCATAGGAGTTGGAAGAGACGGTGCCATGAGAGATTTGAGTCATGAGACAATGCAGGTGTAAGGCGCGCCCAGCCCAGAGAACCGACTCGGTGCCGGAGTCACCAAGCAAGGGGCAGTTTGACTTCACAAAATCCCACCATCTATCTCATTAAATTAATGTTAACTTGAGTTTTATTGGTTTTATATTTGATTTGTCAAAATCATGAACTTATTTTTATAGTTGTAGAAAACTTACAAGGGATACACCCAATTTCATGTTTGTGTCCATCCAACTAACAATCTTTATAAAAGTAGTTTATGTCAATACTGGAAATCAGCCATTTTTGTTTCTCTTGAGAAAGCGGTGCACATCACTCAAATTTTAGCCGTGCTGAATTCCGTGACCTCCACAGACACTCCTGGGGTTAGTTTCCATTTTAGGACTTGAGCCCTTTCCAAAGCAGGTGGCCAGAGGGCATCCCTGGTGCTGCCTGCAACTCCATCCCCTTTAATCTGTGGCAGTGACTCTCAGCTGCAGGTGAAACTGCCCACGGGGAGATTTTGGGCAGCATCTTGACAACAGGAAGTGTTGTCAAGGGTCACAGGCAGAGGAAGTACATAGTCACAGAGGCATCTGTGCCTCTGCAGGCATCCTGCAATGCATAGGACAGCCTCTCAGAACAAAGAGCCAACCAGGGAACAGAACCCCTGATTCTGTTCTCCCACTTCAAAGAAAATCTCCTCTCTATCTGTTCTCAGTTAATTAGGGAAAGGCAGCAGTTTTGTTTTACAACTTACCTTTCCCAACACCTGTTGCCTTTAACAGAATCGGACAAAAGCAAAAACCATCCCTCAGGTGTGAGAAGGTTCATTGCCTGACTGGCTTGATTGAAGAGTGGAGGGTGGGGTGGGTGTCAGCTATTATTCTTTGGAGGCAACCTTATTCCTAGTCCACTATCTACACAGAGTTATTCCTCTATCCGGGTGCCTGATGTCTGTAGCTGGTCTCTGGAGGAGATGTGCTGCAAAGTGATTCCCAGGGGAGCCAATATCTCCTCCAGAATAGATTATTGAAAACAATATTTGACCGGAAATGTTCATGAGAGCTTCAGACAGACCGAAGTGGTTTCAGATCATCTGAGAGAGCTGACCTAAGGGCCTGCGTAGCTGTGGCTGTCTACGTGCCTGCCAGGGCTGCTGGGGAGCCCTTTGCTATCTATCCCCATCATTCATGGGGCCGTGGAGTATGTGATTCTTGTATTTATTCATACAGATTGCGCTGTTCACGCCTGGGTCCTACCTTCTCTTCTCCAGCAGATGTTTCACACTCCAAGTCCCTGAGAATAGAGGCTTCTGTGTCATTTGTTGTCACTGCGTACCACCCAGTGCACTCAGCAAGGTGGCCAGCTCTGTAGGGAACCGGTCATCACTGTCAATGAACTAGGAAAAGCCACTATGTAAAAAAAATAGCCCAGGGAGGATTACAGGCAACAATTTCCTAGATACTTCTCCGCCACAGCCTTCAGCCCTCCTCTCTGCGATTCTAGTGACCAGAATCCAGTCACAGCCAGCCTCTGTCTCTGATTTGGAAGCATTAGAATCTAGAGCTTTCTCCCCACAAGAGAATAGCCCTTAATCCCCATTACCAAAAAAGGGAATACACTCTTCCTCACTGGGACTGGGTGGCCGTCTGAGGTAAAGATGGGGCGGGGGTCTGACTTCTCCCTACTCCGTCCTCCCCTCCCATCCCTCTAGCATAAGGTCTCAGAGACCACTGAAGATTTCACCTGCCCCAACACCCACTGACACATGGCGATTTCTGACCCTAACTGGTTGCTTCACATCCTCAGATCACCACCATTCCCTTCCCATCCCTCCTCTGCAGGGCACAGCCTGAACTCTTTATAAAAGAAAAAAGAAAGAGGGCAGCATGCCATTAGCACAACACAGATGCCCTGGAGTGTGAGGAACAGGGCCCTTGTTCCTGGCCTGGACTCTAGGGGCTGCTCAGATCCCACGTCTGGGAGGAGGCTGGAGCTGGTGGAGGAAGAGAGAAGACCTGAGGGGCTCAGGCATCCCCTCAGCACAGACAGCCCACAGCTCCTCTCCCCATGCCTGTCTCTGATTGACACCCTCCCCACTCCTCTGGTCTTTGAGGCCACTCCTTCCTCCAGGTCCCTGGGTCCTGTACACATGGGGACCTGGGCGAGGTCCTAGGAGCAAGTCATGTGGCTTAATTGGAATAGAAATTCAAACTGTGGCCAAAGAAGACAGAAAAACAGAAGGCCAGAGAAGCTGAGCGTCAGGTATTGGGGTGAGGCTGGGCCACAAACAGGAAGGCCCATCTAGGGGTCAGAGGCTGGAAAGGTGCCAAGAAGAGCAAGTGATGCTGTAGAAGACTGGTTAGCAGAAATGGTCCAGGCGAAGTCCATGAGCAAACCAGACTGGGGCCTGCTAGGATGGAATCCTGGTGACGTTTTAGCTCTGGGATGGAGAGAATCCTTTAAGTTCTTCTTAGGTGTTAAATCGATGATGTTCAGACTTGGTTGGGGGAAGGGAAGAGTAGTTGTGATGACCCTAGACTTACCCCAATTCAGCAGTGGCCGGGGGCCCAATTCAGGACTCTGAGAGGGCAAGCCAGACCCTGTGCTAGCCAAAAATGTGGCAAGCCCCTGACTCAGTGGTGAGGAATACCTAAATGTGGCCCCTACACCTGGGGTGAACCAGAGCCTAACTTTAGCTCCCTATGAGCATATGCAAAATGTGCGGCCAGCTTCCCCTTAAGCCTCACCCAGGGCCACTTCTCTTTTACATCATGCACCTGTGGGAATTTGCATGTCTGGCCACCTCGCTAGCCAGTTCTGAGGCTGAGAATGTCCTAGACTCTCAAATGGGATTCCTTGTTCCCTTGGCAACCAGCTCCTCCCTCCCCTCCCACCCTGTAGGCAAAGCCTTGCTTTCTGCATTTGTGGGTGGGTCTCATGGAGGGGAGGGACCTTACAGAGGAGGCCTGAAGATTTGAGCAGAATAAAGGAACAGCGACACCTTACTTGAGCCTGTGAGAAGGGAAACGACCACCTCAGGAGCCGCGGTCCCGTTTGCCAGCTCCTCGATTGCCCCTCCTCCTGGCTGCTGGCCTTTTGTTCTTGTCATGGTTCATTAGCTCCCTAAACAGAGGTCGAACAGAGAAAATAAAAGGAGAAAAATGGGGAAATTAATTGCTCTGGTGAAAGGTCTAATGGGAAAGGAAGTTAAAACCAATTGTCTTGAGATTTTAATTATCCCATCTGCTCTCTGGTGGGTTGATGGTGCATAATCAGAATGAAATGTTAGTGTGGGCACCAAACATATTTTACACCCACTTCCCAGTGAGTTCTCTGGTCTCCTCCTTGAAAGCTGGTGAGCCCAGGTATCAGGATGCTCCCCTGAGACCTGTGCACTGGGTGATATCAGGCAGATGGGAGGACAGGAGGCCCTGCCTGTGAGGACTATGGAGTAGGGTCTGTGAGTGGCATGTGTGATGCTTCCTTGGCATGATGGAAAGATACAGGGTTGGGTTGCAGGAGAAGAGAATAGGAGAGAAAAAGAAGCCTCTCTTCCTATGTCACTCCCTGGAAGAATGCAGAGTCCTGATGTCTGGCCTAGAGGGACTGGCACATTTTGGAGGAATATTAAGAAACAGATATGAGCAGTGGGAAGAGGCCAAACGGTAAAGCCCCAAGTGCCCGTCTGGCAAGAGGAGTGGATCTTGCTGCCAGGAAACCAGAGCTAGAGTTCCCTACTAGTGGCCTCTCTCCTTTCACCTCATTTATTTTTCCTCTTCACTGGACTATGTCACTCAAAGGAAAATGCAAAGACAAGCTGCACAGTTCCAGCAAGAGTCTCTGTGGCTCCACTGAAGTCAGATGGCCTATAGGAAATATCCAAACAGATGGGAAAAGAAGGAAATCCCTTCTGAGTAAGCAGCCACTAAATTAAGCTCTGTTAGTCTGTAGGTTGTGTGGCAGGATTATTGCCCCCATTTGAAGTGCAATTCCTGGCCAGCCATGGTGGTTCATGCCTGTAATCCCAGCACTTTGGGAGGCCGAGCTGGGAGGATCACCTAAGACCAAAAGTTTGAGACCAGCCTGGTCAACAGAGCAAGACCCCTGTCTCCATCCATCAATCAGTCAGTCTAAAGAAGTCCAATTCCTGCTATCCCCACAATGGGTCATCTAAACCATTAGCTCTTCAGGTGAGCCCACTGGCTCTCTCTTAAGGGGGGAACTATTGATGTCACAGTCCTGAAACCATTCTTCTAGTAGATACCACATTAACACCAGTTGAGATCTTACCCAGAAATCAAAAGTCTATCCCTGGGCCGGGCGCGGTGGCTCAAGCCTGTAATCCCAGCACTTTGGGAGGCTGAGGCGGGTGGATCACGAGGTCAAGAGATCGAGACCATCTTGGTCAACATGGTGAAGCCCCGTCTCTACCAAAAATACAAAAAAATTAGCTGGGCATGGTGGTGCGTGCCTGTAATCCCAGCTACTCAGGAGGCTGAGGCAGGAGAATTGCCTGAACCCAGGAGGCGGAGGTTGCGGTGAGCCGAGTTCGCGCCATTGCACTCCAGCCTGGGTAAGAAGAGCTAAACTCCATCTCAAAAAAAAAAAAAAAGTCTATCCCATTCAACACAATACCCATACCCACATGCCTTTGGTATATAGGTGGTAACTAGACATAGCTGGGAACATGAAGATACAACTCAGGCCACTCCCATCAGTTTCCCTCTCACAGTGTTGTACAATACGGTAGTCCCCCCTTATTTAAGTAGTCCTCCTTTGAATAAGGAGGGATTTCTGTACGTATGACATCCAAGATCCCCAGTAGATGCCTGAGACCTTGGGTAGCACCAAGACCTGTATATACTCTTTCTTCCTATGAAAATATACCAATGATAAAGTTTAATTTACAAATTAGAGGGGGGAAGAGATTAACAACAGTAATAAAATAAAACAATTAAAATGCTGTGCTCTAACAAGTTATATGAATGGGGGCTCTTTCTGTCACAAAACATCTAATTATATCGTACTCACCTATTTTCAGGCCATGATTGACCATGGGTAACTGAAGCCATAGAAAGTGCAACTGGAAGGCCGGGCGCGGTGGCTCAAGCCTATAATCCCAGCACTTTGGGAGGCTGAGGTGGGTGGATCACGAGGTTAAGAGATCGAGACCATCCTGGTCAACATGGTGAAACCCCGTCTCTACTAAAAATACAAAAAAAACTAGCTGGGCATGGTGGTGCATGCCTGTAATCCCAGCTACTCAGGAGGCTGAGGCAGGAGAATTGCCTGAACCCAGGAGGCAGAGGTGGCGGTGAGCCAAGATCACGCCATTGCACCCCAGCCTTGGTAACAAGAGCGAAACTCCGTCTCAAAAGAAAAAATAAAGAAAGTGCAACTGAAGCTAGGAGGGAACTGCTATAGAAGGCACCCTCAGCAGTGTGGGCTGCTGGCGGAGAAGCTGGGAACAGCACAGGCACCAGAATATACAAAAAACACCTCCACATTAAGCCCATTATTTAAGTCTGACTAGGACTGTGAGGAATGGACATGGTCCTCGCTGATGAACCCCAGCATTAAACCACTTTCCCCACCAACACCACCTTCATCCCTAACATCTCTGGCCTTAAGAGGAAGGATCTGGGGTGAGTACGCTGTCACTCTCTTCAATATTTTTTCCACATATAATGCTGCAACATAACGCATTGATCGATAGGAGAACCGCTAGAAATAAGTTTCCCTGATGCAACCCAGAGAAGAGAGTTGGTATTTTTCTTTTGCATGGACCTGGGGCAAGCTTAGAGATGTAGAGGAAATTGCCTTGTTACTGTCTGCTGAGATGGATTTTCCAGAGAGTTATAAAATCTAAACGACAATCAGCTGGCAAACAAGAAGCACCTGTGTGGAAGAGACTGCGACCAGGTGAGTGCTCTTGTCTCTGCAGATTTGAGTCTCTGGATGTGGTGGACTGAGGGGCAGAGAAGGGTGGAAAGGGCAATCCAAGAATAACAACATGGAGGAGGAAGAACACCCAAAGAAATACACCCTCAAATGACCATCTCTCTTTGAAATCAGAAAAACAAGTTGATCATACTGTTTGGTCCCAAATGGCTTTGTGCCCTAGGCCCTGGATGTGAAGTCAGGGGCTATGCAAACGTGGAAAAGCCAGGGAAAGGAATGTTTCACATTTATACGGCATTTTACAGCTGCTTTCCCCACACGGTTGTGCTTGATGTTCACAAACCACCTCCTGATGCTGACGCAGACAAGAATTATCTTCATTTCACAGATGAAAAAACAGTCTATGAGAGGCTTAATGACTTCTGGAAAGCCACACTTTTTCTACATGGCAGAGCTGGGATTAGAACCTGGGTCTTCTAACTTTAAATTCTGGGCTCTTCCAGCTATGTCAGTGACTTTTCTTTTTTCTTTTTTTTTTTGAGACAGAGTCTCACTCTATCGTCCAGGCTGGAGTATACAGTGGTGCGATTACACCTGTAATCCCAGCACTTTGGGAGGTCGAGGCAGGCGGATCACGAGGTCAAGAGATCGAGACCATCCTGGCCAACATAGTGAAACCCCATCTCTAAAAAAAAAAATACAAAAGTTAGCTGGGCGTGGTGGCATGCTCCTGTAATCCCAGCTACTCAGGAGGCTCAGGCAGGAGAATTGCTTGAACCTGGGAGGTCGAGGTTGCAGTGAGCTGAGATCGCGCCACTGCACTCCAGCCTGGGTGACAGAGGGAAACTTCGTCTCTAAAAAAAACAGGAGGGTTAAAATAAGTTGGCAAGTCACTGCACTCTGCCATGATCCCTACACTGGGGAGAGGGTTTGTTCAGCTATAATAGAAGGGACAAGTACAAGCAAGGAAAGGAGGAGTGGAGATACCAGCCCCATGGGCATAGCCACTTCCCAGTTAATTCCCAGCAAGCGCATGCTCTGCACTTCAGGTTCTCTCTTAGATGGGGAAAGAGCCAAGTGCTGTCAATTTGGGGATGTTCTTCCTGGACTGACTTCATGGGGTGCTGCCTGGTCAACTCAATGGATCTTGTCCAGACAGATCTAAAGCCTTCAGCAGACTGACTCACAGCCCGCCCAAGCGTCATCAGCTGCTATAGCCTGGTGCCTAGTAAGCAATGCTTCCAGGCTCCTCCCAGCCTGGCTTCCAGTGAGATGTACGCTCACCCTACGGGTTGGCCTATGCTGGCACATCACCTGTCATGGTGCAAGGCCATCCAAAGTGTCACTCCACCAGCCCTAAGACCTCCCAACAGTTTGTCCTTTCCTCCAGTCTCTTCTTTCCATATAGCTCTTCCTGCTCCCCATATGTTATTCTGATCTTTGCTGGTTTTGGCTTCCCTGTAGCTGTTTAGAAACAGCCTCCTACTCTTTCCTAGCTTCCCAGCCAGCAAATATTCTGGCTTACTGAAGACTTCCTGACGCTGTGAAGAGTCAGGGCAAATCGTTTAATGTTTAGTTTTGTCTCTTCATCCTGGACTATTAAAAAGCTGCCTGCTACAGAGAAAAGACTTGTCTGAAGTCGAATTCGGCCTCTCTGATCATCGTGGCTCATGGGCCTAAATAAATCCCTTTGTTCAGATTTTATAAAGCACGTACGACCTTGCTTTTGTCATTCATTTTCACATCTCTCTTCATAAACTGTGTGTGACACAAAGAAATCAGACAGACCTGGGTTCAAATCCCAGCTTTGTACTCACTAACTATATGATCTTGGACAAGCTACTCAAGCTTTCTGATCTTCTTTTTCCTCACATATATAAAGAGATAATACTATCTACTGCACAGGGTTGTTCTTGTTTTTTAATGGAGAATAAATGAGATAAAGAATCCTGTACAGTGCTTGGCACAGAGTCAGAGTTCAATGGACACTAGTTTCTCCTTCATCCTTAGGATAAAACACAAAATTATCCATGTTTCCCCAAAACCTAGTAGAGTGGTTGGTACATAATATGCTCTCAGTGAAATGTTCATTGCTGGGGTGAAAGAATGAGGCAGTGAATCAAGGGAGTATATATGACGGTGGCTCATATATACTGTAATCCCAGCACTTTGGGAGGCCGAGGCAGGTAGATCACAAAGTCAACAGATCGAGACCATCCTGGTCAACATGGTGAAACCCCATCTCTACTAAAAATACAAAAAATTAGCTGGGCATGGTGGCACGTGCCTGTAATCCCAGCTGCTCAGGAGGCTGAGGCAGGAGAATTGCCCGAACCCAGGAGGCGGAGGTTGCGGTGAGCCAAGATGGCGCCATTGCACTCCAGCCTGGGTAACAAGAGCGAAACTCCGTCTCAAAAAAACAAACAAACAAAAAAGAGCATATATGAAATTGACAGGACTGGCCCCAGGAGGAGGTGCCAAAAGTTGTTCCATAAGGCAAACAACAGTATTAGAGAAATTAGAAATGTTCTTTACAGAGATAATCAAATATGACAAAATGTACATATAAGAATGTTCATTGTTATGCTCTTCTTTAAAAATTTAATAACTAATTAATTTTTGAGACAGAGTCTTGCTCTGTCTCCCATGCTGGAGTACGGTGGTGCGATCTTGGCTCACTGCCACCTCCGCCTCCTAGGTTCAAGTGGTTCTTCTGCCTCAGCCTCCTGAGTAGCTGGGACTACAGGCACACGCCACCATCCCCAGCTAATTTTTTGTATTTTTGGAAGAGACAGGGTTTCACCATGTCGGCCAGGCTGGTCTCGAACTCCTGACCTCAAGTGATCCATCAACTTTGGTCTCCCAAAGTGCTGGGATTACAGGCGTGTGCCACCACACCTGGCTTGTTGTGCTTTTTATCATAGTGAAATTATTGAAATAACCTAAATGTCAAACAAAGGGGGCTGACTGGGTAAATCAGAGTGCCTTAATACCTCAGAATATCGTGTATCCATTTAAACAATATAAATTCGTAAGTATTATTCAATAAAGATACTTAAAACATATTTTTAAATGAAATGGTGTGTTATAAAATTGCAGGTACTCATGCTTATAAAATTATCTATTTATCTTTCAACAGAAAAAAAAATGGCTTGAAAAATATTAGCTGGCAATGGCTATGTCTAGTGGGTGGGATGGTAGTAATGTTTACTTTATATGTGATACTTTCAATATTGTTGGAAATTTTTGAAAAATGAGCATCATTTTTACAATCAGGAAAAAATAATTTTCTTTTGGGCTGGGCATGGTGGCTCACACCTGTAATTCTAGCACTTTGGGAGGTCAAGGCAGGCAAATCACTTGAGGTCAGTAGTTTGAGATCAGCCTGGCCAACATGGTGAAACCCCATCTCTACCAAAAAAATAAAAAATTAGCCAGGCATAGTGATGGGCACCTGTAATCCCAGCTACTTGGGAGACTGAGGCAGGAGAATTGCTTGAACCGGGAGGCAGAGGTTGCTGTGAGCCAAAATCGCGCCATTGCAGTCCAGTCTGAACAATAGAGCGAGACTGTCTCAAAAAACCAAATAAACAAACAAAAAAAACTTCCCTTTGGAAAACCAAAACACATAAAGGGATATGGCAATTTGTATGTATGTATATATTTTTTGGTTACAAATGTCAATACCTGCCTTAAACTCATTTACACTCAAAGGAAAATGTATTTGGAAGGCTCAGGTGTGGCTGCACCTCAGGAAGAGCTGGAAATGGATCTGGCACACTGCTGTTATGCCCCCTCTCTCTGCATCTCTGGGTGTGGGTATCAGTCCTTCACCTACAGGCCAGCTTCCTCCACCTGGCAGGAAACACCATCCCGATGACCTCAAAGCTGCTAACCCCACCACAGAGGGACAACAAGCACAGCTCTATGGTCCCTGGGTCATCAACTCTAAGCACACACTGCACTGTCCCTACTTGGGTCAGATGTCATCCCTTACCCAGTCTCATGCTCTACAGTTGGCCCACTGTGTGGTTCATTCCTAACCATGGGTCCATCACTGTGGCCCAGGAAGCAAAATCATGTAAGAACTGTGTTAATGGCTTGAGAAATAACTGTTTCCTCTCGCCCTGCACTCTTCTGCTGTGAGATGCTATTTCCCTGGAGATGGGAAGAGAGGATAGGAAGTTCTGAGCCTGTTGACTTAGTTTCCATCTTCAGAGGAGGACTAGAGAAGACTGGAGGTAGAAAGGTGGGCAGGTTTGGATCAACAGTTGTTAACATAGTGAACTAAGCAATAGTGAACTTCCCTGACAGGTTCCTGTGCCAGTGCAAAATCAATTCTTCTGAGTTCTCATGGAGCTCACAGCTCAACCCAAAAGATGAATGCTGGATAGAGTAGCCTCTGTTGTCATTACTTTACCTTTCTTTCTGGGCACCTTCCATCACTTCCCTATAAGCAAGAAGAATTGTATCTTCTAAACGATGAAGAGTTTTCTTAGAGTATCTTGCATCAGACACCCCAGAGCTCAAGAAACCATTCATTGGTTTCTATTTCTCTGTGCACTCTCTGCTTCATTTACTTACTTAGGAGATGGCAATTTAATTTTTCTCCTAAATAGAATGACTATGTCTAAAAAACCACTTTTAAATACAGGAGGACCTTATGACATCATAGCTCATGGTCAGAATTCAGTTTGGAGTAAGTCATGACATTGGAATGGGGTCACTGCACTGGGAGCCCCTGACGGTCAGGACTGTGCTTCAGCCATCTCTGAACCCCAGCATTGAGTCCAGTCCTGCTCTCTGATAGACACTCAGAAGTTAAAGATGCTCAAAAGTCTGATGGTTCATTCTTTTTTAAAAATTTAATTTTTTAAATTTGACACATAATAACTGTACATACTCATGGAGTACATAGTGATGTTTTCATATATCTAGTGATGAGGTCAGGGTAACTAGCATATTCATCATCTCAAAAAATTATTATTTCTTTGTGTTGGGAACATTCAATATCCTCTTTTGAGCTATTTGAAACTATACATTGTTGTTAAATATAGTCCTTCTACAGTGGTATGGAACACTGGAACTTATTCCTCCTCTCTATCTGTGATTCTGTATCCTTTAACAAATCTCTCCCTATCTCTCCCTTCCTCCCCCTTCCTCTTCCTCTTCCCAGCCTCTGGTTCTCTGGTCTACTTTTTTCTTCTATGAGATCAACTTTTTTTTTAGCTTCTGCATATGAGTGAGAACAGGTAGTGTTTAACTTTCTGTTCCTGGACTGTTTCATTTAACTTGTCTTCTAGTTCTATGTTGCTGCAAATGATAAGATTTCATTCTGTTTATGGCTGAATAGTATTCCTTTGTGTAGATATATACCACATTTTCTTTATCCATTCATCTGTTGCTGGATGCCTAAGGCGATTCCATATCTTGGTTATTGTGAAAAGTGTAATTAACATAGGGGTGCCGTCACTTCTTCGAAATACTGATTTCCTTGCTTTTGGATAAATGCTCAGTAGTGGGGTTGTTAGATTGACTAATAGTAGTTCTCTTTGTAGTTGTTTTCTGTTTTTCGTGGAACTCCCATACCATTCTCCACAGTGGAGATTGGTATTTGTATAAATCAATACATACTCCACATGTATTGATTTACATTCCTCTTAAATATACACTGTTGGTGGGAATGTAAATTAATACAGCCACTATGGAGAATGGTACGGAGGTTCCTCAAAAAACAAAAAATCCCATCAGTGTACAAGAGTTCCCTTTTCTCCTCATCCTCATCAGCCATTGTCATTTTTTGTCTTTTTGATAATAGCTAGTCTAACTGGAGTGAGATGATACCTCATTGTGGTTTTGATTTGCATTTCCCTGTTAATTAGTGATGTTGAGCATGTTTTCATGTATTTCTTGGCCATTTGTATGTCTTCTATTAAAAAAATGTCTGTTCAGATCATTTGCCCATTTTTGATTGGATTTTTTTTTCTGCTGAGATGTTTGAGTTGTTTTATATTCTGGATATTAATCCCCTGTGGAACGAGCAGTTTGTACATATTTTCTCCCATTATGTAGGTTGTGTTTTTACTCTTGATTGTTTCCTTTGCTGGGCAGAAGATAACCTCATTTAAAAATTTTTGCTTTTGTTGCCTGTGATGTCAAGGTCTTATTCATAAACCTTTTCCCAGACCAATGTCCTGAAGTGTTTCCTCTGTTTTCATCTAGTAGTTATATTGTTTTGGGTCTAACGCTTAAATCTTTTATCCATTTTGAGTTGATTTTTATATAACATGAGAGGTGTGGGGTCTAGTTTCATCCTTCTGCATGCAGACATTTAGTTTTTCCAGCACTATTTGTTGAAGAGCTTATCTTTCCCCAATAAGTGTTCTTGTCACCTTTATAAAAAATCAGTTGGCTGTAAATTCATGTATGAATTTCTTGGTTCTTTATTCTGTTTCATTAGTTGATGTGTCTGTTTTTATACCAATGCCGTGCTCCTTTGCTTACTAGAGCCTTGCAATATTTTGAAGTCAGGTAGCATGATGCTTCCAGCTTTGTTCTTTCTGCTCAGGGATTGCTTTGGCTATAGAGTTCTTTTTTTATTCCATACAAATTTTAGGACTGTTTTTTCTAATTATGTGGAAAATGACACTGGTATTTTGATAAGAATTACACTGGTATTTTGATAAGAATTACACTGGTATTTTGATAAGAATTACATTGAATCTGTAGATTGCTTTGAGCAGTATTGTCATTTTAACAATATTAATTCATTTGGTTCATGAGCTTGAGATGACCTTCCATTTGTTTGTATCCTCTTCAATTTCTTTCATCAGTGTTTTGTAGTTTTCCTTTTTAGAGGTATTTTGCCCCCTTGGTTAAATTTATTCCTAGGCATTCTTTTTCATAGCTATTATAAATGGGATTGCTTTCTTGATTTCTTTTTCAACTAGTTTGTTGTTTGTGTTTAAAAATGCTACTGCTTTTTGTATATTGATTTTGTGTCTTATAACTCTGCTGAATTTATCAGTTGTAGGAGTTTTTTTAGTAGACTCCTTATGTTTTTCTACATGTAAGATCATGTCAAACAGGGATGATTTGTTGTTTCTTTGGGTTTCTGGTTTCTTTTTGTTGTCTATTAAGAATGTCACACATTTCTCCAAATCTTCAGTTCCTGCAGTAAAACATTTTCAGAGGTATGTTCTTCTCTGAGTTTTTGGGATGATGTTCCCTTTACCTTTTTCCATAGATTTTCCTACACATAATTCATTTTTTAACCTCTCTACTCATCCTTGACCAAGGTACAATCTATCCTTGTACAACAAAGAGGCTACTTGGACTACCTGGGTTTGGGCTTGCCTACGACTGAGAGCTTTCCTAGGAAGCAGGACAGTCCTGGGTAAACTAGAAGGGTTAGTCACCCTAGGGATAATTATCAACATGAAAGGGGACAAGAGAGAGGAAATTTGAGAAAGAAGGGAAGACCTGAGAAATTATGGACTTTCAACCCAACTCTAGAGTTGGGTTTTATGGTTTTTCTTTCCATTTTAATAACTGAGGTTCCTGCACATAAACTCACCAGTGATATTTGAACTCAGTAACTCTTAAGGTTCATTATTCTTTCAACCTATGCATCATTGTCCATTTTCACCCCTCAGTTCCAGCCTACTATAAATATTTTTCCTAGTTTCTATCCCTTGTTCATCTAATTTGATGGCATTGTAAGTAATTGCTTTGACACTCCCTGTGTACCCAACACACAGCAGTGATAACATACAACATATAAAAGAGAATTTTCTTTTTTGAGATGGAATCTTACTCCGTCACCCAGATTGGAGTGTAATGGTGTAATCTTGGCTCACTGTAACCTCTGCCTTCTGATTTCAAGTAATACTCCTGCCTCAGCCTCCTGAGTAGCTGGAATTACAGGTGCACACCACCACACACTAATAATTTTTGTATTTTTTTTCTCAGTAGAGATGGGGTTTCACCATGTTGGCCAGGCTGGTCCCGAACTCCTGACCTCAAGTGATCCACCCACCTTGGCCTCCCAAAGTGCTGGAATTACAGATGTGAGCCATCACGCCCGGCCTATGTGGTACTTCTTTTCTTTTCTTTTCTTTTCTTTTGTGACAGAGTCTAGCACTGTTGCCCTGGCTGGAATGCAATGGTACCATCTCGCCACACTACAACCTCGGCCTCCCAGGTTCAAGCAATTCTCCTGCCTCAACCTCCCGAGTAGCTGGGATTACAGGTGTCTGCCACCACACCTGACTAATTTTTTTTTTTCTTGTATTTTTAGCAGACATGGGGTTTCACTATGTTGGCCAGGCTGGTCTTGAACTCCTGACCTTGTGATACACCTGCTTCGGCCTCCCAAATTGCTGGGATTACAGGTGTGAGCCACTGCGCTCAGTCTAAAAGAGAATTTTAAAGTCATAGTAATGCCCCCAAAATGAGATACACATGTCCATGGACCTGGAACAGAATCAAAATGAAAAACAATGAGTAGAGGGCCGGCTGAGCTCCGGATCTCAGTGTAGGTAATAGCAAATGTGAGTTTGACTTCTGCAGGTAGACAGACACCACAGGGTGAAAGGGCTCCACATGAAGCAGGAGAACCAGAGCCGTGCTCAGGTCCTGCACCCAGAGGCCAGAACAGGGTTTTCCTGGCTAGGGAGAGGAGGCCGGGAAATCTGTTGCCAACCACTGCCTAGAGTGGAGCTTAGTGCCTAGAGTGGACTCAAGCACAAGCCCCATAAACAGAATGCAGGGAGAGGGGGGGCAGAGGTAAGCCTTCTGCCCATGATGACCTTAGAAACTCAATCTTGTGGCCGAGTGTGGTGGCTCATGCCTGTAATCCCAGCACTTTGGGAGGCCAAGGTGGGCAGATCACATGAGGTCAGGAGTTTGAGACCAGCCTGACCAAAATGGAGAAACCCCATCTCTACTAAAAATACAAAATTAGCCAGGCGTAGTGGCACATGCCTGTAATCCCAGCTACTCAGGAGGCTGAGGCAGGAGAATCACTTGAACCTGGGAGGTGGAGATTGAGATGAGCTTAAATCACCCCATTGCACTCCAGCCTGGGCAACAAGAGTGAAACTCTGTCTCAAAAACAAAACAAAACAAAAAGAAACTTGATCTTAAAACACATGAAGAAATCTTACACCAAGAAAGATAACTAATAAAATCAATAATTGCAAAATGAATTTTTTTAGAAAGAAACAAAATTTTAAATGTTGAAAAAAACTTGAAAATATGTACATTTAGAGTCCTTGAAGAGATGGGTGAAGAAATTACATCCTTAAAAAATATATATGTCACCAAATCAGGCAGAAATAAAATAAGCACATGTAGTTTTAAAAATTAAAAACTATGGAGAAGAAAAATGCAGCCATTAAGAGGGGGCAGGGGGCTACTCAGTGGGATAGATTCTAGACTAAACATAGTTGAAGAGAGAATGAACAAATTGGAATAAGGAATTCATCCAGACAGTAGCAGTATCCAAGGGGCTATTTGAATAAGACAGAGAATGACAGACACTGTGGTTATGTGTTGGGGTCTCAGGAAAGGCTTGTTAAAGGACACATTTAAGCAGCAGCCCAACTCTGTAAGAACATGAATCATGTGAATGAAACAAAAATAAATCAAATAAATCCATCCGTGCACGGTAGGCATAATACCTATTTTCCAAATTGTTGTAAGGATTAAATTAAATAATGTAAAGCAGCAAGCCCAGTGCCTGAGACATAATTAATAACAAATTTTAAGAAACATATTTCCCTCCCTAAGAATCTGAGTTACAGAATGAATTTAGGATTCGATCTCTATACTGAGGAGGCTTTTGGCCACCTTGCTAGAGCCCAGCATCATGCTGATAGGACTCAAATTGGCTGATAATCTTTGGATCCTAATAACGGTGGATTTAGCTATTTGTGACAAAGTGGCTGGAACATTGTCAGCTGTCTGTATGCCTGTTTCCTCCTTCTGCTTCTCTCCCTTGAGAACAAATTCTGTTTTCCCCTCTAGCATTAACTAAACAAGCTAGTTACATGTAAAATATAGAGATGACATTTTAATATAACCAGGCAGCCCAGACAAGAGTTTCTTTGCAAATCTCAATATTCCATCCATACAGCTCTCAGCATTTCTCCCATTATGTCTTCTGTGGAGCCCAGACAGAACTCCTGACAGAGGTCAGGAAAGGGGTGAAGACAAAGCCACCCTTTTACTCAGCATGAAGCCTGTTCAACACATAGGCCCCTGATGAAAACATTCCATAATGAAAAGAACAAAATATGACAGGCTCACAGTGAACAGCAACACAATGTTCCATCGGACAGAGAGCAGTTTCTTGGGATGTGGGAATCTGAGACTGGATTGCATTCAAGGAAAATACCCCTAGCATGATAAAGTGCAAGTCCTGGGAGCTCAGCAACATTCAAACTTCTATGCTTTGAAGTGGGGGCGATTCCCTGCCAAGGCCTGGGGATGGGGGCTGGCTAGCCTAGAAACAGAATTTGATTGGGAAGTGCAACCAGGTGACAAAGGCCCTTTGGCATAGCAGTTTCTCTCCTCCTTGAGAAAGGCAGATACAGGCATCTGTGATGGAGAAGCCAGAGGGACAGCACTGGTATTTGATTTTACCAGAAAAGAGAAAACACGTTCCACTCTCTCTGAGTCCTTGGTCAGGAAAAGGTTGTTTTAAAAAGAAGGAGGAGGGGGAAGAAACAATCCTTACTGCAGCTAAACTGGCTTGTGCACTCATCTCCCAGGGCAGGGCTGGCTAATTACTCTTGCTTCCTGCCTTGGACATTGGGTGGCGTCCAGGGAGCTCCCCTGGTCCCTGTGGTCGATCTTCCTTCAGCAGCTCCGCCCTGCCTGAGCTCCAGCATGATAGTCCCACACTAACATATCTATACAAATAAGTCTTCTCCTTATTTGAGTTCTTTCCTTTTTTTCCCCCAAAACTGCATATCTCACCAAGTATGAATTATTTAAAAGAAAACAAAGAACTGAGCATTCCACCTTTGACTCAGTTGGAAGTAAATGTTCATGCTGGGAATGGGATAAAATAAGAGGAATTTGTAGAGGCAAATGCTAGGATTTTAATATCTCCCACATCCCATGAGGCATATCGTGCCTGATATCTTCTAAAGAAGGGGAAAACAACAACAACAACTTGTGTTGCAATTAAAAACAAAACCAAACTTAAAAACAGCTATTTGGGGTGAGGTTAGAGAGACAATGTATCGTACACCAGCAAAATGAAGGTGCTGTAAGCATGAGCCTGTGAGCTAAAGCATTGTCTTGGAGATCTTCACATAAACAAGGATGTTTGGTTTTCACTTTGCTTGTCCATCACACACACATACACAGCTTGAAATTCATTTTTAATAAGACTTCAGTCCCAGTGGTAGGCAGGTAGGAGAGATATTAAATAGAAGAAACTTCCTGTTGAGATCAGGGCATTGGGCTGGGCATGGTGGCTCATGCCTGTAATCCCAGCACTTTGGGAGGCTAAGGCAGGCAGATCACGAGGTCAAGAGTTTGAGACCAGCCTGTCCAACACAGTGAAACCCTGTCTTTACTAAAAACACAAAAATTAGCTGGGCATGGTGGTGAGTACCTGTAATCTTAGCTACTCAGCAGGGTGAGGCAGGAGAATCGCTGGAACCCAGGAGGCAGAAGTTGCAGTGAGCTGAGATTGTGCCACTGCACTCCAGCCTGGGCAACAAAGCTAGATTCTGTTTTAAGAAAGAAAAGAGAGTAGGGCATTGACCAGTTATCAACATTTATTAGGCCAGGTCCCTGCATTGTATTAGGTTCATTATGTCTGTTAAATTAACGCAGGACACAATTCCGTAATAGCAAGTGGAAATGGATTGATTCCTTTCCTAAGGGAAAGTCATTTTGCTGGTACTCCCCAGTCATGCCATAGAACCAATTGCCCATCCATAGAGACTGCCATAGAATATATGTTTGAACAATGAAGTTGTAGTTTTATGGCTAAATCCTTCTTAAACCTACTTCCTCATTCTCATCAGGAACACTGTACTGATCCATGTTCTTTTCTTCTGCTGCATTACCAAAAATTTTGGAATTTAACTGCTTTTTATTAATTTTTTAAAATTTAAGATTTTTTTTGAGACAGAGTCTCATTCTGTTGCCCAGGCTGGAGTGCAGTGGCACGATCTCAGCTCACTACAACCTCCACCTCCCGGGTTTAAGTGACTCTCATGCCTCAGCCTCCCAAGTAGCTGGGACTACAAGCACACGCCGTGGCACCTGGCTAATTTTTATATTTCTAGTAGAGGTGGGGTTTCACCATGTTGGTCAGGCCGGTCTCGAACTCCTGACCTCAAGTGATCCACCTGCTTTAGACTCCCAAAATATTGTGATTTACAGGCATGAACCACTGCGCTCAACTTACCTGTTTTTAACTCCCTTTTCTCATGTGACTCTCCAAAAACCAAAACCCCTTGTGACATCCAGGAGAGTGCGCTGATTACTTTTGACCAAACTAGCATCTCTTGACATAATCTACCTTGTATGACTTCTTTCAGTTAATGAGAAATGGTTCCCTCTGATCATTTCACGTTTATGCAAGGTTAATTTATCTTGACCAATCTTATTATGCTAATTATATAAGCACAGTTGTCTCTTTCAGGCAATTTCTATTACAAGAGCTCTTGGCTGGGTGCGGTGGCTCTGTGTAGACTAGTGTGAGAGGAAAAAACTCCAGCGGGTCCCAGACATAAGGGGGCTCCATCCACACTTTTGTGAAATTTACCTGTGAAATCTTGTCCAGGTTCTCACATTAAATATCCAAGAAAAATGCCCTCATGCTCTGGCAAAGGGAGGGGAAAAGGCACCATTTTGAAATGCGCAGAGCACTCTGTTCTTAACAAGGCCTTCCCTCAGGAGAAACTATTAAACCAGGGCCTAAGCTCCTGGGATTTTATCATAGCCTACCCCACCTGGGGGAGGGAAATACCCCACTTCAGCAACTCTAGCCATCCTGTCCCACCTAAGGTGGGGAGAAGACAAAGGACTGAGAAGCACTTGTGAAGTTCAGAGGCGAAGGCTCACTAAGAGACTGAGACTCATCACAGGACCACAGAATGCCTTTCCCACCTCACCCCCCACCCACATTACTAGAGGCCTGTTTACAGTAGTTCCTTTTACCCAGTATACCTTGTCCAGCTAACAAGAAAAAGTTACAAGGCATACTAAAGTCAAGAAATACAGTTTAGAAAGACAAAGCAAGCATCAGAACCAAATAAAGACGCAGGGATGTTGGAATGATCCGAATGGGAATGAAAAATATCTATCATCAGTATATTAAAGGCTCTAATGGAGAAAGCAGCATGCAAGAACAGTTGAGCAATATAAGCAGAGAGATGAAAATCCTAAGAAAGAACCGAAAAGAAATGCTAGAGATCAAAACTACTAAGGGAGATGCAGAATGCCTTTGAAGGTTTTAATAGTAGACTGGACATGGGTGGGTAATTTCCGAGCTTGAGGATACATCAATAGAATCCTCCAAAACTGAAAAGCAAAGAGAACACAGACTGGAAACAAAACTAAACAAAAACAGAATATCCAGTTACTGACGGAAAACTACAAGAGCTGTAACATGTGCATGGTGAAAATCCCAGAAAGAGAAAAAGGAGAGACAAGTATAGAAGAATTATTTGAAACAATGACTAAGACATTCCACAAAATAATGTTGGACACCAAGCGACAGATCCTGGAGGTTTAGACAACACCAAAAAGGATAAATGCAAAAACAAAAAATTCCAAAACTATACCTGGGCATATTATATTCAAACTACAGAAAATCAAAGATACAGATTAGGAGAGGGCAAGCAAGACAGAAATCAGAGTCTTCGTGTAATCTTATCATGAAACTAACATTCTGGCCAAGCAGTGGCTCATGTCTATAATCCCAGCACTTTGGAAGAAGAGAGGAGGATCATTTGAGCCCAGGAGTTGGAGACCAGACTGGGAAACATAGTGAGACCCCATGTCCTAGAATAAAAACTCAGCACGTTGTAGTAGCACATGCCTGTAGTCCTAGTTACTCGGGAGGCTGAGGCAGATAGATTGCTTGAGACCAGGAGTTCAAGGGTGCAGTGAGCTGTGATCGTGCTACTGCACTCTAGTCTGACCAGCAGAGCAAGACTCTCTCAAAATAAATAAATTTATTAAAAAGTGACATCCCATCACATTTGCCATATTCTGTTCATTAGAATTGACTCACTAAGCCCAGCCATCATCAGGAGCTATTTTATTATTTTATTTCAATTTTTATTTCATTTCTTTTTTTAAAGACAAGGTCTCATTCTGTTGCTGAGACCAGAGTCCAGGGGTACAATCATAGCTCCCTGTAGCCTCAAACTCCTGGCTCAAGTGATCCTCCTGCCTCAGCCTAGCTAGGACACAGGGATGTGCCAGCATACAGGGCTAATTTATTTTATTTTGAGACGGAGTCTGATGATGTTTCTGAGGCTGGTCTCAAACTCCTGCCTCAGCCTCCCAAAGTGCTGGGATTACAGGTGTGAGCCATCACACTGGGTTGTCAGGAACTATTTTAGACGCTGCTTACCTCAAATTATCTCCAAGCACTCAACACTCAGATTCTGTGAATACCCCTTCTCCCATAGAAGGAGGCTACGCATTCATTTTACAACCCGAGACTCCGAGATTCTCAGCCAAACATCTGCATGGCTCTGACATATTCTACATCTGGAGTTAACAACATGAAAGATACAATCAAATAGGAAAATATGTTATCCAACAGAGTTAGACATTGCAAGACATTTCATTGTTAGTGAAAAGAAGACATTGCATTTTCTCTATTTCTGTGGCATCTAATATCAGAGGACAGGGTAGACCACCTATCTGTCTGTCTGTCTGTCTATCTATCTATCTATCTATCTATCTATCTATCTATCTATCTATCTATCTATCTATCTATCTGTCTGTCTATCAATCTATCAATCATCTATTTATTTTGAGATGGAGTCTTTCTCTGTCGCCCACACTGGATTGCAGTAGCATGATATTGGCTCACTGCAACCTCCACCTCCCAGGTCCAAGCAATTCTCCTGCTTCAGCCTCCCAAGTAGCTGGGATTACAGGTACCCACCACCACACCAGGCTAATTTTTGTATTTTTAGTAGAGACGGGATTTCACCTTGTTGGCCAGGATGCTTGAACTCCTGACCTCAGGTGATCTGCCTGCCTCGGCTCCCAAAGTGCTGGGATTGCAGATGTGAGCCCCTGCTTCTGGCCCCAGATATCTTTTTAGAATAGCCATAAAAAATATTTCTTTGTTCTGAAGCCAGCCCATCTAGAGAGCCCAAGTTGATTTGAGGCCAGTCCCTGCAGTACAAGGAGGAGTGTCATAACTCAAAGGCCACTCTGGAGCTTTCACTTTCTTTCCAAAATAAATAAAGTCAGTAGACTGTCCCCAGAGCTTCTGTGAAGTATTCACATTTTCTCTGGAGTGACGTGACTTTCTTAAGACATATAAGGCATGTACATGTTATACGTTGGTCTGGCTAAATCTGGAGAATGATGGAGGTCTCCAAACCTCCATCTGTTGAGTTGATTTGAACTAAATGACATACCTCCCTCTGCGCAGAAAATGGAAACTAACATGTTTATCTCTGTCCATCACCCAATAATTTTGTAAAATATTGATAGTTTCTTTCTTTAAATCTGTTTTAAACTGTTGGAAGTTCATATTTCTTTCACTAATAGCACTCCTTAAAATTGTGATCATAAACCATTTTTTCAAGACTCAGAGACCTCTTCTCACTTGGAAAGCCATCACACATATTCATCAATTTGGAATCTGCAGCGAAACTGAGCCTCTTCAGCTTCTTACCTCTGCATAAAAAGGCTGAGATCATATTTCTACTTACAATTTCCAATTTTGAGAATTCCTGAGCAATCCATTTTGAACTTGTGAGATTTTAACTGATCCCTTTCAATTTTCTTTTCATCAAACTTAAGCATCTAAGGCTTACAGATACCTTGATTCCCAATTCTCAGTTTTTTATATGTACCTTCTTATTTATTCTCTCAAACCTTACAAAAAGAGGCATTAATTCTTTCCCAGAAGGTAACATGCATAAAGCATGTGGACTTTGACATCAGATGAGCTGGTTTAGAATCTTAGAACCACCACTTTCCAGCACTAGGACTTTGGTCAAGTTATTTAACTTCTCAGGGACTCAAAGAGTCCTCATCTATAAAATGGGGTTACCCACGTCTATCTCACAGAATTTTTTTGAGGACTACATTCCACACATACATAGAGAGAGAGTATTTAGCATGGTGCATAGAACTAGTTAATAAATGTTGGTTCCTTTAAAGTTATGGAGAAACACATAGAGATCCTGGGAGTGTCTCCAAATGTTTGGCCGTATAGGAACAAGAAGGGAATGGAATCCTGTATCTAGATTATCAGTCTTCATTGTAGTTACTTCACTCATCCCTTTTGTAACCTAAACATCCTGGTTCACTACTTTAAGAAACTCTCTGTAAGCTGAGTCTGAAATGCCGCAAAAGACATGTCATTCCTGTGACCTCAAATAAGAACAGGTTCCCTCTTGATTTGTGCAGGTAAAAAGAGCATTGCAAGTGATAGGTGCAAAAATGCTTATATACCTCCTTTTTGAATGTATATTAGGTTTTACATTTTAGCCTCTGCATCTGAATGGATGAAAAGTGAGAATATATAATGGTGGGAAGTAGGTTTTCTGTGGAAGCTCCCAATAAATAGCTCTCACAGATGATTTGCAAAGTTAGGTATATAGTTGGAAATTATTCTCCTTCACTTCTTGGGTAACTCAAGATTGGCTCAGGCTGTCTAGAAGTAGCTTTGAGGTATAAGCAACCATATGGACATGGACTATACCCTGAAGCCTGGCTGTAAGGGGAAGAGGGCTGAAGAAGGCAAAAAGAAGTTCAGAAGCAGGGGCAGATACCTGACCCAAGGGCCCAGGGCCTTTCTCTGGGGGTGCCCTGCCCATTTCATTAGATATGAGGGAGAGTCACAGAGCAGACTGGCCCAGTGGATCCTCTTGGCCACTGGAGGGTTATAAAGGTCTTTGCCAGCTATAAAATAAAAGGGATGAATGCTGATTATTCAACAATGTTAAATACTCAGCTTTGAAATGAGGGGTTGGATGGTATCATTAATCTCATCTGTCCCACATTCTCCTTGAGTTCTTGCCTCTAGCACTCAGCTCCACCTGCAGTACCCCCCCCCCCCCGACCTGGGGCTCTCTCTGCCCTCCCTTATGAGTGAATTGCTGCCCTCTTGGTCTCCTAGTTATTGAAGCACCTTCTAAATGCACCCAAGAACTCACTAGAAAACACAACCATGATTACGAGAGAGACTATTTCTAGCAAAACAAGTGTTTCGGAGCTCAGAGAAGCAGCTTGGCCTAAGAGAATGCACATCTGTTCCCACACTGGCCAGACAGACACAGGATCTTGGGGAGTTTCTTTCCTTGAACTCAACATGATTCCTGAGACCCATCTTAGAAGTCTTCCTTTTTGGTCCATAGGTGCTCTGGGAGCATCCCATCCACTTTATCCTTTTGTATCCCTCCCTCCCTTTCACAGCGGGTGCTCCAGGCAATCTCACCAACTCCCCATGGTTATGGAGATAGCTGGGATCTCTGGATGGAGAATGGGGATTCCTTGTGCAAATGGAGGACATCAACATAAAAGATATGTTAAGATTAACTTTTTTTAAATTGTACTTTAGGTTTGGGGTACACACGCAGATCATGCAGGATTGTCGCATAGGTACACACATGGCAATGTGATTTCCTCCATTCCCCTGTCACCTATATCTGGCATTTCTCCCCATGTTATCCCTCTCTGACCTCCCCAGCCCCCACTGTTCCTCCCTTGGCCCCCACAACAGATCCCAGTGTGTGATGCTCCCCTCCCTGTGTCCATGTGTTCTCATTGTTCAACACCTGCCTATGAGTGAGAACATGTAATGTTTGATTTTTTGTTCTTGTTTCAGTTTGCTGAGAATGATGGTTTCCAGATTCATCCATGTCCCTACAAAGGACAGGAACTCATCATTTTTTATGGTTGCACAGTATTCCATGGTGTATATATGCCACATTTTCCTTGTCCAGACTATCATTGTTGGGCATTTGGTTTGGTTCCAAGTCTTTGCTATTGTAAACAGTGCCCCTATGAACATACGTGTGCATGTGTCTTTATAATAGAATGATTTATAATCCTTTGGATATATACCCAGTAATGAGATTGCTGGGTCAAATGGAATTTCTATTTCTAGGTCCTTGAGGAAGTGCCACACTGTCTTCCACAATGGTTGAACTAGTTTACACTCCCACCAACAGTGTAAAAGTGTTCCTATTTCTCTACATCCTCTCCAGCACCTGATGTCTCCAAATTTTTGATGATCACCATTCTAACTGGCATGAGGTGGTATCTCAATCTGGTTTTGATTTGCATTCCTCTAATGACCAGTGATGATGAGCATTTTTTCCATGTTTGTTGGCCTCATATATGTCTTCTTTTGAAAAGTGTCTGTTCATATCCTTCGCCCACTTTTGTATGGGTTTGTTTTTTTCTTGTAAATCTGTTTTAGTTATTTGTAGATTCTGGACATTAGCCCTTCGTCAGATGGGTAGATTGCAAAAATTTTTTCCTATTCTGTTGGTTGCTGGTTCACTCTAATGATTGTTTCTTTTGCTGTACAGAGGCTCTGGAGTTTAATTAGATCCCATTTGTCTGTTTTGGCTTTTGTTGCCAATGGTGTTTTACTCATGAAGTCTTTGCCTATGCCTATGTCTTGAATGGTATTGCCTAGGTTTTCTTCTAGGGTTTTTATGGTGTTAGGTCTTATGTTTAAGTCTTTAATCCATCTGGAGTTAAATTTAGTGTAAGGTGTCAGGAGGGGGTCCAGTGCTTTCTGCACACTGCTAGCTAGTTTTCCCAACACCATTTATTAAACAGGGAATCCTTTCCCCATTGCTTGCTTTTGTCAGGTTTGTCAAAGATCAGATGGTTGTAGATGTGTGGCATTGCCTCGAGGGCCTCTGTTCTGTTCTATTGGTCTATACCTCTATTTTGGTACCAGTACCATGCTGTTTTGATTACTGAAGCCTTGTAGTATAGTTTGAAATCAGGTAGCGTGATGCCTTTGGCTTTATTCTTTTTGCTTAGGATTGTCTTGGCTATGTGGGCTCTCTTTTGGTTCCATATGAAGTTTTAGGTGGATTTTTCCAGTTCTGTGAAGAAGAGCATTGGTAGCTTGATGGGGATAGCATTGAATCTATAAATTACTTGGGCAGTATGGCCATTTTCACGATATTGATTCTTCCTAACCATGAGCATGGAATGTTTTTCTATCTGTTTGTGTCCTCTTATTTCCTTGAGCAGTGGTTTGTAGTTCTCCTTGAATGGGTCCTTTATCTCCTTTGTTAGTTGTGTTCCTAGGTATTTTATTCTCTTTGTAGCAATTGTGAATTGGAGTTTGCTCAGTTTGCTCTCTGTTAGTCTGTTATTGGTGTATAGAAATGCTTGTGATTTCTGCACATTGATTTTGTATCCTGAGACTTTGCTGAAGTTGCTTATCAGTTTAAGGAAATTTTGGGCTGAGATGATAGGGTCTTCTAAATACACAATCATGTTGTCTGCAAATAGAGACAATTTGACTTCCTCTTTTCCTAATTGAATGTGCTTTTTTTTTTTCTTATCTAATTGCTCTGGCTAGAACTTCCAATGCTATATTGAATAGGAGTGGTGAGAGAGGGCATACTTGTCTAGTGCCAGATTTTAAAGGGAATGCTTCCAGTTTTTGCCCATTCAGTATGATATTGATTTTAGGGGTGTTGTAAATAGCTTTCATTATTTTGAGATGTGTTCCTTTGAAACCTAGTTTATTGAGGGTTTTTAGCATAAAGGGCTGTTGAATTTCGTCGAAGGCCTTCTCTGCATCTATTGAGATAATCATGTGGTTTTTGTCTTTGGTTCTGTTTATGTGGTGAATTACGTTTATAGACTTGCGTATGTTGAACCAGCCTTGCATCCCCGGGATGAAGCCTACTTGATCATGATGGATAAGCTTTTTGATGTGCTGTTGCAATTGATTTGCCAGTATTTTATTGAAGATTTTTGCCTTTATGTTTATCATGGATATTGGCCTGAAGTTTTCTTTTTTTGTTGAGTCTCTGCCGGGTTTTGGCATCAGGATGATGTTGGTCTCATAAAATGATTTAGGAACTATTCCCTCTTTTTGTATTGTCTGGAATAGTTTCAGAAGGAATGGTACCAGCTCCTCTTTGTACGTCTGATAGAATTCAGCTATGATCCCATCGGGACCTGGACTTTTTTGGTTGGTAGGGTATTAACTGCTGCCTCAACTTCAGCCCTTGTTATTGGTCTATTCAAGGTTTCAACTTTTTCCTGGTTTAGTCTTGGGAGAGTGCAAGTGTCCAGTAATTTATCCATTTCATCCAGATTTACTGGTTTGTGTGCATAGAGTTGTTTGTAGTAATCTCTGATTATAGTTTGTATTTCTGTGGAATCAGTGGTGATACCCCCTTTATCATTTTTTATTGCATCTATTTGATTCTCCTCCCTTTTATTTTTTATTAACCTGGCTAGCAGTCTATATTGTTGATCTTAAAAAAAAAAAACAGCTCCTGGATTTATTGATTTTTTGAAGGGTTTTTTTGTATCTCTTTCTCCTTCAGTTCTGCTCTGATCTACATTATTTCTTGTCTTCTGCTAGCTTTTGAGATTTTTTTATCTTGCTCCTCTAGCTCTTTCAATTTTGATGATAGGGTGTCAATTTTAGATCTTTCCTTGCTTCTCATATGGGCATTTATTGCTATAAATTTTCCTCTAGACACTGCTTTAAATGTGTCCTAGAGATTCTCATATGTTGTGTCTTCATTCTCGGTTTCAAAGAACATCTTTATTTCTGCCTTCATTTCATTGTTTATCCAGTCAACATTCAAGAGCCAGTTATTCAGTTTTCGTGAAGCTGTGTGGTTCTGAGTTAGTTTCTCAATTCTGAGTTCTAATTTGATTGCCCTGTGGTCTGAGAGACTTACGATTTCCATTCTTTTGTATTTGCTGAGGAGTGATTTACTTCCAATTATGTGGTCAATTTAGAGTAGGTGTAATGTGGTGCTCAGAAGAATGTATATTCTGTGGATTTGGGATAGAGAGTTCTGTAGATGTTTATTAGGTCTGCTTGTTCCAGACCTGAATTCAAGTCCTGGATATCCTTGTTAATTTTCTGTCTCGTTGATCTGTCCAATATTAACAGTAGAGTGTTAAAGTCTCCCACTATTAATGTGTGGGAGTCTAAGTCTCTTTGTAGGTTGTTAAGAACTTGCTTTATGTACCTGGGTGTTCCTGTACTGGGTGCTTATATATTTAGGATCGTTAGCTCTTCTTAATGCATTGATCCTTTTACCACTATACAATGCCCTTCTTTGTCTCTTTTGATCTTTGTTGGTTTAAAGTCCATTTTATCAGAGACTAGGATTGCAACTCCTGCTTTTTTTGCTCTCCATTGGCTTGATAAATCTTCCTCTATCCCCTTATTTTTAGCCTACGTGTGTCCTTGCACATGAAATGGGTTTCCTGAATACAGCATACCAATGGGTCTTGACTTTCCATCCAATTTGCCAGTCTGTGTCTTTTGATTGAGGCATTTAGCCCATTTACATTTAAGGTTAATATTATTATGTGTGAATTTGATCCTGCCATTTTGATGCTAGCTGGATGTTTTGCCCATTAGTTGACGCATTTTTTTCATTTTGTTGATGGTCTTTACCATTTGGTATGTTTTTGGTGTGACTAGTACTGTTTGTTCCTTTCCTTGTTTAGTGCTTCTTTCAGGAACTCTTGTAAAGCAGGTCTGGTGGTGATGAAGTCTCTCAGCAATTGCTTGTCCATAAGGATTTTCTTTCTCCTTCACTTATGAAGCTTAGTTTGGCTAGATATGAAATTCTAGGTTGAAAGTTCTTTTCTTTAAGGATGTTGAATATTGGTCCCCATGCTCTTCTGGCTTGTAGGGTTTCTATGGAGAGATCTGCTGTGGGTCTGATGGGCTTCCCTTTGTGGGTAACCCAACCTTTCTCTCTGGCTGCCCTTAGCATTTTGTCCTTCATTTCAACCCTGGTGAATCTGATGATTATGTGCCTTGGGGTTGCTCTTCTTGAGGAATACCATTGTGGTGTTCTCTGTGTTTCCTGGACTTGAATGGTGGCTTAGTTTCCTAGGTTGGGGAAGTTCTCCTGGATAATATCTTGAAGAGTATTTTCCAGCCTGGGTTCATTCTGTTCATCACATTCAGGTACATCTATCAAATGTAGATTAGGTCTTTTCACATAATCCCATATTTCTTGGAGGCTTTGTTCATTTCTTTTCACTCTTTTTTTCTCTAATCTTGCCTTCTCATTTTATTTCATTGAGTTGATAGTCAATCTCTGATTTCCTTTCTTCTGCTTGGTCAGTTCGGCTATTGAAAGTTGTGTATGTTTTGCAAAGTTCTCGTGCTGTGTTTTTCAGCTCCATTAAGTTGTTTACATTCTTCTCTAAGCTGTTTATTCTAGTTAGAATCTCATCTAACCTTTTTTCTAGGTTCTAAGTTTCTTTGCATTGGGTTAGCACATGTTCCTTTAGCTCAGAGAAGTTTGTTATCAACCACCTTCTGAAGCCTGTTTCTGTCAATTCATCAGATTCATTCTCCATCCATCTTTAATCCCTAGCTGATGAGGAGTTGTGATCCTTTGGAGGAGGAGAGGCATTCTGGTTTTTGGTGTTTTCATCCTTTTTGTGGTAGTTTCTTCCCATTTTAGTGGCTTTATCTACCTGTGGTCTTTGTAGTTGGTAACTTTCAGATGAGGTTTCTGAGTGGACATCCTTTTTGTTGATGATGAAGTTATTTCTTTCTGTTTCTTAGTTTTCCTTCCAACAATCAGGCCCCTCTGCCGCTGGAGGTCCACTCCAGACCTTGCTTGCCTGGGGATCACCCGTAGGGGTTGCAGACAAGTTCGGGTTGCTGCTGTTTTCTTTGTCCCAGAAGGGTACCTGCCAGATGTTGGCCTGAGCTCTCCTTTAGAGGTGTCTCTTCAGGTATATGGGGGTCAGGGAGCTGCTTGAGGAGACAGTCTGTCCTTTATAGGAGCTCAAGTGTGGGCTGGGAGCTCCATTGTTCCATGCAGAGCTGCTGGGCAGGTACTTTTAAATCTGCTGCAGTGGAACTCATAACCACCTCTTTTCCCAGGTGCTCTGTCCTAGGAAGGCTGCCTTTATTTATAAGTTCCTGTCATGCTGCTGCCTTTTTTCATAGATGCCCTGCACAGAGTAGTCTAGTCACAGTCTGCCAGCAGAGGTGTTACTGAGCTGCAGCAGGCTCTGCCCAGCTGCTGTGTGAACTGCCTCGGTAGTGGTGGTTGCCCTTCCCCGCACTGATCTGGACTATCCTGGGTCCAGCTGCACTTTGCTGTGAAACTCTCAATCCAGAGCATTTCAGATTACTTGTTTTGTGGAGGTGGTAGCCACCAAGCCAGATTGCCTGGCTTCCTATCTCTGCCCCTACCTTTTAGTTGAATGTGTGGCTCTGTCTCCCAGGTGTTCCAGGCACCAGTTGAAATGGCCACTCAGATTTGTGTGAGTTTCTGTGCACCAACCCAGCCCCGGCTGAAACCACCGGGCTGAAAACTTGTGGTGCTTTTCGGCCCAGGAATCTCCTGGTCTGTGGGCAGTGAAAATTTGTTTGGAAATGCTGTAGGCACTCACCCTCTACGTTGTTCTTGCTGGGTCTGGAGCTGTTCCTATTCAGCCATCTTGGATCCTCCCCCAAGATTAACTTTTTAATATTGCTATTAAATGTCATCTGGTATCATTTGGGATTATGGTGGTATTTTGTAGAAAAAAAATCCCCAGATAAATGCCATGTAAATTAATACTCCTGGATTCATAATATTCCTACAGCTTTTTCATACTTAATTTTTCAGTTAGGTAGTGAGTCCTGTATCTTGCCATTTTTCATTTTCTCAGTCATTCTTCCTCTGCATGTAGAATAATCTGTAGACAAAAGCTCAAGGAAGAGAGAATCCAACCTAATGGAACCACAATGGAATACTGTGTCATTTACTACCCTTCCCTCCAGTCTCCTCTCCAGGCTTTTATATGTCTTGGGGGTTAGTTTTTCTATAAAGCTATTAAAATGTATGTTTAATATGTTCTATACATCTATACTGGGTTAAAAAAAAGTGATTCCTATCCCTCTACTTCCACCTACCTGGCTGGCTCCCTCCCCAAATCCCTTGGGTTGGTGGAGTTGGCAGCAGAGGCCTGATTTGGAGGCCAGGTTGAACCACCCCAGGGAGTGAAAACCCACAGTAAGAAAGCATCCACACAGCATTCTTCTGCGCAAAACACAGCCCCACGGCAGGTTTCCCATTGTCAGCACTGAGGCTCCAATGCGAGCTCCTCCGCACTCCTCAGCCGTCGTTAAGGGTATCATTTCCACAGTGAACTTTCTTGAAAATCAGCCCTTTTATGAAACTTCTTTCCAATATACCCCCCCGCCCCCGTTCTTTCCCTCCCACCTGGCAACAGAAGACATTTTCTATTCTCTTTGAGCACACTGGTACTACACACAGCTCCTGGGGAAATTCTCCAAAGGAAGAATTGCTTTAATTCCTGACCTACTCACACAACAGAGCCCACAGCAGGAAGGCCCCATTCTCGGCCTAGTGAACTGTGGCATTGCCACCCACCAAGCACAGCTGCTCTGCTAATTTTAGACTCTCTGAGAAGTCACCTGACTTCAAGGCACTTGGAGACGCACACACCCTGTCTCAGGAGGTGGTCTGGAGTGGGGCTCACTCTGCTTTCAACACCCATAACACCTTGTAACCTACAAAAGTGACTTTTTTTGGAGGCTCCTCAATAAACGATAAAAATAAATGACAACACTCAATGCGCTGTGAAACTGAAATCTATTTCCACCTGGTCTAGCCACCTGGTCTAACCCCACCTTTGGTCTATTTAGCTGCCTGATCTTTACCCAGACTCCAGGTACTACAGATATTCCACACATCCACAGCTAACCCCTGGTGAGTGCCGCCTGGGACACTTTTAGTCAGCCAAGCTAGGACCCTCAGGTCAACTCTGACTACCTTCCCTCTCTCTCCAGGCAGTAAATCTTAAACTGAAAACGATTTTATCTCCTAAACTGTGTTTGCAAACTTCCTCTTCATTCTGGCACCCTTGTCCTATTTCAGGTCCTCTTCAGTGTCTCCCTGCACACTGCAACAGTTTGGCAACAGTCACCCTACCTTCCGTCTCACCCTCGAAGGCTAGCATCCATGGTGATCTTTCTAAAACCATGTCTGTATCTCACTTAAAACCCTTCAAGGCATCCTGTCAGGTTCTTCACCCTATCTGTTTAGTAGAATCACCTGGGAACTTTAAAGGAAAAAAAAAAGGCCAGGCATTGTGGCTCATGCCTGCAATCCCAGCACTCTGGGAGGCCAAGATGGGCAGATCAAGAGGTCAAGAGATCGAGACCATCCTGGCCAACATGGTGAAATTCCATCTCTACTAAAAATACATAAATTAGCTGGGTCTGATGGCACACGCCTGTAGTCCCAGCTACTTGGGAGGCTGAGGAAGGAGAATCACTTGAACCTGGGAGGCAGAGGTTGCAGTAAGCCAAGATCATGCCACTGCACTCCAGTCTGGCAACAGAGCAAGACTCCATCTCAAAACAAAACAAAAAAATTGTCAGGTGCAGTGGCTTAAGCCTGTAATCCTAGTACTGAGAGGCCAAGATGGGTGGATCACCTGGGGTCAGGAGTTCGAGGCCAACCTGACCAACATGGCAAAACCCTGTCTCTACTAAAAATACAAAATTAGCCAGGCATGGTGGTACATACCTGTAATCCCAGCTACTTGGGAGGCCGAGACATGAGAATAGCTTGAACCTGGGAAGCGGAGGTTGCAGTGAGCCGAGATGGTACCATTGCACTCCAGCCTGGGCAACAGAGCGAGATTCGATCTCAAAATAAATAAATAAATAAATAAATAAATTCAGTTCCTGCTTCCATTCCAATATTCTGATTTAAGTGGACTGGATGGGAGAAAGCAACCATATTTCTTTTTTAAATTTTCTGGGAAATCCTAACATACACACATAGTTGAGAAGCCCTGACCTGCAGGATAATGTCCAGGCTCCTTTCCATGGCACCCGAGATGCCCCCTGACTGGGCCTCTGCCCAGCCTCTCCAGCCAGCCTCACTCCTGGCCAGTCCACGCCTTTATGTGCCAGCAACACTGAACTGCTTGCAGCTCCCAGCATTGCTTATGCCGTTCCCACTGTCTGAAATGCCCTCCCTACTGGTCCAATCAAAATCACCTTCTACAGGAAGCCATTCCTACATAATGTATCTTTTAGACCGACTGACGGCCCCATGGACACCATGTTAACCTCTGTGACCTGCATGCACACTCCAGATGAGTTCCTGGAAAATCTAAAGTAACTGGAAGACCATGAAAAGAGGAAGAAATGATCAAACACTGTAGTGCCTATTCCACACCCTACAACCCCCTCCCAGCATGGACAACCTTGTGACTCCACACCCTATGACCCCCTCCAGCTTGCAAAAAACCACCCTCAAGTTACTTCTGTAACTCTCCACTGTTTACCCCAAACCTATAAAACCAACTCCTATCCCTCCACCCTCTGCCGATGCCCTTTTCGGCCTCAGCCCACCCGCACCCGGGTGAATAAACAGCCATGTTGCTTACACAAAGCCGGTTTAGGGGGAATCTCTTCATTCAGAGCACAAGTTTTAACACTTAACTCAATGCTTTAGCTCACCTCCAGGTAACTGCCCTGTGTAACTTTGGATGTGCTCGTATTACTGAACATTTACATGATTTTATGGTGTCCATCTTTCTTAAGCAAAAGGGAGACATTTATTTATACGGGAATAGTTCATAGAGCCCAAAGCTGCTGAAACTGTAGCTGGGCCTCTCAAGCACTGGCACCCTGAATTAGAAAGCTCCCAGGTACCGAGGTGCTTTCTTCGGTCATTCTCTCTCACTGGGTTACATGGCTTCCGGTGTCTGTTCATTGCTTTTGGATCTCCTTGGCAGACAACATTCTCTGCCTCTGTGTACCTGGGTGGGCCAAAAATGGGCACTTCACAAAGGCTGAGTCAACTCCTGAAGGCCGTGTTCACACTCCCAGCAATACTGACCAGCATCCTGGTTGTCGATTTTAAAGTCCCTGAAGAGAGAATCTTACTGGCCCAGGGATTCACCCTTGTCCATCAGCTGTGGTCAAATAGAGTTGCTGCATAAGAAGGCAAGTCTTGGAAAAAAAACAGAGGGATTGTAGGATTGGCAGATAACCTAAAAGGTAGTAACTATGCCCCAAGAATCAAGGGATTGTTGAACTATGTATAGGTCGGTTCTGTGAGCCCAGAGGAGGAAACCTTTATGTAGTCTTCGATGTCAGGGAAGACTTCACAGGAAAGTTGGCATGGGCCAGGCATAAGGGAAAATAAGGGGCAAATGGCAATATCAGCAAGACACCTAAAAAATACGCTTTTATGTAAAAGTGCAAGAAATGGACTGAAAGGGCGGCAAGATGGATCAGTAGGTCCCTGAGGATCAGCACTTGGGCCTAGAAAATGTACGTTTGCTTCAGACTGTGAGAGTCTTTAAGTGACAGATTAAAAGTCTGGTTTTCACTGTTCAGAAGGGGGTTCCATTTAGAGGACCTCAGTCACTCAAGGAAGGAGAAGAGGTAGTCAGCTGACCCAGGGAGAGGCCCTTTGGGTCTGAGTTAAAGCAGTGAGTCACTTCTTACTACTTAACAATGCAAAAAGCACTTTGCAGTCAGGCACTGTGGCTCACAATTGTAATCCCAGCTCTTTGGGAGGCCGAGGTGGGTAGATTACCTGAGGTCAGGAGTTTGAGACCAGCCTGGCCAACATGATGAAACCCCATCCCTGTAAAAATACAAAAAAAATTAGCCGGGCATGGTGGTGCGCACCTGTAGTCCAAGCTTCTTAGGAGGCTGAGGAGGCAGAGGCTGCAGTGAGCAGAGATCATGCCACTGCACTCCAGCCTGGGTGACAGAGCAAGACGCCATCTCAAAACAACAACAAGAAAAGCACTTAGCTTGTGATACTTCCTCTAATCCTCACAGTATCGTAATGTGGGGGAGAGCTGGCTTCTATTTTACCCAGATTACTGAAGAGGAAAATGTGGCTCAGTCCAGTTATGCAACTTGCTGAAGATCACGTAACTAGCTGGCAGAAGCATGAGTTGAAGGTAGAGTTTCTGATTCTGAAGTCTATTCTCATTCCAGGGCACCGGGCTACCCAGCAATGGAAAGCTCACACTAAGACTGCCTTGAGTTGTAATATAAAGACTGAATAGTTTTGGGAAAAATATTTTCATTGTTGACTAATGATACAGAAAAATGCTCATGATATGATACTGAGCGGTGGAGAAAAGATTGACTATCAGACTATATAAGCATTGTGGTGTTAATCTTAAAAAGGGTATTCTGTGCTCAGCTGTCCTATGGATAGTGGTCAGGCTTCAGCCCCAGGCCTGAGAATGGTCCCCTCTGAAAATATTCCCTCTTTTCAATTATGCTTTGCAACCACGGTGCATTCTTTTGGGTTATTCAATTGCAGGGATGAAAATTTAGTGACTGCCTCGTACCATGAATCATAGCAATTTTAGGTCATAAGATAACTCTCATGTCCTACTATAAATAGAGCTGGGCTTTCATTACTAGATATATACTAACAATTAATAATAAACAGTAGTTTTTCATAAATGGCTACTGAGAGAAAATATTACAACCCTGAGTTTCACAATCTTGGCTAGAAGAATTATATAATTATTTGATGTATTTTGGACTGTTGAAATATATATACTTTGTATTGCTCAATGATGGAAGTTTTTTCTTCATAAGTATTTTGTAAAAGAATCCCTTGTTTTTACATATATTCAGTTGGCAAAGGTTAAAAAAAATTTAACCCATAGTTACTGAAGATGAGGGTAATTTGGCAATACCTATCAAAGTTGTAAATATACATGCCCTTTCCCCAGTAATTTCATTGCTAAGTAGTTATTCTTCATATATAATCAAATGTATGTGCAATGTACAAGGATATATAGTATATTTATAATAGCAACACCTCAGAGCATCGTAAATACATCTGAAAAATGGATTGGCTAAGTCAGTCATGATACAACCATTCAATGGAATCCCCTGCAACTGCTATAAAGAATGAGGTGGTTACAGAGGTGCTTTTTTTTTTGAGACGGAGTTTCACTCTTGTTACCCAGGCTGGAGTGCAATCACCGGATCTCAGCTCACCACAACCTCCGCCTCCTGGGTTCAAGCAATTCTTCTGCCTCAACCTCCTGAGTAGCTGGGACTACAGGCGTGTGCCACCATGCCCAGGTAATTTTTATATTTTTAGTAGAGACAGGGTTTCACCATGTTGACCAGGATGGTCTCGATCTCTTGACCTCGTGATCCACCCACCTTGGCCTCCCAAAGTGCTGGGATTACAGGCGTGAGCCACCACGCCCTATAGAACCCCGATACAGAGGTTCTAATATGAAAACATGACCAAGACATAGCAAGTGAAAAAGCAAGATGGAGAAAAACACATGCAGCCTGCCTTTATCTGTGTGTTTTTTTTTTTTAATTTATATCACTTTATTTATTTTTTTTTAGTTGATTATTTACTGTTGCTTAACTTTCTTTTTTTTTTTTAATTTTTATTGCATTATAGGTTTTGGGGTACATGTGCAGAACGTGCAAGATAGTTGCATAGGTACACACATGGCAGTGTGTTTTGCTGCCTTCCTCCCCTTCACCCACACTTGGCATTCATCCCCAGGCTATCCCTCCCCAGCCCCCCCCGCTGTCCCTCCCCCACTCCCCCCAATAGACCCCAGTGTGTAGTAGACACCCTCTCTGTGTCCATGTGTTCTCATTTTTCTCACCCACCTATGAGTGAGTATATGCGGTATTTCTCTTTCTGTTCTTGTGTCAGTTTGCTGAGAATGATGTTCTCCAGATTCATCCATGTCCCTACAAAGGACACAAACTCATCATTTTTGATTGCTGCATAATATTCCATGGTGTATATGTGCCACATTTTCCCAGTCCAGTCTATCATCGTTGGGCATTTGGGTTGGTTCCAGTTCTTTGCTATTGTAAACAGTGCTGCAATGAACATTCGTGTGCATGTGTCCTTATAGTAGAACAATTTATAGTTCTTTGGATATATACCCAGTAATGGGACTGCTGGGTCAAATGGAATCTCTATTTCTAGGTCCTTGAGGAATTGCCACACTGTCTTCCACAATGGTTGAACTAATTTACACTCCCACCAACAGTGTAAGAGTGTTCCTATTTCTCCACATCCTCTCCAGCATCTGCTGTCTCCAGATTTTTTAATGATCACCATTCTAACTGGCGTGAGATGGTATCTCAATGTGGTTTTGATTTGCATCTCTCTAATGACCAGTGATGATGAGTATTTTTTCATATGTTTGCTGGCCTCATGTATGTCTTCTTTTGTAAAGTGTCTGTTCATATCCTTTGCCCATTTTTGAATGGGCTTGTTTGTTTTTTTCCTGTAAATCTGTTTGAGTTCTTTGTAAATTCTGGATATCAGCCCTTTGTCAGATGTGTAAACTGCAAAGATTTTTTCCCATTCTGATGGTTGCCGATTCACTCTAGTGACTGTTTCTTTTGCCGTGCAGAAGCTGTGGAGTTTGATTAGGTCCCATTTGTCTATTTTGGCTTTTGTTGCCAATGCTTTTGGTGTTTTGTTCATGAAGTCCTTGCCTACTCCTATGTCCTGAATGGTTTTGCCTAGATTTTCTTCTAGGGTTTTTATGGTGTCAGGTCTTATGTTTAAGTCTTTAATCCATCTGGAGTTAATTTTAGTGCAAGGTGTCAGGAAGGGGTCCAGTTTCTGCTTTCTGCACATGGCTAGCCGGTTTTCCCAACACCATTTATTAAATAGGGAATCCTTTCCCCATTGCTTGTTTTTGTCTGGTTTATCAAAGATTATATGGTTGTAGATATGTTGTGTTGCCTCCGATGCTTCTGTTCTGTTCCATTGGTCTATATCTCTGTTTTGGTACCAGTACCATGCTGTTTTGATTACTGTAGCCTTGTAGTATAGTTTGAAGTCTGGTAGCGTGATGCCTCCCGCTGTGTTCTTTTTGCTTAGAATTGACTTGGCTATGCGGGCTCTTTTTTGGTTCCATTTGAAATTCATGGTGTTTTTTTCCAGTTCTGTGAAGAAATTCAATGGTAGTTTGATGGGGATAGCATTGATTGTGTAAATTACTTTGGGCAGTATAGCCATTTTCATGATATTGATTCTTCCTAACCATGTGTGTGTGTGTGTTTTTTTTTTTAAGTGAAATTATACTTCCATATGCATAGAAAAATTCTGGAAGAATACTATTTGGCTATTTGACCACAAGAATATATAATTTTTATAATTAAAAAACATTTCTTGCTCCCACTTAAAATTCATACAATTTTGTGGTAGAATATTTAGAAGACATGTGCCAGGCGCAGTGGCTCATACCTGTAATCCCAGCACTTTGGGAGGCTGAAGTGGGTGGATCATGAGGTCAAGAGATCGAGACCATCTTGGCCAACATGGTGAAACCCCCATCTCTACTAAAAATACAAAAATTAGCTGGGTGTGGTGATGTGTGCTTGTAATCCCAGCTACTCAGGAGGCTGAGGGAGAAGAATTGCTTGAACCTGGGAGGCAGAGGTTGCAGTGAGCCAAGATCATGTCACTGCATTACAGCCTGGCAACAGAGCAAGATTCCATCTCCAAAAAAAAAAGAGAATATTTAGAAGGCATATATTTGTATAATGGGCAAGGAATGGTGGTTTATGCCTGTAAGTAAACTCAGCACTTTGGGAGGCTGAGGCAGGATAATCGCTTGAGTCTAAGAGTTTGAGATCAGCCTGGGCAACATAGTGAGACCCCTGTGTCTATAAAAATAAAAAGGTATCTGGACATGGTCATGCACACCTGTGGTCTCAGATACTCGGGAGGCTGAGGTGGGAGGATTGCTTGAGCTGGGAGGTCAAGACTGCAGTGAGCCATGATCGTACCTCTGCACTCAGCCTGGGCAACAGAGTGAGACTCTGTCTCAAAAAAAAAAAAAAAAAAAAAAAAAAGAAAGAAAAGAAGGGTAGCCGGGTGCGGTGGCTCATGCCTATAATCCCAGCACTTTGGGAAGCTGAGGCGGGTGGATCACGAGGTCAAGAGATCGAGACCATTCTGGTCAACAAGGTGAAACCACGTCGCTATTAAAAGTACAAAAATTAGCTTGGCATGGTGGCACGCGCCTGTAGTCCCAGCTACCTGGGAGGCTGAGGCAGGAGAATTGCTTGAACCCAGGAGGTAGAGATTGCGGTGAGCCGCGATCGTGCCATTGCACTCCAGTCTGGGTAACAAGAGCGAAACTCTGTCTCAAAAAAAAAAAAGAAAAGAAAAGAAGGGTATAATGGTAAAAATTAGCATTACTCAGCTAAAAATAGGAATTACCCAAAAACAATTTGATGTTTTTCCTTTGGTATTTGTTCCGAGGCACATACACTTGTAAAGGCCCAAGGGGTTCACCTTGCCCGCTGCCTAGAGAGAACTGATTCATCAAGACGGTAACTGCAAAAGAGAAAGAGTAATTCATGCAGAGCCAGCTGTGAGGGAGACTTCAGTTCTATTATTACTTAAATCGGTCTCCCTGAGCATTCGGGGAGCAGCTTTTAAGGATAACTTGCTGGAGACAGGGGGCCAGTGAGCCAGGAGTGCTGATTGGTCAGGGATGAAATCATAAGAGCTGAAGCTGTCTTCTTGCACTGAGTCGGTTCCTTGGTGGGGCCACAAGATCGATGAGCCAGTTTATTGATCTGCGTGGTGCCAGCTGCCAGCTGGCAGCAGACCCATCAAGTGCTGGGTCTGCACAATATCTCAAGCACTGATCTTAGGAGCAGTTTAGGGAGGGTCAGAATCTTGTAGCCTCCAGCTGCATGACTCCTAAACCGTAATTTCTAATCCTGTGGCTAATGTTAGTCTAGTCCCCAGGTAAGAAGGAGTTCTGCTCTGGGAAAGGGCTGTTGCCGACTTTGAACTGTAAACTACAAACTTTCTCCCAAAGTTAGTTCAGCCTACGGCCTGCAATGAACAAAGACAGCTTGGAGGTTAGAAGCAAAATGGAGTCGGTTAAGTCAGATCGCTTCCTCTATCTCAGTCATAATTTTGTAAAGGAGGCTTCACATTGTCCAGGAGTCAGGGCTGAGAAGTACTCTGGGCCGGGCGTGGTGGCTCACGCCTGTAATCCCAGCACTTTGGGTGACTGAGGCAGGTGGATCACTTGAGGTCAGGAGTTCAAGACCAGCCTGGCCAACGTGCTGAACCCTGTCTCCAATATTTTAAGCCGGGTGTGGTGGCGGGCACCTGTTATCCCAGCTACTCTGGAAGCTGAGGTAGGAGAATCGCTCGAACCCAGGAGGCAGAGGTTGGAGGTTGCAGTGAGCCGAGATCGTACCACTGCACTCCAGCCTGGGTAGCAGAGTCAAAGTCCATCTCAAAAAAAAAAAAAAAGAAGTGGTTTGGGTAAACCACTGAGCACATTTAAAAGACTGCCAATGGTGGGCCTCCTGAAGGAAAGAAATACAAATAAATTGTGCTTCTTTATGAAAGAAGCTTTTCTGGGCTTTTCTGAGCTACTGGGTTAGTTGGTTTGTTTACTTGCTGGTTTCTTCATTTTTTTAGCTTTGAGTTGTGAGTCAAGTCCAGATATTATTGTATTGTCCACATATCTGTTCAAGTGGTAGGTTTTAAATCATCATGCTAATAGGACAAATTTGTAAACTAACTTCATTATCACAACAGCTACCAAAAAATTATTCAAACCAATTCAACAACTATTCTTTTTGAAAACTAAATATTTGAATAAGGAGAGTTTCCCTGCTAAAGTTTCTTTCGTAAAGAAACTTAAGCTAAAAGCCAATATTATATAAAATGGAGAATCCCTTCAAAGTAGAGACAGTCAGTCTGCCCTCTGCCGTCATTACACTCAGCACAGTACTGCAATGCTGACAGTAATGACGGAGAAGGGCAAATGGAAGCAGCTATGCAGGAAAGGAAGAAAGTATGGTTGAGAGCTGATATTATCATATACTTATGAAGGCCGAGAGGCGAGAGGTGGTAAGGAGCTCTGGAGTACAGGCTAACTCCACAAAACGTGGTGTTATTCTTTGTACCAGTGATACACACAAAAAATGATTCAATTCTGTAACAGTAATAAAGCAACATACATTCTTCAGTATTGACTCAACTTGGAATGAAAATACTATTGTATTCTAAGAAATGTAATACACCATAATAGGAAACACAAAGGGAGACGTTGAAAAATGGCGAAGGCATTTACTCGGTTTCTGCTTGAGAAGAGAGTACAGTAAAGATAATATATCTTAAATGAGTATGTGAATTTAATGCAATTAAAGTTCCCAAAGATCATTTATACAACTTGACAAATAATGTGAATTAGTCCAAAAGAGCTATAACGAATAACAATTAAAAAAATTTTTTTTTGTAGACCCTATTAGATTTTGAAGCCTGTAACAACTAAATCTTCATAACTTCAAAATAGGGAGTAGAAAAAAAATCACTAATTGAATAAAATGGGTATTCCAGAAATAGATTCAACTGCTTCAGTTGAAAATATATAGGTGGAGGGGAGGGAGGAACATAAGCAGCATAACAATGGAAAAAAAGAAACATTATTTAAACAAAATTGTAGGGAAAACTCAGGAGGAATTATAGGCACATATATCCTACTTAGAGTGGATTGTTGAGATATTATCTAGTGTTATGCCCTTTTTTTGTGGTTTTTGGTTTTGTGGAGGTTTTACTGCTGTTGCTGTGGATTGAACTGAAGGGAATTCTCCCCTAACCTCAGAGAAGGCAGCCAGCTTCAGTGTTCCTATGTTCCTATGACTCCCAAGGGACATGTTTGGTGCTTAAGGACCAAATCTTGGGAGCACTGGTTCCGGGCAGGAGGAGGCTGCAGGTGTAGGTGGGATGGGGGCCATGAGGCTTTTAGAGTTGGGAAGAGACAGTGCCCAGGAGCTGACAGGACCTTGAATGGTGGATGGCTGTGTGGATGTTGTTGAAGCTGGACCTCCACCTCCTCTGCTCAGGAGCAGCTATATGGTCTGGTGAGGAGGAAGCATAGCTGCAGGGCCTCCCAGCTGTCAGAGGTTCATGTAGACTTGGGTAAGAGCATCTTCTGAATGGCAGAGGTTTTACTCCTCATCCTCCTAGACTGAGTAAGCCCTGGAGGCCTGGGACAACTCAAGGGAGGGGTGATGGAGAAGGAGGACCCCTTCCCAGGATAATTGCTCCTAGGACCAGGGAATACTGGAGATGAATTTAATGAGTCAGAAAAACAAAGTAATATTTCTTGCCCCTCAAGTGCAGTGAAACACTATTTCAATTACATGCCTCATACATTTCAATAAATCCAGATGACAAAAAAATTATTAAACAACTGCAAACTAGTTTGAAAACCAGGTAACAAGCATAGAGAAAAGATACATATCTAGGTATCAAAAAATAAAAATAAAAACAGAGGAAATTAGACAAGTGGGGTCATGGAAAAACACACAGCCTGATCAGCACTTAGAGAAATGCAATCACAATGCCCCCAAATGGCTTGGATTCATTCTAACTCAGGACTGACTATAATAAACCCAAAGTGCCCATTAGCCAAATGTCTTCATTACAGTGGTATAAGCCCAGTAATGTAATCTGCATTTTTCACCAAATGTGGCCTAAAAGTCTGTGCAGAATCTGAGTTAACAAAGGACTCATTCAGTTTGTAAAGTGTCTTACCAGAGATGGCTTTCTGAAGCCATGCCAGAAAGGGGTCTGGCCTCTCTGACCCCTTTGAACTGGCCATTCGTGTTCTCTTAGGCTGCAAGATGGCTGTCCGTGCAATCTGTAGCTATGAGGCAAGGCCAAGCTAGCAATTCCAGATGGGGCCTAACATATCACCTGAGTCTCCACAGCATTATGTTATAAATCCAATGCCTGGCAAAGGGTCTGAGTCTAAATGGGACCCATCTGTCCCCACAGTGCGGCCACTGAGATTTGAAGGAGAAAACAGATGTACCTCATAACTAGGAGTTTATCAGGGACTAGTCACCTGCCTAACACTACGTGTGAGAAACTAATCACCAGTGTGTGTCTGCTTACCAGGCTTCGATTGGCTAATAATTCTAGCTGAACTGAATCATAATTCATGAGATAATTTCAAATTCCTCAGATTTACTTCCACGAAAATTCAGAATGAAAGGGGGACATTATGGATTTTTCACAAAGGGAAAGTAGGTATCAACAATTCCTCCTATGTCTTTGACTCAGGTTTGAGTCACATGAATTCTCATTCAACACTGCCATTCTTTTTTCTGTTGTTTGTTTTTGAGAGGGAGTCTCACTCTGCCACCCAGGCTGGAGTGCAAGTGACGTGATCTTGGCTCACTGCAACTTCCGCCTCCCTGGTTCAAGTGATTCTCCTGCCTCAGGCTCCGAGTAGCTGGGAATACAGGCGCCTACCACCATCTCCAGCTAATTTTTAAAATATTTTTAGGAGAGATGGGGTTTCACCAAGTTGGCCAGGCTGCTCTTGAAATCCTGACCTCAGTGATCCACCCACCTCGCCCTCCCAAAGTGCTGGGATTGCAGTCATGAGCCACTGCTCCTGGCCAACACTGTTATTCTTTTTTTTAAAATTTACAGATGGGATTTCACCATGTTAGCCAGGATGGTCTTGATCTCCTGACCTCATGATCCGCCTGTCTTCACCTCCCAAAGTGCTGGGATTACAGGCATGAGCCACCGCACCTGGCCCACTGTCATTCTTAAAAGTAAACTAAGGTGGCATTCACTAAGTTGAATTTCTGATCACATGGTTGGCTATGGTAAAAACTTGATCATTCCTGCTCAAGTCAATTGAGACAACCAGTCTAAATCTAAATATATAATAAATATGTAATTGATTATACTTGTAGTTTGAATAAAGTCAGCATTATTGTTAGGCCACTAATGGCAGTAAGTATGCTGGTTATTGATGTCCTCCAAGTTTTTATCTTTTTGTTTTCTCCTGCCATAAAAGATGCTCTTTCTTGTGGGTACTCTATGTCTGTTGTCTTTCCCTTAAGACAGTGGCCTGAATTTGGCTTTCTTTTTTTGGGGGGATGGAGTCTTGCTCTGTTGCCCAGGATAGAGTGCAGTGGTGTAATCTCAGCTCACTGCAGCCTCTGCCTTCCAGGTTCAAGGAATTCTTCTGCCTCAGCCTCCTGAGTAGCTGGGACCACAGGGGCCCACCACCATGCCTGGCTAACTTTTGTATTTTCAGTAGAGACAGGATTTCACCATGTTGGCCGGGCTGGTCTTGAACTCCTGGCCTCAAGTGATCCACCCATCTCAGCCTCCCAAAGTGCTGGGATTACAGGCATGAACTAATGTGCCTGGCCTGAATTTAGATTTCTCATTTAGTAAATTGACATGTCAGTATTGTCCAGGGTAGTGGCAAGAGCACCAAAGTTGATGGTCCAAGACCTGAGATGCAGTCCAGGCTACCCCATTCATTGTGTGTGACCTCACAAAAGTTACTTGATAGCATAGAGCTGTGGTCTCTCCCTCACAAATGGAAATGATACTACTTGTTATGACATTCTTCCCTGAGGGCTTTCAAATGAGATATTACACAAAAGTCTTTGTAAAGCATAGAGCCCTCTAAGCTCTAAGGTATTATTATTATTGGCACTCTATAGGAGTCAATGTGCTTAAACGCTGAAGTGCATTAAAATCACACAACTTGCTGGTTTTCAATGCTCATTTCCAGGCTCTACTTCCACAGAGTCTAATTTAGTAGGTTCCAGATGGAACCCAGAGATCTTGTTTTTGTTTTGTTTTGTTTGGGGACAGAGCCTCACTCTGTTACTCAGGCTGGCATGCAGTAGCACAGTCTCAGCCCACTGCAACCTTTGCCTCCCAGGTTCAAGCAATTCTTGTGCCTCAGCCTCCTGAGTAGCTGGGATTGCAGGTACGCGCTACCACGTCCAGCTAATTTTTGTGTTTTCAGTACATAAGGGCTTTTGCCATGTTGGCCAGGCTGGTCTCGAACTCCTGACCTCAAGTGATCCAAACTCCTGACCTCAAAGTAATGCACTTTGGGAGGCACTGCATTTTTAATACTCACCACCACTATGATTCTTTCCCCTGCCATGTGATTTGTATGTCAATAGTCCAGGGATGACACTTGGAGAAATACTGGGGTAAAGAATAAGACACTTCAAAAGAAATTCAGAAATGGCCCTTCAGAAAAATAAATTGGATCCTGAAAGTTTGTGATTAAATATCCAACATATCTCATTGATTTAAGTGATAATGAAGTACTGAAAGATAGTGCCAACATAAAGTTACTACAGAAAAAGATGTTCATTGTGAAATTGCTTCTAGGTTCAGTTGAAAGTAAGAAAGACATTTTGCTTTCCACTGCAATTTAGCTCCCTCTAATCCTATTTTGGGCCAGCGTTTCTGGGTTCTCTCCTTCTCTGACATGATTTCTATACTGAATGAATGTTTTCCTTCTGGGTTTTTTTTTTTTCCATTTCGGGGAGACGGATGGAGTCTTGTCATTTTAACAAGGTGGTGTACTGAGCCATGTGGGCATGCCACAGGCCAGATGGATGAACAAGAAACAAAGTTTCAAAGATTCTGGAAACCACTGGAGTATCCAAAAGGGAAGTAGTAGAGCTATTGTCTTTCAATAGCCATGGAATCAAATGATAGCAATTATGTCATTCAGAATAGATTGCACAGGGTTAGGCCAGGGCTAAATTATTAAATCACTGAATTTGACTTTGATGTTTCCATGAGCTCCACTTTCTGATCATTCCTATTATCCCTCCCTCCTATCCTCAGCAGGGACTTAGGACGCCACTGTGATGTCCCATCCTGACCTTTCTGACCAGCCTGAACAGGGAACTTGTTCCTTTCTATGACAACACCCCCACTGCCCACTGGCCCATTGTCTGTGATGGCAGAGGAAATGGCGGGGATGAGTAAGAGGCATTTCTAGTTTTCCTAATCAACACATTTCTGCCGGGTTTAATGTGTTGCTCCTCCCAGATCACTGGGGACTTCCTGGTAAGAAGATATCTTGATCCTGAAGAATAAAGCTTCCAGAAATTATAGGCATCTCAAACAGCCTTGGGGCAGAGGTGGGTGAGGGCTGGAGGAGAAATTCTCAGGTAGCAGCCCTCCCTAAGACATCCAGCCTGGGAGAAGGTAGTAGTGATGACTCTGCTCATTTCCAAGGGATTCATATATCTGGGGACCGCATGGTGCCAGTCTGGGGACTCACCAGTAAGATGACTCTTCCTAGCCCACCAGTCTCTAGTTCCTGAAATAGAGGGACAATGAATGCCACTGAATCCTCTTGGCATCCACAGAAGAAAGTATTGTACTACCCCTTGCACAGTTGTAGACCACTGGAGTCTTTCAAAGCAGTACAGACTGGGAAGGTTAAATTCATTGATGCTGAGGATGGACTCTTCTGGTCCTAAATTCGTCTGTTATCCTGAATTTAAAAAGAAAGACTATCTGACTGCGGACGATGACTCATGCCTGTAATCCCAACACTTTGGGAGGCTGAGGCAGGCGAATAACTTGAGGCCAGGAGTTTGAGACCAGCCTGGCCAACATAGCAAAATGGTCACTACTAAACACAAAAATTAGCTGGGCATAGTGTTGCATGCCTGTAATCCCAGCTACTAAGGAGGCTGAGGTGGAAGAATCACTTGAACCCAAAAGGTGATCTGAGATTGTGCCACTGCACTCCAGCCTGGGTGACAGAGCGAGACTCTGTCGAAAGAAAGAAAAGAAAGAAAAAAGAAAGAAAAGAAAGAAAGGAAAAGAAAGAAGGAAGGAAGGAAGGAAAGAAGGAAAACTATCCCACCTCCAGAGGTGTACCCTGATTAGTCCAAGTCAATTAATGTAAGTCTGATTCCCTTGCCACAGTGATTGATTCTGTCAGAACTAAACCAATCAGTCATGGCAATCCCTGGCTACATCTGACCTAATTCAGGGCAATGAAAAGCAAGATGTCAGAGGGCTTCTGGGGAAGGAACTTCATCGTTTTTATGAGAGGGCTTCTAGACCTGATTCTTTCTCTCTCTCTCTCTCTCTGAAAATTGATAAGGAAGCATGTACTGTCTTTTTGTTAGCAGCCATCTTGCCCCATGAGCGAGAGGCAGTATTAAGATGAGACTGACACCAAATGCAGAACACAGATCTGGAATGAAACTGATTCCTGGCTACCACCAGTGGGCTGCCAAGTCAAACGAACGCTGAGCCCACCCTACCTCTGCACTGCCAGCCATGTGAGCAGTGTATGAGTTAGGATCAGGTTCAGTTGCAAGTAACCAGAAACCCCAAACAAGGGTGGCTTCAACAAGTTTAAGTTTTATTTATTTCCCAGTCTAAAAAAAAAACCAACAAAACAAAAAAAGAAAACGTCCAGGGAGAGCATACCTTCTGTCTGGTAGCTTTGCCAGATAAATTAACACATAGTATATTCCCCCCATCCAAGATGGCTTCTCCAAATCCAGCCATCACACTCACATGCTGTCAGCAAGGAGAAACGGAAATGATACTTCCCAGAAGAGGCATATAGCACTTCTGCTTATATGCCAGGACTTAATTACACGGCCACACCTAGCTTCAGGTGAGGCTGAGAAACATTTTCTTTATCCTGGGAGGCCACATAACTGGCTAAACCTTGGAGATGGTGTTCCTAGTAGAAGAAGAAAATGGTATCAGGGGATAACTAGAGGCAGTTTGAGTTGGGTTTCCTGTTACTTGCAATCAAACATACCGTAACTGATGCAACCTCAGAAACTCCTTTTTACCTCCCATCGCCAATCACATGTTGAAGGATAAAAAGGAGAGGCTCTTCACTGGGAGGGCCTCAAGATTTTCTCCTCAGGCTTGGGACAGCACCTGGCACATAGAGGCCCTTAATAAATATTTTCTAAATTAAAGAAAATTAACTAAAGGGATTCAAACAGAGCAAGTTCAATAGAATTGCTTTCTGACTTGTCAGCTCTGGCCTTGGGCAAGTCATAAACACCTTCTGAGCCTCAGCTTCCTTGCCTGTTAATGAAAGAAGTAATTAGTGATTACAACGTTAGTGACAATGCAAAGTGCCCAGCACAATTCCTGGAACAGGCCATGGTTGACACACATACACACACATCATATATAATTATTTTTTAAAATTACAATTATGTGCATTAGATGTTTTGAGGGAACCCTGAAGTTGAGAAATGAAGGATTCTGGCAATATTTCAAACATACGCAAACTCTATGGACATTATTAATTCTTGTGCTTAATAATGGAAAATATGACTGCTGGGTTCAAAGAAAATAATACTTTGATGAGTTTTTCTTCATTAAAACTCTGAAGATTTCTTAGATATCAAATAGTTATTTAGTGAGTAGAGTGTGAATGAATCAGAGCATACATACTGAATTCATGTTGCAGCCCTAGGGGTGTAAAATCTAACTAGAACACATGCTTTGCCCTCGCTTGCTGTCCTAGGACTGAAAAAAAAGCGTGATGTTCTGCTAAACCCAAAATGACCTTGTATTGGTCCATTTGCCTTGCTATAAAGGAATACCAAAGTCTGCGTAATTTATAAAGAAAAGAGGTTTATTTGTCTCATAGTTCTTCAGGATGTAAAAGCATGGCAGCAGCATCTGCTTGGCTTCTGAGGAGGCCTCAGGAAGCTTACAATCATGGCAGAAGGTAAAGGGAGAGACAGTGTATCACATGGCAGGAGAGCGGGAAAGAGAGAGAGGAGGAGGTGCCAGGCTCCTCTAAACAGCCAGCTCTCACGTTAACTAACAGAGCAGGAACTCACTCAATATCATGGGGAGGGCACCAAGCCATTCATGAGGGATCCACCCCCATGACCCAACACCTCCCACTGGGCCCCACCTCCAACACTGGAGGTCACATTTCAACATGAGATCTGGAGAGGACAAACATCCATACCACATCAGACCTTGAACTTCGCCAACAGACCAAGTGATGAAGAACCGCAGGTCCCTTTTCAGGCCGTTCAGCGGTTTACAGCTCACTCTGATTTGTGATATTTTGTTTGTTTGTTTGTTTTCATTGAGTTGGTTCAGAAACCTGAAGGAGAAAACGGAACTATTCCCTTTGTTCACCCACCCACCCATCAAAGTTTAAAAACAGATGGAAGTGCCACGTCTGTGAAGACACCTTCTGATAAGACATGAGACCTCACAGATGCATAAAACATTCAGAGTTAGCTTTTAGGTGAAAGCACAGATAAAGCTGATAGGAAGAGGGCAAAACAGAGGCATGAAGGAGGTTTCGAATGATGAGCAACCATCCAGGCTTCCCTTTTAGAGATGAGGAAACAAAGAAATGTTTGTTCTCCGCAGGGGCAGTAGTGAACTAACAGAGTGCGGGCATGAGGCAATTTCCTGTTTCACAGTCCAGTAGACACTGGCAACAAGGATGTTCAAAAAGACAAGGAATTCCTCTTGCAAAGGCAGCGTGTTGCTTTTAAAGGGTGGCTAGTGCATTTGTGTTTGTGAAGTACTTTCACACACGAACACTCACACAAATTGGACACATGCATTGGCCTTTCACACACACTGGCTGGTCATTCATACCAGAGGAGGACTCAGTTGGGAGAAGTTCAGTGATTTGTCCAAGGGAGAAAAGCTGCTCAGAGGTGTGCTGATTTCAAATACACTCCTCTTCTCACTCTACGCACAGGCTTGCCAGAGTCAACATCATTGTGTTTCTTTTCTAAAAGAAGAAAGAAATGCAAATTTGTGGTTCTGGTACCATCTACATTTGCTGTCTTTGGGGTAAAAGTCTCCTTTTGAATTCATGAACAGATTTCTGGATTTTTGTTTGTGAGGAGGTGGGTGGCAGGTGCTCTGCCCAGGAGAGAGTCTGTTGCGTCGCCTCCTTGGCCTTTCCTTCCCAGTCTCCCCTCCCCTCCCTGCATGGGCCCTCATTTCCTCACTCCTAAAATCACAGCAGTCCTCCATGGGCCCTGCAGCCACAACACTCCTGATGAAATCCCGCACAAATGCAGAAAGCTCATGACAAAATTTGACATCAAAATGTTAAAATGCGTGTCATCAAAATTGTCAGTGTGTTCTTTCCGGTTTTGTTTTGTTTGGTTTTTGAGATGGAGTCTCACTCATTCTGTTGCCCAGGCTGGAGTGCAGTGCCACAATCTTGGCTCACTGCAACCTCTGACTCCCAGGTTCCAGTGATTCTCCTGCTTCAGCCTCCCGAATAGCTGGGATTACAGGTGCCCGCCACCATGCCCAGCTAATTTTTGTATTTTTAGTAGAGACAGCGTTTTACCATGTCATCCAGGCTGGTGTTAAACTCCTGGCCGCAAGTGATCTGCCTGCCTCGGCCTCCCAAAGTGCTGTGGTTACAGCCATGGGCCACTGTGCCCGGCCTAAATTGCAAGTGTTCTAACCAATGCATTCTACTCCTTGTCAAAGTGTTCCTCCTTCTCGGGCGTCCAGTCTTTTGGCTTCCCAGGGCCACATTGGAAGGAGAATTGTCTGGGGTCACCATACGCCACCACTAACGATAGCAGAGGTGCTAAAAAAAAATCGCAAAAAAATCTCCTAATGTTTCAAGAAAGTTTAGGAACTCATTTGGGCCACATTCAAAGCCATTGAGGCACCATGGGTGGGACAAGCTTGCTCTAGATGGACTCAAAGTACAGTTTATCTCATTGTTTCAAAGGGAAAATCCTCTCTCAAAATTGTAGACCTCTTAAGTTCGCTGGGTAGACTATCAAAAAACATTAAGTTCTATTCCTAAAAAATGGCAGGTTTGGGGCTCTGTCCATGGTTGACTCTGTGGTATTGACCACCAATTGGTGCTTGTTACCCTCATGGAGAAATTGATCTTTCTTTGACCCTTCATTATGTTGACCAGAGCCCGTGATGTACTGGAACCAGCTTAACTAGCTCATGAGAACTGATCCTTAAATTTTCAGGAATTTTGCAAACTGGTTGTTAAAAATAACCATTATTAACAATGAAATTATGTACATTTCCAACGAAATTATATTAAAAACAAATGTCATAAATGCATAAAATGCATAACTTTCTATTTTACCAATATTTTATTTACTAATATTTTACTAATATCTAATACCATGATCTTAAGATTGTTTAGGCCTATTGTATCTGTATGGTGGAAACATCATAAAATAGTATGCTCTTGTGTTTCTCTCCCCAGCTCTGCATTTAGTAACATCACATTGGTAGCTTGAAATCAGCCATGGAGAGAGGGTTTGCTCCACAGAAACTGGAAACTGAAAAGGCTGTAAATCAGTATTTTATTTCAGAGAGCTATTATTTATGCATTTACCAGCATACCATTGACCAGAGTCAACTGCAGAGCAAGCAACAGGAGCACGTTGAGATCACTGTTTTTAAGGCTATTGCAAAATCTTGTTTATAATACCGACCCCTGAACCCAGGTGTGGAAGCATGACTTTAAAGGACCAGATGAGTGTTAAGCACTATAAAGTAAGGATGCATTTGGGCCATCCACTCTTTTCTGTTTTTGAGATAGGCTGTTTCTCTGATGCCCAGGCTAGAGTGCAGTGGCACCATCATGGCTCACTGCAGCTTCAACCTCCCATGGCTCAAGCAATCCTCCCAGCTTAGCCTTCCGAGTAGCTGGGACTACAGGCATGTGCCACCATGCCTGACTGAGGTTTTTGTATTTTTTATAGAGATGGGGTCTCATTTTGTTGTCCAGGCTGGTTTCAAACTCCTGGGCTCAAATGATCCTCCTGCCTTGGCCTCCCAAAGTGCTGGGATTACAGATGTGAGCCACGATGCCCAGCCCCTTCTTTCTTTTAATGTAGCTCTTGATGGCTTAGACCACTTTTGTATATCATAGACCTACCCCTGCCATAATGAACAGCAGATACAGTCGTATTTTCAAAAAGCAGACAGAAGAAAATAGTGTTGGCATTTGCCCATTTTCAAAAAGAAGAGTTCAACCTTAGCAACCAAAGACGTTTCACAAAAATTGCTGTTTGTGGCAGGCGGCCACCAGCACGCTCAGACGTGCTCATAGCATGCCTTCAGTCCCTCCGGTGGTACTTTTGTGGCTATTTCATCCCAGCACGCTCAGACGCGCTCATAGCCTTCGGTCCCTCCGGTGGTACTTTTGTGGCTATTTCGTCCCAGCACGGTCAGACGTGCTCATAGCATGCCTTCAGTCCCTCCGGTGGTACTTTTGTGGCTATTTCGTCCCAGCACGCTCAGACGCGCTCATAGCCTTCGGTCCCTCCGGTGGTACTTTTGTGGCTATTTCGTCCCAGCACGCTCAGACGCGCTCATAGCCTTCGGTCCCTCCGGTGGTACTTTTGTGGCTATTTCGTCCCAGCACGCTCAGACGCGCTCATAGCCTTCGGTCCCTCCGGTGGTACTTTTGTGGCTATTTCGTCCCAGCACGCTCAGACGCGCTCATAGCCTTCGGTCCCTCCGGTGGTACTTTTGTGGCTATTTCGTCCCAGCACGCTCAGACGCGCTCATAGCCTTCGGTCCCTCCGGTGGTACTTTTGTGGCTATTTCGTCCCAGCACGCTCAGACGCGCTCATAGCCTTCGGTCCCTCCGGTGGTACTTTTGTGGCTATTTCGTCCCAGCACGCTCAGACGCGCTCATAGCATGCCTTCAGTCCCTCCGGTGGTACTTTTGTGGCTATTTCATCCCAGCACGCTCAGACGCGCTCATAGCCTTCGGTCCCTCCGGTGGTACTTTTGTGGCTATTTCGTCCCAGCACACTCAGACGCGCTCATAGCCTTCGGTCCCTCCGGTGGTACTTTTGTGGCTATTTCGTCCCAGCACACTCAGACGCGCTCATAGCATGCCTTCAGTCCCTCCGGTGGTACTTTTGTGGCTATTTCGTCCCAGCACGCTCAGACGCGCTCATAGCCTTCGGTCCCTCCGGTGGTACTTTTGTGGCTATTTCGTCCCAGCACGCTCAGACGCGCTCATAGCCTTCGGTCCCTCCGGTGGTACTTTTGTGGCTATTTCGTCCCAGCACGCTCAGACGCGCTCATAGCCTTCGGTCCCTCCGGTGGTACTTTTGTGGCTATTTCGTCCCAGCACGCTCAGACGCGCTCATAGCCTTCGGTCCCTCCGGTGGTACTTTTGTGGCTATTTCGTCCCAGCACGCTCAGACGCGCTCATAGCCTTCGGTCCCTCCGGTGGTACTTTTGTGGCTCTTTCGTCCCAGCACACTCAGACGCGCTCATAGCATGCCTTCAGTCCCTCCGGTGGTACTTTTGTGGCTATTTCGTCCCAGCACGCTCAGACGCGCTCATAGCCTTCGGTCCCTCCGGTGGTACTTTTGTGGCTATTTCGTCCCAGCACACTCAGACGCGCTCATAGCATGCCTTCAGTCCCTCCGGTGGTACTTTTGTGGCTATTTCGTCCCAGCACGCTCAGACGCGCTCATAGCCTTCGGTCCCTCCGGTGGTACTTTTGTGGCTATTTCGTCCCAGCACAGTCAGACGCGCTCATAGCCTTCGGTCCCTCCGGTGGTACTTTTGTGGCTATTTCGTCCCAGCACACTCAGACGCGCTCATAGCATGCCTTCGGTCCCTCCGGTGGTACTTTTGTGGCTATTTCGTCCCAGCACGCTCAGACGCGCTCATAGCCTTCGGTCCCTCCGGTGGTACTTTTGTGGCTATTTCGTCCCAGCACGCTCAGACGCGCTCATAGCATGCCTTCAGTCCCTCCGGTGGTACTTTTGTGGCTATTTCGTCCCAGCACGCTCAGACGCGCTCATAGCATGCCTTCAGTCCCTCCGGTGGTACTTTTGTGGCTATTTCGTCCCAGCACGCTCACACGCGCTCATAGCATGCCTTCAGTCCCTCCGGTGGTACTTTTGTGGCTATTTCGTCCCAGCACGGTCAGACGTGCTCATAGCATGCCTTCAGTCCCTCCAGTGGTACTTTTGTGGCTCTTTCGTCCCAGCACACTCAGACGCGCTCATAGCCTTCGGTCCCTCCGGTGGTACTTTTGTGGCTATTTCGTCCCAGCACGCTCAGACGCGCTCATAGCATGCCTTCAGTCCCTCCGGTGGTACTTTTGTGGCTATTTCGTCCCAGCACGCTCAGACGCGCTCATAGCCTTCAGTCCCTCCGGTGGTACTTTTGTGGCTATTTCGTCCCAGCACGCTCAGACGCGCTCATAGCCTTCAGTCCCTCCGGTGGTACTTTTGTGGCTATTTCGTCCCAGCACGCTCAGACGCGCTCATAGCCTTCAGTCCCTCCGGTGGTACTTTTGTGGCTATTTCGTCCCAGCACGGTCAGACGTGCTCATAGCATGCCTTCAGTCCCTCCAGTGGTACTTTTGTGGCTATTTCGTCCCAGCACGCTCAGACGCGCTCATAGCATGCCTTCAGTCCCTCCGGTGGTACTTTTGTGGCTATTTCGTCCCAGCACGCTCAGACGCGCTCATAGCCTTCGGTCCCTCCGGTGGTACTTTTGTGGCTATTTCGTCCCAGCACAGTCAGACGTGCTCATAGCATGCCTTCAGTCCCTCCAGTGGTACTTTTGTGGCTATTTCGTCCCAGCACACTCAGACGCGCTCATAGCATGCCTTCAGTCCCTCCGGTGGTACTTTTGTGGCTATTTCGTCCCAGCAGACACACAGGGAATAAATTGTTCTGGTGTCCGGGGAAGGGAAGTGCCTCACCTGACTGGTAGGCTTAGGGGGTTTGGAAGGTGAAATGACAGGGTTGCCAGCTCTCGCTCCTTTCTCTCCCTCTCTTGTTCTCTCCTTACCCCCTTGGGAGCATGTTTCCACCAGGGACCCTGTGTTCCTGGTTCATTCTTGTCCTACTTCTTACAGAAACCTGTGCCACCCAGGCATTGCCGACAAGGTAGGAAAGCTTAATTCTAGGGCTCAGACCCAGGAAACTCACTTGCCCACAAACACAAGCCGCATTTCCTAACCTTAGATGTATTTTGCTCCCGTCTGCCTTACCACTTTTTTTGTCTTATTTCTCCATAGACTCAAAATCCAGTAGGGGAGGGGCTGTCAGCCCCAGGATCTCTCTAAGCCTTCAACAGGCAAGGAAGACATGGCTTAGAACTAAGTCTTCCAAGGACGTTACAAAGAAATTTCTATGGCTGACGTGGGAAGCTGCCAGCACTTGCCCACTTTCATATTAAAAGTGTTACTTTTAAAGTTCTACTATGTGGAAATTCGGCATCTCAATGGAGCCCTGGCTCATGTTGGCCCATCTCCAGAACTGGATCCTAAAGATAATCCTGGCTTTTCCCCAGACACCTCCCCCACTCCCGCAGGATGGGGAGGCCACATCCAGCCTCCAGGCAGGATGGGGAGGCCTTTGATCTAGACAGGGATCCTGTCCAGGCCCTTTTAAGTTTCATAACTGAACATTAACCCTCCCACGTGCTCACCTGGGTTTCAAAGCAAATGCCTCTGCCCATAAGGGAGTAATTCCTGAGTTCCAGACCCTTGCTAGAGAAAATAATTTTGAACTGTTTACTCTTCCACTTCCTTGAAAAGCCCAGTTGGGAGCATCTTTTCTACAGAAGAAACTTTAGTATTTGCTATAGAAATGTTTATGCACGATTGTGCAGACAAAACAGACAAACGAATATTCCTGCTGCATTTGCTATGAAACGGTCATCCAGGACACAGTGTGGAGCACCTTCCGGAAACTTCTATCTGATCATCTATGTGAAGAATAGTTCAGATCTTTGTACTAGGGAAACTTGGTCTCCCTCGAGGAATGAAATGCTTCTTCCTCTCCCATAGTCATTTAAGCACCACTTTTCCCTCTTTACATTGGTTTTTAGGAGGCTGCAGCCACGCCCCAGGCTTACAGCTCAGTCACAGAAGCTCTACCAACCCCATGGGTTGGAATGTCTGCCTTTCTCCTCTTCGTCTTGCTTTCTCTTCATTTTCCCTCTCTTTTATTGATTTTGATATATTTATTCCCTTTTAAAGCCATTTTAAAATTCTTTTGGGAATAGGTGAGATATAACTAGAATTAAATGATTCTATGATTGCTTGAAGCCAGGGAGGGAGAGTGTGGGAGGAAAGACAACTTCAAAAGGACACAGGGGAGGTTTTGGTGTTAATGGAATTTCTATATCTTGATTATAGCAGTGGTTACCTGGGTGCATGCATTTGTCAAAATTTATTGAACCAAACAGTTAAAATGGTGCATTTCATTGTAGTATTATACATTATACCTCAGTAAAGTTTACTTATTCATCCAACTAATATTATGTTTCTGTATTCTGCCAGGCACCTTGTGTGGTGTTGGGCAGGGAGAGTGTACACAGTTGTATAGGTTGTTGACCAAACAAGGTTACCTGGTCAAGGGGCAAGGAGGGGCTGAAATCCAGGCCACATCTGGCTCACCAGATCAATGTCCAGCAAGGGTCTGGGTGTTCTCAGAGGAAGAAGCATTCTGTGCGTTCTGAAGATGTAGTGAAAAAGAAAATAAACAATTCCCTGCTTTTGTGGAACTTGTAGTCTAGAGGTGGAGGGAGACAGTATGCCAGCAAACGTAGAAGATAGTTATATATTATAATAAGCACCATGGAGAAATAAAGAAATAAATAGGATGAGGTCATGGAGAGCATTAGGCTGGGGAGATGCCCACTCTAGACAAGGCTTCTAAAGAGCTGACTTCTCAGCTATGGCCCCAGTAATGCAAAGCAATCAACTTTGCAAAGTGGATAGCAGCCCAGACAGGGGAAACAGCAAGACCAAATTCTCCTGCTCAGAGGCAGGAGAACCTGGTAATACAATGGTCAGAGAGAAGACTGCTGTTGCATGTAATGAGGGAACCAGGGGCTGGCATGGGGTCAGCAGTGCAATGAATTCTCAAAAGTTAGAGATAGACCTTGAGAAATGGCTCTGAAAACTAACTGCACTACAGAAACCTTAGAGGTGAGATAGTCCTTCAATCTTCTATAACAAATGCAAAAGACAAGGTCCAGCTCACTCTCATAGCTAATGACACAGATAGGATTAGAACTCAGGCTTTGCTTCAATTCAATTAAATTAATAGTTACTGATTGCCTACCGTGTGTCAGGTAACTACTTCCTCCCTGTCAGAGATTTTAAAATATGGTAGGGGGGAATAACAAGGACGGCTGGGCACAGTGGCTCACACCTGTAATCCCAGCACTTTGGGAGGCTGAGGTAAGCAGATCACTTGAGGACAGGAGTTCAAGACCAGCCTTGCCAACATGGCAAAACCCCGTCTCTACTAAAAATACAAAAAAAAAAAAAAAATGCCTGGGTGTGGTGATGCATACCTGTAATCCCAGTTACCTGGGAGGCTGAGGCATGAGAATCACTTGAACCCAGGAAGTAGAGATTGCAATGAGCTGAGACCACACCACTGAACTCCAGCCTGGGTGACAGAGTCAGACTCTGTGACATTCTGTTGCTGGAAACATCTTAACATGAAAAACAGCTGCCTTTAGCAAGCTGTAGGGGGTTAATCGGATGACTTAATCACAAGACTTAATTTCTGCTTTATTTTAAGCAATATTTTCATTCTTGAAATTTAGATATATTTTTGAATAACTCATGTTTTAAGTCTGCAAATTCTGGAGATGTAGAGATGAGAGGACTCTGTTAAGGGAATGATGGGTGGAGAAGTACCAAGGGCACCATCAGTGATGAAAGTGCGAGTCATTAACTGTGGAAAGCCCAGCGTCTTCTTTGAAATCCAAGTAAAGCAAGAGCGGGACAGAGGCCATGGGAGGAAAAACGCAGCTACCACAGCTCAAGCCAAGCCAGTGTCTATGACTGACCAGAACACCATGTCATCCTTCACCTGTCCAGGCTCACTGCCTCTAAATGGCAAGTGAAGATGGAAACCACCTGTTCTGAAGCCACGCCCTCACCACGGTTAAATGATTTGCTGACTAGCGAAACAAAATTTCTAGGAATTATATTTTCCCTCTCTAATTTTCCTTTGCAGTTAAAGAGGCTATAGCCGTGCAGTAAGAAACATACTACTAAACCACTTTTGGCTTTATCTGATTAAGTTACAGTAGTAATGGAAATGAAACCTACTGTCTTCAAACTCAGTACCCTGCTCAAGTGGATAAAAGCTAATGAAGAAAGCAAGGCTAATATGCCAAGTGACGTTTTTTCTTGAATGTGAGGGGTTTGGTGTTTTGTTTTCCTTTTAAAGAAAGTGACTTTCTTATTTTCGGCTCACAGATATTTCCTTAACTGACTTCGAATTCACAGATGCAGCCCCCTGGCAGAGAGGCCTGTGCTAAAACGGCTTCATCCCCTGACCTCAGTGAGTGATTTCACAGTAATTCCTTCCAGGGATTAGTCTGGGCCAAACTCCTAACTAGAGATGCAGTGAATTCTTCTAAAATTTGCTTCCCAGCATGTCCTTCTCTTCTGGAACTGCCCCCCGCCTCCTCATCAAGTCACAATTCAGTTTCTGGAAAGACCTGCCTCTTAGGTCTGATCTCTCAGGTCACGTTAGATTGGTCCGGAGGTGACTGGGCCTCAGAAACTGACCAGACTTTAAGGCCTGTGGGCAGCACCCAGTGCTGCCTCTCTTCTTCTCTCGGCTTTTCTTTTTCCCTCTGCAGAGTGGCTCTTTCTGTTGCTCTGGTCATGTGGCAGAAGATGGCAGTGCAGAAGTGAGTCTCTCCAAAGTTAGAACAAGGTGTCACAGAAAGCAACAGCAGGATTGCTGATGGGCCTCAGGTGCAAGAAGAGCCAAGGACTTAAATGAGGATGTGGGCAAGAGTCTTATTTGGTCACTTTTCCCTATCTCTTTTTACTTATTTGGTCACTTTTCCCTATCTCTTTTTACTTATTTGTATCAGTCATCTCTCACTGCAGATTGGTTCTCTTTCTAACCCTCAAACTAAATAATGGCCGTGGCCAATAGTTCCTCACATCTCCTGGAGATACAACTCTCCAGTTCAAGAGAGCAGTTATACTGGGTTGGAACCTTAGTCCAATTCTAAATTCCTGGGGAACCCCCTGTTTATATCTCCACGGGATGTTGTTGGCTTCTTAGGCACAGAGAGTCATGCTCTATGGGACGGTCCCATCCCTGGCAGGACATTTCAGAGTGGCCCCTTTCCATTAAATGCCCATAGCACCCACCTTACTGATTGTGACAACCAGAAAAAAAAATCTTCTGTCAAATACCCCACTGGGGGACAGTATCATACTAATGTAAGAACCATTTCATTAGGTATTCCAACTCAAACTGTTTGATTTGGTGTCTTATTCCCAGACAATTCTAATATTGGTCATAAGGGGGTAAATCCTGAGAGGAAGTTCCCTCAGAATGCATGTTAGAGGACAGAGGTATATGAAACCCAATGACATTTTCATTTCTTTATGATTCTGAGTCACCTATGTATGTTTCTAAAAATAAAATGTGTTTGGGTTTTCTTTTTTTTAAAGTCACATCTTGCTTCTTCTAAATAGCTGATTTATTTTTCTTGCACAATGGCTTGATGATGAAATCAAGAATGTGGCAAATGTTTGGGCTTTTTTCATCATATAATGCAATTAGGAGTCAAAACGCAAATATTGACTTGTCAGTTGGTATTCTCCTTTGGACTCATACAACCAAACACCAAAGCAGAGCAAGTGTCCTTCTTCTGGTATTGCAGGGACAATGGAGGGAGAGGACAATCAGAGAGTGCTTATCAACTAAGGCAGTTCTTTTTTTCTTCATAGAAATCTAGGTTTGGTCATGGCCAGCTCTGCCCACGTCTTCTCCCATTATCTGATGTCAAGATGGGTCTTCCCTTAGCTTAAGCACCATAGCATGAGCATGGTTAAACTCAGCACACGCAAGCCTAAAGAGGATTAAGATGATGAACACAGTGGCATGAAGGCATATTTTCAGAGATTGTTATTATAACCCCAGAAAATATGACTCAGAGCAATGGCTCTAGTACCCCTTAAGACTGCTGGGATTCCTTGGCTCTAGCTTGGAACCTGCACTGGCAAGTGAGAACCATCACAAAGTTTTTGGGCTGAAAACATGTAAGACTACACATGTGCGCCGGGCACAGTGGCTCACACTGGTAATCCCAGCACTTTGAGAAGCCAAGATGGTCAGATCACTTGAGCCCAGGAGTTTGAGACCAGCCTGGCCCACATAGTGAAACCCCGTCTCTGCCAAAAATATAAAAATTAGCTGGGCCTGGTGGTGTGCACCTGTAGTCCCAGCTACTCTGGAGACTGAGACAGGAGAATTGCTTGAACCTGGGAGGCGGAGGGTGCAATGAACCGAGATTGCACCACTGCACTCCAGCCAGGGCAACAGAGCGAGACTCTGTTTCCAAAAAATAAAATAAAATAAAATAGAACCCAGGAGCCCATACTAATACAGATGAATGAATGAATGGGGGTCAAGGGAAAACTTTTCCTTACAGTAGGATTCTAGCAACCTCATGCGCCTCCTGATATCATGCCCTGAAAAGGACACTACACCATGGCTGTGCTGTGCTGTGTCTGTGCTAAAGACTCAGAATTTGAATTTAACCACAAGAAAACATCCAACAAACCCAAATCTAGGTCTGTTCTTCAAAATAACTGACCAACACTCTTCAAAAGTGTCAAGGTCCTGGAAGACAAAGACAGACAGAAAAATTATTCCAGATTAAAGGAAACTGAAGAGACGTGACAACTACATCTGTTTGAATCTGAATTGGCTCTTGGGCCAGATGAAGGACATTGGTGGGTAATTGACGAAATTTGAATAAGGTCTGCAGATTAGTTAATAGTATTGTTTTAATGTTAATTTTCTGATATTGTAACTGTACTTTAGTTATGAAAGAGTGTGTTCTTGCTTTTAAAAAATACATACTGAAGTATTTAGGGATAAGGGAAAGAGAGAAATTGAAATTCTAGTTCCAGCTCTATTAGCTGGGGCATCTAGGACAAGTTATTTAAACTCTCTGGGCCTCGGTTTTTCATTTGCACTGGCTTAGTGGTCTTCAAAGTGTGGTGCTTCTAAAACAGCATCATCTGGGAAGTTGTTAGAAATGCAAATGCACATGCCCCACCCCAGACCTGAATCAGATACTGGGAATGGAGCCCATGTTTTAGCAAGCCCTTCAAAAGATCTTGATGCACATACTCAAGTTTGAGAACTGTTTCCCTAGTTGATTTCTAAGGTCTCTTTTAGCCTTAATGCTCTGTGGTTCTCATTTGTCTCTCCTGCTGAGGACAACCCTTTCCCAAAAAGGACACCCCTCCCCCAAGTCATTCGTCATTTCTTTGGTGCTGACAAAGGGCAGGCCAGGAAGCTGGGAGTGCTGGAACTTTGGAGGAATAGTTCTCCTGGGCATTCAGACTCAACCTCTGCTTGCAATAGGTACAGATTAAATGTAGAACACTTAATAACCCTACTTAGCTCAGGAAACATCAGAGAAACCAAGTGATGCATAATTACGTTCCACGCAGTGGCTTTTCTGCTTCGGCTCCTTACTAAAATGCTTGAGCCAGTTGCTCCTAGGAGGAATGAGGCTGTGAATCACTCTGGCATGTTTCTGTTACTAGCTATAGAAAGGTTTACCTCAGACTTCTCTGCAGGATAAATGTTTCCTGGATTACTTGGGTGGCGAGAAGCTCTCCTAGTGCCTTCTAAATCATCTATAAACTCAGTTAACTCTTGTCTGTTAAGAGTCTAAGCTGTGGCCCAACAGACTATTAAACTTGCTTCTGATTGGCTGATTAAAAACAAAAACAAACAAAATCTCTCCCACCTTCATGCCTGGATTACCACTGTGTCTGCTTCCTAGAGGTTCCCATTCACACCCACTCTCTTGTCTTCAACACCACCCTACTCCCAAACCTACTTTTTTTAGTCCTGACTGTTCCTTAACTTTAATTTATGATTTTTTGTTTTTAAATTTTTATTTATTAAACAATACACCTATATGATTCAAAACTCAAAAACTGCATAAGGCTGTTTAGTGCAAATCTGTATGCATTACGCCCTTTCTTGCCCTGACTAACCCCTCCCCACACCATCCTCCAACTTCAATTTCTAATTTTTTACCATCCCGGAGATCTACTTGTATGTGTGTGTGTTTGTTTGTTTATTTATTTATTTATTTATAGGCAGGGTCACATTCTGTCGCCCAGGCTGGAGTGCAGTGGTGCAATCATAGCTCACTGCAGTCTCAAACTTCTAGGCTCAAGAGATCCTCCCACCTCAGCCTCCTGAGAAGCTGGAACTACAGGCACAAGCCACCATGCCTAGGTGATTTTTTAGAAAATTTTTGTAGAGATAGGGGTCTGGCTATGTTGCCCAGGATGGTCTTGAACTCCTGGCCTCAAGCAGTCCTCCCAACCTCAGCCTCCCAAAGTGTTGAGATTACAAGCATGAGTCATTGCACCCAGCCAGGATTCCTTCTTAGAACTGATGTCCCTTGCAAGTCACTATGTCCTAGAATGAACCCATCATCTTCCCTACTACCCTGAACCCACTTTCTTTAAGTCTTCCTAGGGTGTTGTGTATATTCCCCATAGAGCCAATACTTGTAAGCTTTCACACTGCTGGAAACATAGTGAGTACTCAGTAAAAATTCACTATTGATAATGCAGTAATAAAACCAAAAGATTATCCCAAAGTGGAATATTTATGTATGGGTTTTTCCCCTACTTCCCCTCCCCACCTTCGGTCCCCCAGTCTTCCAAACTGGCAAGCTCCGGGGTTCTTTTTTTTAATCCTCTTTCCTTCTCCGTTCCAGATGTTTGGCCTCATCTATCTTTATATTGTCCCCTTCTTGATGGGACTTGGATGGGGCAAGAGGAATTAGGAGGAAATTCCCTGGGAAGCTGCCCTTTTCTTGCAAGGGCTCTTGGACTAAGCTGCTGAGGAGACTTCTCAGCTCAAGGGTCACATGCCTTTGCCCCACACCCCTCCCAGAATGGACTCTCCCAGTCTGTCTTCTGGGATGTTGCTGGTAATTAGTAGTTCATTCCTGACATTGCTATTTCCCCCTGGGCCAAATGACCAAGATAGATATATTTAAAAATACAAGGTTTCCTGGCTCTCTTTGGTGAATTGAATCTTTCCACCATAGCTTACATTTCCCTCCCTTCCCTTGGACTTCCACAAACAAATGCACAATTATTTTCACAGTAAAACAAATAAATATATATGAGAACAAAACCTTCCGTCTGTCAAGTGTTCTAGTCCTTAAACATAAAGGACCTCTATGTTGACATAGGGGAGGAAAAGAGGGACAATGAATGACTGCCTCACTGACGACTGTCAGAATTTGAAGGAAAACAAAGGTGCCGATGCTGCCATTTCTGCATTCCAATCTGTATTTTCTCAACTGTCTTCTCTCCCACCTTACCCTTAGCCAATGGGTATTCCACACCAAGGACTGCATTAGACCTAAATGTGTGAGCCATTAAAAAGGACTCTGTCTCAAAAAAAAAAAAAAAAAAAAAAGTTTGTATATTGTAGCCCTTGAGTTAAGAATATCTTTCACAGCCTGAGCAATGTAGTGAGATCTTGTCTGTACTTGAAAAAAAAAAAAGCCGAGAGCAGTAGCTCATGCCTGTAATCCCAGCACTTTAGGAGGCCGAGGTGGGTAGATCATGAGGTCAAAAGATCAAGAGCATCCTGGCCAACATGGTGAAACCATACTAAAAATACAAAAAAAAAAATTAGCTGGGCATGATGGCATGCACCTGTAGTCCCAGCTACTCGGGAGGCGGAGGTAGGAGAATTGCTTGAACCCAGGAGGTGGAGGTCGCAGCAAGATTATGCTGCTGCACTCCAGCCTGGCGCCTGGTGACAGAGTGAGACTGTGTCTCAAAAAAAAAAAAAAAAAAAAAAATTAGGTGGGCGTGGTGCAGACTGGGAAGGCTGAGGTGGGAGGATCGCTTGAGCCCAGGAATTGGAGACCAGCCTGGGCAACATAGGGAGACTCCATCTCTACAAAAATTTAAAAATTAGCTGGGCATGATGGCACTCACCTGTAGTCCCAGCTACTTAGGAGGCTGAGGTGGGAAGCTCGCTTGAGCCCAGGAGATAGAGGCTGTAATGAGCCACGATCACGCCACTGCACTCCAGCCTGGGTGACAGAGTGAGACCCTCTCTCAAAAAGAAAATTTTTTTTTCTTATCCTTGTAATAACTTGGAAATGAGTACATGGACCTCTGACTGCTCTCTACTAAGGTATATTTGAGCCTGGCAGAGCGACATCTCAGCAGAAACTGCAGTCTATCAGCACATGGTAATCTTGCCAAAGTGATTCAAAGAGAAATACCTTCTTAACCAAAGCTAAAACATCTGCCACCTGGTTGTAACATTTAATATTTTATTTCGAGGAACATTGGATTTATTATGTCACATACTTCAACTTGGCAACCGGTGCTTCCTCTGCACGAATATATTGGGCTCAGACGTTTCTACCTCCAGGAATCCTTTCTTCACCCTGCCTTCCCTTCACTGGCCTCAGTTATTTTCCCTGGGTTCCCATAACCAATAAACAGTATTGTTCAGCTTTGGGCCCTGTGTTTTTAGGAGGCCTCCCTCTGACTCCCACATTTTTTTTTTTTTTGAGATGGAGTTTCACTCTCTCACCCAGGCTGGTGTGCAATGGTGCGATCTTGGCTCACTGCAACCTCCGCCTCCTGGGTTCAAGTGATTCTCCTGCCTCAGCCTCCTAAGTAGCTGGGATTACAGGCATGTGCCACCATGCCCAGCTAAGTTTTGTATTTTTAGTAGAGACGGGGTTTTGCCATGTTGGTCAGGCCGGTCTTGAACTCCTGACCTCATGATCCCCGCCACCTTGGCCTCCCAAAGTGCTGGGATTACAGGAATGAGCCACCACGTCCGGCTGACTCTCTTTTTACTTGACCCTCCTTATAGGACAGATAGCTCATGGACCAAGGGGACATGCCCTCCCAGAGCCCATGCCCTCCCTTTTGGCCCATACTCTAGGTACCCAACACCCCGGAATACCCTCTTCAAACAGCCCAGAGCCCTCTTCTGTACGTCCATCCTGAAAGTGGACCACACAGCTGGTGAACACACCCCTGGAGGACTGAAGAGGGACCAGGCAAAAGCCATCTGCTGCCAGAGGGTTTGGCTCTGCAGTCCGGGGAGTCCACATGCACCTGACTCTGTGGAACAGGATGGAGCTGGAGACAGGAAAGCCCCAAGGGACTGAGCTAGGGAATATCTGATTATCTGACAAGGTAGGAGGAGAGGACATATTTCAGTGATAGTTTGTTAGCTTGTTTGATAACTTTTAAATACTTAGACATATAGTCCACAGGCCTCTCTTTATACTCTTGCCCTGGGCCCTGCAAATATGTGGGCCTGCTCATAATACCCTGGGAATAGCTCTAGGTCTGCAGTGCTAACATTGTATTTAATAGAATCATCTGTTTTCGTGACTGGCAGTTGCTACATACTCCCTGCAACCGCAGGGACCTTGCACACACTTTTCCCTTTCCTGGAATGCTCTTCCCCACTGATCCCTTTAGCCTAGGAAACTTTTAATATATCTATCAGATCTCAGCTCAAATACCATTTTTCTTGAAAAGTCTTTCCAGACTTCCTAGATGAGATCAGGACCTCTGGTTTTCACTCTCATATCTGCCTCTGATAAACACTGAGGAGAAAATACAACAGTCACATAATACCAGTGTTAATGATAAAGGCAGTCATCGATACTAAGGGTCAGAAGCACCATTATGATAGGTGCTTCACTTACATTACTTCATTTATTCTCCATAAGAAGCCTAATAAACTAACTACTATTATATACCCATTTTACAGATGAAGAAGCTGAGGCTTGGAAAGTATAACAGGTTATTATGCTGATGCTCTCCAAATGAATGAGGCCTCCCAGAATTCACATCCTTGTACAGCCCTCTCCTACATTGATTCCTGGCTTACCCAGGTGATTTGCTTTGGCCAATAGCGCATCAGCAAACAGGACTTAAGCAGTGGCTTCATAAATTCTTCCTTTTGGAAGCTAGACACCATTTAAGAATCCTGGACCAGATTACAAGCACATGCCTGTAATCCCAGCACTTTGGGAGGCCGAGGTGGGCGGATCACTTGAGGACAGGAGTTAAAGACCAGCCTGGCCAACGTGGTGAAACCATCTCTACTAAAAATACAAAAAAGTATCTGGGCCTGGTGATGGGTGCCTATAATCCCAGCTTCTCAGGAGGCTGAGGCAGGAGAATCGCTTGAACCCAGGAGATAGAGGTTACAGTGAGCTGAGGCCGAACCACTGCACTCCAGCCTGGGCAAAAGAGCAAGACTCTGTCTCAAAAAAAAAAGAATCCCAGACCAAACTGATAACTAAAAGAAGCCTATGGTGAGAGAAGCCAAGCTGGCTAAACATCTCAGCCCCCTCCCCTTTTCCTGAGTGTGCAGCCACTTAGGAGAGGACAGTAGAAGAACCACAGGCAGCAGCTATAGAAGTATTGTAAGTCACTAAGTTTTAGGACAGCAATGATAGTATGTGTACACTATGAAATACACATAGTAATAGATAGCTGATACAGAGACGGTAAGTAATTGGTGCAAAAACACAGGCCTTATAAATGATACATATGAATATATAAACAGTACGATGTTCGCACAGTGTGCATTCCTGTCCAGCTAGCCTCTTCTGGATACTGGTGGGCATTGTGACTGGATTTCCACTTTCAGGGCTCCTCTCCCGAACTACACTGCTATGCTTGTCCCCTCCTTCTCAACCTGGCTTCCTCTGGCCCTGTCGTCTTGAGCATGTCCTGGATGAGACAAGACCATTGACAGTAGCAAAAGTCCGTGAGTAAGATGGGCAGATTCTCATCACAGTGTGAGATTTCTCCCTCGGCCTGGGTGCCCACCCCCTGGGCTCCTCCCAAAGGGACTCCGGTAGGCACCAAAGCAGCCCCTTCCTTTCCCTAGGTCTCTAGGGCACTCCCTCCTCAGGCCTCCACTCAGCCCTTTCGCATTCCTCAGGCCAGATTTACCCCACAATGGACTTAAAAACAAGCTTGTCTTGCTCCCAGGAAGATTTTTCATCAGGAGCCTACAGAATTGGCCCTTCCCGTTCCAGGAAGCAGAGGGTAGAACAGGAAACAAAAGTCTAGTCCTTTCTCTCAAGTACCAACCACGACTATAAACCCTTTCTAGCTCCAAGCCAGAAACGAGAAGGGAAGAATACCTTCTAAAGAGAAAGACTGTGAAGATAGCTGAGACTGGTTGAGATCCAAAAAATCCCTTATCATGTGCAGGGTTTCTAGGGGCCCTTAGAGAGCTTGCTGGTTCCTGAAAGATGTGCATTACTTTCTGTTTTTAAACAGCATTATCAAAGTATATTATTTTCCATTTCAGTTGTACAATTCACTTATTTTTACTTTACCAAATGGCACAGCCATCTCTTTAAATCAGTCTTAGAACATTTCATCTTCCTTGTAAGATCCCATATGCCCTCATCCCTATTCCCATCCTAGCCCCAGGCAATCACTGTCACTCTCTGTCATTATAAATGTGCCTTTTCCAGATGTTTCATGCAAATGGAATCATACAATATGTGGTGTCTTGTGTCTAACTTATTTTACTGACTGTGATGTTTCTGAGGTTCAAACAGCATAGCATGTGCCAGTAGGTTATTCCTTTTCCATTTCTGAGTAGTATCCTAATATATGAGTGTAGCACATTTTATGTACCGATTTACCAGCTGACGGACATTTAGGCTGTTTCCAACTTTTGCTGATTATGAATAACTGCTATGAACATTCTCATGATAGTCTTTGTGTGATCATATTTCATTTCTCTTTTTTTAATTTTTTTATTATTTTTTTAAAGATGAGGTTTCACCATATTGTTCAGGCTGGTCTCAAACTCCTGACCTCAGGTGATCCACCTGCTTCGGCCTCCCAAAGTGCTGGGATTACAGGAATCAGCCACCGCGCCCAGCCCATATTTCATTTCTCTTAGGAATTTGGGAGTGGAATTGCCAGATCACTTTAAATTTAACTTTCAACTGTAAACTGCCAAACTTTTTTCCAAAGTGGCTTTATCAGTTTACATTCCCACCAGCAATTGTGGGTTACTTCTCCCTCAGTCATAAGACAAGTATCCTCTCATCTTTCATCCACTTCCAATGTTTTTGCTCTAAGATTTAATGAGGTCACGGAGAATGTTTCAGCCATGTTCTCCTAGGTTGGATGACACTTTTATTCTCTGCAGTTACCTTGAGTAGTCATTTATGACATGTACACTCAATATACACACATGTCATTACCGCTGATTTCAAACACTTATCAGGTTGACTCCAACAACCATTTGATTTTTAACTATCTCAGAGGATGGTCATGCAAAGGTATTTATGCAAACTCTGAGGCAGACAACAGTGTACAGCTCAGAAGATTTCCCAGGAAACTGAACTCCTCCAAAGTAGATTTCATGAGTGTAACCTCAGGTGGTATTTTCCGTAAGAGTACATTGGTCCTAAATGTGTCTACACGAAACCCATTAAGGTGAAAAGTTAGTACAAAGGACATGTATATAGAAAACCTCAGAGACCAGAGGAAGCAAGTTAGGGAAAAGCAAAGCAAGTGTAGGGTTAAAAGAAGGTGTACACAACACATTGCACAAACTTACCTTAGAATGTTTTGTAATTATGCAACTGGAGTTAAAGAAACTGTGGTCAGAGATCCCAGCCTTTTCCAAAAGCCTTCTAGACTGTTTTTACACAATAGCAAGAATATACATTTAAAAATTTTTGCCAAATGACAAAAAATATTAAGATTCAGAAATAAAGCCCAAGATAATTAGAGTCTAAAAATTGCCATTGAGGCCTTGGTAACATTAAATGTGTTAAACAGAGAAGGAGGTTGCTGAGGTCACCACTATTGTCCCCGGGGTCATTTGCATAAGTCGGCTGGACGAAGATTTCTATTACAACACTGAGAATAGAGTATATAAAGAAAATCACTGGGTGTTCAGGAATAGCATGATGAAGTTTCTTCAGGTCTTGATTGTGGAGTTGGTTTCTCAATCTACACGTGTGCTAAAATGTAGAATGCCCCCACCACACACACAGTGAATGTGAAAACAAGTGAAATCTGTATCGTCTGCACCTGAGTGAATATCATACCATTGTAATAGATGATAGGATTCGAACCTGTGCTATGTTATGTGAATTATTTTCACTAGGGGAAGCTGGTTGAAGTATACATGAGAACCTTCTATACTATTTTTGAGACTTCTTTTAAGTCCTGAATATTTTAAAATAAAAGTCTTTTGAAAGAGAGAAAAAAAGAAAGGAAGAAAACTACATTTAAAACTTACGTTTTAGCGGTGGGGGGCTGTGGCTTATGCCTGTAATCCCAGAACTTTGGAAGGCTGAAGTGGGTGGATTATCTGAGGTCAGGAGTTTGAGACCAGCCTGGCCAACATGGTGAACCCCTGTCTCTACTAAAAATACAAAAATTAGCTGGGTGTGGTGATGGGCACCTGTAATCCCAGCTGCTTGGGAGGTTGAGGCTGGAGAATCATTTGAACCCCAGGAGGCAGAGGTTGCAGTGAGCTGAGATCCCAACTCTGCACTCCAGCCTGGGTGGCAAGAGCAAAACTCCGTCTCAAAAAACAAACAAACAAAAAAACCTTATGTCTTACACTATTTCAAAATAAAATGTATTTGAAATACCTCAAAATAAAAGGAGGGGATGGGAGGATAGAGGAAGGAAACACCAGGGATTATTTTCTCCCTTTCGTAGTCCATGTAGGGTAAAGACACCTGACAGCAATAGCTTAAGTATACCCTTAGAATGACCCTGTATGGCAGATGCAGCCAATGTGTGTTCTGAGCTAGAGAATCCAGGTGCGGCCAACTCGAGGCTTCATTTGTTGTCTCTGAGGAGTATCTGAGCCCTGCCTGCCCTTGCCCTGACCACTGTTCCGTCCTGTGAAACAGGCCATACAGGAGACGGAGGCCCCAAGTTTGGGTTGAATGAAGGTTGCCAGGTGGAGGTTGTTAGGGAAGGGGTGCTAAGTGAAAACACTACCTCAATTGCATGCCTTTTGCAAGCGGTTGTGGTTCTTTTGCCAGGCCTGCCCCCACTGGGTCCTGGGTTATCTTGTTCACCACTGGACTCTCCCTTGTGTGTCAGTAAAACTCTACTTGTCTCGTTTCTGGCTCTGGCTCTTCTTTGGCCTCTTGAACCTGGTGCCTTCTCTGTTGAGGTTAACAGGGCATAGGCACAGCAGTCGGGATGGACTAGAGGAAGTGAAGAGGTGGGGACCGTAAGGTACCTCCTAAAGTTGAAGACAGAGATCCCTTCTGAGAAGGAAATTATGAAACATCGACACAGCTAACCCACCTTAAACTGGAATCTGTATATGGCTGACATTTCCTGATGGAAGAGCCTCGGTGTAGCAGGAGGAAATTAGCATATCTAAACCTGGGGTCCTGCTGTTTCCACCGTAACTTTCTTTGGCAAAAGTGGTAACAGAAGGAGTTAGCTTTCACTGCATCCTCAAGCACAAACATCAAGAATAGTTCACAGGAAAGGGCCTGGACTGGCTGTTCCAGCATCCTTGGCCGGAGTTACCTCCACAGCGGAGACGATGCATCAGACTATCAAAGCTTGGCGACGAGAGCCATTAAGACCGTCCTCGAATTCCCCCCTCTGTGATTCCATCCTCATTTTTAATTGTGCTTCGGCGGTCTGTGTAGCTTTTGCATAGCAAGATAATGAGTGATCGGCCAGTGCAAGGATTTTAGTCCATTGACGTTATTTCTTCTTCATAAATTAGTAATTTGGCATTCTGGTTCATATATCAATATCGTGTGGGTTTTGTAAGTATGACTGAGCAACTAGAGAGGAGTTCTTAACCTGGAAACCAAGGGTGGGCTTCAAGAGACCCATTAAGCCCTAAGATTATGTGCATAAGTGTGTGTGTGTGCCCTTACAGTGTGCATTTATCAAGGAGAGGGGGCGGTAGCTTTCACCAGATTCTCATAGAGTTTAAAGTCTGGATGTACTGGCAAAATGGTATTTCTGGGCTTTTAAAACTGAAGTAACCACAATAAGATAGTGTGCTGTAGCGTGCCGTAAAACAATGCCTGTCAGGCAGGGGTACGCTTTTGTTGTTGTTCTCACTCTAACTATATCTTAAATTGAGGGGATTATTCATAATATGGTTTTGTTTTTCTTTTCACAGAATACCGTGGGAATATTTTCTTGTGCTATTCTTTTATGACACCGTTTTAAATAACTTCGCAGAACCCAATGGCTCAAATTCATCTTATGAGAAATATTTTAAAAGCTTATTCACTAATAACCCCTAAGAGGCTTACTGTTTATGTGAAATGTAGACTCGTTTTATTAATAGATACCCAAGTGTGAGAACTAATTACAATCACTATTATTGACAGCTAATATTTATGACACTCCAGCTCCATACCAGGCAAATGTGCTAACTGCTTTGCATATGAAATTTGGCTGTGAGCTTTACAACAGCCCTGGGAAGTAGATATTATTATTTTCACTAAAAAGCTGAGGAAACTGAGATAGGGAAAAGTCAAAGAACTTACCGAGGTCGCATTGCACTCGGCAGTGGAGCCAAGCTGCCAGGTCCCATGTGTCTGCCCTTCCTCCTCACCATGATGCTCATTGCCTTTATCCTTTAAGCTCCATTTGGACACACTTCAACCTTGAAGCTTTATTCTCACTCAAAGTCATTTCTTCCTTTATGGAAGTCCTCTGGTTCCTCAGCTGGCTGCAGATCACCCCCCTTAGCACCCTTGGAGGATTACCTAACTCAAGGGTAAGCGAACTTTTACTGTAAAGGACTAGATTGTAAATATTTTAGGTGTCACAACCCATATGGTCTCTGGCACAATTACTCCACTCTGCTGCTCACTGTGGCATGAAAGTGGCCATAGACAATTAGTCAATTAGTGAGTGTGGCTGTGTGCCAATAAAATCTTGTTTGTGGACATTGAAATTTGAATTTCACATAACTTTCACATATCGTAAGATTTGTTCTTCTTTTGATTTTTTTCAACCATTTAAAAATAAAATATCCTTAACTTATGATATGCAGCAAAAACAGGTGGCCAACTGGATTTGACCCATAGGCCAAAGTTTGCCGGCTGTTCAGACTGCGTCCTGTGTGTCTGTATTCTCCACAACTACAGAGAACATCCTTGAGCTTAAAAATGGTGTCTTAACCTTTTCTGACTCTCCACAGAGTCTACATGCAGGGCTAGACTCACAATTAAGTGCTCAGCAAACATGTGATTAGTAGTATTGATGTTTTTCACCCTCAGAGCCATATCTAGGTAGAAATAAGTCCATTTCAAACATGTGGCATCTTTATTTTCTTCACCTTTTCCCCTCCCTACTGAATCCTATATCTCTAAAATATCACAGCAACTTTTTGGTTCCGAGTGCCGATAAGTTATACCCACGTGCTTGGTTAGCTTAAAGGTCAGATGACATCCTGGCCAGGGGCCAAGGAATACAGCTGGTGAAAATTCAAGCTGTCACACACTTGTTGCTAGCCTGGATTTCTAGTTCCTTCATCATGAATTATTAGATTGTTTATCATAATGATTTTCTGCATGAACAATCACTTTTAAAACCATAATCCCCAACCAGGAGAGATGTCATGACTCGATGGGCTAAATTTAGGACCATGAGAATCCCGCTGCAGGACTGGCTGCCACGTATCTTCTGTGGGCCTTCATCTGTCAGTGGAGGCTGATCCTGGGCAGAGTGAGGCTGGGCTGATTGTGAACGATTCTGCACATATAGCGGTGATGGTTGTAAGCATCTTATTTACTTTTGCTCAATCATATGAAGCAGTGCCAGGGAATGGTAGTATAAGACAGAGAAATGGGCTGTACTCCATTATGTGTAGAAATGAAAACGTCTGCTTTTAAATTTGCCTTAAGGCCATGTCAACAAGCTATGGAATCAAGCTGATATTTACTACTAAGTACACAGTTAGAAATTATGCAACACATGCCAGTGAGCTTTTTCTTTTATCATCTCAGAATGAAGTTGCTGAAACCAGGAACTGTAATTACGGGATTCTTTTGCTGTCCTGATGTTGGTCAAATGTCACTCCGCTGAGTAGCATAGGAAGATGATTCGTATTGTATTTTTTTAAGAATGGCCCATGACATGGTTTTCAGGATAGAATTTTGCAAATGCTTCTGAGTAACGAGTAAAATTCTAGGTTTTGGAGGAGTCAGCTGTGCTGCAGGGCTTGAATGTTATTCTGATTTATTTCTAAAAGTTTAATTTAAGGTATTTTTTTCTTTTTCACTAGAGTTAGTTTTCACCCACTTTACAAATGCCTTAAAATAATCTGGTGTCGAAAACTCTTCCAACAGCTGCCACCTTGCCTATGGGGTGAGGAGGCTGCTTTCGCAAGGGGAAAGCAACACTCAGCAGGAACAAATGTTTAAAATTTGTTGAAGACAGAAGACAAAGGAAAGCTTTATCACTTACTTGTTAACTGCAGCAAGGAGAAACTTTCCACTTAGAAACCCCTCAACATTCTTCAGCAGATTGATGGCTTACTGCTCCTAAGCAGACAGCAATCACATACATAGTATTTTGTTTGTTAGAGTTCCACCAGTATTTAGTTTTCACATCATTCTAATGTATAGTTTCAAGTCTTACTAGACAATCTGAATTCCACTACATTTCTGTTGGCTCCAACATTCCTTTTAGCTTGATGAGTCTAATTTAAAATGTGTTTGTTGGAGGTCATTAATGTTACTTGTACAATGCTGTCACTGTGTGACATCCATATGAATTTTGGTATATATATCACATTGCATTCAATCAGCTGTGATTAGGCTTAGAAATATTTTAGTAACGATGCAGTGTGAATTTTTCCCATTAACAATAAGTCAGTGGCTTACATGTGATTATGGTCCTGCAAGGTGATTCTTGCTAAAATATCTAAACTTTTGTTTAGTTTTAACTGAATCATTTTTTTTTTTAACGTAAAAAGCTGGAAATTATCAAATGCTGTTTTTTTTTTTCATTGTCAACAGTGATGTCATTTTATGTATGTTCCTAATGCTTATGGAACTCCTCCAAAATAAAGTTATTCAAAGAAAAAAAAAAAAAAAAAAAAGTAAGAGGTGGAAAATAAATTGACTCACAAAAGATGTTCTTTCAAACCTCAAACTGCAATTACCATGGAGAAGGAAGGGGAGGAGGCATTTGGCTTTGTAACTGGAGCCTCAATAATAGGCCAGGGCTCAGAGGTAGCAGCTGCTTCTGCCCCCACATGCTGCCTCATTCCACAAACAGGTCAGGTGGCATCTATGCACACAGAGTTTGTGACATTTGTTGGTGCTTGGAGTGCCTGGATGAAGGGTGCTTGTAGGAATGTTGGCAATTGCTAATTGTTACTATAATAATAATATTGTGGATAGGAGGTCAGTTGACCTTATATAAATATCCTGCTTTGATGTAACAAGCTCCCAAGCACCAGTGGTTGACATAATCTTACGCTCAGCTGTGGTCATTATGCTGTCTCCTCTACTGTAATCCCAAAGAGCAGCTCACATATTTCTCAGTGGGTTAGTCACTGGATCATTAATAAACCAAGAATGTAAGGCTGATGTGGCAGATCTTGTTGCTATTACTATTATGCTGAACATGCTAGTCCATCTCTCCCTCTACCTTCACTGATGGTCTCAGGGTAGAGAAGAAAATATTCTTCCCTAAATTTAAATTCATACTACTTGAAATTTAGAAGTTCATGTACTATTACTATTAAAACATTTAGAGGTGCCGGGCGCGGTGGCTCATGCCTATAATTCTAGCACTTTGGTAGTCTGAGGCTGGCAGATCACCTGAGGCCAGGAGTTCAAGACCAGCCTGGCCATGATGGTGAAACCCCATCTTTAAAAAAAAAAAACCCTTTAGAGGCAAGATGTGGTGGCTCACACCTGTAATCCTAGCACTTTGGTAGTCTGAGGCTGGCAGATCACCTGGGGCCAGGAGTTCAAGACCAGCCTGGCCAACATGGCAAAACCCTGTCTCTAGTAAAAATACAAAAATTAGCCAGCGTGGTGGTGGGCGCCTGTAGTCGCAGCTACTTGGGAGACTGAGGCGGGAGAATTGACTGAACCTGGGAGGTGGAGGTTGCAGTGAGTTGAGATTGCATCATTGCACTCCAGCCTGGGTGACAGAGCAGGAGAAAGAAAGGAAGAGAGAGAGAGACAGAGAGAAAGAGAAAGAGAGAAAGGAAGGAAGGAAAGAGAGAGGGAGGGAGGGAAGGGAGGAAGGAAGAAAGGGAGAGAGAGAGGGAGGGAAGGAAGGAAGGAAAGAGATGGAGGGAGGGAGGAAAGGGAGGAAGGAGGGAAGGAATGGAGGAAGGGAAGGAGGGAAGGAAGAAAGGAAAGAGGGAGGGAGGGAAGAAGGGAGGGAGGAGGGAAAGGAGGGAGGGCAGGAAAGGAGGGAGGGAGGGAAGAAATGGAGGAAGGGGGAAAGGAGGAAGGAAGGGAGGAAGGAAGGAAAGAGGGAGGGAAGGAAGGAAAGAAGGAAGAAAGAGGGAGGAGGGAAGGGAGGGAGGAAGGAAGGAAAGAGTAAGGAAGAAAGGGAGGGAGGAAGGGAGGGAGGAAGGAAGGAAGGAAGGAAGGAAGGAAGGAAGGAAGGAAGGAAACCTTTAGTTAACCTAGAAGTAAAAATGGAAGGGAAGGGAAGAAATATGGTTTGGAGAAGTCTGAGGTTAATTTGATTATTTTTAACAGTTATTGAGCATCCTTTCTGGCCAGACACTGGAGATAGACACGGACAGAGCTGACGAGGAGTCTGCAGGCTGGGAGGGATGCACGGGAGAACTGACAAGGGCCATGAAGAGCCATGTGTGGAGTGATACATGCTCTAAGAACAGCAGAGGCACAAGGGAGAAAAGGACTTTTCTTTCTGGAGGGGAGTGAGCTGGTCAGAAAATCCAGAGCAAAAGACATGAGCTAAGTCTTGAAAAATGGATGCAACGCATCCTCCAAGCTCACAAACTGCCCACATTCCAGGCAGAAGCAGCAGAAATGCCTAAATCCTGTGAGTCTCTGCTGAGGAAGGCTTCTGGCTCCTTTGAATGTCTGTAGCAGTTTTACTGTTGGTGTTGTTTCTCTAGCACTGCCATCCCATTTCCCACCCTACCTATTTCACTGTGCTCTCGCTACCCCCATTGTGAGTAACCTGAGGGCAAAGACTGAGTCTTGTAAAGGAGCATAGTACCTTAAACTTAATAGTTATTCCATTATCACTGGACTTGATTTGAATTGAACTGCCGGGTTTGATTCACTGTGGTCCGGGTACATAGAGATCCATAGTAGATACATTTTTCTGATTTTATTTCTTATTTTTTTGAGATGGAGTTTTACTCTTGTCACCCAGGCTGGAGTGCAGTGGCATGATCTTGGCTCACTGCAACCTCTGCCTCCCAGGTTCAAGCAATTCTCCTGCCTCAGCCTCCCAAGTAGCTGGGATTACAGGTGCACACCACCACGTCCAGCTAATTTTGATATTTTTAGTAGAGACAGGTTTTCACCGTGTTGGCCAGGCTGGTCGCGAACTCCTGACCTCAGGTGATCCACCCACCTCAGCCTCCCAAAGTGCTGAGGTTATGGGCGTAAGCCACCACACCTGGCCCATATTTTTTTTTGAAATTTAGAAGTTATGGAAAAATTGTAGAAATAGTACTTGGAGTTCCAAATACCCCAAGCACTGGTGCTCACCCGGATTACCAATTGTGACCATGCAATCACATCTGCCTTATTCTTCCAATAAACACGCACACGCGTTAAAGTTAGTTTTGTTTTCTCCTGGACCATTTGAGAAAAAGTTACTGACATGATGCCCCCTTACCCTTTAAATCCTTCAGTGTGTATTTCTTGTAAACAAGGACGTTTTCTTACACATTCACATCATCGGTTAACATGGACGATGAACAAATCAGAACCATAACACTGATCCAACTTTACCGCATAATTCACAGACCCCATTCAAATTTCTCCTATTGTTGTAATAATACCTCGTACAGGTACAGGCCTTTTATAGTTACCATTTGTCTTTAATGTCCTTCATTTTGGATCAGTTTCTCAGTTTTTCTTTCTCTTTCACCACCTTGACATTTATTTGAAGTGCGTACTTTGTAGAACGTCCTGTAATGTGGGTGTGTCTGATGTTTCCTCATGAATGATGTGTTTATAGCAAGAACACCTCAGAAGCAATGCCTCTCTCTTCTCAGTGCACCTGTCAGGAGGCATGTAACGCTGAATTGTCCCATTGCTGGTTTTGGTAAAGATGGTGTATCATGGGTCTCTCCAGAGTCACCCCTAAGTATTTGATGAGGAGATGCGTTACGACTTCTGTAATCAGATAGAGCTTTTCTTTCTCCACCATTTATGCATTTCATTTTTAGCAATGTAGATTCTAGATTCCTGTTTTATTCAAAGGGCTAAAAATCAGTAACTATCATTTATTGGAATACTCAAATTGCCCAGACTTGACTATGGGGGGGGGGCTCTTTTAAGGCAGATTTTGTCACCTTTTGGTATGTCCCTCCCATGCTTTGGACATTTCCTTACTTTGTAGTACAAGACGTCCCTGTCTCAGCTTTCATTTTATGTACTTCCACCCTAGAGTGAATCACTTCTCTAAGGAACCGTGGTTCCTTTAAATGGAGAATAATATTTAGAAGCCAAGCCCTGTAAGCTAGGCGTGCTCATTGCTACCGGGTATCTTTCCCTCCAGCCCTCACACCACATAGAACTAGGAAACATATATGTATATATCTATTTACATATTTGTATGAGTGGGTACATGTATGTGTATATATATATCTCTCTGTGTGTATACAGTAGTCCCTCCTTATCTGTGGGAAATGTGTTCCAAGACCCGCAGTAGTTGCCTGAAACCATGAAAAGTACCCATTGTGATTGCTGTTAAACTCACTTCTGTCCGTGTCCTCCATCCAAAAATTTAATGCCTTCTCTGTTGTAACTAAACAATGTGGCTGTAACTTTTGCAGTTTGAGTTGTGATAGCAAAACTAGCAGTTTCTTTTTCCTTTTTCACAATTTCACAGATGGAAGATTCATTGTTACTGTGGATCTCAGCAGTCTCTTCCTACAATTTTCTCTCCTTATTAAGGAGAACTTGCACTTTTTACTTAAAAGCACTTTATAGCTTCTCCTTGGCATACCCCAACTGCCAGCATTGCCACTCTTGTGCTTTGGGGCTACTATCAAGTAAAATGAGGGTTACTTGAACACAAGCACTAAGATACCCGACAGTCAATCTCAAAACCGACACAGCTGCTAAGTGACTAATGGCAGGAGCGTAGCCAGCATGGACATGTGGGACAAAGGGAGGATTGACATCCTAGGCAGCACAGAGCAGGATGGCGCACAGTTTAAAACTTCCAGAATTGTCCATTTAATATTTTTGGATCAAGGTTGACCACAGGTAACCGAAATTGAGGACAGTGAAACCACAGATAAGGGAATATGCACACACACATAAACATCTGCACACACTGGTACCTGTCAATATCTATGTCTATGTCTACATAAAACTATGAGTTCACATTGGTTCCTCTTCTTCCAATCTAATACCACACAGTTTATTCTAGTCATTCCCCTTTCAGTATTTATAATTTCCTTCTGACAGTGAGAAATGTGACTCTCATCACCCTCAATGTATTTACCTCTTGGCTCCATCATCCCTGTATGCCATCAGTCACGGCTGCAATGGCAAAAGCTTGGCCCCTTACCACGGGGACAGGCAAACAGGCAAGTCCCTCTCCCCTACCATGGTGGGGACTGAATGAACAATGACCTTCAGTGATCAGAATGAACAGTCTGAGGGAATTCTGCCCACTTCTGCCACTGCCTGGACTCTGAGAATTGGTGGAGAAGGATCACAAGATTGAGTTTTCCTGTTGTTGCTTAGCAGAGTGAATGTTATTTCTGCTTTGCCATGGCAGTGACCCCTTTAAATGTGGAATTTTTTTCTGTTTGCTCCTCTCTACTTCTCTGATTACTCATGGGACAGTAAAAGGATTAACTGAATCCGTTCAAAGATGTGTCCCGCTCCAAGTTTCTCCCAGGAAGAGTTCATGATAAATATTATATAGCTGTAAAAAGCGGAGCTGGAGGCCAGAGGTCAGCTGATCCCTCCTCACAGCTGCCAGACGGTTGGCTCTTCTAGTACATTCTCAGGACCACCAGCTCACTTCCTAGATACACATCTCTAAGTCATCTTCCACTCCTCTGGCCTCCACCCCACTGCGTCCCCTGCCCCATGTCAAATTGTAACCTTGGAGGCAGCCAGTTCCTTCGCACTGCAGCTGCTGCATCAGTTTCTCCTCGACCGATTTGCTGTGGCCCTTGGGACTGACCCCTTTACAATGTCCTTACTGTTCTTGAGGGCTGGGGAAATCCTCTTCTATGAGCTAAATCCTCCCAACTCATTTAGATGTTTCTTTACAGAATGTTCAAAACCAGACAGTATGTGTCACACCGTGTTCCCCAAATGAAGTTGAAAATCCAATTTATAAGACCAATTTCTGCTCTCTCACAATTTATATCATTAGGGAAAATGGAAAATAATGAAGCCCACAGATTTTCACTCCAGAACTGAGTTTGCTGCAGGGGAGCAAGGAGAGCTGCCTGGCAACACAACGCATCGTTGTGCATAAACTTTGTTTACAGCCAAGGCTGGAGTAAAGGAACAGATGGCAAGAAAATCGGATTTAAGGAAAGGAAGGATGTGCCTGCATCTGGGAGCTCGGTAAATCTCCTGGCTTCTGGTGTGCACACAAGGGTGACGTCTAGCTACGCCGGCAGTCACGTCCCAGTTTACTGTTGATTTTTGCCTGTTTGGATCTGCCTCTGAGGATGGTTAACACATCCTATTACAAGCATTTATCTCATCCCTCCCATAGGAAATGTGTTTTCCCAGGGATTCGTATGTTCCCTGACCTTTTATGGAAAGCAGTTTCTTGATTATCCATGTGATTATGTATCTAAAATTTCGAGAATATTTAAGCTGTTAATCCTGCTTATCTGTGGGAGATAGGATTATATTTCTATGATCTTGGAAATATTTACAATGAGTGTGTATAATAAGGAGAAATAAACATAAACATTTATGCTTGACACATTCATAAGCATGCTTGCACACACAATAAAGCTTCATGCTTTATTGCCTCTCTTTGGTGCTTTTCTCTGAAGGCAAAATAATTTTAAGCGGCTGATTCTCCCCATATATAAAATAGCTATTATCAAGGCTCACAGTAAAGCTGCCCAAGGCTTGCTTACCCCGCCCTCCTGAAGGAAAGTGTAAGTTACTTTTAGGGTGAGATACACATCTGCTCCCTTGGGAAGGTAAAGCGAGAAAACATATACATTTTATCCCAATGATGTAAACTTGCACTTAACAGCCCCAGCTGTTCAATGCTGGCAACGAGTTATAAGCATTTTTATTTCAAAATAACCCCGTATACATTTATAGGCATTCTAGAACCTTCATAGCTACTCATAATCAATCCCCTACAGAAACACACACCAAGCCAAGAAACTCCAGCTCGCTCCTACATGCTAGCAACCCGTCACTCCCGAGCAACATCCAGTCTGTTGAAAGTCACTTCTTCACATTCATCCCGAGCTGAAGATGAAATTACTTAAGCAAAAATACCATATATTATAAAAATAGTTCTTTACAAAATATTCACCAGATAAAAAGCAAAGCATCTTCTAGGATTGACTGGCAACCACCACTGGTTTAAGTAGCACTATTAGAACTGGTTTGACCTGACTCATTGCCTCCTGGTCTGTGCCAGGCCACTTGCAGCTGTTAGGCATAAGAGGGATTCTTTCGGTGGCACACAGTTTGCCCTCTTCAAATAAACTCTCTGGGTGTACCTCCCCAGCCCCCTGGAGTGCATCTGGGGCCACACTCTGGAACTGTCAGGCAGCCCCAGTGGCCCATGGCCAGTGCAGTCCCCTTCAGCAACCTCTAGAAAGGTAACTTTGGGTTCAGAGGTCTATGGCCTGCTGGTACTCCCAAATATCTCATATTGCTTGGGTTCTGGCTTCCTCAACCTACTGGCAGAGGGCACAGAGGGGCTTGGTACAAAGGCCAAGCTGGGCATAGGGCACTTAGTGACAATGTATCACTCTTTGTTGAGTCATGTTCTTTTACTTGACATAGCCTCCAAGTTGGCCACCACCTTAGATGCTCTACCTTCAACTCACTGCAGTAACTAAGTCGAGAAAAGTCCTACCAAGAAATTCCAGAAGAATCCACTATGACAATTCACAAATGATCCCTGTATACCCTAGGTGATTCCCGGTAGGGCAGTGGAAGAATTCAGTGCAGGGACAAGGAGCCAAGGCTGTGACCAATCCATTTAAGTATCTTTAATTTCTGATGTTTGGGGGTCCCACTGGCTTCAGGAATGTTGCGGTTCTTGAGTCTGGTGTGCCAGGAACCACTAATAGATGTGCAGCTGTAGCTTTAACCAACCGCAGCCACCATCCAGGAGGCAACCCATCTATTTCGTTCTTTGGTATCCTTTTCTTGACCGATGCAAATATACCCTTGGTTCTGTGGGGGTGCATAAGGATCACCTAGGATGCTTTTTCAAAATGCAGACTCCTGGGTCTCCCTTGCCTCAACCTTCTAGGTTCAATAGGTCCAGGGTAGGACCTGAGAGCAACAGGTTCCACAAGTGAATCTGATGATGGTGGACTTGGGGAAAAGGCCCTAGATAGTAACCTTTGTCTTCTTGTTTTTTCACTGAACACAATCCCCCTTCCCACTTGTTTTAATTACCTGTGATAGGTGATAGCTTTAATTATCACCTCTATGTCAAGGATTTCTGAGTCTCTATACCTACAGCCCCAACCTCTCTATTGAATGCTAGGTTTAAATTTCCATCAGCCAGCAGATAAATCTCCTGTAAGATACCATGGATAATTTCAGAAACACTTTCAAAATATAACTATGAGAACTTTTTCCTGCTAAAACACTTGAAATTAGTTGCTACTCTTTGAGGTCTGCATAGGTAATAAAAGGCCAGTGTTGATCAAAACATGAAATCCACTCAGGGTAAAGAAACATTTTGTTTAAATTTTTTGTAAAGTAAAAAAAAAGAAAAAGAAAAGAAAAAGAAAAAAATGTTGCTAATGGCTGAGTAACCCATAATACTCAGACCAGAAAGCAGTTTGCTTCCACAGTCTGTGAGTTTTAAACTAGTGTCGCCTCTTCTGCTGCCGATGTGAACAGTAATGCAAATATTTCACCCACTTTTTGCCTTGTTTCCCTAAGACAACTAACAGCTCTGTAAAGGCAGTGTTTGATAACTGTGAATGCATATTGTCTGGGCATGTGATTCTTTGTTGCTTTTCAAATCAAGGTGGCAAAGATTCCAACTTGGGAATCTGAGCTGTATTCACGTGAAGATGCAGCTCTGTAGTACTTGGGCTCCTTTCGTAGGGAGCAGAAGTCCACTCAGTTTATCTCAGGTGTTGGAGGTTATCGTAAGGCTGCATTGCAAAGTGAGGAAACAGGTGTCATAGCCGCGGAGGAGAGCTGGACGTCTTCAGAGTTGGACTGTGACAGCTCTTGCAATAATGGCTCTTGCAAACTAGAGCAGAGGGACATCCCAAGTTTAAGCAGAGAGAGCAAATTTACCCTTCCTCTGCCTCTTCCACGGGCCAACCACAGCTTTGAGTGCTGCCTGTGCTCACTCAGTCTTCACAACAGCTGTATAAGAGTGGGACTGTCATTATCCCGGCTTTGCATTGAGGAAATCGGGGCATGGAGCAGTAAAGGAATGCATCCCCCCGCCAGTCTGGCTCCAGAGCCCACGTTCTTTCTCACTATGTGATGAAGCAGCTCTGTTGGTTGTACTCCAGAGACAGACCACCTGGGGTCCCTCGTGGAGGTGACTCCGCAACTCCTACTTGGCTTTTCCTGATCATGCTGCTGCCAACTGTCTCCATGTCCTCTTCCTGAAGGTCTTCACTCACTCATTTCCTCTGAACGCGTGTTTCCAGTGCACTTTCCTGATAGTGGCGAGCAGCACGTATTTGGCAGGTACCAGAGGCAGCATTGGTGCCTGTGATAATTCATTTTAGGGACCAACTTGACTGGCCTGAGACTCCTAGATAGCTGGCAAAACATATTTTGGGGTGTGTCGGTGAAGATGTTTCAGAGAGATTAGCATTAGAATTGTTAGCCTGAGTAAAGATCTGCCCTCCCTAGTGTGGGTGGGCAATATCCAATCCATTAAGGGTCCGAATAGAATACAACGGCAGAGGAAGGGTAAATTTGCTCTCTCTGCTTAAACTTGGGATGTCCCTCTGCTCTTGCCCTGGCCCTTGCCATCAGCCCTGCTGGCTTTCTCGTCCTTGGACTTGGACTGGGACTTTGCACCGTTGCTCCCTGGATTCTTAGGCCTTCAGGTTTGGACTGGAACCAAACCACACCATCATCTTTCTTGGGCCTCCTGCTTGCAAATGGCAGATCGTGGGACTCCTCAGCTTCTACTATCATGGGAGTCAATCCCTCACAATAAATTTCTTTCCATATCTCTATGAATCCTGTTGGTTCTGTTTCTCTGGAGAATGCCAACCAATACAGTACCTTTTGGGGGGTGTATAGAATTTGTGGCATCACTGAAGCTGATAGATACATGGCGAGATCACTAGAGCATGGCAACACAGAAGAGAAAACCACCAGCCAGTTTGCAAAGAGCAAAAGCAAACACTCTCTCATAGCCACCACTGGGAAGGCAGAAGGGCCATCCCCGGGGGCTCCTAGAACCAGGTGGGGAGAAATTTGAAGGGGCTGAAAATACTAAATGGAAGGTGGGGGATATAGAGAACCAAAGAAATGTTGCTTTTTACTATTTTGGCTTCAGTTTTTAATTAATTTATTATTTTTTGAGACAGAGTCTCTCTGTGTTGCCCAGGCTGGTGTGCAGTGGTGTGATGTTGGCTCACTGCAACCTCCACCTCCCAGGTTCAAGCTATTCTCCTGCCTCAGCCTCCCAAGTAGCTGGGATTACAGGCACATGCCGGGACAGCCAGCTAATATTGGTATTTTTAGTAGTACAAAGTTTTACCATGTTGGCCAAGCTGGTTTCAAACTCCTGACCTCAAGAGATCCACCCACCTCAGCCTCCCAAAGTACTGGGATTACAGGCACGAACTGCCATGCTCGGCCTATTTATTTTTTAATTGAAAAATTGCATACTTTTTACTATTGTTTTATTCTCATTTTTCTTTCCAGGCTGGTATGTTTACTTAAACATGGATTGCATATTCACAGCTCTCATAAATACAGCCCTCGAGCACCCCCCGTTTCAATGTTCATTATGTTTTTATTTGGTTTATTTTTCTTTCCTTACTACATCAAGACGAGGGTCTAAATCAATACCACCTTCTCCACAAAGCACTGCCCTTATAACCCTGCAGAGTTACTGAGACCCTAGTATGCGTCAAGTTCTATTCTAAGCGCTGAAGATACAACAGTGAATAAAAGAGACAAGGTCCCTGCTGTCACATTTGGATTGAAACATGCACCACCAGTGGGAAGGTGCCTCGGAGAGCATCTAGTGTAGACCTCACCCAAGGCAGGGGTCCTCCCCACTCAGCAGCCGACAGCCGGCCTCTGCTACTCATTTCCAGTGACAGGGCATTCTATCAGTAATCAGCAGTAATGCAGAGAAAGCTCTTGCCTAAATGTTGTCAAAAATCTCTTCTCCTGCTTTATTTATTGACCTTGGTTTCACCTTCTGGAGCTAGACATCAATTGAATTTCCTTTCATCTGACAGCCCTTCAAATATTGGTCCATCTACATGCTCCTCATCCTCACACCTGCTCACTCCTATCTCTCTGTCATCCTTCCTGTTCTCTACCAAGCACAGGTCAACTTCCTTCCCTTATCCCTCCCCAGTCCCTGCCTTCCCTCCTCTCAGCCTCCTGATCAGACACTTTTGCTCCCTCCCCAGTCCCTGCCTTCCCTTCTCTCAGCCTCGTGATCTGACACTTCTGCACTTCTCTAACTTAGTCTTGATCACTTCTTCAGTCTATGTCTTCCTCTTCCTCCCACTGCCATCTTAGCACCCAACTCTAAGCCTATTGTTTCAAGCTCTGTGCTTGTTTATTGTGTTAGTTTTTTGCATCCTGGGCAATTGGAACTGGACAGATCACAGCAAGTAGTAATTGCATGGAGTTGGCCAGTCTGCTCTTTCTTTTGAGGTTGGCTTTGCCTTTGACTGGGTCTATTATCTGTTTAAATATAGATTATTATCATGCAGAATTATTTAAGAATCTGGGTCAGGGAATCCATATGTAGTCATTCTTCTGACTACTAAAATAAAATTTAATAAGACATATCTACCAGCAAACCCTTCTACAAAGAGCAAGCAGAGAATGCATAAATGAATGAATGGACAGAGGTTTTCCTGTCCAGAAGTCTTAGAACCAGTGTTGTCCATTTTTAGTTTGTTCCCATTCATACCAAAAGATAAATAAGGCGAGGCACAGTGGCTCACACCTGTCATCCCAGCACTTTGCGGGGCCGAGGTGGGCGGATCACCTGAGGTCAGGAGTTTGACCAGCCTGGCCAAGATGGCAAAACCCTGTCTCTACTAAAAATACAAAGGTTAGCCAGATGTGGTGGCAGGTGCCTGTAATCCCAGCTACTCGGGAGGCCAAGGCAAGAGAATTGCATGAGCCTGGGAGGTGGAGGTTACAGTGAGCTGAGATTGTGCACCTCAGCCAGGGAGATAGAGCAAAACTCTGTCTCAAAAAAAAAGATAAATAAGATGAATGGGTTTTCAAATCAAAGTAACTAAGTTTCAGTCACTACCATTGCTAGTTTATTTATATTTAATAAATATATAATCCCATCACACTGTGCAACATAATTAGCAAGTATTTATGCTGTTGAATTGTGACCCAGTTTTCTGAAGACATCTGTTTTCTAAAAGGATTTTTTCAAACTGAGATTAAAAGGCACTACTTAAGTAGGGTTGCCAGAGAGAACGCAGGACACTCACTTAAGTTTGAATTTCAGATAAATAGTAAATAATTTTTCAGCATAAGTATGTCTTAGACATGCAAAGGACATATTTTACTAAGAAATTATTCATTGTTTATCTGAAATTCAAACTTAATTGGGCATCTTGTGTTTTTCTTTCTTTCTTTCTTTTTTCTAAATCTGACAACCCATCCTCCACCCCATTTACTTATTTTTCTTTCTTTTCATAAAAAAGACTCAGATTTCCATTCTCCCTGGTGTAATGGCCTCACTTCTCTTTCAAATTGTTTTTAGATTATTTTTCTTCTTTGACAGTATTGAACAGGTGTGTCACCTTTGTTGATTTCTATTGTGTGATTTTAAAATGTATATAAGGGCTGAGCACAGTGGCTCATTCCTGTAATCCCAGCACTTTGGGAGGCTGAGGCAGGCGATCACCTGAGGTCAGGAGTTTGAGACCAGACTAGCCATCATAGTGAAAACCCCATCTCTACTAAAAATCCGAAAAAACGCACAAAATTACCTGGGTATGGTAGCACACACCTGTAATCCCAACTACTTGGGAGGCTGAGGCAGGAGAATCGCTTGAATCTGGGAGCTGGAGGTTATAGTGAGCCGAGATGGTGCCACTGCACTCCAGCATGGGTGACAGAGTGAGACTTTGTCTTAAAAAAATATATATAAATAAAAAGTATATAAGATAAATTGCTGGCAAAATCAGCTTAAGTAACCTCTGAACTGATGACTAATAGTTAACAGTTGCAAACAGGTGAAACCAGTCTCTGTGCAAATAATGCAAATTCAAGCGCCATTCTGGGTGGAGATCTGTGACAGTAAAACACAATTTCTTGTCAACACAAAGGAATTTGCTTAATGTTATCTCCTGTGATCTAAAGGCCTTGGATATTAAACATGTGTCTATTTTTCAACTGAGAACTGGATTTATTTTCTTTCTTTTTTTTTTTTTTGAGACGGAGTTTCGCTCTTGTTACCCAGGCTGGTGTGCAATGGCGCAATCTCGGCTCACTGCAACCTCCACCTCCTGGGTTCAGGCAATTCTCCTGCCTCAGCCTCCTGAGTAGCTGGGATTACAGGCATGTGCCACCATGCCCAGCTAATTTTTTGTATTTTTAGTAGAGATGGGGTTTCACCTGTGTTGACCAGGATGGTCTCGATCTCTTGACTTTGTGATCCACCCGCCTCGGCCTCCCAAAGTGCTGGGATTACAGGCGTGAGCCACCGCGCCCGGCCTCTTTTTTTTTTAAATACTCCTTCATTTCCCTTTCACCCCATAAGCTCTTGAGACCATTCACGAAGGTCAGCAGAGAATAATCGCTGAGCGCTCTGGGACATCACATACATCAAAGGGCCGCATCTTTACTAGGCTGAAGAGTGCAAAGCTGAGACGTGTCAGAGTACCACCTCCTCCTAGCCAGCAAGGCAAGTTACCACCATGGAGTCATGCAAGCTACTGCACTGGCCATAGGATTGATCTATTTCATTATTTTTTATGGATCTCAGTAGGCAAATGTGTCCAATAGTAAACGCAGGGGAAAAAAGACACATTATTCTTGTTGAGAGTAGGGTGCAACAATGTCCATAATTGTTAGGTATTTATTGTCAGCATATTAGACAAGGCAAGCTCGTTTAATGTGCGATCATATGCTTTACCTCTCAAAATGACAAACTGTGCAGTAAATTGTTACCTATGTTTAACAAAATACTACCGAGAATAATTTACTTAAACATGGATACTTAGAGATGTTTTTAAAAAAAATAGTAGAGCAAATATTAAGATTTTCCTGAGCTTCAAAGAACAAACTTGAGATCCAGTGAGATTTCAGTTCTCAGGATTTCATATACAGTACACAAAAATGCTCCCAGAAATTTTTCGGAATACAGACTACTCCTCCTCCTGTGCCCCGTTTCCAGAGATTCTGTTTTAGCGGCTGCATAGCATTGTGGTTGGGAGCGTGGAACTAGACTCATCTGCCCCTTTGCTGCCTATGGAACGCTTTCATGTCTGTTTCCTCATCTGTAAATTGGTGATAATATGACTATTGCAAGGAGTCATTCTGAGAATTAAGAGTTGCCATTTGCAAAGCGCTTAATAGATAACCCATGTACATATGTGTGTGTGTGTGTGTATATATATATATATATATATATTTTTTTTTTTTTTTAAGCAGCACTCCAGGTGACTGAGATGCCGGCAATCCTCAGTCCGTAATTTAATAAACACTGCAGTGTGGCCTCAGGCTGGCTGTTGACTCAGTTTAGGCTGGGCATAAATCAGTTAATCTCTCTGTGCATCAGTTCACTGCCAGTAAAGTAAGTCTGAGAATTCTTAACTAACTCAAAGATATAACCCTTGAGAAAGGAAGTAGCCACATTTCCCTCAATAGCCTGGCAGTATACACTCCTTGCTCTAGGAAATGCACGGGGTAAACAGGGACTGTGCCGAGACTACACACCAATAAAACACTTTGGACCTTTAACCCTGCTCTCGTGGAGAAATACGAGTGGTCTCGGGAAGTCTGCAGCCTTGGTTTTCCTAAGTCTGGTGCACATGAAACCATTAGCCCACCACACAACACCATGGATGTGTCCAAGTATGTGGGATACCTCAAGGGCCACGTGTTTGGAGTTTCCTTTCTAGCTCCTCCTTCCTAATGTCTAAATACTGGTGGGCTCTGGGGTTCTGGCCTCTTCTCAATTTACATTCTCATCCCTAAGCTTAAATGAATCTCCAGCTTGTATCTCTAGTCAGACCACTCCTTGGGCTTCAAACTCTTACATATCCCACTGTTTACTCAATACCTACACTTGGATGTCTCAAGGGCTCTCAAACTTCACATGTCCAAAGGGAAATTCTTGTTTCCAGATTCAATAGCCCCATGCAAATCTGCATTCACTTCCTTCCCCAAGCTTTCCCCGCCAGGGCATGGCAACATCATCTATCCAGGTACTTAAACCTAACTTTAAGAAGTTGCTCTGTTTTGTTTTTGAGACAGTGTCTCGCCGTGTCGCCCAGGCTGGAGTGCAATGGCGAAATCTGGGCTCACTGCAACCTCCGCCTCGTGGGTTCAAGCCATTCTCCTGCCTCAGGCTCTTGAGTAGCTGGGATTACAGGCACCCGCCACCACACATGGCAAATTGTTGTATTTTTAGTAGAGATGGGGTTTCACCATGTCGGCCAGGCTGGTCTCAAACTCCTTACCTCAGGTTTTCTGCCCGCCTCAGCCTCTCCAAGTGCTGGGATTATAGGCATGAGTCACCGCACCCAGCCAGTTTATTTATGGCTGATTTCTTCTCATAATTTAAGTCTCTCCACCAATGCAAATGTCTCCTCCTCAAAGAGGCCTTTCCCTGTATCACCACATGGAAAAAGCTCTCACTCCTCTGGTTGCACACTAGCCGTTACTCTGCCGTCTAATTTTTTTCTCACAGCACTTGTGTCAGTCTGTTATACTGCTTACCAATTTACTGCCCGACTGTCTGCCGCGCTAGAATAAAATCTCCAGGAGGACAAAGACTGTCTTACTCACCATGGCATCCTGAGTTCTAGCATGGTCACTAACTGTATCAGGCTGTTCTTGTGTTGCTATAAAGAAATACATGAGACTAGGCAATTTATAAGAAAAGCGGTTTAATTGGCTCACGGTTCTGCAGCCTTTACAGGAAGTATGGTGCTGGCGTTGCTTGGTTTCAAGGAGGCCTCGGGAAGCTCACAATCACAGCAGAAGGTGAAGGGGGAGCAGGTCCAAGAGAGAGAGTGGGGGAGTTGCCACACACTCTTAAATGACCAGATCACTCACTCCCTATCATGAAGACAGCACCAATCCATAAGGGATCTGCCCACATGACCCAAACACCTCCCACCAGGCCCCACCTTCAGCAATGGGGAATACCACCCACCATGAGAGTTAGACAGGGAAAATAGCCAAACCATATCACTAATAGTGGGTTCTTGGTGAATATTTGTGGCAAGAATGAAAGGACAAATGAGAAATGCATATCAACTATTAATAGCAAAGGGGTTTTGGGAATCAGAAGAATAGTGAGTGTTAGTACACTCAAAACAAAACAAAGTGAAGCCAAGATTCTATGCGGGGCTTGCAGGGCTGGAAAGATGTGAGTAGGTGAAAAAAAGAAGAAAAGGCATAGCATAAGTTAGGTGGGGAAACCACAAGATTTGTGTGGCAATAAAAACAAACTGATCCAGTAGAGGCAGAGAGAAAATGACAGATGCAAAAAGGAACTGAGTTTGAATAGGTTAAAAAGGGTCAGATCAAAGCAAATGTTGAATGTGTCACATAGAGGAGTTACTTGATGGGGACGTGACTTTTTCCAGCGGGGCGGCAAGGTGTCAAGGATGAGTGTGGTGTCATGTCGTGATTGAAGCTGGGAATAAAGGAATGTTCTGCTGCCGCCAAAATACTCAGGCAAAGTACCATGGGAACAGACAAAGGGCACTACAATTCGATTTCCCCACAGCCTAACTAGAAATTCCAAGGAGAAGCCCCTTTGCTCTTAGAAAAGTCTCAGAAGCTCATTCTCAGCAAACTGACACAAGAACAGAAAATGAAATACCACATATTCTCACTCATAGGCGGGTGAGGAAAAATGAGAACACATGGACACAGGGAAGGGGGTCTACTACACACTGGGGTCTATTGGGGAGAATAGGGGAGGGACAGTGGCGGGGGAGCTGGGGAGGGATAGCCTGGGGAGAAATGCCAAATGTGGGTGAAGGGGAGGAAGGCAGCAAAACACACTGCCATGTGTGTACCTATGCAACTATCTTGCACGTTCTGCACGTGTACCCCAAAACCTAAAATGCAATTAAAAAGAAAAGAAAAGTCTCAGAAGCTTAGAGGTCACGGCAGAACCTGAGAATGGGCCCAGCCAGGAGGACCTCACATACTCACTGGTTAGAAATAATTGTTTGCGAGCTGCCATCTTGCGTCCCCGCGTGTGTGAGCCTAATCTCAGCTGGTCCACCCGAGACCCCCTGAGCACCAACCCTAGTCCCCCGCGCGACCCCTTATCCGCTCCGACAAGATGAAAGAAACAATCATGAACCAGGAAAAACTCGCCAAACTGCAGGCACAAGTGCGCATTGGTGGGAAAGGAACTGCTCGCAGAAAGAAGAAGGTGGTTCATAGAACAGCCACAGCAGATGATAAAAAACTTCAGTTCTCCTTAAAGAAGTTAGGGGTGAACAATATCTCTGGTATTGAAGAGGTGAATATGTTTACAAACCAAGGAACAGTGATCCACTTTAACAACCCTAAAGTTCAGGCATCTCTGGCAGCAAACACTTTCACCATTACAGGCCATGCTGAGACAAAGCAGCTGACAGAAATGCTACCCAGCATCTTAAACCAGCTTGGGGCAGACAGTCTGACTAGTTTAAGGAGACTGGCTGAAGCTCTGCCCAAACAATCTGTGGATGGAAAAGCACCACTTGCTACTGGAGAGGAGGATGATGATGAAGTTCCAGATCTTGTGGAGAATTTTGATGAGGCTTCCAAGAATGAGGCAAACTGAATTGAGTCAACTTCTGAAGATAAAACTTGAAGAAGTTACTGGGAGCTGCTATTTTATATTATGACTGCTTTTTAAGAAATTTTTGTTTATGGATCTGATAAAATCTAGATCTCTAATATTTTTAAGCCCAAGCCCCTTGGACACTGCAGCTCTTTTCAGTTTTTTGCTTATACACAATTCATTCTTTGCAGCTAATTAAGCCGAAGAAGCCTGGGAATCAAGTTTGAAACCAAGGTTAATAAAGTTCTTTGCCTAGTAAAAAAAAAAAAAAAAAAAAAAAAAAAAAAAAAAAGAAATAATTGTTTGCTGCTACAGAATCCTGTAAGTATTGGTTCTGGGGTGAACCAATGGGACTGGGGCTTTCTGAAAGCACATTGGAGATATTGTTGGAAAAATGGTCTATTTTTAATCACCAAAAAATGATCACAATTGAATTTCAAGTAAATCGCCTCCTTAGTTTACTGTAGCTGTCTTAAAAACATCCTTGCTTTTGGAAGTGGAATATTCATTGTGATTCAAAGTGATACTTCGTAGCCTTGCTCTAATGATGCACACACATGACCTTTTGAGGAATCCAGATGTTGCTGATGTTCCAGCTGTGTAAAATTGATTTACTGTGACTAGAAGCTGTAAATGACCCAGTTAAGCACAGCAAAACCCAAAGGAGTCACTCATTTTTTTCCATTAAGATCAAGTGACTAATTGGATGCTTAAACCTGTTATAGTTCCCTGGCTTCCACCTCTCCTCAAAGATGAGAAAGGCATCTCATTATGCAGCACCAAAGCGACATTTTAAAGAGTGCTTCAGCATTGACTTTATTCCCAAGCTTGCAACTAGGCCATTTACTGCATTTGAAGAAAGAAAATGCTTCCGTTGTGCCTCTTACTGTGTCATACACTGAAGCATCACCATGGGCGACGGGAACACCAAGCCGTGCTATCTTCCTCCACGCTGACCTCAGTACCCCTCGTATTTTCTGAGGTACTAGGAAGATTTACATCTAGCAGCTGTTACATCCCTGGGTACCCACCTCTTTGCTGGGTGCTCAGTGAATCTTCACATGTGAAGGAGATAACGTCACGCCCATGTTACATATGAAGAAAGTAAACTTCAGAGAACATTTACCCTCCACAGTCTGTGTGTTTCAGTTAAGTAATATACTGACTTGTGCGGCTCTCATTTCTGGACTCCAAACTTTTGCAGTAAGAATAGCTTTGCCCGCTGGGCATGATGGTTCACGCCTGTAATCCCAGCACTTTGGGTGGCTGAGGTAGGCGGATCACTCGAAGTCAGGAATTTGAGACCAGTCTGGCCAGCATGGTGAAAACCTGTCTCTACTAAAAGTACAAAAATTAGACCAGCATGGTGGTGCATGCCTATGTTCCCAGCTACTAGGGAGACTCAGGCACGAGAATCGCTTGAACCCAGGAGATGGAGGTTGCAGTGAGCCAAGATCATGCCCCTGCACTCCAGCCTGGGTGACAGAGTGAGACTAGGACACACACACACACACACACACACACACACACACACACACACACTAATAGCTCTGCCTAGTCACAAAGGGGTAGAACCCTTTGTAAAAAAGAATTGCTGTGTAACTTAGAAATGGCTAACTCTCACTTATTTCGAGAAAAAACAGAGAAAATTCCAGGACAACAAAAGAATATGCAAAGGAACAAAACAAATGATCCCCTTCTCCTCTGGACAGAGGCCACATCTTCTTTGTCACTGTATCCACAGTGCCTAGAATAAAGAGGAAATTGAGATAGTTCTGTGGGGCAAGTGAATTTGTATGGTGACTTTCAGACCCGGCATTATGGAGTCTGGACTAAAAGATTCCTTCAGAGTCACTCTGGACCAGATCCGCTGCTTCTGGGCACGTTTCCATCCAAAGTAAGCAACAGAAGGATCTGATCTCCCTCCCTAAGGCCTAGAACACAATACAGATAGACAATAGGAACCGCAAAGTGGGTTTAAAATAAAATAAACACAATCCACATTGCATTTTTGTCTTCTTTTCTTGTCTTCTCTAGTGTGTGTGTGTGTGTGTGTGTGTGTGTGTGTGTGTGTAACAGGAATGTGTTGCTGGGAGAATTCCTGGATGTTTCCTACAAGCAGATGGCAATGTTCTCTTAGTCTCATAGGAACCAGACAGAGAAGGGGATGGTGGAAAAAGGACTGATAGGAACAGGAGACAAAGCACATCTGGCCAATCAGTCACGCGCTAGTTCTAAAGACTTTTGCAAACAACAGTATTATTGAGAATTACTTAACATGATTATGACACTATCATTATAATCAGGGAGTGGGCTGGTGAGAGATTTCATCTTCGTTCATTATTTCAACAACTATTTGGTCAGTGCCTAGCAGTCAAGCACTGGGCCAGTTTGTTTTATAAAGATGAACAACCTTAAAATTTTCTCCAAAACTGCAATGAAATCTTGTCTCCTCCAATTCTACTGAACTTTCATATACACAGTTTCTATTCCCTGCCCCCTACCCAACATTTCCAAGGTGAATCAAGCATGGGTCATAATGCTTGGTATTATGGGGAGATTTGGTATTTTGCTTTTTCTCCCCACCACAGTCACCACACCAACTCCCTAAACCACACCTAGTGCTCTGACCATAGTATTTTAGTTGGACTAGACTGGCCGAGCCAGACACTTAGGTCACATGGCTGCAGCTCTCCTATGCAAAGGTTGTCATGCTCCGTACCTCATGACCCCACAACTGCCCGGCCCAGAGGAAGATGACAGCCGCAGCCAACACAAACACACGCACACAAGAGGAAGCAGAAACTCTAAGAAAACAGAAGCTATGAGCAAGCTGAAGACAAGAGGAAGAGAGGACAGGATGGAGAAATTAGTTGGTAGCAGCAGAAGCCGAGAGTAGTTGAGAAACCGAAAGAGCAGAACACTAGAAACAGGCGTAGCTGCCAGCTTCTGTTCATAGGGACAAGGTACCCAAGTAAGCTGTGATGAATCGTGCGTTGTCCTCCCTTCCCCTGATGACATTGCAAGCTCTGTGTGGACCAACTTTTCATAGATTCTTCTTTCTCCCTAGGCCTGTATATCATAAATCACATTTCTCTCTTGCATCCTTTCTCTTGTACTTAAAAAAAACTTACAGAAAAGTTGCAAGAATATTGCAGAGAACTCATACCCTTTACCCAGATTCACCAATTTTTAACATTTTGCCACATTTCCTTCCTTTTTCTCTTTCTTGTGTTTTTTCTGAAGGATTTGAGACTAGGATGTATATATCACTACTTTTTCTCTTAATATTTCAGTGTGTATTTCCTGAGATTTTTTTTTTACACAGTCATAGTACATAGATCCAATTCAGGAAGTTTTACATCGATAATGATGCTTCAATATTGAACTCCACATTTCTACACCAATGTTCATAGCAGCACTATTCACAACAGCCAAAAGGTGCAAACGACCCAAATGTTCATCGTGCCACTGCACTCTAGCCTGGACGACAGAGTGATATTTCATCTCAAAAAAAAAAATAAAGAAAAGAAAACATGTGGTATGTACATACAATGGAAAATGATTCAGCCTTAAAAAGGAATGAAATTCTGGCACAAGCTGTAACATAAATAGACCTTGAAAATATTATGCTAAGTGAAATAAACTGGATACAAAAGGACAAATACTGTTTGATTCCACCTACATGAGATACCTAGAATAGGCAAACTCCTAGAGACAGAAAGTAGAATGGTGGCGTCCGGGCACTGGGAGGAGAAAACGGGGAGTTACTATTTGATGAATACAGAGTTTATGTATGGAAAGATAAAAACATTCTGTCCCATGTGACAGCTAGAAAAAAAACATTCTAGAGATGGAAAAATAAACCTGTTTGCCCAGACCTTCTCCATTTTAGCACTGAAAGTCCTACATCCTGCAGGACTACCCAGCCCTCGGTGAATGGGACCGTTGGTCACCCTACTCTTCAGCCTCCTTTAATCTGGAACAGTTCTCAGCCTTTCAATGTTATATCTTTCATAACATTGCCATTTTTAAAGAAATCAAGTCAGATACTTTACCCAACATCCCTCAGTTTGATGTTACCTGATATTCTCCCAGGTTATGTATTTCTGGTTGGAATACTGCATTAGTGATGTTGTGTCCTTTTTGAAGTATCACAATTGGAGGCACAGATGTCCATCTACTCTGCATTGATAATGTCAATTCTTATGATGATCGAGTTGTGGTCTAGTTTCATAATCACGTACTTATGATTTTCTTCCACATATGTGCTTATAATAAACTTCTGTTGCCTGAAAGAGCGTAAGCAGAAGCTCAATAAATTATAGGAAACACCTGATAGCATCCTTGCACTTGACAAAAGAAAGCGTTTCAAAATCCCTTTTCCGTTGTCATTGCAGAGTGTAATAAACTACTGCATTCCTCACCTCTTCTGTCCTTGCCCACTTTAGGTTTGGAGGGGAAAGAATTTTCAAAATGCATATATTTCTATGTAATTCTTTCTTTTATTAAAACATCACATTGTTAGTGAAAAAAGCATGGCTTTCTGTTTCAATTATGTGTCCTGACACTTACTCTCAAAGAGACTATTGTCTGGGGAAAGCTCACTATGTGCAGCGAGGACCTTCACACTTTTTAATTGACAGCCCCGACTGCCATCAGTGTTTGTTGTATATTTAGTTGTCATATAGATCAGTTCGAAATAACACGTTTTCTTTATTAATTACTCAGTCGGGTAACCAGTTGATAGGCTTTGGCTGTGTCCTCATTCAAATCTCAACTTCGAGTGTATCTTCCAGAATTCCCACGTGTAATGGGAGGGACCCAGGGGGAGGTAGTTGAATCACGGGACTGCTCTTTCCCATGCTATTCTCGTGATAGTGAATAAGTCTCACGAGATCTGATGGGTGTATCGGAGTTTCCACATCTGCTTCTTGCTCTTTTCTCTCTTGCTGCTGCCACGGAAGAAGTGCCTTTCACCTCCCACCATAATTCTGAGGCCTCCCCAGCCATGTGGAACTGTAAGTCCAATTAAATCTCTTTTTATTCCCAGTTTTGGGTATGTCTTTATCAGCAGCATGAAAACGAACTACTAATACGCCAGTGAACTCTCCAAGTTCACTAAGCGTCTTTGAACGTGGGACTTGGGAGGTGGGAGATAAGCGAGGATCTCTGGACTATTTGAAAGATTTGGAAGCCTTCAGATGCAGGGCACACTGTGCCGCAGGACCTAACCATAGCATTTGGCACCTACTAACATGCCACCTAATCTATTTATTTATTTATTATGTTTACTATTCGTTTTCTGCCTCTCTTTGCTAGAATGAAGAAAGCTCCATGAAACCAGGGATCTTTGTTTTTAAGATGAGATAATATGTCTGCCCTATAGCATACACTCAACGGAGATATGTTGAATGAATGAATAAATGAACTTGTTATGAATATAATTAATGCCACTGACTTGTATACTTAAAAATTATTAAGATAGGAAATGCTGTGATATGTGTATTTTACCACACACAAAATAAGTTTATAAAAACAACAGCCATCTAACATGGGCTAGTCCTGGATTGTGGCTGTATTTGAAATAATCTCAGTAGATCTACTCTGCTGAGGAATTGGCCCACACCAATTTCTCATCCCAAGAACTGATGGAGGATCAGTCAGTTTCAAAGCCCCTTGATTCAAGTGTTGTTGAAGTTTTTAGTTTTTGATGAGGTGATGAAAGGAAGTAGTCCGTTTGGTTTTAACATTTCCTGCCATGGTTTTCCCCATAGCAGACATTTAAAAAGTGGATTTCAAGCAGTTAAGCTCATTTTTTTTTTTTTTGAAAAAGGAGATTTAAAAAGTGGAGTCCCAGCCGGGCGCAGTGGCCCATGCCTGTAATCCTAGCACTTTGGGAGGCTGAGACGCACGGATCATGAGGTCAAGAGATCAAGACCATCCTGGCCATGGTGAAACCCTTTCTCTACTAAAATACAAAACATTAGCTGGGCATGGTGGTGCGCACCTGTAGTCCCAGCTACTCAGGAGGCTGATATGAGAGAATTGCTTGAACCCAGGAGGTGCAGGTTGCAGTGAGCCGAGATCGCACTACTGCACTGCAGCCTGGGCAACAGAGTGAGACTCCATCTCACAAAAAAAATGAAAGAAAGACAGAGAGAGAGAGAGAAAGAACAAAGAGCAAGGAGAAAGGAAGGAAGGAAGGAAGGAAGGAAGGAAGGAAGAGAGAGAAAGAGATAAAAGAACCAGGTGCTGTGGCTCATGCCTTTAATAGGAGGCTGAGGCGGGCAGATCACCTGAGGTCAGGAGTTCGAGAACAGCTTGACCAACATGGCAAAACCCCATCTCTACTAAAAATACAACAATTAGCCAGGTGTGGTGGTGCATGCCTGTAATTCCAGCTACTCAGGAGGCTGAGGCAGGAGAATTGCTTGAACCCAGGAGGTGGAGGTTGCAGTAAGCTGAGATTATGCCACTGCACTCCAGCCTGGGCAAGCAACAGAGGGAGATTCTGTCTGAAAAAATAAAAAAAAGAGGGAGGAAGGAAAGAAGAAGGAAGGGAGTGGGGAGGAGGGAGAAACTGCCCTTCAGGTAGCATGGCATGTGCTGCTTCTCCTGTTCTCAGTCAGATCCTCCTCTCTCCACTTAAGAGTCTATTCTTACCACTGCTGACATCTGAAGAGCATAGAAGCAAGAATTACAGGTTAGAGAAGTTCTGCAAGAGAGAATTAACAAGGGAAGACAGAAGATTGTCTACTCTGGGGAGTTTTCTGCTTTAGTCTTCACAAAACATTTCATAATCTGCAGATAAATGTGCAGGCTCTGCAAAATAGAACATGCAAATGGTTCTCAGTAAAATCTCTGGATCAAAGCTATTTCTCTTTGCCCTTCAAATGATCTAGTTTGCTTTTTAAATATTTGAACATTTTCATATAAGTTGTGACAATGACAGAAGTTTAAATGCACCATGCCCTTTATAAATAGATCCTGACCTGAAAAGCTTCCACCCTGACTCTGACTCTTGTCTCAGGTTTGAGAGGAAAAGAGAGATTTAAAGGGAAGCTAATTAATACAAATCTTTTAAAACATATAAGAGGTGAGGAATATATTGAGTACTTAATTAAAAATCATTGTTCTACTGGATTTAACACCTAAGTCAATGAACTCATATCAGCTGAGGAAATAGTCACAAAAGAGGTTTTGTAAATACAGGCAGAATTGATGAGTGCTATAGTTCACAAATATTCTACCATCCATTCAGATTTATTTAGATTCAAGTGAAGATCCAACTAACAGGGGTTGGACTTGTACTTTCTGCCGTGTTATGTTTTTAACACATTTCATTTCGTTTAATTTACAGCTGTAACTACGGATTAGAAAATCACTGCAGATTTCTTGAGGCAAATATTTTGGTTCTCAGCTAAGAAATTTTCTTTTCTCTTATTCTCTCTCTCTTTTTTAAAAACTTTTTTTAGCCGGGCGCGGTGGCTCAAGCCTGTAATCCCAGCACTTTGGGAGGCCGAGGCGGGTGGATCACGAGGTCAAAAGATCGAGACCAACCTGGTCAACATGGTGAAACCCCGTCTCCACTAAAGATACAAAAAATTAGCTGGGCATGGTGGCGCGTACCTGTATTCCCAGCTACTGAGGAGGCTGAGGGAGGAGAATTGCCTGAACCCAGGAGGTGGAGGTTGCAGTGAGCCGAGATCGCGCCATTGCACTCCAGCCTGGGTAACAAGAGCGAAACTCCGTCTCAAAAAAAAAAAAAAACAACACTTTTTTTTTCCTTTTTTTTGGTCATAGTGTGGGTCATTGTTGAATTACAGAAGAAGAGGCCATTCTCACTTTATTTTAGTACCACTCTTTCAAAGACTCGTACTTTGAGGATTTGTCTAACAAACAGAAAAAGTGTGTTTTTGTTGAAGACCATAAAGTTAATTCTGTCAACTCAAAGCCGATATTTTATATTTTATTATAACTATATATTTTAGTTATAATGTCACTGCTGTATTTAGATTATTTGTACATTTTGATTCTGTATTGAAACATCAATTCTGGGTTTGAGCTGAAACTGTCATAGGAGTGAGCAGAAAAATTACAAAGGAAGTCAAGATGAGAAATACCTACTGCGTACTAGGCTCTTAGAAAAATGGAATAGCTGATTTACTCCCTCACCTCTAGCAAGCTCAAGGCACATTTCCTAACTCTCACTTTTGCAAAAAGTGTCAGTGAATACAATGGCTATTTTCAAATCATCCCAGAACATCACACTGATAGATGTTAGTGTCCTCTCATTTTCAATTTTCATTCTAGGGAAAACATTTTAACAGAAAACATTTGGAATAGGGTACCATTTAAAAAACATCATACTAAATATCACATAAAGGTCATTTCTATATGGCCTTTTAAATAATACAACTCCACTCAAAAATTTACATTATTTGACCGGGCACGGTGGCTCACGCCGTAATCCCAGCACTTTGGGAGGCCAAGGCGGGCGGATCACGAGATCAAGAGATCAAGACCATCCTGGCCAATGTGGTGAAACCCCAGCTCTACTAAAAGTGTGAAAAATTAGCTGGGTGTGGTGGTGCATGCCTGTAGTCCCAGCTACTCAGGAGTCTGAGGCAGGAGAATCACTTGAATCTGGGAGGTGGAGGTGCAGTGAGTCGAGATTGTGCTGTTGCACTCTGTCTAAAAAAAAAAAAAAATTAGAACAGAAGTAAATGAAATAGAGAACAGAAAGACAATTTAAAAGATCAAAGACACTAAGAGTTGGTTTTTTAAAAAATAAAACTGACAAACCTTTAATTAACTAAGCAAGAAAAAAAGAAAGATGACTCAAAAAAAAATACAATCAGAAGTGAAAAAGAAATAATTACAACTGATACCACAAAAATACAAAAGATTGGGTGAATTCTACCAAACAGAGGAGAATGAACACCGATTCTTCTAAAACTTAAAAAAAAAATTAAGAGGAAGAAACACTTCCAAACTCATTTTACAATGCCGGTATTACCCTTGCGTCAAAGATAGATAAGAACACTAAAAGAAAAGAAACTTACAGGCTAATACTGAATGTAGATGGAAAAATTCTCAATAAAGTATTAGCAGTCTGAGGCCAGGTGCAGGGGCTAACTTTGGGATGCCAAGGAGGGTGGATCACTTGAGGCTAGGAGTTTGAGACCAACCTGGCCAACATGGTGAAACCCTGTCTTCACTAAAAATACAAAAATTGGGCTGGGAGTGTTGACTCACATCTGTAATCCCAGCACTTTGGGAGGCTGAGGTGGGTGAATCACCTGAAACCAGGAGTTTGAGACTAGCCTGGCCAAGATGGTGAAACCCTGTCTCTACTAAAATACAAAAGTTATCCAGGTATGGTGGTGTGCACCTGTAATCCCAGCTGTTTGGGAGGCTAAGGCTGCAGTGAGCAAAGATTGCATCACTGCATTTCAGCCTGGGTGTCAGAGCAAGACTTTGTCTCAAAAAAAAAAAAAAGCAAAACAAAATTGGCTGGGTGTGGTGGCACATGCCTACTCAGGAGGCTGAGGCACAAAAATTGCTTAAACCCAGGAGGCAGAGGTTGCAGTGAGCCGAGATTGTGCCACGGCGCTTCAGACTGGGTGACGGAGCAAGGCTCTGTCTCAAAAAAAAAATTAAATACACACACACACACACACACACACACACACACACACGCATACGCTATGATCAAATGGAATTTATCCTTGATATCCAAGGATGGTTCAACATACACAAATAATAAATGTAATAAACCACAGTAACAGAATTACGGTAAAAACCATATAATCATCTATCTCAATGCAGAAAAAGCATTTAACCTCCTTTTATGATAAAAATTCCCTACGAACTAGGTATAGAAGGAATGTACCTCAACATAATAAAGGCCATGTATTACCAACACACAGGTAACATCATACTCACTGGTGGAAAACTTACAGCTTCTTTTCTAAGATCAAGAACAAGACAGAGATGCCCACTCTCACTCCTTCTATTTAACATAGTGCTAGAAGTCCTAGCCAGAGCAGTTAGGGAAGACAAAGAGGTAACAGCCATCCAAATTGGAAAGGAAGAAGGAAATTGTCTCTGTTTGCAGATGACATGATCTTATATGTGGGAGACCCTAAAGACTCCTCCAAAAAATTGTTGGAAATAATTTAAAAATTCAGTGAAGTTCTGGGATATGATATCAACGTACAAAAATCAGTTGCATTTCTATACACTAATAACAAACTATCTGAAAAAGAAGAAAACAATCTCATTTACAATAGCATAAAAAAGGATGAAATAATTAAACCAGGGAGGTGAAAGATTTATACACAGAAAATTAAGACACTGATGACAGAAATGAAAGAAGATACAAATAAATGGAAAGATATTCTGTGTTCATAGACTGGAAGAATTTATATTGTTAAGATATCCATACTACCCAAAGTGCTCTACAGATTCAATGCAATCCCAATGAAAATTCCAGTGACATTTGTCACAGAAATAGAAAAAACTATCTGAATATTCATCTGGAACCACAAAAGACCCTGAATGGCAAAAGCAATTGGATAAGAAGAACAAAGGTAGAGGCACACATTTCTTGATTTCAAATAATATTACAAAGCTACAGTAATAAAAACAATATGACAATGGCATAAAAACAGACACATAGACCAATAGAGAGACCAGGAAAAACTCCATGCATATATAGTCAATTGATCTTTGATAAGGGCACTAAGAGTACATAATAGGGAAAGGATTATTTCTTTTTCTTTTTTTTTTTGAGACTGAGTTTTGCTCTTGTTACCCAGGCTGGAGTGCAATGGCGCGATCTCAGCTCACCGCAACCTCCGCCTCCTGGGTTCAGGCAATTCTCCTCCCTCAGCCTCCTGAGTAGCTGGGATTACAGGCACGTGCCACTATGCCCAGCTAATTTTTTGTATTTTTAGTAGAGACGAGGTTTCGCCGTATTGACCAGGATGATCTCGATCTCTTGACCTCGTGATCCACCCGCCTCAGCCTCCCAAAGTGCTGGGATTACAGGCTTGAGCCAGCACGCCCGGCCCGGAAAGGATTATTTCTACAATAAATGGTGTTGGGAAAACTGAGTATTCTCATGCAAAATAATGAAATTAGACCCTTTTCTTACATCACACACGAAGTTAACTTGAAATGGACTGACTTTTCCATTAGTTAGCCCATTTCAAGTTAATTTTGTATGTGATGTAGTCCCAGCTACTCAGGAGGCTGAGGCAGGAGAATCACTTGAACCTGGGAGGTGGAGGTTGCAGTGAGCCGAGATCACACCACTGCACTCCACCCTGGTGACAGAGCAAGACTCCATCTCAAAAAAGAAAAATTACAAAATTTAGTCAGGCATGGTGGTACACACCTGTGTAATCCCAACTACTTGGGAAGCTGATATGGAAGGATGGCTTGAGCCTGGGAGGAGGAGGTTGCAGTGAGCCAAGATCATACCACTACACTCCAGCCTGGGTGACAGAGTGAGACTCTCTCAAAAAAGAAGAAAAAGAAAAACAGGAATCATTTATGTTTATCTATAGCATAGAAAGTCAAAGGCAATGTGCAGTGGCTCATACCTGTAATCCTAGCACTTTGGGAGGCTGGGGTAGGTGGACCTGTAGTCCTAGCACTTGAGGTCGGGAGTTTGAGACCAGCCTGTCCAACATGGTGAAACCACGTCTCTACTAAAAATACAAAAAAAAAAAAAAAAAAGCATCCAGGCATGGTGGTGCATACCTGTAATCCTAGCTACTCGGGAGGCTGAGGTGGGAGGATTGCTTGAACCCAGGAAGTGGAGGTTGCAGTGAGCAGATATTGTGCCATGTGTATGCTCCAGTCTGGGCGACAGAGCAAGACTCTGTTTCGAAAGAAAAAAAAAGAAAGTCAAGCTATTGGAGAAACTAGACAGCAGTCGAAGGGTGAAATGTCTTAATGAAGAGTGTCGTGTTGGAATGGCCCCCATATATGACCTGAAGAAACAGAAGGATAAACTGTTGAAGTTTTATGCTTAAAGTGATGAATAGAAGTTATGAAATATGGAAAAGCATAAAGCTAAAAATGAAGATCTCGATTACGTGTTGAAAGAGTGTATCTGTCAGCATTGCAGTGAACACATGCCGCTTGATGGTGTGCTGATCATGAAACCAGCAAAGACCTATCACAGTGAACTGGACATTGGAGGGAACTGTGAATATTCAATAGACCTGTTGCAGAACTTTAAAGAAAAGATACGGTATTAAGTTTTTGAAGATTTTTTGTGGTAAAGCATCTGCTAATCACAAAGTAGTAGAGAAATTCATTGATGAATTTGTCAGGATCATCACTGGTGAAAATTGATGCCAGAACAAGCTTGTGATTGTCTAAGTCCATTTTATGTTGCTATAAAGGAATACCTTTATAAAAAAACTTGGAAATTTACAAAGTAAAGAGGTTTATTTGGCTCGTGGGTCTTCAAGCTGTACAAAAAGTATGGTGCCAGCATCTGCTTCTGGTGAGACCCTCAAACTGCTTCCACTCATGGCAGAAAGCAAAGCAAAAGTCCGCTTGTGCAGAAATCAGATGGCAAGAGAAGAAACAGGGGTTGGGGGAGTGCCAAACTATTTTAACAATCAGCTCTCTCTAATAGAGTGAGAACTCACTCATGCCTCCTCCCCTCAGGGAAGCCATGAATCTATTTATGAGGGTTCTGCAAACCCCTGACCCACACCAGCCAACCCACATGACCCACACTGCTTGACCCAAACACCTCCCATTAATTCCCACCTCCAACACTGGTGATCAAACTTCATCATAAGATTTGGCGAGGACAAACATCCAAACTATAGCAATAATGCTAATGAGACATCACTATTCTGGCATTGTTGCCCCAGAAAGACACTGCCCACTGCTAATGAGACAGCTCCTACAGGAACGAAGGATGCCAAGGACAGAATAACTATGCTGGGATGTTCAGTGCAGCAGGTATGAGTGAGTTACATCAGTATAAACTTGCTGAGGTAGGGAAAAGCTTACATCCTCACTGTTTCCAAAAAGTGAATTTCATACCAATCTGTGATTACGTTAACAAAAAAGGCATGGATCACCAGGGGTATCTTTTCTGATTGATTTCACAAATATTCTGTACCAGTGGCTTGTGCTTACCTCGGGGAAGCTGGCCTGGATGGCAACTGGAAGATTTCATTGTTCCTTGACAACTATTGTGTTCATCTTTCAACTGAAATTCTCATCAAAATTAATGTTTATGTCATGTACTTTCCCCCAAATGGGACTCCGTTGTTTCAACCATGTGACCAGGATATTCTTGGATAAGAGTAAATATAAAAACACTTTCTTAAACAGCATGATAACAGCAGTGGACAGAGGCGTGGGTGTGGAAGGTTTTGAAAAGTAGTTTAGCTGTGTATGCTTTTGCAATGCTTGGCACACAGTGACTGAAGACACTGACCTAGCATGACCCATGTCCTGCAACTATGTTCAGTGATGATGATGAACAAGGTGGTGACTCTAAAGGATTCCGTATGTCAAATGAGAAAAAAAATGACTCCTGACCTTACATATGCAAAAATATATACCTTCGGAGTCTCCGAAAGAAAATATTGAAGACGTTTTTAACATCAATACCGAGGCTCCAGTTGTTCATTCACAGATTGATGGTAAAATAGCCAAAATCGTTCTGAATCAAGGTGATTGTGATCATAGTGATGAAGAAGATGATGTTGTTAACACTGCAGAAAAAGTGCCTACAGACGACATGGTGAAAATGTGTGATGAGCTTATTGAAAAAATTGAGCAGTGTGCATTCATAGTAGAACAAGAAATCGTGTCTGTCTATAAAATCAGGAGAGGCTTCTAAGACAAAAAACGTGGTTAATGAAGCAGATTAATCTAGAGGAAACACTTTAAAAAGCCTTCCAGCGGATGCCACCTCATCCCTAGAGGACCCACTTCCTGTTCCTTCAACTTCTTTTGATGTTTCTTCTCACCTAAAAAAAAGAAATACGGTATACAGTTGTAACCTTTGAATTGAAACACCGCATTGTAGATGGGGAAGCAAGAACATTTGCTTTGTTTGTCACTGCCATTGTTTAATAGCTGATAGGGGTATTCTGATGATGCCACAGTGCTGCTTAGTTACACTGAGTACATTATTTTTTCACTGCATTAATGATATATCACATTTTTTTATTGTTAAGTGCTGATGTGTGAATAAGTCTGATAAAATGATTGCTTAAGGCCGGGCGCGGTGGCTCACGCCTGTAATCCCAGCACTTTGGGAGGCTGAGGCGGTCAGATCATGAGGTCAAGAGATCAAGACCATCCTGGCCAACATGGTGAAACCCCATCTCTACTAAAAAAAAAAAATTACTTGGGTGTGGTGGCGCACACCTGTAGTCCCAGCTACTCGGGAGGCTGAGGTAGGAGAATTGCTTGAACCTGGGAGGCGGAGTTTGCAGTGAGCCAAGATCACGCCATTGCACTCCAGCCTGGCGCCTGGTGACAGAGCAAGACTCTTGTCTCAAAAAAAAAACAAAAAAGATTGCTTATTGGTAACATATAAATTCAGAGTCAGGAGTGATGATGCCAAACAACTGCAGATTGTCCACATGGGTAGCCGACATAGTGACACCTGTGCTTTCTGATGGTTCAGTGTATACAAATTTGTTTCATGCACAAAATTATTTAAAATATTGTATAGGCCGGGCATGGTGGCTTACTCCTGTAATCCCAGCACTTTGGGAGGCCGAGGCGGGTGGATCACGAGGTCAGGAGATCGAGACCATCGTGGCCAACATGGTGAAACCCTGTCTCTACTAAAAATACAAAAAATTAGCTGGACGTGGTGGCACATGCCTGTAGTTCCAGCTGCTTGGGAGGCTGAGGCAGGAGAATTGCTTAAACCTGGGAAGCAGAGATTACAGTGAGCCGAGGTCGTGCCACTGCACTCCAGCCTGGCACCTGGCAACAGAGCGAGACTCTGTCTCTAAATAAATAAATAAAATATTGTATAAAATTACCTTCAGGCTCTATGTGTAAGGTATGTGTGAAACATAAATAAATTTTGTGTTTAGAATGGCTCCCATATCTAAGACATCTCATAATCTGTCTGGAAACATTTCAAAATCTGAAATCTAAAACACCTCTGGCCCCAAACATTCCAGACAAGGTATATTCAACCTGTATCTGGACTCCCATGCTCATTGGGCATTAAATACAATGGCCGAAGTATGGAAATAATCCAAGTGTCTGTCAACAGATGAATGGATAAAGAAAATGTTATACACATGCACGCACACACACGTAATCGAATATCATTCAGCCGTAAGAAAGGAGGAGGATACCACCATTTGTGATAACAGGATTGAACCTGGAGGAGACTATGCTAAGTGAATTAAGCCAGATACAGAAAGATAAATACTATATTATCTCACTTATATGTGGAATCAAAACAAGTCAAACTCATAGAAGCTGAGAGTAGAATGGTGGTTGCCAGGGGCTGAGTTGTGGAGGGAGGTGTTAACCAAAAGGAACAAACTTTCAGTTCTAAGATGAATAAATCTTGGGAATTTACATGCATCATGGTGACTACACACACACACACACACACACACTTTTTTTCAGATGGAGTCTTGCTCTGTAACCCAGGTTGGAGTGCAGTGGTGCAGTCTCAGCTCACTGCAACAGTAGTTGAGACTACAGGCATGCGCCACAGCACCCAACTAATTTTTGTATTTTTAGTAGAGACGGGGTTTCACCATGTTGGCCAGGCTGGTCTCTACCTCCTGACCTCAAGTGATCTGCCCACCTCGGCCTCCCAAAGTGCTGGGATTACAGGTGTGAGCCACTGCACCCAGCCTATTGTATACTTGAAATTTGCTGTGTGCATAGATCTTAAGCGTTCTCACCACAGGTAACAACGTGAGGTAATGGACATGTTAATTAGCTTGATTCTGGTTATCATTTCACTGTGTATGTATACATATAAAATATATAGATAATCAAATATTTATATGCATAAAATAATCACGTTGTACATTTTAGAGATATAAAATTTTTATTCAATTATACCTTAATAAGGCTAGAAAAAATTAAAGCATTTTTCAAAATAAAAAATAAAATGTAAATGCTCATTTTTAAAATCAGAAAAGTAGATATAACAAAAAAAGAAATGGTATCCATGGTCCTACCATCCTCTTCACCTTCAAGTCTTTGTTCAGATAGCTCTGAGAGAGGCTTTTCAGGACACCTGGTTTAAACTGGTGGCACTGCCACCTCGCGGGTTTCTTCTGGCCCCCAGCACTTTGGGATATATGAGTCACTGCTTAGGTGTTCACCGTCTATATCCGTACCCAGAATTAGGCTCCATGAGGATGAGGACTTGGTCCACTTTGTCCAGTTTTATGGCAGTGCCTGTTTACATTGTTGGCCTTCCATAAACATTTATTGGATGAATTCAAACACAAGTACTGTTAATATTTACACTTATTTCTTCTAGTTTTCAATGCAGTGAGTTCTGTTCTTTGTTAACAGGATGGAACACTAACATCTATCAAATGCCAGGCACTGTGCTAGGGATTTTACATGCTATCTTTCATTTTCTCTCTCAAAAACCCTCACAGATATTATCCCTGATTTACAGATGAGAAAAACAACAAAGATATTAAGTAACATGCTCCAGTTCACACCCTAGTAAATTGAAACCGGATTCAAATCAAATCCATGACTCTACATCTGTGCAATTTCACTGCGTCACTGTCCTCTGTATAGTTGTGCTCCTGCTGTATACTTATTCATAGCTCTCTTTTCCCACTAGCCTCATAGCCTGAGTATTTCCTCATGTCACCACACTCCATTTCCTATTTTAACGGAAAAAGCTAACTGTATAAATGAGGGTCATCGTAGAGATAGCAGTGATATACATTGGCTGAAGGTCATAGACATCTATCTTTAAGTGCTTCATTACGAACTTGCCTAAAAGTCGTCTTTAATCTAAACTTCGTGCTTTTGTCAAAAGCCCGTCTTACTCCTGTCTACCTACCCACATTTGTATTACTTGGGATTCTCAGGACCTAACTGCTTACGCTTTTTGGTTTTTTTAGGGAAGTTATTTATGATAAGACACTAGATTGGCGCTCAGATTTGAAGCTGAACAGTGAAGCCTTGAAAAGGACGTGTCCTCTGACCCTTGGCCATTGGGGATCACTTGCTATCCCTTGCCTTTGAATCTGCCTGTTGGCATCATTCTCTCAGACCAGCTTTGAAGACACAGCTGCTTTGGGCATACTTACTTGCAGTTCTCTGACTAGAGAAAAAAGGAATATCTTTCTCCTGCTCAAGTTTGAAAATGAGTGGTAAAAAGACACTGCATGACCCGGATGTGACTTTGCGCCTATCCAGAGACCAGTCAGTGTGCCCAGAGGAAAGAACACTGATACTCACCTTGGGCGTGTGCTGTAGCTCCGAAGTACTTCGCCATTAGCAGCCCCCACATGGTTTTAAGGAGCGTTTGTCAGAAGAAAAAGAAATGCCTGTTCTGTACAAACAAAAGGTTGAATCCGCCGCTATAGGACCAGGACAAATGCTGCCTCCTTTCTATATGAGAAAAGGTTCACGGAGCACCTACCATCTGGTAGGCATTGCTAGGTTCTGGAGACATCCATTCAGTCAGTCAACAATTTTTCTTCAGAGCTTTCTGTGTCAAGTGCTATACTGAGTTGCTGGGGGACACAGCAGTGAGGAAGACAGATGAGATGTCCGCCCTCTCAAAACTTGTGTCATGTTGGCCAGGTGGGGGACCTCACACCTGTAATTTCAACACTTTGGGAGGCCGAGGCAAGTAGATCGCCTGAGGTCAGGAACTCGAGACCAGCCTGGACAACATGGTGAAATCTCATCTCTACTAAAAATACAAAAAATTAGCTGAGTGTGGTCGCACATGACTGTAATCCCAGCTACTAGGGAGGCCAAGGCAGGAGAATGGCTTGAACCTGGGAGGTGGAGGTTACAGTGAGCTGAGATTGCGTCACTGTACTTTAGCCTGGGTGACAGAGTGGGACTCTGCCCCCCAAAAAAAGAACTTATGTCATGTGGGCACAACAGTTAATGAACAAGTAGATAAATCAAACAATTGCAAATGGTGAGAAGAAATGAAGAGATGAAGAGCATACCTTTTTAAGAGAATGATGAAGATGCGCATGGGTTAGGGTGTCTGCTTGGGTGGTGAAGGCCAGGCTCTCTGAAGAGTTGATACCAGAAAACTTAACCCGTGTGTCCTCCTTTTGAAGGCCTCACAGGCCTTAGCATAAAGGCTGAGCACATGCAGACCTGCTAAAGTGAATGGGAAGCTAGGGAAATGAAAAGAAATATGTAGCTTAGTGTAAAAGTAAAGAAATACTTTTGGGCTGGGTGTGGTGGCTCACGCCTGTAATCCAAGCACTTTAGAGGCCAAGGTGGGCAGATCACCTGAGGTTGGAAGTTCAAGACCAGCCTGACCAACATGGTGAAACCCTATCTTTAAAAAAGAAACAAAAGGAAGAAAATACTTTTGGAAAATTGAAACCTGTTAGATAAAGAAGGTCATACTCCTTAGAGTTTTTGAAGAAACACATCATTTAACAGTCATTAAGAAAAAATGTGTGACCACAGGAACTGCAGAGTTCACAAGGCTTCAATACATATTTCAAAACAAGCCTCAGAAATAACAATCCAGTGTGTCACTGCTGTACAACTCGTTCAAAATCCACAACAAAAGGGAAAAAATAAGACTATTTTGCGGGCCAGATACCTAAGCACTGAAGAACTTATAGGATCCTCCGAAAAGCCAATAGGCATGTTTATGTCTTTATGGTGATCTTCTCCCCTGAATAAATTTGTTTTTAGAAAGAACTAAAAACTTCTATTTTGAGATTGCTCTATACACAGGCATGATATTTGACCATGTAGAGTCATGAACATGCTCTGTCTGTACATTTAGATACATAAAGGCAGGGGCATGTGGAAAGGATATGGATTTAGTTATATATAACTGGGTCCTAATCCTGGCTCCACTACATTCCTTTTTTTTTTTTTTTTTTTGAGATGGAGTCACCCAAGCTGGAGTACAATGGTGTGATCTCAGCTCACTACAACCTCTGCGTCCCAAGTTCAAGTGATTCTCCTGCGTCAGCCTCCCAAGTAGCTGGAATTACAGGCACCCTCTGCCATACCTGGCTAATTTTTGTATTTTTATCAGAGATGGAGTTTCACCATGTTGATCAGGCTGGTCTTGAACTCCTGACCTCAGGTGATCCGCTCACCCCAGCCTCCCAAAGTGCTGGGATTACAAGCGTGAGCCACCGCACCTGTCCTGGTTTTACCACTTACTAGCTGTGTGATTTTGAGCAAGTTATTTAACTTTTCCAGACCTCATTTTTCATCTGTGAAATAGAGATAATAATAATTTCATAGGATTTTCTGAAATTTTCATTACATCAGATGTGTTGAATACTAGGTAGATGTGTTGAATATGAGACAGTAAACCCCTAATGAATGGTATTTATTTATTTATGATTTACTTATTTACTAGGCCTGGACAAGACATAATCTCATTTCTCTTACTAAGTCTATGAAAGAGCACATTTAGAATATTTTGTTTGCTTCTGATTCTGATCACGCTAGAAACATGCAGTGATAACCACTACTATTTCATTAACATGTCAGGAGTAAATTGGAACGAGTACAGCTGTGAAATGATTTGAGAAGGTTAAGTGTTTTGCTGTCCCTTCTACTTTAGCTCAGAACACATGTGGGATATGTTTAATTATTCATGTGTAAAGGAAAGATCCCAAATAACATCCAGTCAAACCAGCCTTTTCACAGGCCAGAGGGGCCTTGGCCATCCGTGTGAGCGCTGTTGCCTCTCTTGAGTTTTCTGCTCATTCCTGCATCTGTGGTCTGGTTCAAGGTTTTTTGTTTTTTTTTGAGGCAGGGTTTCACTCCTGTCACCCAGGCTGGAGTGCAGTGGCATGATCTTGGCTCACTGCACCCTCCGCCTCCCACTCTGAAGCAATTCTCCTGTCTCAACCTCCTAAGTAGCTGGGACTACAGGGGCATGCCACCACATCCAGCTAACTTTTGTATTTTTTTTAAATAGAGACGGGGTTCTGGCATGTTGCTCAGGCTGGTCTCAAACTCCTGAGCTCAAGCGATCTGCCCACCTTAGCCTCCCAAAGTGCTGGGATTACATGTGTGAGCCACCGTGCCTGGCCTCAAGGTGCTTTTTGACTGCACTGAACTTCACCTCTACTCATTTCAATTTCATTCATCCTGCCACCTAGTTATCCTCCTTACCTAGTTACTCATTCCATCTGCCTTCATTGCTTTGGTCTTAGGGAAAGAGGATTTCACAGTTCTTTTGTTTCATCAACAAACAACATTTACTCTCAAATGTCTTAAATTTTTCTTGCCCTTTTATAAGCAGGAATTCCCCCTTAAATTATCTCAGCTCATCTTTAAATCATGCTGCCTTAACATGGAATATTAGTATCTTATAGTTACTTATAGTTACTTGGTTCATGTGCTGCCTAAAGTAGACATCTTTAAAATATCCTACTTGAAAAGATGGGGCAATCAATACTTGAAGACATAGCCAGGTCCTTATGGGTAGCTCTAATCATGAGAAAGGTTTTCTTTTCATTAAACAGTTGATGCAGACTATCTCTGGAGAGCAGAGATGGAGGAGGATGAGAGGCAGGAAAGGGAAGGGAAAGAAGGAGAAAGATTTCCAAGTTTCATTCCATGCTCTTCTGTTACGAATGTATTTTTCCCTTGTGGGTGAATTACTTAAATTTAATTAAACTCTGCCTCCCCATGATCATCAGTACTAGAATTACACAGAGTAAATCTAATGCTTCCTCCAAATGACACTTTTAAATCTTAAAGTACCTGTCCTTTTCATGTCTACTTATCTTTAAGCTAAGGATGCTGTTTCTTCAAATGTTCCTCTTATGATGAAGCACATACCTTTATTGGTTATCTCTGCAGCATGTGTTTTTTTTCTTTCCTTGACCCAGTAGTAGCTTCTGATTTCTGAATGGAGCTCCATCTGGTTCTGACTCCGCCCCTGCTCCGAGGGTGGAGTACATGATCTATGCTCACATTCCCTTTTCCTGGCCACAGAGATGGCTTCAGGAGTGGGCATTTGACATACTTATACGCTAGTCCAATCAGAACAAATCTTGGAATTTGAACTAGAAATGCTAGTTTTAAAGTGTGGGATGAAAATGAGGATCCATGGAGCCTTGGGAATTGTTGATGTTTATCTTGGACAAAGGAAAGAGCCTACCTGAAAAAGGTGCCAATATTCAAACAGCAGGTGGAGAGGTAGAAAATCTGAGTACTTGTGAACTCCCAGAAAGGCCTTGTTTAAAGGCAATTCTACTTAGGAATTATATGATTTCAACTACAAGTCAACAAACTGTTTTGCTTAGCACAGTTTGAATCTAGTGTTTTCTTACTTGTAAATGAAAATATCCCAGCTGACATGTGTGAGATGGTTCTTCCCTAGAGTTCCCTTCCTTTGAACAGACTCCAGTTTGTCAATGCTTACAAGGTTCCCAGAACAGAACCTGCTATTGTAGATGAGATTGACCACTGCAGGCCACAGAAGTCTTCTAATGAGCCTGGATCAGAATGTGTTGCTGTTATGTCTGAACTTGAAACTGTCCTGGAATTTTGATCATCCCAATTCCAACAACTCTCACCAGAAAACTATCTATTTTGCAAATCATTTGGGAACACAAATCCTAAACACCCAGGAGCTTGTAGGAGAAAATAGAAAGTATATTTCAGAATATACTTTTGATTTGTTCCTTTTCTATAAAAAGTGTAATGTCCCTGCTGGTTCTGCTTTAATTTTCAAAAACAGAATTACCAACTCCTTGCTTAGTTTAATTTTGACATGTGTATTTAACAAATTGCATGTTTTCAAATATAATTACTATACATAAGTACTGTTAAAAAAAACATTTTTCTAAGCAAAGTAACCACCATGTTTTGCAACCATGTTGAGTGGTTGCCATTAATGATGAAGTAAGAGCCCCAGGGATCTTTACTGGGGAAGAACACAGCTCATGCACCCCCAAGAGGCCTCTGGGTTGACATTTCCTTGGTAACTTTACCAAGGTCCAGATTCTGGACCTCAGTTTGGGCATGTCAATAAACTAGACTTTTTGAGTGTATTCCAGAGGTGCAAACTCCGGGAACACTCACATGAGATGGACATGTAAATCAGAATGCCAGTGCATTCATTTTTCAGTGGAGAGGACGTGAATCTCATTCTGAACACTTCACTTCCCTTTCCTAGGGGCAGATAATTGGAAAGCTGGATTAGTAATCAAGACAATTGCTGGGTGAGCATGGAATTAAGAGAGAGGGGGAGTGGATTGTCTTGAGGACTGTTTCACCCAGGTCATGATGAGACTCTGATAAAATATATCCTCACACATGGATGATAATATGTGTCTAGGGGGCTTGGCACGGTGGCTCATGCCTGTAATCCCAGCACTTTGGGAGGCCAAGGCGGGTGGATCACCTGAGGTCAGTAGTTCAAGACAGCCTGATCTGGATGGTGAAACCTCATCTCTACTAAAAATACAAAAATTAGCAGGATGTGGTGATGGGCACCTGTAGTCCCAGCTACTTGGGAGGCTGAGGCAGAATTGCTTGAACCCAGGAGCTGGAGGTTGCAGTGAGCCAAGACCACACCATTGCACGCCAGCCTGGGCAACAGAGCGAGACACCATCTCGAAAAAAAAAAAAAATCAAATCCATCTAGGGGCTAAAGGAATTGTGTCATGGTCCACATTACCAATTTTTTTTGTAGAACGACAATAGCTAATACTTATTTATAGTAGTTCTTACCATGTGACCAATCACTATTCCTGACATATTATTAACTAACTTAATCTTTGTAATAAGCCTTTGAGACTACGCTATCATTAGCCCCATTTTACAGATGCTAACACTGAGTCACAAAAGGGGTAAATGATTTGCTAAAAGTTGCATTGCTAATCAAGTGGTAAAGTGGGATTCGTAGGCAGCCTGGCTCCAGAGTTCATGCCTTAAGCTGCTTCCTGAATGCTGTGTTTTTCTGTGCTGCACATGCATCTCTGCTGCTACATCCTACATTACACATTAACTACTTTATATCCTATTTGACACCACCTCTATAGGTCTGATTCCTGATAATGCTATGTCTCTGAAATATTTTTATCTGTATATATACACATACATGCATAAAATGTATGCATATATGTAATTTTTCTCAAGAATATGTATATGTGTATGTGTGTGTATATAAAATCCTTTACTGTTCCCTCTATACATGCCACCAGATATGAGCAAAACCATGCTAGTATGGGCTGTTGGCTAGGAGAGGAACTTTGTTATATTGAACCGGACAGTGTGATGATAGTTGTTAAAATAGGATTCTGCCTGTATTTAATCCTTCTCCAAAAAAGGAAATATTTTGTTTCAGAGAAGAATGAGGAACATGCACTGGCCTTCTATCAGAATGTCATGCTCTGGTCAAGGCGAGCTCTTCCTGCACCACGCCTGAGGCAGCACACCCTTAGCCACACGGTCTCTGAATCTCTGCAAAAGAGCCAGGTTCAGTCTGGATTTTATTGAAGTGATCACATCCTTCCTTCACAAGGATTGTTTTAAAGCCACTATAATCTTAAGGAATATTCCCTTGTTATTTTCTTGTTAAAACTTAATTTTTTTAAAGGTTAAAAATTTATGATTCAAAAGCCTAAATGTATGAAAGGCAATTCAGTGAATTATGATGATTCAAAAGCCTAAATGTATGAAAGGTAATTCAATGAAAATTCACTGAATTGCCTTTCATACATTTAGGCTTTTGAATCATAAATTTTAACCTTTTTTTTAAAAAAAAAAAAACCCTAACACTTGGTTTCCCTCCTGGGAGGCAATTATCAGTTCCTTCCTTCCTTATCCTTCCAGAGATATTCCACTATCATTTCCTATTATTGTCACTTTTCCCCCCAGGAGATATGTAGTTGGGCCTTTTTAGCTTATGTTGCCATACTTTCTTTTTCTTTTTTTCCTATCCCTTCTTTCAAAAGACAGGGTTAACCTCTCCTGTGGACTTTTCTTCCAAATGCCCGTCTGCCCTCAGCTGGTATTAGTTTCATCCCCTTCCAGCTGTGGTTTCTGTTCCAGCTAGGAATAAGTTTGTATGCGACAGCTGGTGGTCCCAGTTACCCTTCCAGTAAATGATGGATAGGACCAGGAGGAAAAATGGTTCCTTAATATCATTAATTACAAGATTTTTGTTAGCTCAAATTCTAGAAGTGACAGTTGCTTCCAACTGTTACCAGCTATTAATTTGGCTGAGGTGGTGGGACTCTGAGTGCCTTTCTGCAAACAATCCGGGACAGCGGCTGGCTCACTATATATCTTTTTTTAAAGCCTCTGTGACAGTCGATTCAGGATTTCTTGGGCCTAAAATAATATCCTATACCCATTCCCGAGTCCACATGTCTGTCACTAGCCATGTGACCTTGCAGGAGTAATGTACTTTAGGTACTTGGTTTCTTGTCTGTAAGATGAAGGAATTGGATGCAATGATCGCTCAGCTTCCAGTTCTAAAAATTCCATAAGAATATGGGATCTGTTATTAAATGGTGATAACCACAGCCCTTTTCTCTTTCTCCAAAAGCACTTAAAGCTTGAGGGAGTGAAGAATTTGACCATGATCTTAAACAAAAGCAAATGTATCCCTGCACAGTTTTAAAGCAACTGCTAAGGGGTTTCTATTCTTCTGTTTTGTCCTAGAGGGTTTAAGAACTGCTTGTCTCATAGCTGGAAAAAAAAAACTCTGGCCCCACAACTGGCAAGTAAATTTTAAAACTGATTTTTAGTTATTACAAGAGAAGTATGCGCTGGGCGCAGTGGCACCCTGTAATCCCAATACTTTGGGGGGCCGGGGTGGGCAGATCACCTGAGATCAGGAGTTTGAGACCAGCCTGGCAAACATGGCCAAACTCCATCTCTACTAAAAATAAAAAAAAATTCACGGGACATGGTGGTGGCACACCCCTATAATCCCAGCTACTCAGGAGGCTGAGGCAGGAAAACCGTTTGAACCCGGGAGGTGGAGGTTGTAGTGAGCCGAGATCACGCCACTGCACTCCAGCCTGGGTGACAGAGTGAGACTCTGTTTCAAAAAAAGAAAAGAAAAGGCCAGGCACAGTGGTTTACGCCTGTAATCCCAGCACTTTGAGAGACTGAGGCGGGAGGATTACAAGATCTGGAGTTCGAGACCATCCTGGCCAACATGGTGAAACCCTGTCTCTACTAAAAATACAAAAATTAGCTGGGCGTGGTGGTGCACGCCTGTAATCCCAGCTACTCAGGAAAGTGAGGCAGGAGAATCGCTTGAACCTGGGAGGCAGAGGTTGCAGTGAGCCAAGATGGCACCACTGCACTCCAGCCTGGGCAACAAAAGCAAGACTTCATCTCAAAAAAAAAGAGAAAAGAAAAGAGCGTTAGGTATGTATTATTTATTTATTTTGAGGTGGAGGTCTCATCTCACTCTGTCACTCAGACTGGAGTGTTGTGGCGCAATCTCAGCTCACTGCAACCTCTGCCTCCTGGGTTCAAGCGATTCTCCAGCCTCATCCTCCAGAGTAGCTGGGATTACAGAGGCACGCACAACCACACTCAACTAATTTATTTTGGTATTGTTTTAGTAAAGAAGGAGTGTCACCAAGTTGGTCAGGCTGGTCCCTAACTCCTGTCCTCAAGTGATCTGCTGGTGTCAGCCTCCCAAAGTGCTGGGATTACAGGCATGAGCCACTGCACCCAGCCAAGCATTAATTATTTTTAGAATATGGAAAGGCAGTGGCAAAAGAGCAGACCCCTCCTTTTTAATCTCACCTGTATAAGATCCAGTTATCTGTAATTCTCACCCAATTTGAATATTATTTTGAGTCTTTAGAGTGGCAGTTTGCGGAATGCTTGCTGAGTTAGATACATCTCCCTACAAAAGTTCAACCTGGCTGCGGTGACCTGCCTTTTCGAGCGGCAGTACACTGGATGCTGCATTTCCATGTAGGCACGTTGGCTCGGTAAATTCTGGAAGTCAGTTTTGTCGGGGCGCTCAGAAGTGTCAGGTTCTCAGGTCCCTGCTATACAAACCATCACAGACTGATGTTCAATCCAGACTGACAACTCATCTATTCGCAATGGGAGATGTACTTTCTTCACAACCAGGATACTCAGGCCTGCTGTCTGGGTACCACCTCTCCTCTGTCAAGGTACCGGGGAACTTTTTTATTCAGAAGATTTGAGGAGCATGGAATTAGCAAAAGACGTCATACCCAGGCTCTGATAGATAGGAAAAGATGAACAATTTCTACTCTACAAAAAGAGAATTCTAGGCTGCAAGGGCTTCATTCACATTTGATTCATTGACTCAGTCAGTGAACATTTACAAGCCCACTAGCAGATTTACTGGGCCATTAAAGCTTAAGTTTCGTGGCCCTGACTTACAAGGGCCCTTTCAAGGCTGTTGGAGGGGTCTTACTAATATGTGCATACATTCATACTTTTTGTAAGACTTGCAAAAGGGAGATATTGTACATGCAGTCGGTTAAAACCACTATCTCTTTGTGTGCTGACCTCCTCTGTCACACTTACTCTGGAGTAGGGTGGCATTGGAATATCTCACAGGCATTTTGGGAATCTGGCAAATGAGAAGTTGAGTTGGGGCTACATTTTGTTGGGGTTTAGAGGACTGACTTCCCCGTGTCAGAACGGCTTTGGGGAATGCTCAGCTGCCACTGAGCCAGCTCACCCAGTACTGAGACCCAAGGGTCTCGATGGTCGAAAAGCCAGATTGCCACATGAACATGTCCTGCAGCAGTGCAGGTAAGTAGAACAAAAGAAAAAGAAGGTTTGAAATGTAGAGTCAGAAGCTAATCTGCGGGAAACCCTTCCAGCCTTCACATATGTAATGTTGTAAGTAGAAGTTTCAGTAATCTCGAATGCCTGTTCAAATTGCAAGTTTTCTCCCATCAGGAAGAAATTATGCAATACATCCAATTATAAACATGCCATTTTTTTTCCTTCTTGATGAGAATGAGGGATAGTTGAACTTATTAGAATCTATGTATTTGTTATAGCATTATTAACTATAAATATATGCATGTGAAAAGTGAAGTATTTTATACACCCCAATCATCAATCAATAATTTAATTTTTTTTTAATCAGCCAAATGAGAAGACTGAATTAGCCTCCTATTCTCTCTCTATAAATTCAGAATGCAGTGATATCATGGACCCAGACTATGGTCACCTAAAAGCCAGCAGCATTCTCCTTCCACACACCCAGTGCTCAGGTCCAGGGATCTTTGCTGAGACTGGGCCTCTGGTGCTGAGATCCCAGCCCTTAGATTCAACATGCAGCCGGCCTCTGCTGATGCTTCCCAGAAACTGCTGCTGAGCAGTGTGCAATTCCCCTTGGCTCCCCTGTTCTCCATCCAAGAGAATTTCTAGAGAGAATTACCATTTTTCTTCAAAAGTTAAAAAAAAAAAGAAAGAAAAAATAAGTATTTGCCCTGCCCTCTCCTCTTTCCTCCAGGACACTTCATAATTCTCTTCAAAGGCCTTGAGATTTTTACAAAACCCAAGAGGAGACTTTGAGTCTATTGCTGGTAAATTGTGCCTGGGAAAAATCCCCAGGCCCAGGAATGCAGTGGAAGATGTACTTTCTCCCATTGAAAGAACCTAGGAACCCACTCAAAATAGGGAGAAGTGAAAAATGTTGAAAATGCAAATTAATATAAACAGAATGAGGTAGAAGGTATTATGGGAGTGGAATATAAAATGGTGTGTGTGGCAGGATTTCAGACACTGCCCAATTCTTGCTCTTTGCACTTTGTTTTGTTTTTTTTTCTTAATTTTTATTTGTTTATTTTTATTTATTTTTGAGACAGAGTTTCCCTTCTGTCTCCCAAGCTGAAGTGAAGCAGCATGATCTTGGCTCAGTGCAACCTCTGCCTCCCTGCTCAAGTGATTTTCTTCCCTCAGACTTCTTATCTTTTTTTTTTTTTTTCTTTCTTTCTTTTTTTTTTTTTTTGAGATGGAGCCTTGTTCTGTTGCCTAGGAGGGCAATGGCGCAATCTCAGCTCACTGTAACCTCCACCTCCCAGGTAGCTGGGAGCCTCAGCCGCTCGAGTAGCTGGGATTACAGGTGCCTGCACCCACACCTGGATAATTTTTGTATTTTTAGTAGAGACAAGTTCCACCATGTTGGCCAGGCTAGTCTCAAATTCCTGACCTCAAGTGATCTACCTGTCTTGGCCTCCCAAAGTGCTAGGATTGCAGATGTGAGCCACCACGCCCAGCTCAGCCTCCTGATCATGCCTCAACCTCCCAAGTAGCTGGGATTGCAAGAGCATGCTGCCGTGGCTGGCTACTTTTTGTATTTTTAGTAGAAATGGAGTTTTGCCATGTTGGCCAGGCTGGTCTTGAACTCCTGACCTCAAGTCTTTAGTGACCAGGGTTTTAAATATATATAAAATTAAAAATATTAATCTTCTTCTTTTGAGTTTGTGATTTTAAAGACTGGGTCAAGAAATTCTTCCCTACACTGAGATTGTGAAGACATTACTTGTTTATATATTCATTTTTTGAGACTCACTCAAAAAATTCTCACTCTCTCACCCAGGCTGGAGTGCAATGGTGTGATCTTGGCTCACTGCAACCTCCACTTCCTGGATTCAAGTAGTTCTCCTGTCTCATCCTCCAGAGTACCTAGGATTACAGGCGTTCACCACCACTCCCGGCTAAGTTTCGTATTTTTAGTAGCAATGATGTTTTGCCCATGTTGGCCAGCCTAGTTTCAAACTCTTGACCTCAAGCGATCCATCCACCTCAGCCTCCCAAAGTGCTGGGATTAAAGGTGTGGGCCAGCAAACCCAGCCTATCCTGTATTATTTTCTAAACGTTTTACAGTTTTGCCTTTTACTTTTAAGTATATAATCCACTTGGAATTGATTGGGGGGTGGGGAATGGTATGAGGTAGAGGTCCAAATTAATTATTCCTTATGGGTAAACAATTGTCCCAGTACCACTTATTGATTTTCCATGACCTGCACTGACAGTGCTGACATAATTCAGTTTTTCACATCTATGTGGGTCTGTTTTTAGGTTCCTTATTCTATTTTGTTTACCAATTTGTCTATTCCTGAACTAACACCACACTCCTGATTACTTTGGCTTCATAGTAAGTCCTGCTATCTTATAAGGCAGTTACCCTACTTTACCTCCAGGCACGTTTTTCTTCAGAGTCTTCTTGGCCACTTGTTCCTGTATATATTTTTAATTAGATTATTAAGTTCCAAAAGAAAAAAATCCTGTGTTGTCATTTAGATTGAAATTACATTGAATTTTTAGAACAGTTTGGGTAGAACTTACATGCTTATGAAACTTGGACTTCTAAAACATAAAATTGTATGTCTTTCCTTTTTTATAAGTCATCTTTATTTCAATAAACTTAAAAACAACTTTTGATATTTATTATATACTTCTCTTGTTATGTTTATTTGTAAGTGTGTTTTTTGGCTTAAACAATAGACATTTATTTCTCACAGTTCTGCAGGCTGGGAGTCTGAGATCAGGATGTCATAAGCTTTATTTTTTACGGTTTTTTTTTTTTTTTTTTTGAGATGAGGTCTTGCTCTGTTGCCCAGGCTGGAGTACAGTGGCACAATCTTGGCTCTCTGCAACCTCCACCTCCTGGGTTCAAGCGATTCTTCTGCCTTGGCCTCCCGGGTAGCTGTGATAAGGGGCCTGCCACCACGCCCGGCTAATTTTTGTGTTTTTTAGTAGAGATGGAGTTTCACCATGTTGGCCAGGCTGGTCTTGAACTCCTGATCTCAGGTGATCCACCTGCCTTAGCCTCCAATCCCTGTGTTGGGATTACAGGTGTGAGCCACCGCACCGAGCCAGTTTAGGGCTTCTGAGTAGAGTCGAAGCCACAGACCTTTCAAAGCCTGGACTCAGAAATCATACAGGTAACTTCCATTGTAATCTATTGGTCAAAGGAAGTCACTAGAAAGGCTCACTTTTAAGGGGAACAAAAATAGAATGGACCTCTTGATGTGAAGAAAAATAAAATATATGACATTTTTTTTTGTTTGTTTGTTTGTTTTTTGAGACAGTCTCGCTCTGTTGCCCAGGCTGGAGTGCAGTGGTGAGATCTCGGCTCACTGCAACCTCTGCCTCCTGGGTTCCAGCAATTCTCTTGCCTCAGCCTCCTGAGTAGCTGGGACTATAGGCGTGCACCACCATGCCTAGTTAAATTTTGTATTTTTTAGTAGAGATGGGGTTTTACCATATTGGCCAGGCTGCTCTCAAACTCCTGGCCTTGTGATCCACTTACCTCAGCCTGCCAGAGGGCTCAGATTACAGGTGTGAGCCACCACACCCAGCCTAGAATAAGTTTTTAAACATTGGAGTGATGTGTTCCTTGAATGTTTGGTAGAAATGGCAACAAACCTGGCGCGGGTAGTGGTGATGGTGTATATTTGCTTTGATTTGATTTGGTGGGAAGATTTCTAAGTTTTTTTTTCTTTTTAATTTCAATTTCTTTTACATCATAGAATATGATTTTTTAATTTTTTATCTAAGTATTTTTTATTTTTTTAAATAGTAGACTTAGTTTTCTTCTGTCTTCCTGAGGAATCTTTGTTCTCCAAGAAAAGTTTCCATTTTCCAAAGTTTTCAAATCCCTTGGCACGTAATTGTTCACGGTATTCTCTCACCGCTTAGTGTCTGCAATGTCTGCAAAACGGCCCCTTTTTCATTCCCAGTATTGTTTATTGATGTTCTCTTTTGTTTTTCTTGATAAGCCTACCAGAATTCTGTCTATTTTACTCATCTTTTCAAAAAACTAAGCTTGGCTCTGTTGATTTTATCTAATGTATTTTTCCCATTAGCTTCTGCTTTCTTAACTGAATTATTTCTTTTTTCTACTTTCTTTGGATTTATGCTGGTTTAGCAGGGTGCTTAGCTCATTAACTTTCAAACTTTCTTCTTTTCTTTGAGTACTGGTGCAATATTTCCATTATGATTCAATTACAAGTATTTTCTCATTTTCATTGTCTTTGCTCTCTGAGCTATTTCAAAATGTATTTGTTAATTTTCAAATGGGTGAGTTCTTACTAGTTATCTCCTTGATATTCGTTAGTAATTTAGTTGGACTACATGAAGAGAATGAATAAATATATCATGCTCTCTGGCATCATAAAGGCTACTACGATATAATTAGAATATATTTTAATTGTGGCTATCTTTGGCTTATTTCTACCATCTTATTTTCTGCTATTTGTCTTTTTTTCCACTGTATTTTTTTCTATCTTGTCTTTTTTTAGACTAATTGAATATATCTTTCTCCTTCCATCTGTTTTTTCTTATAATAATTAGAAAGGTATACACTCTAATCTCATTCTTTAGTGACTAACATATTTTTGTCTGCATACTTAATTTATCAAAGTCTAACATTTACCAATACCCTTATTTCCCTCTCGAATAACATAAGAACATTTGAATATTCTCTTTCTATTTATCCCTTGACTTATATGTTATTGTAGATGTGCACTCATTCTTCATTGATTTTGAACCCCAAAAGATGTTATTGTTTTACCTACTTTAGATTTATGTTTACTAACATATTTACCGCATTTTTGCTCATTTCTTCTTACATCTCAGACTTTCGTTTAAAATTATGTTACTTTTGCTTGAAATATATTCTTCAGAATTTTCTTCAGTAAATTGGCAACCTCTCTCAAATTCCGGAAAGATATTTTTTGCTGGCTATGCAATTTTGGGTTGAAGATTCTTTTCTTTCATTTCAGTGAAGACACTGTTTACCATTTTCTGACTTTTCGCTGTTGTTGTTTAGTCTAATTTTCATTCCTTTGAAGATAATGTGTTTTCTACCCCACCGTCTTTTTTCGAGATCTCTTTCACTTTGCTTTTCTGCAATTATTCTAGATGTGTAAATATGATTTTTAAATTTTTCATTTATCTTGCCTGAGATTTTTTAAAACCTCACACAAAGGTGTAAAAGAGACTAAAATTGAAGAGGTGGTGGGGGTCAGATTATGAAGGGTTTTGAAAGTCAGGATTTTATTCTGTAGAGCAGTGAACTTCAAGCTTTGTAGTTTATGCACATTATATAAAACTTCTGAAAAATGTATTCTCGGCTGGGCGCGGTGGCTTACGCCTGTAATCCTAGCACTTTGGGAGGCCGAGGTGGGTGGATCACCTGAGGTCAGGAGTTCAAGACCAGCCTGGCCATCATGGTGAAACCCCATCTTAAAAAAAGAAAAATGTATTCTCTTGCACATGTTTGAGTTGACATATACAGTTTTCATCATAAGGTTAAATAAGTTTACCTCTTTCTAATAAGAGAGAACATATATGAAATATTTTATGAAATAAGGTGACAACCAAAATTAGAATATTTTATGATATGCCTTGAATATATCTGGTATATATTTGGATATGGTTATATGCTATTTGAAATATGTTGGTGCACTTATCAAACAAATCATGCCAATTTTAAAATAAATCACAATTTTTACTAGTTTTATGAAATGTGATTTTAAAATTTCACACTTTAAAGTATTATAGTTTCATTTAAAAGAATAAGAATTATGTGTACTGCCTCCAATGTTTTGAATTTAGACCATTCCGACATGAGACTAACAGTTTCTAACTTCAAACTTCACACAAATCTTGGCATATTTTACTTGAAAACAATAATTGTTACTACTAGTTATCTCAGCACTACCCCTTTTTTTTTTCCGAAAAGAAAATATGGGAAGAGTGGTGCTGTGGTAACTGTAGATCTATAAAGAAGAATTTGACCAAGGGTATCCTAGAAAAGGTTTAACACATTTTATGGTTAAGCATTAACTACCATCAGTTACAGGTTGTGCATTTGATATTATATATACTAACCATTAAGCAGTTGTAAGAGGCAAAACAATAGTGATTAAGAGTGTAAGCACAAAACGAGAACTAATAAAGGATAAAACTGAGAATTTTTTTTTTTGAGGCAGAGTCTTGCTGCGTTGCCCAGGCTGGAGTGCAATGGCTCGATCTCAGCTCACTGCAACCTCTGCCTCCTGGATTCAAGTGATTCTCTCACCTCAGCCTCTTGAGTAGCTGGGATCACAGGTGCGCACCACCATGCTAGGCAAATTTTTATATATATTTTTTTCTTTTTTGGGGGGGTACAGTAACCAAAACAAAATTTTTATGTTTTTAGTAGAGACAGGGTTTCACCATGTTGGCCAGGCTGGTCTCAAACTCCTGACCTCAAGTGATCCACCCGCTTTGGCCTTCCAAAGTGCTGGAATTATAGGTGTGAGCCACCACGCCCAGCCAAAACTGAGATTTGAACCTGGATTGCCTGGGATACAAATCTCAGTTGTATCCCTTATTAGCTCTGTGAACGTGGGTAATTTTCATAACCACTCTGAGTCTTAAGTTTTCTCATCAGTGTAGAGGACTAAAATGTTTTCTACCCCAGATGACCGTTTTGAAGATTACATCAATACCCATTTCTTCACCTGTAAAATGTTCTCTTGCTCTTAAGATTGTGGTGAGGATTAAAAGACTAATATGTGTACAATGCTTAGCCTGAAAGCCTGGTTCATGGTATAACTTCAATAAATTTACTTTGCTAGCAAGTAGGGAAATAAATCTGACAACAATATAAAATTTAGATGTTTCTTTTACTTTTGCATAGCATATTACAACTGGGAATTTGGAGATTTAGCACACTCTATTGATAGTGAATATGCTGGAAGAGAAACAGACAGAGCATTAACTTTGAAGAGAAAATCCCCCTGACATTTTTGTATTTCATTGTACAAAGGGAAAGGGAGAGAGACCTTCTTTTTGGTGTAAAAATTATTAGTTATGAAGAGGTCCAGTCATAATTCTGTTTCATTTGGAGGTGGGTCCAAATCACCTAATGACCTATATTCCGATTAAATATAGTGGGAAATTACAGCAAAGACAAAGACTTCAATGATTTTCAAATTTTTAAATAAAGCGTATCTTGATTTTCGTTCTTTGTTCAACTCTATTATGGAAATGTAATGGCAATGCGATTTCTCCCTTTTATCTCATATTAGTTCTCTGGTTTAGCTCTAGCTTGTTGGGTGGAAACATGATATGGCAAGACAATAAATCGCCTATTAAAATCCAATTTTTTTTAATCATGTATATGATTCAGGGTTATATGTTGTAGAATTTAAATGGCATTAAGTTGGGTTTATATAGTATTAAAACATCCAGATTTTAAAAAAGGAGTCAATTATCTATATTTTTGTAAGACACCAAAACAAATATTTTGAAACATCTTTATGATTGAATGAATTTTTTACTTTTTGTTTAGACATTTGTTATAGTCCATAAGACACAGACTGAGTACATAAAGTGTCCATCCTAAAGCTGGTTCTGGCTTTTTGAGTTATCCAACATAAGCTATTATTTGTCCCTTTAATTTCCCTAATTTTCAAACTACAGATAACATTGAATATTATAGTAGACAGCTATAGTCTTGATTGCCAAGAGCCATCCAACTTTATTAGAGCTTGGCGGGGTTGTCAGTCACAGTACTTTGCCACCTACTCCCCACGTCACGGTGAAAAAAAATAAACTAGAACTGGCTAATCAAAGAAATCCAGCTCCTCAGGAGGTCAAGTGATTGGCTCAGCGGTGGACACACAACCCCAAATAGGCCAACCAGAGTCCTTCGTTGGTACTCTTCAGCTGGAGCTAGAGTGGAAGCCTGTCCTCATTTTGAGATTTATGGGCTGGAAGGATGTGTATCTGGGGTGCTATCTTCTCATCTGTAGAAACAGATAAGGTCAACATACCAACAGAAGATCTGAAAGATGGAAAGAGGGGGCTTAATTATGTTGCTTGGGTCCCTAGATTTAGTTCATGTCTGACATTGTGTCCTTACATCCCAAACACACGTGTGTTTTACAGATAATTTGAGTTGGTTCATGGTGCTTGCAACTGAAGGAGTTCTGATAAGTACAGACATCTTTCTAATTTATTCACAGATGCAACCATTAACTTTGAAAGTCAATACCTTTACAATGAAATATGTTAAAAACATTGTCCAAGTGTGACTTGAACCCAGGCAGGACGACAAAACAATTAAGAGTCCAGGCTCTGGAGTGAAACTGTCCGCCTTCTTGCCTACCAAAAAACACCTGGGTCTGAGAAGCTGTTGTATCTCCAGAGAGGACACATGCTCTCTGGTTGCCACAGAGAGCCTCAGCACAGCAAGGCACCCAGGCTGATTTCCACTTATTACTGGCACTGGCACTGCTGCCTGTCTTATAGGTCTTTTATGAGAAATGTCAACCTTGTATCTATATCTGTTTCAAAACTGGGAAGAGAAAAGTAGAATGAAAGAATCAAGAAACATAGGAGATAACTTTTTTCTGTGAATGGGAAGAACATTCCTATAGGTTGTGCCTGTGAAGAAAGACTACAGTCTAAGCGACCAATGGTAAAGCCACCATGTATTCGTTTTCATCACCTGCTTGAGCCCTGCAAAGCATTCTCAGTTTCCCCTCTGGCCTTGTGCCTGCCTGTCCTAGAAGATCTTCTCTGACACTACTTAAATGTTTTTCACTTCTCTGTTATGCTGCTTAAGATGTGGAAACTCAGTTGGGTTAAGCATTTCATTTTAAAGAAGAAAATAGGCTTCTTTAAAGAAGCCTATTTGAATCTGCATGGATTCAAATACCACCTCTACCACTGACTTTATAGTGTTATGATCTTGAGCAAGTCACTTAACCTCTCTGTGCCTCAGTTTCTTCATTTGTGGTATGCAGATAATAGCACCTCTCTCGCGTGATTGAGAATCTAGAGAGTTGATAGATGCTTAAAATAGTGCCAGGCACACAGGAAGCACTATGTAAATGTCAGCTCTTATTAAGCTTAGGTATTTACAGATCATTTAAATCAGATTTCCTTCTCCCTAAGCTAGCTGAGGACAGCTTCACTGAAGGAGTGGAAGTTTGATGGGAGGACAAGGTGGGGTATAGGGTGAAGACCAGCAGGGTTACAGATGGAGGATGGGGGTGGAGGAGCAGTGGAACAGTAAGGTGGGAATGGAGAGGATAGAGAAAGTTAGTAACTTTGCAGAGTGAAACAGGTATGGGTTGGAGCCTTTGGGTCCATAAAGGACATTAAGAAGACAGAAGAGAGGAAAAGAAATGGGAGTGGGAAGGTGCCAAGGTAAACAGCACATATTTCAAAGTTTTGTCCAGTGTTGACTTGCATCCAGAAAAGGAGGAAGAAATTATTTTTCATCCTTCTTACACTTGGACTGGTATCATAATTTAACTCCCTTTATGAATGAAGTAGATTGTTGTGTGCAAACCTGAGACTCCAGCCGTCATTTGTAATGCTGTTACAACAGGGAAATAGTTTCTGAGTTCCAAATATCAGACTCCCATGGTCTTTGGAATAGGATGCATTTGTAAGATGGGGCCTGCCTGTCTGCTGAGCGGGGAGGTTGCAGCTGGGCAGGTCAGACAGAGAGCCAGCATTTCACAACTGAATAAACTGGAGCTGGCCGTGGTTGACTTGTCTGTACTGATGACACCGCTCCAACTATAGCCCAGGTCCCCAGGTCTCCACAATTCTGGTTTAGTCACTTTACCTTTGTAACCAGTGCTGTTCAATGAAATAAGCATAGTGATGTACATTTAATGGGCTGAACAGCACAATATGCCGCTGAAATGCTTAATTTTTTTAAAAGATAATCTGAATTTATGAGCAGTATCGGCCAGTTAGAGATTGGTGATTGCAAGCTGTCTTGTCTTCACGAGCTGCATGGTGGGGGAAAAGCAGGGGCTGAATGACATCTTATCATTCTTTATAAAGGAATCCAAATATCAAGTAGGAGGAGGTGGAAGAAGGGAGGAAAATGGGGAAATCTTCAAGTCTCCTCCAAATGCAAGATTATTTTGTTTAACACTGCTTAATTTTAGAATTGATCATAGTATCAATAACTTGTCTTTTTCCTTTTAGGTACTGCAACAACGCAAATCATAATAATTTCTCATTGACAAAGATCGATTTGTACAATTCTGCCCTGAATTTTTAAGAGTATTAAGGACCTGACCAGGAGCGGTGGCTCACGCCTGTAATTCCAGCACTTCGGGAGGCAGAGGCAGGTGGATCACTTGAGGTCAGAAGTTTGAGACCAGCCTGGCCCACACAGTGAAACCCTATCACTACTAAAAATATAAAAATTAGCAGGATGTGGTGGCTCATGTCTGTGGCTCACACTCAGAAGTCTGAGGCAGAATTTCTTGAACCTGAGAGGAGGAGGTTGCAGTGAGCCGAGATCACACCACTGCAGTCCACCCTGGGTGACAGAGCAAGACTCTGTCTCAAAAAGAAAAAAAAAAAAAGGAAGAGTATTAAGGACCTATGAGATACAATTATAGACAGCTTTGCCTTAGGAGAGTGATAGGAAATTTTTAATTCATTATTCTTTACTTGCAAGAAACATCCCAAATCAATGATGTCATTGTTCTATTTGACAGCTGTGGGGCTAACCAAGGAAGGTGAAATGACCAGCTGCCTCACCGCAAATTCTCTGGAGTGAGTGGGACCTAAAGCAATAATATGCAAATCTACAAAGACACTATGTCTTTTCGCTGGTTAATGGGGTACAAGAATCTGTGAGATTTATAATCAAAGCAGTTTTAACAACAGCACAACAGAAAAACAACAGTACCAGGAGGCCCAGTGAGTGGGCAGATCTTTAAGAACAGCTCTATGTTGATCATTCTTGTGCAGCACTACTTGTGTGAATTACTAAGAGAATAACAAGTACTGTTAACTCCGTACCTACTGTGTGCCAGAGGCTGTGCTAGTTACTTTTCCTACATCATCTCTGAATCTCACAGTAATACTCTCATGAAGATTTTATTGTCCTTGTTTCTCTGATGAAGAACTGAGGTGATGAGAATTTCAATGATTTACCCAAGTTTCCACAACTGAGGCCAGGCGCAGTGGCTCATGCCTCTAATCCCAGCGCTTTGGGAGGCCAAGGCGGGAGGATCACCTGAGGTCAGGCTTTCGAGAACAGCCTGGCCAACATGGTGAAAACCCATCTCTACTAAAAATACAAAAATTATCCAGGTATGGTGGTACCACATGCCTGTAAGCCCAGCTACTCAGGAGGCCAATGCAGGAGAATCACTTGAATCCAGGAGGCAGAGGTTGCAGTGAGCTGAGATCACGCCAGTGTACTCCAGCCAGGGCAACAGAGTAAGACTCCATCTCAAAAAGAAAAAAAAAAGCTTCCACAGCTGGTAAGTAGCAGAACTGAAACCCACCCTCAGGTAAATCTGTCATTGCTGTTATATGTGAGGCAGCAGCAGCAAGGGGCTTTGGGACCGACATTCTGAGACGTACGCAAGTGTCAGAGATGGCCAACCTGTCAAGAAGTTGTGGTGTTACGGATAACTTAGTGGTAGTGCAATATTGTCCATGAAAAACAGGATCACATTATGGTAGTAAGGCAGATATTTTAGTAATATAAATAATAAAAGGAGCAAAGAGAGAAGCAAAAGGAGCAGAAAGATCTCTTCTGTCTGACTATAGCACAAGCCACCATTTACAAAAAGCATGCCTTTAATAAACTTTTGCGAGTAAACCAATTGTTCATGAAGCCACCGTAATGTGTTCTGTCTACAAGGTAATAAGGCAGATTTATATTAACTTTTTTTTGTTTAGGAGGCAGTAGAGTGGTTAAGACAAGGGGCTCTGGAGCAAGACTGCCTGAGATCAAATCCTGGTGCTGCCACTTTCTATTTTTGTGACCTTGAGTTCGTTACTTACGTCTAGTACTGTAGTGTTGCCCTGAGGGCTGAATGATCAAATCCATATGAAGTGTTTAAAAACCACCTGGTACCTAGAAAGCACTGGATAAATATTAAAACTGTGTGCAGAATGGTGCATGAATGGTGTGAGGAAATTGAAGGTATGATTCCTTACTTTCAAACATACTTAGAAACTAGCTGGGAAGAGAAAGCATCTGCTTATAATATGTCTTTAAAACAGGTACAACAGGCCGGGCATGGTGGCTCATGCCTGTAATCCCAGCACTTTGGGAAGCTGAGGCGGGTGGATCATCTGAGGTCAGGGGTCACGACCAGCCTGGCCAATGTGGCAAAACATCAACTCTACTAAAAATACAAAAATTAACTGGGCGTGGTGGCGTGCACCTGTAATTCCAGCTACTCGGGAGGCTGAGGCAGGAGAATAGTTTGCACCTAGGAGGTGGAAGTTGCAGTGAGTGAAATCATGCCACTGAAGTCCATCCAGCCTGGGTGACAGAGCGAGACTCTGTCTCAAAAAAGAAGAAGAAAAAGGTGTAACATTAAACAGCTTCTTTAGTGAAGTTATACACTGTCGTATCCCTAATAAAAATCAAGAAATAATTAAGGAAACAAGGGATAAAAAAGAACGTTTTTTGGAGAAAGTGAGCCATGACCTGGATTTTGAAGGAGCTGTGGTTTATTATTATGGAAATTTTAATTCAAGGACTTTGGTAAAGTGACTTGCCCAGTGTCAGTATTGTTCATCTTGATTTGTTATGTATGAAAAGCTTTTCATGAAAACTCTCTCTGTGGAAGGCATTGGGATGGTGATAATAAAGGACTGCAAATTTGAAGGTACCTTTATCCTCAAGGAGCTTATAGTCTGTTATAAGAAAAATTAATGAAATACAAGATAAAGAGTGCCATGGAAAGGCAACGCCAACTGGCAACACGGTAAGTGGTTAGTGTGCGGTGCACAAAGGAGCCCAGATGCCAAATGTAATAATGAGCATGAGGAACGTAGGAGAATCTAGTTCTTTAGGAAGGACCTCATGAGGTACAATAGCTATTGGGACTGGTTCTACCTTGCCTTTGCAGGATGAGAAGTTTAATCAGGCTGTTCAGAGGCTGATGAGACTCCCATTAAATGAGCAAGAAAGGAATCAGAATAAGAATTTATTAGATCACATAGCTAAACAACAGAACTGATCATCCATACAACCCTGACTCTCCTCTCTCCATCTTCACCCCCCACCGTTCCTGGAAGACAGGTTCATTTTAGGAATAGATTATATATCAAGAAATTGCTTGGCATGAGTCAGAAAGATTGACATTTTCCACTCTAAGAATTAAGTATACGATCACTATAATAATAATTAACTATATAATCACTTTTATATCAGATGATTATTTTTCCAGACTCCTCTTTTTGTACTTTTTCTATTATAACACATTCTTTTTTCATGTGAAGAGAGATTTTTTAACATGTTACAGTTTCCAAGTTTACACTTGTAGTTTCTTCCCGATGACATTCAGGGAGGAAACTTAGTTTCTTATCAGTATGTTCTGAATCCCACTGTAGCATGGGTTATGTTGGATGGTTTCTGTAGAAAACAATTACTAACCTAATAGATGAATTATTTCTTTTCCTGAGGATTTCATCTTCTTCCTGACTTTTTGTCTCCACCTCTTGTCCTAGATCTTGTACTATTTTTAGACTTAAACTTCTGTTTGCTGGTTATATAACAACTTTTATACAGTTAATTGAATAAGAGTCATATCTCATTTGAAACCTAACTCATTTGTAGCTTAAGCATCCACTTGGCTGTCACTAGGGGGTTGTATGAAACCTGAGAAAATCATACTGGTGCTCTGCATAATGGGAAATAGCTGTATTCAGCTAATATCAAATTGAAATAAATATCCAAGGAAAAGAAGTCAGAAGAGAGCACATATTTGTAAGAAGGAAGGGATGGAGCTTTGTCCTTCCTGAAGGGGATAGATGCTGAAAGACTGTTAATTGTTCTGATACCCATGAGGTGGCTGTATCTCTCAGATATTGGAGAGATGTGGCAGGAGAGTGAGATTTTACAGTGTGAGTTTGGAGCCTGACATGGGTTTATCATGTGAACAAGTCTGGAGAGAAAGGGGTGTGTCGATTAAGTGCTACCCAGGTAAGTTTGTCTGAATTCCCTTTCTAGGCAAGGTGGGCCCACTTCATTTTCCAGGAGCCTGACCTGGACATGGGTAGGCCAGGCCTGGTGGCCTGTGGAAGGTGTCTGAAAGATAGCATGGAGGGACAAATCTGGAGCAAGGCAAACACAGCCCAAGTTAAGGCATGGTGGCTCCGGCCTGTAATCCCAGCCCTTTGGGAGGCCCAGGTGGGTGGATCACAACATCAGGAGATTCAGCCCATCCTGCCTAACACGGTGAAACCCCGTCTCTACTAAAAATACAAAGGCCAGGGTAGGGCAAGGCTAGCCAGGGGGTGGGGAAGCAGAGAATCAGAAGGTGACTGAAAGGTTGTGTTGAGGGGCAAATCTGGAACAAGGCAAACGCTGCCCAACCTGCACATTGATGTTTAGATCTGGGTCAGTGATTTGGAAACAAAACAGAAAGTGGGGACAACTAAGACCCTGCGAGTCTTACAACCTCAAATTAACACCAAGCACTCAAATTAGCTTCAGTGATTTTGGGAAGTGCTCTGAAATTGACACATAACCATAATGCTGCTTCGATATTTTAACACTTTTTTTTTTTTGAGACAGAGTCTGCCTTTGTTTGTTCAGGCTGGAGTGCAATGGTGCAATCTCAGCTCATTGCAGCCTCCATCTCCCAGGCTCAAAAAATTATCGTGCCTCAGCCTCCCAGGTAGCTGAGCTTACAGGTGCCTGTCACCATGCCCAGCTAATTTTTGTATCTTTAGTAGAGACGGGGTTTCATCATGTTGGCCAGGCTCGTCTTGAACTCCTAACCTCAAGTGACCCACCCGCCTTGGCCTTCCAAAGTGCTGAGATTACAGGCGTGAGCCACCGCACCTGGCCTTAAAACACTTTTCAAAGTTATCTTTGCTTTTGTAATATTATGTAATCCTTAGACTAAAGTTATATGTCATAAAAAAGATAAGGCCAGGCATGGTGGCTCACTCCTGTAATCCTAGCACTTTGGGAGGCCTAGGTGGGTAGATCATGAGGTCAGGAGATTGAGACCATCCTGGCTAACATGGTGAAACCCTGTCTCTACTAAAAATACAAAAAACTAGCCAAGCATGGTGGCGCGTGCCTGTAATCCCAGGTACTTGGGAGGCTTAGGTGGGAGAATTGCTTGAACCCAGGAGGCAGAGGTTGCAATGAGCCGAGATTGTGACATTGCACTCCACCCTGGGCAACGGAGCGAGACTCCGTCTCAAAAGAAAATAAAAAAAGATAAGGCAAATATTCTTATCCTAATTTTAAAGTAAAAGAAACTGGGTATAGAAAGGAAGGTTGTTTATTGTGGTTTACTGGGAGAACGATGAGTAACTTCCACATCACCATGCTCCCAGTACAATATTATTTTTACTGGGATAAATATTGAGAATTGTTAATAAATAAAAGACCAGTCTTTAATAAGGAGCCTGGAAAATATACAGCTCAGCACTTTGGAAAGCCAAGGCAGGAGGATTGCTTGAACTCAGGAGTTCAAGATCAGCCTGGGCAACATAGTGACACCCCTTTTTTTTATATGTTAAAAAAAAAAAGTTGTTTTTATGAGACAGAGTCTCTCTGTCTCCAGGCTGGAGTGCAGTGGCGCGATCTTGGCTCACTGCAACCTCCGGTTCCTGGGTTCAAGCGATTCTCCTGCCTCAGCCTCCCGAGTAGCTGAGACTACAGGTGCATGTCACCACGCCCAGCTAATTTTTGTATTGTTAGAATAGATGGGTTTTTGCCATGTTGGCCAAAATAGTCTTGATCTCCTGAGCTTAAGATTTGCCCACCTTGGCCTCCCAAAGTCCTGGGATTACAGGCGTGAGCCACTGTGCCTGGCCAGAAAAAAAAAATTATTAATTTGCTGCCACTATACTCCAACCTGGGCAACAGAGCAAGACCAAGAGAGGAGAAGAGAGAAGAGGGAAAGGGAGGGGAGGAGACAGGAAGGGAGGGCAGGGGAGGGGAGGGGAGGGAGACAGAGAGAGAAAGAAAGACCCTGCATCCTGATTGATATTCTAGCCAGGAAATGGCTTGGCACAAGGAATGAAAACTACTCGCACCAGCTTAAGAAACAGAGCAGACAAGCACCAGGATATACAAACAAAAAAAGGCCAACGGGTCTGGAATTGGAAAGACAGGAATCATCTCTCATGTGGTTTCCATCCCTCATCAGTCTTGTACCTCTCTCTGGAGACTGGCTTTCTTTCCTGCTTATTTGTGTCTTTTCTGCCGTTAACTGAGTGCTACATAACTTTGTGGTTTGGCTTCCAAGGCTGACTGTTTCTCAGTGACCCTTTTCCAGATTCCTGGGAGAAGCAGGAAGATTGAGCTTAGCCTAGGTCCTCCATCACCTTTGCATGTCAGGGGAGGGATCTGCACAGGTTCACAGTCACTCGAGGCCAGCATTTTAGTAGGGCCATAGGCCGTGGTAGAAGTGTAGGCAAAGAGGCACATGCAGAATGACTGACAAAGTATGGGATCATCAGTTATCAGTATTGCCAAATAATTAAAAACCAAAGAGGACAGTATACCTTAGTTGATTATAATAGGATGCCATGTTCAATCCAAGGGTATTGTTTATTATAGTTCAGGGTCTAATTTTGGAGGCTTTAGGAATAAATTAGATGCAAGTTACAAACTTTATTTTGATTAGAGATAAATGAATTGTAATGAAGATAATTAGAAGCATTAACTCTATAGATTAAAAATAGTTTTAAAAAATAGCTATAAAATTAAAAAGATACAAAAGGGCACACATTGAAAACTTACCCTCTTACCCATACCCCAGCCCTCAGTTCCCCTTATCAGAGGTAATCATCATTGTCATTTCTGGTGTATCCTTCTAGAAATGTGCTCTCTGTATTTAAGCACAAAGTTCCATATCTTGATTTTTCCAATATGCCTTAGAAATAATTTCACGTGGCTTCATCGAGAGCAACCTCATTTTTGAAATGGCTGCACAGCATTCCAGTGTATGGGTGTAATGTGATTTTTTGAACAGCCTCCTATTGAAAACACTTAGTATATTTAGTCTTTTACTATTACTATCTTTGCATATACCTGTTTTTAAATACAAATGAGTGTATCTGTAGGTTAAAATTCCTAGAAATGGAATTTACAACATTTTTAAATCTGAGAGAGTTGCCAAACTGTCCTCAGTAGAAATTTACGAATTTCTTTCCCAGCAATTTATAATGGCACTGATTTGCCTACATTCTTAGCTCAGTGTAGCGTTACAATATGGTTAGGTCTAGAGTCTTTTTGTTTCATTTTTTTTTTAAGAGATGAGGTCTCACTCTGTGGCCCAGGCTGGAATACAGTGGTATGATCATAGCTCACAGCAGCCTCAACCTCCCAGGCTCAAGTGATCTTCTCGCTTCAGCCTCCCAAGTGGCTTGGGTTACAAGCACGCGTGACCACACCTGGCTAATCTTTGTACTTTTTGTAGAGACAGTGTCTCACTTTGTTGCCCAGGCTGATCTCAAACTCCTGGGCTCACACAGTCCTCCTACGTAGGCCTCCCAAAGTGCTCAGATTACAGGTTTTAAACCACCACGCCTGGCCTAGAGTCTTTTACTCTCTGGGAAACTTCAATTTACCTTCCAACTTCTTGTTAACATCTTTACGTTAGCTACTATATTTGTAATTTATAAGAGCCTTTTTCTTGTTCTTCGGTTGTAGCTTTCTCATAGCATCTTAGCCTTATTTGAATGCAGTGTTAATGAATGCAATGTTGAGTCTTTCCACAGATACTAACTAAACTTAAAAAAATTCTCCGCGTTCCTGTCTTTTGTTTTCCGGAGGGAGCAGGTATGTGGGGGGCGGTGGGGTGTTGGTTGAGGCTGGGAGATGCTCTCTACCTATCATGTTAGAGACTTTCCTAAGATGTTTGGTGGTCCTTCACTGCTTGCTCGTAATTAAGAGTCAGATACCTCTCCTCAATCTCTCCGGTTTAAATCTCCACAGAGCAAAAGTGCATTCTCCTTTTGGGGTGGGGATGGCATGGTAGCTTGAGGGAGGACAGAGGCTGCAACTGTTCTTCTCACAGACTTTTATCCAATCTTGTTTTTAGAGGCATTTCTCATTCCCGTTTTCCTTAGTATCTGGTGTCTCCAATTCCTAAAATTTCCCAAGTTCTGCTGTGCAAATCAGCTGGCTTCTTTTTGCCTTTCACCTCTACAGGAAGTGGATTTCATTTTTCTCTGCTTAGCTGAACCAATTATTATTTATCATTTTTTTCTCTGTCTTCCAAAATTAATCATTTGTTACCATCTCTTCTTCCATTCTTTTTGTTTTTTATTGTAATTTTAGGGAAATTTTGGGAGGTAGCACAGATAAACATGTATATTCAATTTACCAAGTATAGAAGGTGGTGTCAGAAAATTTGGTTTTTATCTGCCAGAAGCTCTGCCTCTGTTGTGGGTATCTTTCAAAATTAATAACATTGATAGGAACAAAAAGTCCTGAAATATAAGTAAGTCTTTGCAAGTATTTATGTTTAAATATAACTCAGCCCTGGCTGGGCATGGTGGCTCACGCCTGTAATCCAAGCACTTTTGGAGGCCGAGGCGGGTGGGTCACCTGAGGTCGGGAGTTCAAGACCAGCCTGAATAACATGGTGAAACCCTGTCTTTTAAAGAAAAAAAAATAGATATAACTCAGCCCTAAAGCCCATTAGTTTGAAAGTGATCTTATTTTAGGTTCAGTGTGTATGCTGTTAACACTTATAGTGTAATAAATGTCAGTATATTTATACCAATTTTTTGAAAAGTGACATATCAGGGTGTTTTTATTTTTGAAATCACGTTTTCTAACTAGAGTCGCAGTTTGAAAGTCAATTGATAACTAATTTTATTACCACTTATATTTTCCCAAGTCTGATAATCTTAAATAATAACTGCTCTGTTATATAGTGCCTTTTAGTGACAAATACAATTGCCAGTACACAACAATGAATATTAAATCTGTGTGTATGTTGGATTATATCATAATTAAGAAAGTCTCTCTTGCCAAGTGAAGTCTCAATTAAATGTAGTAAAAATTATATAAAATTTGCTGGTTGATCTAACATAAGTGCTTCAAAATGCTGATGTTACTAATTTCCAGAAGGAGTAAGAATATTTCTTTCTGGAATGTGAAACCACAGATAGAATTGCATCTCTCCAGGGAAACAGACTCAGTGGTTATGCAGTAAGCCTTTCCCATCTGTAATGCGATAACCAACTTCATTACCGTGCTATTATGGTAGAAAATAATCTCCTGAAACATATATTTTTAATGCACTTGGGTGGACAAAATGAGGAATTGGACCTAATGCCATTTTTTTCCAATTTAACTTTCCCATTATTCTGAAAGTATTAAGATTTTGAAACTAGTTTTACTCTGCAGAGCTCTTGAGTAAGTTTTTATAACAGAACCAAAGTATAGAAAATACTAAACATATATTAGAAATGTACTGGATAGCACATGTTGGATTGCTCATTGTTAGCACAAAGCATATTATATTCAATAATTATCTTCCAAGCCTCGCTGACATCTGTGACATTGTGTTGTTAACTGATGAATACATGGGAAGCGCGGTTTTATGAGGAGGCAATAGAGCATGGAGACTGTGAATTGGTCTGCTTGGATCTGATAACTAACTTTGCCATTTCCTAGCAGCATGACCTTGAACAAGTCATTTAACCTTGTCCCACTACCAAAATGTGGCAAAAATATCTACCTTTTAAGGTTATTTTGAGAACTAAATATGGTTCCTCACATAGGTGAGGAATTCAATGCATTGTCTGCCTATTACAAATGCTCAGTAAAAACGAATCCAAAGAAAGAATTAGGGATTGTGCTTTCCAGAAATTTACAGTCTGTGGGGGGATATGAGAAATGCACACTTTGATAAAACTCTAAGGCATTGTATAATAAATTGCTAAAGTGAGACAGGATGCCAATGAAAACCTCAACGGGAGTTTGGAGAAGGGAGATGTCAGTGTGAAATAGATGTATCTATCAGCACATCCTCTCAAAAGGAGTAAAGGTGGGTCTTAAGTCAGATCTTAAAGTCCTAGAACAAACAGAGAGGAAGGGTGGGGGAAAGGTGCACTGGAATGAAATGATAGGAGTAGGGGAATATTTGGTGATGAGAGAATACGTGTTTTTTAATTGAAAACATGAAAGAACGGTTTGGCTAGTGTGTAGAGCGGTGATGAGGTGATTTAGTAGGATACACGGGTTATAGCAGTCCCTAGATACCACCTTCCTAAATCAAGAGCAACAGCTGAGGATTTTTGAATTGGGAAGTGAGGAAAAGGTGTGTGAAAAGAAAGGCCTGGAGAGTCGCTACATCTAAGAGATCAGTTAGAATTACCTTTCTACATATGTGGTTAGGGCTAATAATTGCAATAAAAATTTTACAAGAATCAGGACTAAATGGATACATGATGGACAGAAAAAGAATTAAAGGTGATTTTAAAGCCTGAGAGAGAAAAGAAATATTGGAAACAGTGATGTTGGAGGGGATGCTGATTAAGGAATTAAATGTTTTCAGTTTAAAAAGAAAGCAACACCTTTGGTTTTTGTTGTTTTTGTTTTTTTAAGAGACCGGGTCTCGCTATGTTGCCCAGGCTGGAGTGCAGTGGCTATTCACAGGCGCGATCCCACTACTGATCAGCACCGGAGTTTTGACCTGCTCCGTTTCCTACCTGGGCCAGTTCACACCTCCTTAGGAAACCTGGTGGTCCCCCGCTCCTGGGAGGTCACCATATTGATGCTGAACTTAGTGCAGACACCCGATTGGCATAGCGCACTACAGCCCAGAACTCCTGGGCTCAGTCGATCCTCCCACCTCAGCCTCCTGAGTAGCTGGCACTACAGGCATGCGCCACTGTGCCCAGCACCTTTGTTGTGTTTATAGAAGATACACATGCTTCTAGCAACAAAACTCTCCAACAACAACAAACAATGGACATCTGGTAAGGATGAACAGGTTTTATTAGCCGTTGCAGTTTTTTCTTCTATGGTTCTTTCAATTTGAACCTGTAGAGGTTGAACTGATGATGAAATTCCTAATACAGAATCATGGGGGCAGTGAGAGATGTACTACAGAAGCCTGGGTTAAGAACTACCAGAGGAGCAGTGGTAGTTCAAAGAGTAAGGCCGTATATAGGTTCCTTGTGTAATCACAGAAAGAAGAGAATACAAAGCTGTTGGGAAACAGTCAGGAGAAAAGAGAGAACGTGATAGAAACTGGCAGTGGCAGCTTAGCAGTTGTAAAGATAGAAGTAGAATCAAGATCGTCCTCTGTCATAACTGGTTTAAGGGACTTTGAGCAAGTCTCTTGAATCTCTGAGCCTCAGTTCCCTCATTTATAAAATGAAAAGGTGAATAAGATTCCTCTTGCTTATAAGACATGTGGTCTCTAATTTTAACCTGAGAGAGGAGACAATTTCATGGAGGCAGTCAACAACTTCAGAAAGCATTTGAGATCTTGCTGTAAGGTGTCATTTAAAGTAATTATGATGTTATAGTCTATGGATTGCTTACTTCTGCTGTAACTGCTTCTTTAAAATTGTAACCTTAAACCTATTTTGAACTAATTTCAAAATTACAGAAAGACTGCAAAGAATATCTACTTTTTACCCAGAGTCACTTGTTATTAAAATTTTACCTTTTTATCATTTCTGTTTTCTCTCTCACTATATATATGTATGTGTATTTTTTTGGAACCATATTATATATTATCTTAGTATATGTTATCTAAGAATAGAGACATAACCACAGGACAGTTACCAATTTCAGTGACTTTAACGTTGATGAAATATTTTTATCTAATCAATCTACCATCAGTTTTCCAATTAACTGAATAATGTTCTATATAGCATTTTTTTCTTCCTCCAGGGAAGAATCCAGTCTAGTATCTCATATTATATTTAGTTGTCATGGCTCTTTAGCTGGAATATTTTCACAGCCTTTGTCTTTTATGACACTGACATCTTTGAAGGATACAGCACCCCTGCCCCTTTTAAAAAACAAAACAAAACATTCCGCACTTGGGATTTGTCTGATGTCTCCTCATTAGATTCCCCATTTCCTCATTAGACACTGTGTCTTCTGGGAATCACATCTGGAGGCAAATAATGTCCATCTGTCCCTCATTTGTGGTGTTGATTTTGACTACCTGGTGAGGGTTTTGTCCAGTTTATCCAGTGTATGTATAATTACTCCTTTCCTTTCAACAATAATGCTATGGACAAATACTCTAAGATCATGCAAATATCTTGTTCCTCATCAACATTTCTTTCTATGTTTAGATATAAGATGGTTTTTGCCTTACCCAATCTTTGCCCTAAATGGTTGCAACACGGTGATTTTCTAACTTCAACAATCTCTCAACACTCTAAGCAAAAGTATTTCCATAAGCAAGAGTATTTCCTTTTTCTCCATTTGTTTTTTCAATTAATTATTGGTATGCATTTATGAATTCCTGTTTTTAATTCTAACCTACTTTAACATGTAGGATATATAAAAAGGAAACTACAGAGATGAACACTCGACCAAGATCCTTTCCTTTCATTAAATACAAAGAATAATACCTAAAAATGTTATAAAGGAAGTAGAATACAGTAATAATTCACTTATCTGGAAAAAAAGTTGTCTGGTAAATGTAATAATCTAAAATATACCGGAAATATTAAAGCAAGTGAAATGTCTTTATGGTAAGTAAATGCTCCAAAAATATCAGAGTTGTTTTAGCCATTTATTATTTTATATGGTTATTTGTTTATTTACTTATTTTGAGATGGAGTTTTGCTCTTGTTGCCCAGGCTGCAGTGAAATGGTGAGATCTACGTTCACTGCAACCTCATTAAGCAAATAAATACCTGTGGCTCAACACCCCACATAGAGTTGCCCCTGTGAGATGCAGCTAGCTATAAATGTAAACTGTAAAATTAATATGGTACTCATATTTGAATGGACTGTTGATTATCTTTCTTGCTGGCATCTTGAGACGTGTGGCACATCTCTCTTGATTGGGAATTACGGCAGGCTCTCCTTGTACCATAGTGTCAATTTTCTGGAAAATGGCTGTCTAGCCCCTGGAAGTTCCCTTACCTGTCCTTTCCCTCAAAGTGAATTTTGGGTATGCGAACTTTGCCTATATTTTAAATTGTAACATTGTAAACATAACCAACAGAGTTCTTCAAATGTCCAACCCCTATATATATTTGAAAAAGAGATTCGAGTTTGGAGAAATAACAAAGGTATATGTTATTACTGAAATTCCTTTGGTTGTAATAGAATTAGGCGTTATTGAAAAAATAAGCCTTCTTACCATGCCAGTTGGATTTTGTTTTGACAGCTGTAATGAATCGTGCTGCTTGATGATTGGTTTATTGCAGTGGTGGTCTCTTTGAACTGTTTGTTCTATATCTAAATTAGTTCCTTGGCTTATCCCTTGGAAATAATTTTGATGGATAGTAATAAAACTATTACATAATGGTGATCTCTCTGAAATGACTTTTAAGCATATTGAATTCTTATTGATTCCTATTTTATATAATGGCATTTCTATTTTATACATTAGTACTTTTTGTTATACTAAGATTTTGCATAGTTCTTGTATTTTGGCAAAAGCAAATGGAATCCATAAAGCAATGTACAGAATTTAATTGTGATAAAAGTGCTCTGGTAAAGAAAATTTGGTGCTGGTCTTCTTTAAGTGTAAAAAGCCACTGCTTCAATTTATTTATCAATGAATGGGAAGGGACACTGATTTTATAAAAGATATTGAGGAAAAACTTTTTTCTATATTTTCATACACAAAGTATTATTTTCTTTCTACTTTATTATTTTTTATTTGAGACAGAATCTCCCTGTCGCCTAGGCTAAAGTGCAGTGGTATGATCTTGGCTCACTGCAACCTCTGCTCCATGGTTCAAGTGATTCTCCTGCCTCAGCCTCCTGAGTAACTGGGATTACAGGTGCTCACAACCATGCCTGGCTAATTTTTATATTTTTAGTAGAGATCAGCTTCAACATGTTGGTCAGGCTGGTCTCGAACTCCTGACCTCACCTGATCTGCCCACCTCGGCCTCCCAAAGTGCTAGGATTACAGGTGTGAGCCACCTTGCCCAGCCTATATACAAATTCTTAATCTTATCAAGTTCACAAATTTGAACTTAACACAACTCCTCCTCCTCCTCCTTCTCCTTCTTCTTTTTGAGATGGAGTCTCACTCTGTTGCCAGGTTGGAGTGCAGTGGCGCAATCTTGGCTCACTGCAACCTCCACCTCCGAGGTTCAAGTGATTCTCCTGCCTCAAGACTCCCGAGTAGCAAGGATTACAGGCTCCTGCCACCACACACAGCTAATTTTCTATTTTTGGTAGAGATGGGGTTTCACCATGTTGGCCAAGATGGTTTTGATCTCTTGACCTTGTGATCCACCTGCCTCGGCTTCCCAAAGTGCTGGGATTACAGGCATGAGCCACTGTGCCCAGCCAACACAACTCGTAAGGTTAATAAAAGTATTGTTTTATAAGTTATCAATGTGAGAAACAAATTTTGGGTAATTATTCAAATTCAAATTAAGTAGGCATAATAATTTGGTATATCCATGGCCTTGCTCATGGGCCATATGGTTTTTTTCTCTTCAAAGTCCAAGTGAAAACTTCACTGCTTTTATAATAAACTGTGAAAATTATTGGCAGATGTAGGGATACTAGCTCATTTATATCTATGAAACCCTAAGTCAACTTTCAAGTAATTATAAGAAATTTAATATAGAATTCTGTTCCTCAGTTTTCCTATTTCTTAAAAGCAATTAATTGTGTGTTATAACGGTATATATATTTGTTGTATGTATTACTGTTGGCATATAGCCAAAGACATTTTCCTTAATCTCTTAGTAACACTTAAAAAAGACTAAACCTTTACCCAAATCAGTAACTGGAAGGGGTTTTTCCTCCAAGTACTAATTCAGTTTGTTGTTTCTTTGGGACTTGAAGCAATTAACATCCATGGGAAAACTTTCTGTATACATAATGCATTTCTCTCCTTTTTGCCAATCATCTTCCTTTTTGTTTTCTTTTTTGGACTCTTGCCATCTGAAATATTGTGGGAGGGGATTTTTTTTTTTTATTTTTTTGATTGCTCTACTTCTAGTGATATTGTCATGATTCAAGACTGTCTTTGAAAATAAAATGGAATAAAAATGAAACAATATGAACTTTGTTGCCTATTCTCGCTGTTTTTCTTTTTGACTTAATTTGGGTCGGGGTGCTTTAAAGAAACAACCCTGTTTGCGAGAAAGGGGTTGAAGGGCGTTCTAGCTTCCCCAACATAAAGGACTATGACACAAGGCAAAGGAGGAAACAATGAGCATTCTTCAACGTTCAAGATTAATCAGTTCTATTTAGCGGTTGGCGAAGGGAAGAAAGAAACCAAATGGGAATAGCGAAGTCTTGGTCCTTTCACGTTTTACACTTAATGCTGGTACACAGTATTCCTCCCACATTCTACTGCACACTGCCTAGAGAAATAATTCTCCATTTCCAAATGGTCTAATGACAGCGGATACAAAGGCGGCTCACTTAAAACCTTCGATTAACAGTCACACTGCATCACATGGTGCCAGTTTTAAATAGGCCACCCATACAGGGCACCCTCTAAAACGACACCTTTCCGCCCAATTTCTGTCATTTGCTCCCTAAGTCAAGGGTACTACCCTGCGTAACATCTACACAGGCCTACTTCCAACACTTCCCGAATCTTAATGCGCGAGGATATGGATCACCGTAATTTATGACCTTATCTACGGCGGCGGGTGACTCCACATTTGGAGCCCCCTCATCTGTCCGCAGTGACTTCTAAAAACATCGCTGGCGTGGGCTGGATGTTTGATCTTGGGGCCAAGTGTTTCCAGACTTTGTTCTCTGGCCTTAAAGGTGAAGAGTCGGGCTGAAGGCCACAGACACCACAACGGGTTTCATCGCAGAGGGCCCCGTGCCGGGAGCGGGTGGCCGGGAGGTGGCGGATGCCCCACCTGTCTGTCCATCCTCCCACCCCTCCCCGCCCCCTTGGCTGGCCGTTGGGAGCCCCTGCTTTCAGAAGGCGCCAGGCGGTGGGATTGCGGCTTGCTGCGCGCGCGGCGCACAGCTATCCCCGGCAGCAGTTGGGCTCTGCGGCGCGGAAGAGCGGCGGGCGGGAAGCGCGCCGGGAAGACCCTACAGGCTGCAGCGCTCGCGGCCCCCGCGAGCTCGCCCCGTTGGTGCGCGCGCTCCCGCGAGCGGCTCCGCCCCGCCCGCTTGACGCGCGCCCCCGCCAGGTCCGCTCTCTTCCCCCACCCCCGGCGCGGACGGGGTGGTTCCAGCTCACTCTCCTCCCCCGAGCGGCGGCGGCGGCGGCGGCGGGCGCTGAATGAGAGACGGAGACTGTTCGGGGCGGCGAGCGCTCTCCTAGGCGGCGGTGGTGGCGGCCGTGGCGACGAAGCGTGAGGCCGGCATTGTCTTTCCATCCTCTGAGGAGACTGCCGCGGCTGCACAGGTCGGTGGGCTGAGGCCGCGGGGCGCTGCGGGGGACGAAGGGTGGGTGCGCGGCGCCCCCCGGGCGACGCGGGGAATGGCGGCGGCTCCGGCGCTGCGGAGTGCGGTTCTCCCTGCCACGGGCCCCGGGGCTGCTCGCGCTGCGCGCAGGGAGGGGGCTGCGGAGCTCGGGCTGAGGGAGAAGGGCGCTGGGGGGCGCGCCTCCCTCGGCCGCGGGTTCTCAGAGTCGGAGCGGCCGTGGAGTCCCCGCTCGGGGGCGCCGTCCTGAAGCCGGGGTCGCGGCGACCCCCCGAACCCGCCTCCCTCTCCCTCCTGGGTGGCGGAAGCCCCTAGCCTCCCCCCGCGCTGTTCTGGCGCCCGCGGCGCCTCAGCCTCGCTTCAGGTGAGCCCAAGCCCGGACCTCGGAGCCAGGACCAGCCGAAGCCGGGCCACACCCCCTCCCGGCCCCCGGCGGCTGCGCCCAGAAGCCTGGCCGCAGAGTTGGCCGCCCGCGAACCCGCGGACTCGCGGTCGGGGTGACCTGTTGCCGAGCGGCTCCGCCGGCTCCGGGCCCGGAGGGGCTGCGTCCCGCGCTGGCCTTGGGCCGGGCGCGCGGCCGGGGTCGGGGCAGGGGCTGCAGCCGTGGGTCGGCTTGCTCTACAGCCGAGAACCGGGCCGTAGGAAAAGGAGATTCCGAACATATCCCGTCAGACACTTGCAGAGCGGGGAGACCTGTCTGCAGATACCCGGAATTCCATGGCAGTGTCGGATTAGGTCGGCTCATAAACACGGGGCTTTGGAGGTGATTGGGAAGAAACGCGAGCCACGAGCGAGGAGCTAGTTTCTGGAAAGCAGCCGTAAACCTGTGCCGAGCCAATTATCCGCCCTCCCCCAGGTCCCCCCTCGAAGCCCTTTTCCTGTAGCTGTGTGTTGTGTAGACGCAGGCCAGTTTCAGTGTGCGTGGGCGTGTTTGGGAAGAAGCTGCGAGCTGATAGGAGGTACCTAGTACAAATGTTAATTTGTTTAAGCTGGGAGGGGTGAGGGAGGAGGAAGAAAGGGCACGGATGTTAGCTGTGGAGGAGGGGCAATTAAAATACCCAATTTCTGTTTTTAAAAAAAAACCACTAAAAGAAATATCTAACGCCCAGTGTGTATTTAAGCCCATAAATTGGAAACACACAGGCAGCAGTTAATTGAGCTTTATTGTTTATGCTCCCTGGATTTTTTTTTCCCCCAACGCTTTAGTTGCTGTAGAGAGCCTTGTTTCCTTACCAGTGTTTCTGAGTTGACTTGGCTATTCTGTATCCACCACATCGACTCTGTTCAAGTTTCTTTGAAGATGACCATCAGAATTTTAGGAAACTTTTCAGTCCGTGTTTGCGGAGTATTGCAGTTATACAGATCATAACTTGCTCCCTGTGAAGCCTGTCCCACTCGAGATAATTATGCTTGGACAAGTGCTGTAGAATCTTACATATAACTGTATTACTGTTACTGCTAAATGTCTAACTAGAATTATGAGGGAACTTCCGATACTGAACATCCAAACAGTGTTAACATCCGAAGCTCCAACTCAAGCTTTACAGACATAAAGTTTATTATGTAGCTTCAAAGGTCTTTTTAGGCAGATCTAAATATCAAAATGTAAGGTCCTGAATGCCATTTGGGATCAGTAATTTCAGTTTATTTTGAGCCGGGTTCATTTTTTCTTTTTAAAATTTAGCATAATTTTAAAACGGTAAGATGTGCATTTTTCCCAATTATATCCCACTTTCTTTCTTTCTTTTAAGATGGGTTCTCCTTATTTGGCTCAGGCTGGTCTCAAATTCCTGAGCTCAAGCGATCCTCCCGCCTCAGGCTCCCAAGTAGCTGGGACTACAGACATGCGACACTGTGCCTTATTCCACCTTTCATTGAATTAAGGAATTTGACTTTAAGAAATACTTTGGGGCGCAACTCTGGAAGTGCTATTTAGTTTGCCTAAATTTTTCCTGATTGCAACATAAATTTGAAGATAGCACTTGCATTGTCAAAACACAACATGCTTTTCTAATATTTATTTGTAATACTAGAAAGAATACAACAAATTTTCCTGAGAGAAAATATAACTTAAAAAATTGGTTTGTGAGTGAGATACATATGTGAGTAATGCATTCGTGTGTGTGTGTGTGTGTTTAAATACCTGGTATGAATCATGTCATTAGGGTTGAGTGTCGTGAATGATAGATAAATAGGTGAAATTGCCCTATTACAATGTAAAACACTTAAGCTTTTTCTAGAGGCTCAGTTCATTCATTCTACACATATTTATTGTAGTGCCAGTTAGTCCCCTAAAGGTTGGGGACACAACAGGGAAAGAGACAGGTCTGTGCCCTGATGGAGCTTAAATGATAAGTGGTTTATATTAAATATGTTAGTTTGAAAGTTTAAGAAGTAGAAACTCTGATAACTTTTTGGTTAAGGATATTGTTTTTTTTTCTTTCTGAAAATAATGGGAATTATTGCCTAGCAAACAAAAACATTAAGACAGTTGTTTTTAAAATACGCCTGTGTTTATATACTTTGGATGTCTGGTTCCCAAGTATACCAAAGGTAAATATTCTACCTGAATTCAGATGATGCATAGTTTACATGTGGTTAGACAGCCTTATTCCTTTGGTTTATGTAGTTAAATGAAATGTTTGCTGAAAATATTCTCTCTTGGCACTTATTTATAAGGGAATCTAAATTTCTTTTTTGGTCTAAAATTTTAAAATACCACCTTTTTTTTTTTTTTCTGGCCGACTCTGAGTGAACCAATTCCTTGACAATCTGGTTTTTCAGAAAATTTTAAATAGCTTTTAAACCTTAAACTATTAATTGTAAAAGTACTGCTTTTTTTTGGGGGGGGGGGCTGTATAAAATAGAGTTCAGTTTACTTTTAATGTTAATGATACACGGTATTTTGAGAATAAGATATATTAAAATGTATCCTATTTTTTGAATATGAGATGTTTATTGTGTACCGACTGTATTTGGAATAAAATTGTCACTCTAATCTTAATGCTTTTTTTAAGTTAATTTTCAATGAAAGATAATTCAAATAGCTTGAAACTACCTCAGCCTGAGTGAGGTTCATTGGAGAAGAAAAATGAATGTATTGCATTATCCTATAAATTGTTTCTTTAAATGTGTCTTAAATTTCCTATTGATCCCTCTTTAGTGAGAGAATAAAGATTGGGTGTGATACATTTTACTAATGCGGAATTAATCCGGAATTTTTTTTTACTTAAGGTCTTTTGCTTTTGATTTAGGAAAACTCTTAACTACATAAAGAAACACTGGAATTTAAAATGTGTTACATTTACCTATTCTATGGAAAGGAAAAGTTTGAATATAAATTTACATAGTCACTTTACTAAGTAGCTAGTTAGGAATATGGGAAGGATCAATATATACACACAGGTATAGGGATATAGCAGTGTTCACATAACTTAGCTTGAGGAGGCTTGGCAATTTATTTCATTACAGAGAAATGTTTGGTACTGGCTTTTGAATAATACATTGCTTTCGAATGGGAGAGACTTGAATCTCTCATCTTGAATTTAATTGATAGTTTTCTGTTATTTCACTTACATGACCCTTTTTTAGAACAGATTTTCTTTGGTTTAATTTCCTTTTGGTAACTTTCAAGAAAGAGTATATGAAGAGGTAAAAGTTTTGAGATGTTTGTATTGCTGAAAATATTTTCCTTCTATCTTGACACCTGGTTGATAAATTTGGCAGGGATAGATACAGAATTCCAAGGTGAAAATCATTTTTTCTCCAAATTTAAGAGATTATTAGAGTTTTCTAGTTTTTGTTTGTTTGTTTTTTTGAGATGGTGTCTTACTCTGTCACCCAGGCTGGAGTGCAGTGGTGTGATCTTGGCTCAGTGTAACGTCTGCCTCCCAGGTTAAAGTGATCCTCCTGCCTCAGCCTCCCAGGTAGCTGGGACCACAAGCATATGCTGCCACACCTGGCTAATTTTTGTGTTTTCAATAGATACAGGTTTCACCGTGTTGACCGTGCTAGTCTCAAACTCCTGACCTCAAGTGATCCGCCTACCTCGGCCTCTCAAGAGTGCTGGGATTACAGGTGTGAGCCACCACGCCAGGCCTGATTTTCTAGTTTGAAGTGGTTGCTGGAAAGTCTTATGCCATTCAAAATCTTTATCCTTCTTATGTGACCTGGCCTTAAGATCTTTTCTTTGTCATCAGTATAGCTGATATGTCCCTGATATTTATATGTCTTGTATGGATTTTACTTTATATCTTCTGCACTGAGCTTAGTGGGCCCTTTCAACCAGCAGTGTCCAGGATTATATGGAGAGGAGATGATCTAGTTCAGAGGTCGGCAGACTTTTTCTTTGAAGGTTATTAGTATTTTAGGCATTTTAGGCAATACAATTCATTACTGCTACTCAGCTTAGCTGTTGTCAAATGAAAGTAGGCATAAGCAGTGTGGACTGTGGTTTGCTGACACCTGATCTTATACAGGCAGAAGGATTAGCCTTTGCTTTACCAGGAGTAGGGAGAGTTCTACAGAAATAGGAGAGAAAACAAAATATATGGATGGACACATGATGGTAGTAGATTGAGAGCATTCCCATCTGAGTGTTTCAGTTGATCTTTGTGTATAGAAGGCAAGCTCATCACCTGAGAGTAAGGAAGAATGGGAATATATATTAGAGGTTTGAGAAGGAATAATCCATGACATAGTCATCTGTCAGAGAGTAAAAAAGTGAAAAGAAGAGGGAAATAGAGTATGATTGTCAGGCAGCAGTGAGGGCTCACTTGAAATACATAATTCTGAATTTCGTGTTCCTGATTTTAATAAAAGTACCTTTAATATATCATTATTAATTATAATGTCTTACTGTTGGTTTGATAAATAATACTTTTGATAGATATGATTAAATACTTTCTCATATTAGTTTTCTAAGAGATTTTTGTTAAAAAAAAAATCAAGTGTTCATCAAATGCTGCTTCTTTGAAGGTAGAGATGATTATCTTTTCCATTAATCTGTTAATAGGATGTGTTACATTAATAGATTATCTCCTGTTGAACCATCTTTGCATTCCTGAGTTAAACCCTGTTTAGCAGTGGTGCATTTTTCTCCCTTCGCTGCTGAATTTGACTTGCCAGTGTCTTAGAATTCTTTAAGATCTAAATTTATCAGTGAGATTTGTATGGGTATATTTTGAATTCAAAGTTACACTGACTTCATGAAGTAAGCTGTGAAGCTTTCTTTTTCCTCCATTATCAGAAATAGTTCTGTAACATAGGGATTCTTTGCTCCTTGAAGGAACATAGGTTTAATGTGAAAATTTCTAGAACAAAACATAGAAAAATATCTCTATGACCCTGTTGGAGGCAGTCTTTTTAAACTAGTATGCAAAAAGTACTAACCAGAAAAAAAAAGACTGTTTTTGTTTTTTTGAGACTGAGTCTTGCTCTGTCATGAGGCTGGAGTGCAGTGGCGAAATCTTGCGTCACTGCAGCCTCCATCTCCTGGGTTCAGGCGATTCTTCGCCTCAGCGTCCTGAGTAGCTGGGACCACAGGTGTGTGCCACCACACCCGGATAATATTTTTGTATTTTTAGTAGAGACGGGGTTTCACTCTGTTGGCCAGGATGGTCTCGATCTCTTGACCTCATTATCCGCCCACCTCAGCCTCCCAAAGTGCTGGGATTACAGGCATGAGCCACTATGCCCGGCCAAGACTATATTTCATTAAATAAGAACATCTATTCATTAAAGAATACTATTAAGAGAACAGAAAGGGAAGTAACACACTAGAAAGGGCAATGCTTGCAATGCTTAGATTTATTAGAGGACTTGTATCCAGAGTATATTTAAAAATATGCAAATTAATACAAAAGATTTCAGGCAACCCAGTTTTAAAACAAATGGGCAAAAGACTGGAACAGGCATCTAGAAGTTGAATTGTTCAGATGGCCAAGGTTAAGAAGTACTGATACATAATTTTCAGAAAACTGCAAATTAAAACTATAATGTGATAACACTACATACCCACCAGAATGGTAATAATAAAAAAATCTGAAATACCAAGTGTTGACAAGAATGTAGAGCACTTGGAAGCCTTATACATTTCAAGTGGGTTTGAAAATTGATACAGCCACTTTGGAAAATTCTTTGGCAGCATTTGCCTAAAGCTGTATCTGTATGTGCCCTGTGATCCAGCAGTTTAATGTCTGGGCATAGACTTAACAGAAATCAGTATATATGTGCATCAGAAGACATGTACATTAGAAGAAAACGGGTAAATTTTTGTGACCTTGGAATAGGTAAACGATTTTTAGATATGACACCAAGTGACATCAAAAGTGGGAGCAACAAAACAAAAAAGAGGTAAACTGTACTTGAAAATTGAAATTTTTGTGCTTCAAAGGATGCCATCAAGAAAGTAAAAAGACAACACACAGAACTGGAGAAAATATTTGCAAGTCATATCTAACAAGAAACTTGTAGTCAGAATGTATAAACACTCATAACTCAGTGATAAAAAGACAACTCAATTAAAAAACAGACAGAGGAGCTGAATAGAAATTTCTCAAAGATAAACTAATGGTCAATAAGCACATGAAAAGATGCTTGGCATTACTAGCTGTCAGGAAAATGAAATCAAAACCGTAGTGAGGTACCGCTTCACACCACTAGGATGACTTGAATGAAAAAGTTAGATAATAAGTGTAGGCAAGAATGTTAAGAAGTTGGGATCCCCTTATACTGGTGGGAATGTAAGGGGATGTAGCTTATTTGGAAGACCATGTAGCACTTCTTCAAATAATTTAACATAGAGTTACCATATGACCTAGGGGTTCCTCTCCTAGAACAGTGGATAGAGGTAGAAAATGGATTACTGGCTTAGGGCAGTAGCAGGGGGAAGGGGTGGTAGCTAAAGGGTATGGATTTCTTTCTGAGATGATGAAAATGTTCTAAAATTGACTGTTGATGGTTGTACATATCTATGAATATACTATAAACCATTGACTTATGCGCTTTAAATGGGTGACTTGTATGGTATGTCAGTTGTACCTCAGTAAAGCTGTTAAAGGTAGGAAAAATAATCAGTGATGTGACAGTGTTGCCATAATATTTGAGAAGAGCAGGATGCAGAGGGATATACTAAGTATTTGTATGAAGCAAACAACAGCAAAACCTTTATGTCTGTATGTGTTTGCACGATCGTGTAATGTGGAAACTGTTGCACACTAAATGTAAATGTTCATTTCCTTGTTGGTCTAAAATAGGGAGAAGGAGAGAAAAAAGGAAGAAAATAACTGAAAGAAAGAGTTGATTTAGACATAAAACAAGATCTCAGTCATGCAAACTATAAATGTTAAAAATGTTAAGAGTAGTTGTCTGTGTGGTAGGATAGCAGATTTTTTTTCTTTATTATTTTCTGATTGATCCTTTTTATTTTATTAATAGAAGTAGCTAAAATGAAATTAAGAGGTAATAAAATAAAAATAAGTTATGAAACTGCCAAAACCATAGTAAATAGGGCATGTCCATAGCAGCTTCATAATACTCCCAGCTGGAAACAACCCAAATGTCTGTCAACAACAAAAAAATGGAATAAATAATTTTTGGTATAGCCTTGTAGTGTTAACACTGTACAGTAGTGGACAAGAATGAACTGTGGCTATACTCAGCAAACATGGGTGAATATCACAGATAAAATGTTGAGCAAAAGAAACCAAACGCAAAAGAGTACATACTCCATGACTTCATTTACATTAAGTTTTGGTCAAGGTCATACTCATGTATGGTGATAGAAGCATGAGCATGGTATTTTAGGGGTTGGGGCTAGAAGGATAAGAGGAACAACAAAGAGGGATCTTCTAGAGTGCTGGAAACGTCTGTGTTTTTATTTGATTGGTTGCATGGGTGTCTATATGGTAAAATTCATTGAACAGAACACCTTAGATATACTGTATTTGTATATCTCAAAAAACGTAAAACAGATAAAACTAAAAAAATAAGCAAAAAATTCTTGTACTTATATAAAAAGTCTTTGTATACTTCTGGGGATAATTGTATTGCATTCAAAGATAGTTTCTCTCTACTATCATTTTAATGGTGGCATTGTATTGTGTGAATTATCATCATTTAAACTCTTGAAGAGCATTTAGGTTGTTTCTTTTAGATAGTATTAACAGTGATAGAGTTAACATCTTTTTTTTGTAGCTCTTCTGTACTTACACAGTTTCCTTTTGATGAATTTCTAAAAAGGGAGTTATTTGGAGGTTACGTATGTTTTCATACCTGCTTATGGTATACACGTTTGTTTCTGTATGCCCTTACTTGGCAATTAGCTTTAAAAACATTGCATAACGCCATCTGTCTATCTGGCTGGCTGGCTGGCTTTCTATCTACACACACACACACACACACACACACACACACACACACACACGGAGATGAGTTCTGAAATAAGTGCCCTCTAATTGTTTTGTTTTTTTTTTTTTAATAGAGTCTCACTCTGTCACGCAGCCTAGAGTGCAGTGGCATGATCTCAGCTCACTGCAGCCTCTTCCTCGTAGGTTCAAGTGATTCTCCTGCTCAGCCTCCCAAGTAGCTGGGATTACAGGCACCTGCCACCAGGCCTGGCTAAATTTTATATTTTCAGTAGAGTTGGAATTTAATCATGTTGGCCAGGCTGGTCTTGAACTCCTGACCTCAAGTGATCCACCCACCTCTGCCTCTCAAAGTTCTGGGATTACAGATGTGAGCCACTGTGCCTGACCTTAATTTGCATTTTAAACATTTTCAGTGAAATTACTGCTTTTATGTGTGATATTATACTACTTTATTCAATTTCCTCTTCACATTCTACCACCCCCCACCCCTTTTTTTTTTTGCTCAATCTTTTAAAAGTCTTTTAATGAAATATACAAAAAAGTATACAGAGTCAGGTGCAGTGGCTCACACCTGTAATCTCAGCACTTTGGGAGGCCAAGGTGGGCAGATTGCTTGAGCCCAGGAGTTTAAGACGAGCCTGGGCAACATGATGCAACCCTGTCTTTACAAAAGAATGCATAAAAATTAGTCAGGCATGGTGGTGTGTGCCTTTAGTCCTAACTACTCAGAAGGCTGAAGCTGGAGTATTGCTCAAGTCTGGGAGGTCAGGGCTTCAGTGGCCATGATCGAGCCACCGCACTCCAGGTTGGGCAACAGAGGGAGACCCTGTCTAAAAAGACAAAACAAAACAAAAAGCATATGAAGAATAATATAGTTAATCCCTAACTTAAGAAATTAACCAATGCAGTTGAAGCACCCTACTAGTTCACATTAATGTGTAAGAGGTCTTTATGTATTAAAAATGTTAACTCTTTGTCTCTTGTTTTACTTTTCCCAGTTTTATCTTTTGTCACCTAACTTACTGTATTTCATTTAATCTAAAATGACTTCAATTGCAAGATGCACTGTTTATGTACATCTAAAAATAAAAATGTGGCATTCGATTTTAAGAGGCATCCTAATTTCAGAGATTTTAAAAGCTAAGAAAATGTACATCTAAGAATTGATGAAATATGTGTATTTCACTGTCTTGCGCCTTCTTTAATCAGATGATTAATCCCTTGTTTCTGTTTCTACTGTGAGTCCTGGAAAGAATACCTATGTCAAAATATATTTTAAAATTCATCTATGTTTACTTATAGTATTTTTATGGCTTAAATATTTTTCATGTTTAATTCATCTTATTTTAATGTAAGATCTAATTTTTGTCTTTTTACTCAAATGGTTAAACAATTGTCAAAAAGTTAAGTGACATTAATGATTTATTTTCTTTTGAGACAGGGTCTCACTTTGTCTCCCGGCCTGGAGTGCAAGGGCATTATCATAGCTCATTGCAGCCTTGATCTCACAGGCTCAAGTGATCTTTCTGCCTCACCCTCCCAAGTAGCTGGGATTACGGATCCATACCACCACACCTGGCTAATTTTATTTGTTTTTTGTAGAGACATGGTCTCACTACGTTACCTAAGCTGGTTTCAAACTCCTGGGCTCAAGCAATCCTCCTGCCTCAGCCCCCCAAAGTGCTGGGATTACAGTGTGAACCACCATGCCTAGCTACATTAATGATTTTTGAGCAAGTAGTGATATGCTCAGATGTGCTGGCTAGGAAAACATTAATATGGTTATGGATTTTGGTTGGGTCTAGTCAAAAATTATCAGTTGTATTTTCTAATAGATGTGTATCTTAATTTGCATCGAAAGGAATATGAATGTCAAAACTGAATTTCAATTTTATGTTTCCTTAAATTTCTAATAAGTATCTCCATATTTTTGGGATCAGTCACATAATTTACTGTTAAAATTAAAAACATATTTAAAGATTAATAGTGGTTATAATTCTTTGATGAAAGTCTGTATGAATCTGGGCAAGTTACTTAATTTGTTTAACATTCAGCTTTTTTATTTGTAAATGGGTAAAGAATGCGTTCTCATAGGATCATTGTAAGGATTTCTTTTACTCTTTCTTTCTGGATTTTGAAGATAAAGAGTAATTATACTCCAGATTCTCTTGCATCTGTGGTTATTCTAGATCCCAAGGATTACTGGAATAAATTATTCGTTATACCTCTTCCATTCCTGATTTAGATTTCCAGGATTTGTCTAGAACATTATTTGGCCTTCTAGAATCAGTTTACATGACAAATATGTATGTTTTCTGTTGCTTTTCTTAAGCTATACTTTTGTGTGTGTACTGAAATCTTTGTAGACAGTTTAGGGATTTGTAGGTGGGTGATTAGTAAGTTTTTTTTTAATTTTGATATGCTGATATATTTTTGTATGTTTGTGTAGTTCAGATCCTATCTCTTAAAGCTAGAGGGATAGGAATAAGTACTTAAAGAGAAACATTTGAGGATATCTTAATGGATAAGGAACGCTGCTTCTGACTTGCTTTTTTTGGTCAATGGCATTTTTAAATGTTTTCTTTACGCACAGTACTTGAGACTGTTTTCATAGAAGTATTGTTCTTCATGTCTTCTTGGTGAGAGACAGTCTATATGTGAAACCACAGTAAATAACATAGAACAATATGTTGTTTTATGTCAGATTGAAGAGCATTAGCAGTTCATAGGAGAGGCTCAGTGAGGACAGGCGTGGTCCTTCAGGAATGTGTTTCATTTAGGTGGAAAGAACATACTGATTATTGAAACAGCATGATTCAAGATATGGCAGTAAGAACTAGGTTTTGTTGTCACGATTTGGATTGAGGGGTTTGTTTGGGATGTGGTGGGAAATATAGTTACATTTGGTAAGGTAGGACTAAATATTCAGCCCTGAGAAATGAAGCAGGGAAAATTAGAATTGAAATGATAGTACATACTGTTATTCACTAACTTAGCTTGTCACTCTATTTCCTTTCTTCAGGAGAGCCAAAAGGTGGCAGATAGAACTCATTGCCGAAAGCTTTTTAAAGATACCACTTTGAAGGTTTGGCTTAAGGGAACAAGCAGTACTAATGAAGCCATCTATGCTGCACTTGCTTAGCTAAACAATGTGGACCACTGAACTGGCTGTTGTAATCAAGTCAACAAATCTAGTCCCCTCATCTGCTTCATTCCAACATGGCCTAACAGATACAGCTTTAAGGATGAATAGGGTCATTGATACTACTTCCGACTCTGAACAGTATTTGAAATAATACATGATAGTGGGTTTTCCTCCTCAGTTGTGGTACTCTTGATGAAGTATGGCAACCTTTGACTTAATAATCACTGGACCTGTGTTCCATGTCTTGTACGATGCTGTAAATTATATGATCCCCTTAGTAACAACCAAAATTTGTATTTATAACTACTTAATTACTATAACTAAGTGGATTAGGAATCCTGGCAAGACTTTTGAGCCCTAGATTAGTTGTGATTTATCTGAGCCTGTATCTTAGATGTGTAATTTATAATTCTGGCTTGCCCACAGTTCCTTGGGAGGAAATCTGCTTTTTCTACAGTGCATTGCAGAAAAACAGACCTCAGTAGCGATGTTTGTTTATTTTTTCCATATAAAACTATATTGCAGTGGATTGGTCCAGCAGTGGGCATTTGACCTAAGGACTGCTGATCCATAAACCACCTAACTAAAAACCTAGGATTGTCTGGTTGAGAAATTTATAGTCAGTTATAGAAAACATGGAGTTAATTTGCTTTTGAGCCATGGGAGCTGAGCCTAGAAAGATGTGTTGGTGTAGAGTCCTGTAAAACTAAAGTTTAAGGGAATGGAAGGTAGATGTAAACAGAAGGTATGAATTACAGAAATGATAAAGGAGATGAAGAAGCCGTTTGGTAACTAGAAGAGTGGGGCATGTGTGCTGAGAGAAGTGCGGAATTCTGAGAGAAACCATGTGGTTTGAGAAAGGCACAGAACACCAGAGCACTGTAGATACTGTTCTTCCTTTAGTACTTCTGTGACTCTTGCCCTTCTTGAAGACTACATTTATTCCTCCCCACCCCCAGGAAAGATTGCAGGCTTTGGTGTCAGACCTTTGACATTAGAATCCTGGCTCTTTTACCAGCTGTGCGACCTTGGGCAAGTTGCTTAACCTCTCTGTCTCATTTCTTGTCTGTAAAATGAGCATCATAACAATACCTTTCTCACAGGGTTGATGTGAGGATTGAGAAAGACACATGCAAAGCTTAGAACAATGGTAAGTGTATAAAAAATGTTCAATAAATAGCATGATATACGTAATGATATTTAAGATAATTTGAGGGTTTTTTTTTTTTGGTAACTCAAAGAGTCTAACTACTTAATCTTGCTGATTCACTTAGAGCAGAGTAACCTTGTATGGGGGCTGGATAAATAAGATAATACATAGGAAGTTAGAAAATATTGTCTGATACAGTGTGAGTAATACTATATTGAGCATTTAATAGATGCTTGATGTTCTAAGCATTTTACCTGTATTAACTTATTGGACGTTCCTGTTACCTTCATTTTAAATATGTAGAAAACCTCCGTTTTTTCTACACCGAGAGGCTAACCAGCTTACCCAAGATTATGTAGTATGTAAGGGGTAGAGATAGAATTCAAACCCAGGTGGTCTAGTTTCAGAGTTTTAATTTTTAAATATCGAATTCCTTTTCAATTCTTTTTAAATGAAGCTAAGGAGGAGGTCTCAGTTTGTTGTTACTATTTCTTTTATGTTTTTCTAGTACTTGCTTCTCTCCCATTTTAACAAAAAGGTAGTATACTTCAGGTCTAGAAACTTAGATGGGTAAGATGTGGTACTTGGTAAAGTTCCTGTACTGTACATAAAGTGGTAGACCACTTGAAGAAGACCATGGTAAGTTAAAGGTATATTATAAATCCTAACACAATCCTGTAAAACAATGAGTTGTAGCTAAGAAGCCAACAAAGGAGATAAAATGGATTTAGAAACTATACTTATTCAAAAGAAGGAAGGAGAGAAAAAAGTGGGACAAATATAAAGCAAATAGCAAAATAATAGACTTAAACCTAACCATATCAATAATCATATACAATTGAAATGATCTAAACACATTTAAGAAGTAGAAATGGTGAGGTGGTAAGATTGGATTAAAAAACAAGGCTTAGGGGCCCAAAGTGGCTCCGGCCGGATGTCGTGGCGCTTGCGAAGGCGAGGCCAAGAGTTCAAGGCCAACCAACCTCAGCAACCTTATAAGCTCTCAATGATTGGCAAAAAAAAAAAAAAACAAAACAAGGCTTAGCTGTCTCCTGCCTGCAAGAAGCCTACTTTAAATATTAAGATACATATAGGTTAAAAGTAAAGGATGGAGAAAGATCCACCGTGCTTATAGTAGTCAAAAGAGCATTATGTGGCTATGTTAGTATCAGACAAGACCCAAGCAAAGAGTATTTCCAGGGATAAAGGATGTCATTACCAAATGATAAAGAGGACAGTTAATCAAGAGGATGTAATAGTTCTAAACATTTGTGCCTCTAATAACAGAATTTCAAAATACTTGAAGCAAAAACTGATAGTATTCAAAGGAGAAATTGTCATATCCACAATTTGATTTGGATACTTACTCTTCTCTCAATAAATGATATTTTTCAGTATGGGTAGTGACTTGGAGAAAACTAGGATTAGAAAGGAACTTCTTCAGCCCAGTGAAGGACGTCTCTGAAAAAAACTGTAGGTAGCATAATATTTAATGGTGAAAGACTGAATGCTACTCCCCTAAGATAAGCAACAAAAAAAAATGGCAACTCTCAACCATTTCTGTTTCACAATGTACTGGAGGTTCATTGCAGCCAATGCCGTCAAGTAAGAAAATGAAATAGGCTGGGCCTGTCATCCCAACACATAGGGAGACTGGAGGGTGGGGGTCAGGATCACCTGAGGTCAGGAGTTCCAGACCAGCCTGGTCAACATGGTGAAACCCTGTCTCTACTAAAAATACAAAAAAAATTAGCCAGGCATGGTGCTGGGCACCTATAATCCCAGCTACTCAGGCTGCTGAGGCAGGAGAATCACTTGAACCCAGGAGGCAGAGGTCGCAGTGAGTCGAGATCACACCACTGTACTCCAGCATGGGCAACAGAGCGAGACTCCATCTCAAAAAAAAAAAGGAAAGAAAAGGCATCCAGATTCAAAAGGAGGAAATAAAGTGTCTTCTTTGTGGATGACATGATGGTAGAAAATCTGACGGAACTTGCCAAGTTTCTGGAACTAAGTGAATTAGTAAAGTTGTGGACTACAGAGTCAGTCTATAAATAGCAGTTGCATTTATTTAGCAGTGAACAGTTGGAAACTGAAATATAATAAAACCAGTTCCACTGATAATAGTATCAGCTATGAAATGCTGGAAACTACATAGCATTGTAGAAAGAAAGTAGACTTATATAAGTGGGGAAATAGTCTTTGTTTATGGGTCAGAACACTCACTGTTGCAAGATGGCAATTACCTCTATATTGATTTGTTGATTCAATGCAGTTTCAGTCAAAATGCTAGCAGGCTGTTTTTTTGTTTTGTTTTGTTTTGGTAGAAATTGATGAGCTGATTCTAAAATTCATGTGGAAATTTAAAGAATATAGAATAGCTGAAACAGCTTTGAAAAAAGAACAAAGTTAGAGGTCTAATGCTACCTGGTATCACAATTTATGATAAACTAAAGTAGTCAGAACAGTGTTGTATCGGTGTAAGATGGAGAAATCGATAAGTGAAATAGAACAGAGTACAGAAGTAAGCCAGTACATAAATGGACAACTGAATTTTGACAAGGTGCAAAGGCTATTTATCAGAGAAAGGATAGTCTATTCTAGTAATGCTGGCACAGTTGGATATACAAATGCAAACAAATGAACTTCAGCCTATATCTTGCACTATATGTGAAAATGAGCTCAAAATGAATCAAAGACCTAAGTGGTCAAGGCTAAAATTACAAACTTTTGGCAGAATTAAAACAAAATCTTTATCTTGAGTCAGGCAAAATTGTTTTTAATTACAACATCAAAAGCATGATCCATAAAACAGCGCATTGATAAAATGAATTTTTATCACATTGAAAACGTGCTCTTCAAAAGAGAGTTTTTAAGATTCGCTCTATCACCCAGGCTGGAGTGTAGTGATGCGATCTTGACTCACTGCAACTTTCACCCCCCAGGTTCAGGCTATTATGCTGCCTCAGCCTCTCAGGTAGCTGGGACTACAGGCACGTGCCACTACATCCGCTTAATTTTTGTATTTTTAATAGAGATGGGGTTTTACTCTGTTGACCAGGCTGGTCTCGAACTCCTGACCTCAGGTGATCCACCCACCTTGACCTCCCAAAGTGCTGGGATTACAGGCGTGAGCCACCACGGCCAGCCAAAAAGAGAATTCTTAAAAGAATGAAAAGACAAGCTGCAAGATGGGAGAAGATACTTGCAAATCAACTATGTGATTAAGGTCTTGTATATACAGTGTGTACTAATGAACTCTCACCTGAATACCAATAATCCAATTTTTAAAAATCTGAAAAAGATTTGATAGATACTTCACCAAAGAAGATATATTAATATATGAAAAGATGTTTAGTCTTTATATTAATTTAATGCTAATAGTAACTAGAGAAATGGGAATTAAAATCAGTGAGCGAGCACTACATACCTAAAAGACTGGCCATACCAAGTGTTCGCAAAGATGTGAAAGACTGGAGCGCTATACTTTACTGTTAGGACTATAAAACAGTATAGTTACTTTAGGAGACAGTTTGGTTGTTTCCTCAAATGTTAACATACAGACCGGGCGTGGTGTCTTACGCCTATAATCCCAACGTTTTGGGAGGCTGAGGCAGGAGGATCACTTGAGGTCAGGAGTTTGAGACCAGCCTGGCCAACATGACGAAACCCTGTCTCTACTAAAAATACAAAAATTAGCTGTGCTCTGGCCGGGCGCAGTGGCTCACTCCTGTATAATCACAGCACTTTGGAAGGCCAAGGCGGGCAGATCACAAGATCAGGGGTTTGAGGCCCGTTTGGCCAACATGGTGAGACCCCGTGTCTTCTAAAAATACAAAAACGAACCACGTAGTGGTACGTGTCTGTAGTCCTAGCTACTCGGGAGACTGAGGCAGGAGAATCACTTGAACCCAGGAAGCAGAGGTTGCAGTGAGCCTAGACTGCACCATTGCACTCCAGCCTGGATGACAGAGCAAGCCTCTGTCTCAAAAAAAAAAAAAAAAAAATTAGCTGGGCGTTGTGGCACAGGCCTGTACTCAGCCTCAGCTACTTGGGAGGCTGAGGCAGGAGAATTGCCTGAACCTGGGAGGTGTAGGTTGTGGTGAGCCAAGATTGTGCCTCTGTCCTCTAGTCTGGGTGACAGAGTGAGACTCTGTCTCAAAAAAAAAAGTTAACATGCACCTACTAGCAGTTCCCATTCCTAGATATTTACTGAAAAGACTTGTACACTAATGTTCACAGCAGCTTTATTTGTGATAGTCACAAACTGGAAAAAATGGAAAAATAAATTGTGATATAACCATACTACTTAAGCAATATAAGGGAATGAACTATTTATTGTTAGTTGCAACAATAGGGATGAATTTCACAATAATTATGCAAAGCAAAGGAAGGCAGGCACTGGCTGGGTGTTGTGGTTCATGTCTATAATCCCAGCACTTTGGGAGGCTGAGGTGGGTGGATCACATGAGGTCAGGAGTTTGAGGCCAGTCTGGCCAACATAGCAAAACCCTATCTCTACTAAAAATACAAAATTTAGCTGGGCGTGGTGGTGGGCACCTGTAATCTCAGCTATTCGGGCGTCTGAGGCAGGAGAATTGTTTGAACCCGGGAGGTGGAGGTTGCAGTGATCTGAGATGAGATTTTGCCACTGCACTCTAGCCTGGGTGACAGAGTGAGACTTTGTCTCAAAAAAAAAAAAAAAAAGGCAGGCAGGCACTTTGGGGGTGACTAAGTATGTTCCCTATCTTGATTTTTCATAGGTGTATACTATATATGTGCTTTGAACATGTATAATTTATTGTGTGTCACCTGTATATAAAGTTTATTTTTATTTTTATTTTGTTTTAATTTTTGATAAAATTAAACAGGAACTAACACAGGATTTTTTTTTTTAATTGAGATGAACCGGGTCTTGCTATATTGCCTAGGCTAGTCTTGTACTCCTGGGTTCAAGCTGTTCTCTTGCGTACAGGTACACACCACCAGCAACCCATTTAGTCTAGCATTTAATTGATAGACTAAAATTTAGTTTTTGGGTTTTTTTGGCCAAATAAAGCTGTTTAAAAAAAAGTTTTGTTTTTTTTTTTTAATTCACGCAGGCCTGGTACGGTGGCTCATGCCTATAATCCTAGCACTTTGATTGGCCAAGGTGGGTGGATCACCTGAAGTCAAGATGAGACCAGCCTGGCTAACATGGTAAAACCTTGTCTTTACTAAAAATATAAAAAAATTAGCTCAGCTTGGTGGTGGATGCCTGTAATCCCAGCTACTCAGGAAGCTGAGGCAGGAGAATGAATCTCTTGAACCTACGAGGCAGAGGTTTCAGTGAGCCAAGATTGTGCTATTGCACTCCAGCCTAGGCAACAGAGCAAAAATTCTGTCTCAAGAAAACAAAATCATACAATAAAGATTTGCTATGGCTAGAAAATGATAAAAGATTGATTAAAAACTGTTTATATAATATGCATTGTATTAGGGTTCTCTATAGGGACAGAGCTAATGGAATTTGTGTGTGTGTGTGTGTGTGTGTGTATTCTCTCTCTCTCTCTCTCTCTCTCTCTCTATATATATATATATATATATATATACATACATACATACATACATACTTCATTTGTCATATACTTTAATATATACAAAGCAGAAAACCTTGAAAGAAATTTTGTTCTTAAATATCATTAAGAAATAAAATTCCTTTGGAGTAGTGGTTTTCAACTGGAGACTATTTGTCCTGGAGATATTTGATTTTCACAGCTATTACTGGAATCCACTGGGTGGAGGTCAGAGATACTTCCAAACAGCCTGCAATGCACAGCAAAGTCCTCTTCAACAAAGAATTATCTGATTTCAGATATTAGCAGTGCCAAGGTTGAGAAACCCTGATTTGGAGTATCTAAAGTCAATTTAGTTGTTTATTATTTGAATCCTGTGTTATTACACATTCATGTGTTGAAATGTGTTACTGCCAAAACCTTTGGAGAAAATTGTGTATTAGGTTTTTGGGAATGTGTAGTTGATGTGTTCATGAGACTCTTAGATTCACGAAATAATTATTTTTGTATAGCCACCTAGAGTTCTGTTTGGATGTGTTGCAGTACTTGTTTTCATATCATTTGAAAAAAAATGTTGAAATATTACCACTACATACACCAGTTCCCCAAACCTAGTTGGATAGAGGCCACCAGTAGAGCTTAATTTTAATTGACAAACTAAAATTTAGTTTTTGTTTGTTTTTGAAATAATTGGTGGCTATTTGAAATCTGAAATTTAGATACAAGATTTATTAATTTTGAATGTCTACATAGCCAGCTTTTTTGCCAGTGTTCCATAAATAGACCAAGACCCTGGTTCTCAGACAGACAATTTCAGCAGTTTTACTGATAACACTTGGATCTTTAGTGTTTTTTTCTTTTTCCATTTTAAAAGAGAACCTTGAGGAGAGAGAAGGTAGATATGACTGGGAGAATAGGGGTAAGGACAATGATTTTGATTGGCTTGAAACATTGGCTGCTAATATGTTGCTTTTGAGGAATGGTATTTTTCTAAATGGAGTAATACTTGGGATTTTGTAAATTCAACTTGATGACGATCTTAGTAGCTTGCTGCTATTGCAGAGTTATCTACAGCTGCTCCGGAAAGCTAATGGCCACATGGCTGGATTTGGTCCATGCGCAGAGGTAGAGAGTATCTTACTTTGCATTTTACTTGGATCTGTTGCACTAAAGCAGTAATCCCCTCACTTTGGAAGGCTGAGGCAAGTGGATTGCCTGAGCTCAGCAGTTCAAGACCAACCTGGGTAACGTGGCAAAACCCCATTTCTACAGAAACAACAGCACACACACACACACACACACACACACACACACACACACACACATTAGCCAACAGCAACAACACGCACACACACACACAAATTAGCCAACAGCAACAACACACACACACACACACACACACACACACACACACACACACACAAATTAGCCAGGCATGGTGGCGTGCACCTGTAGTCCGAGGACTGAGGCGGGAGGATCTCTTGAGCCTGAGAGGTTGAGGTTGCAGTGAGCCGATACCACGCCACTGTACGCCAGCCTTGGTGACAGAGTGAAACTCTTTCTCAAAAAAAAAAAAAAAACTTTGAGGCCGGGCGCGGTGGCTCAAGCCTGTAATCCCAGCACTTTGGGAGGCCGAGGCGGGTGGATCACGAGGTCAAGAGATCAAGACCATCCTGGTCAAAATGGTGAAACCCCGTCTCTACTAAAAGATACAAAAAATTAGCTGGGCACGGTGGCGCGTGCCTGTAATCCCAGCTATTCAGGAGGCTGAGGCAGGAGAATTGCCTGAACCCAGGAGGCGGAGGTTGCGTTGAGCCGAGATCGCGCCATTGCACTCTAGCCTGGGTAACAAGAGTGAAACTCCGTCTCAAAAAAAAAAAAAAACTTTGAAAGAAAAAAAACCCCAGTACTTTCGGAAGTAGAATGGTTCCATTTTTGTTCTAGGCGAGAGGTTGGCAAACCTTCTCTAAAAGCCCAAAGAGTAAACAACATACGCTTTGCCGGCCATGCAAGTCTCTGTTGCAGCTGTTCAGTTCTGCCTTTGTAGTGTGAAAGCAACCATACACAACACATAAATGGACGAGTGGCTGTGTTCTGTTAAAATTTATTTACAAAACTGGGGCTGGATTTAGCTTGTGGGCCATAGTTTGCCAAACCGCGTTCTAGGCCATCAGTGTTTCCTCTTTGGGATATTTGACATTTTCTGCTTAATTTCCCAGTGGTGGCTCATTGCAAATAAAAGTGGTACCCTTTCACTTGGAGCTGCTGTGCTGTATTTAATTGCTTTTACTGATGATGGTATGTAATAAGTGAATGATGTGCACTTTAAGAAGCAGAATAAGGCAACTTTAGCTCCTTTCTTGCTCACATGCAGCTGGTTGATGAATTCAGGCACATTTACTTTGAAAAGTCTCTGGAATTAGGTTTTTTAATGTTCGTATTTGTAATTTCTTGGCTGCAGTAGGATAATAACCTCCTTATTGCTCCTTCTGCATTTAAGGTTCTCAAATTCATCAATGTCCACAAATGTTACCTAAGTTACCTTTCTAAAATAAAAGTATTGTGGTATGCTTCTCTGCCGATAATTATACAGGGTCTCCCAGTCACCCAGAACGGTGGTTCTTAACTGCTTTTTATTCTTGAGTTCCTTTGAAAATTCACTAATAGCTGTGGATCCAAGAAAATGAGTTTATTTTTATATGTGTTCATGTACATAGCTTTCCTCATTTGGGGGAATTGGGCAGTATACGGCCCTAACGTTTTATTCATGTCTCTTAGTTAGCAAACCTTGATTTACATTAAAGTACATTTCTTCCCATGCCTTTATAAGGCTTCATGATCTGGCTAGAGTCTGTCTTTGTAATTTATCTTCCATGTTCACACACACAGATACATACAACTTATATACCCCCTCCTCTAACCCTTGTGCTTTCTTCTACAACGAACCAATTTTCCTACATTATGGCAATTTCTTCCATTCTTGTGGCTTTGCAAATAACATTTCCTTGTGACAGGATTGTCCTTACCATAAATTTCCCTTCTGTGCGCCCATTTTCTACTTCTCAAGACTCATCTCAGATGTCAAATTCTCTGAAGATATTGCTGACATCTCTTCCTTGGCACATAGAAGTTAATATGAGGGAATTCTGCAAATGAAACAAATAGGGACACCTTTTTTTTTGGAGTGAGGAGGAAGATGCAAGGAAGGTTTCTTGGAAAGATTTCTTTGCTCTTCTTGAAAGCTAACTCTATTCCATAACCTTCTTAACCACTCTAAGTCTCATTTTCTGAATTGATTGTCAGTTTCTTAAATCGATTACATTATTGATAAATAATAATATTTATCTTAGTAGGATGTTAGAATAAATGAAGAACAGTGTTTCAGTCTCCATAACACCTCAATACTTATACAGGAAACTCCCTTTTGGGTGGCTTTCAGAACTTATGCAGAAAGGAGTAAGTATCTTCAGAGACCTAGTACTCTCAGTTCTTAATAAAAATGTTCTAATGAAAAACTAGGTCATAAATTTACTACAACATTTCTTGAAATCCTTCTGGTGAAATTAAAGTGTGTGGGCAAGCTACAAGTCACTATGCAAATATTTATGTTGTTACAGGTATTGTTACTTTTAAAGGACCAGAGGGATCTTTACTTTTAGATTAAAAAAAAAGTTTTTTTCTAGTCAGTTGCTGATAGAATAGATTCCTGGCTTTCACAAATTAACATTTATAATTGTATTCCATGAATGACAGGGAGGATGCATGGCATATGATAATTTGTAATTTCCTGAGCCCGGATTGGTCCTAGTCTACTACGGAGTAGGGAAATCTCAATGTGATTTGCTAATCTCTGCTTATTTGTGTAGTAACCTTTCTTTCTTTTTTTTTTTTTTTTGAGTCAGGGTCTCACTCTCTTTGCCCATGCTGGTGTGCAGTAGCACAGTCATGGCCCGCTGCAGCCTTGACCTCCCAGGGTGAAGCAATTCTCCCACTACAGCCATCCAAGTAGCTGGGACTATGGGACTATAGGCGTAAACCACCATGCCCAGCTAATTTTTAATTGATTTATTTTTGTAGAGATGGGAGGTCTCGCTTTGTTGCCTAGGCTGGTCTTGAACTCCTGGGCTCAAGTGGCCCTCCCACTTCCCTCTCCCAGAGTGCTGAATTATAGGTATGAGCCATGTCGCCCTGCCATAGTAACTTTTGTTGCCCGCACTATCTTTCTGTAGCTGAAGCCAACTCCTACTGCTGGTGATCAAAGAGAAGCAAAAAGCAAAAGCTATAGGAGGAGGAGTAAGTTAAATAGTAAAATGTAATATTTTGTGATGGCTTAAATTCATGATACATATGAGTCACCTTTATGGTTTATATAGTAATATGAATAATGTAAATTATTTTGATCTTCTTAGAATCATTAAAGGTTTGTAGAAGTTAAAAATAATTATACTTGGCCAGGCGTGGTGGCTCATACCTGTAATCCCAGCACTTTGGGAGACCAAGGCGGGTGGATCACTAGGTCAGGAGATCGAGACCATCCTGGCTAACACAGTGAAACCCCATCTCTACTAAAAAATACAAAAAGTTAGGCATGGTGACGTGTGCCTGTAGTCCCAGCTACTGGGGAGGTTGAGGCAGGAGAATCACTTGAACCCGAGAGACGGAGGTTGCAGTGAGTCGAGATTGTGCCACTGCACTCCAGCCTGGGCGACAGAGCAAGACTCCGTCTCAAAAATATATATTAGAAAAATAAATAAATAATTATACTTTAATGTTTTATATGCTATAGTAGTATTCCCCAATTTGGAAATCTTTCAAGTTGTCTTGGGAAAAATCCTTCATCAACTGATACTAAGGATCTATTGTAGTTGAAGTCATTGCTTAGGTATCCATTTGTTGAGACTTCTGAATTCAGTAGGGTCTGTCTCTCTCTCTTTTCTGTATCCTTCTGTTTCTGTATATATCCTTCTGAATGAAATTTGTAAGATATAATAGTCCATTAATATGGACGCTGCCTTTTCATTGTGTACAGTCCAGATTTTTCTTTGATTGTGACAAATGTTGCCCTTTATTTCTTCAGACTCAGTTCCTGATGCTTCCCACCTCTGTTTACATTTGCTCTCTGTACTTGAACTACTGGCAGTCCACTGAATATGAGAAAGGATTTCACTGTTCCTTTGTACATACTGTTTTCTTTGTCATCTTATTCAACTAACGAACTTTATTAGAAATGAAACTAGATATTTTACCCTAGCCACTCACATATTTCCACAGTATTTAAACATTCAAGAAGAATTGATGGAAAGTGCCAAGGATTAGCAAACGAAAGACTGGAATTTAAGATCCGCCTCTGCCATTAATTGGTTATGTGGACTTGGCAAGCTCACATGACCTTGGCATTGGGATTGGTGTTATGTAAAATCAGGATTGGAACAAAGCAGTGGGTTAGCAAATTGGCCCTTTCCTTTTTTCTGCCTTCCTATTCTTTTATTTTTACACATTTGAAAGATACAGCACGTTCTCATCACTTTACAGTGAATTCCTACAGCTGTAATTCTCTGTGGGGATTCAGGGGTGGGACGTTGACCCTGAGATGAGGCAAGTATTAAAATGAGAGAAGACATGGGGATTTGAAATGCACCCTAAATATCTCCAAAGTAGCTAGGCACGGTGACTCACACCTGTAATCCCAGCACTTTGGGAGGCCAAGGTGGGTGGATCACGAGGTCAGGAGTTTGAGACCAGCTTGACTAATATGGTGAAACCCCATCTCTACTAACAATGTAAAAATTAGCCAGGTGTGGAGTCCCAGTTTCTTGGGAGGCTGAGGCAGAAGCTTGAACCCAGGAGGCGGAGGTTGCAGTGAGCCGACATTGCACCACTGCATTCCAGCCTGGGCAAAAGAGAGAGACCCCATCTCAAAGCTCCCCCCCCCCCCCCCGCCCCACACACACAAAAAAATCTCTAAAGTATCTTCCATCTCTTAAATAATATTCATCTGTGTTATTAGCATGAGACAAAAATATTTATGGATATATGAGCTTAGGTCCAAAAAGCTGTTCCTCAGCTCATTTTGTCTCAAGTCCAGATTGACGCTAAACAAGTGATCACTAACGCCCTCTGTTGGTGGTAACAGTTGTACTTTTTCTTTTAAAATTTATGTCGTAGCATAATGTTCACTGTGATACTCAAAAAAATGTTTGAGACCAAGCGTCTCTGTCTTATGGAATGGAGTTAGAGATACTTATTTACCAGATGCTTTAAGCAGGAGGAAAAGACAGTAAAACACTTCAGTTATATCATAACAGTACCTGCATTAGAGTTGTACTGTTTATTGGGTGTGTAGCTTTCTTGGTTTCTGAAAATTTGCAGGTTGAAGGTTTTTAAATTGAGGAGCTTCTGTATAATTTGAGAGAATTCACAGTTTCCCTCCCTGTCTTTTCTTTTGAAATAATTTCAAACTAATAATAAAATTAAAAGAATAGTGTATTAGGGTTCTCCAGAGAAACAGAATGAATAGGATATATATATATATATTTTATTAAATATATAATATATAATGCTGTTAACTTTAATGTATAATTTCTTATGTAGTATAAATTATAAGGAATTGGCTTACATGATCATGGAGGCTAAAATGTCCCAAGATATGCCATTGGTAAGCTGGAAACCCAAAAGAGTTAATATGTAATTCCTATCTAAGTGTGAAGGTCTGAGAAGCAGGAAAGCCAGTGGTATAAGTCCTAGTTCAAAAGCCAGCAGGTTCTAGACCCGGGAAGAGTTTTGATGTTTCAGTCTGAGTCCAAAGGGAGGAAAACACCAATGTTTGGCTAAAGCACTCAGGCAGGCAGAGTTCCTTCTCACAGCTTTTTTGTTCTATTCCTACCCTCAACAGATGAGGTCTGCCACAGTGGGTGGGCAGTCTGCCTTACTCAGTTGTCTACTAATTCACATTTTTATGTCATCCAGAAATACCCTCAAAATATCCCCAAATGTCTGGACATCCTTTGGTTCAGTCAAATTGACATATAAAGTTACTCATAATAAAGAGAACTTCTATACACCTTCTACCTAAATTCACCAGTTTTTGTTTGTTTGTTTTTTCGATTGTTTTGAGACGAAGTCTCACTCTTGCCCAGGCTGGAGTGCAGTAGTGCGATCTTGGTTTACTGCAATTTCTCCCTCCCAAGTTCAAGTGATTATCCTGCCTGAGTCTCCTAAGTAGCTTAAACTACAGGCATATGCCACCATGCCTGGCTAATTTTCATGTTTTTAGCAGAGATGGGGTTTTATCGTGTTGGCCAGGCTAGTCTTGGACTCCTGACCTCAGGTGATGTGTCTGCCTTGGCCTCCTAAAGTGCTGGAATCACAGACATGAGCCACTGCGCCAGGCCAGTTCACCAGTTTTTAACATTTTGTCACATTTTGGGTTTTTTTCCCCCAATGCATTTGTGATTTTTTTTCTTTTATAATTTAAATTTTTATTTTAGATTCAAGGGGGTTCATGTGTAGTATATTTGTTACCTGAATATATTGTGTAATGCTGAGATTTGGGGTGTGATTGATCCATCACCTTGGTAGTAAGCATAGTATCTAATAGTTTTTCAGCCCTTGCCCCTTTCCCTTTTCCTCATTCTTCCTAACAGCTCAACCATCTGATCTTGTATAAAGCTTAGTAGTACCCAGTATCATTGCCATCTTTATGCCCATGAGTACCCATTGATTAGCTCCCACTTGTAAGTGAGAAAATGCGGCATTTGGGTTTTTGTTCCTGTGTTAATTTGCTTAGGATAATGGCTTCTAGCTGCATCCAAGTTGCTGCAAAGGACATGATTTCATTTATGGCTGCAAAGTATTCCATAGTGTACATGGACCATATTTTCTTTATCCAGTCCACCACTGATAGGTACCCAGGTTGATTCTATGTCTTTGCTATTGTGAATAATGCTCTGATGAACATATGAGTGCATGTGTCTTTTGGTAAGAACAAAGTTAAATATTAATTTAACAGATACCTCCAGCATCTGTTATTTTTTGACTTTTTAATATCCATTCTCACTGGTGTGAGATGGTATCTGATTACGTTTTTGAATTGCATTTCTATAATGATTAGCAATGTTGAACATTTTTTTCATATGTTTGTTTGGCACTTGTATATCTTCTTTTGGGAAGTGTCTCCATCTTTTGCCTGTTGATTGCTTGTTCAATTTACATTCTTTGTAAAGTTTGGATATTAGACTTTAGTCAGATGCATAGTTGGTCAGTATTTTCTCCCATTCCGTAGGTAGTCTGTTGACCCTGTTGATAGTTTGTTTTCCTGTGGAAGAGCTCTTTAGCTTAATTAGGTCCCACTTGTCAATTTTTGTTTTTGTTACATTTGCTTTTGAGGACTTAGTCATAAGTTATTTCCCAAGGCCCATGTCCAGAATGGTGTTTCCTAGGTTTTCTTCTAGGATTCTTAAAATTTTAGTTTTACAGTTACATCTTTAATCCATCTTGTTAATTTTTGTGTATGGTGAAAGGTAGGGGTCCAATTTCATTGTTCAGCATATGGCTAGCCAGCTATCCCTGCACTATTTATTGAATAGGAAGACGTTTCCCATTGCTCATTTTTGTCAGCTTTATACAAGATCAGATGGTTGTAGCTGTTCGGTTTATTTCTGGGTTCTTCATTCTGTTCCATTGGTCTGTATGTCTGTTTTGTACTAGCGCCATGCTGTTTTGGTTACTTACTGTAGCCTTATAGTATAGTTTGAACTCAGCTAATGTGATGCTTCCCACTTTGTTCTTTTTGCTTAGGATTGCCTTGGCTATTCTGGCTCTTTTTTAGTTCCATATGAATTTTAGAATAGTTTTTTTCTTGTTCTGTGAAAAATAATGTTTGTAGCTCTATAGGAATAGTACTGAATCTACAGATTGCTTTGGGCAATATGGCCATTTTAATTTGGCCATGTGGTTTACTTACCACAGGCTATTTGGCCTGTAGTTTACTTGTTTTGTTGTGTTTTTGCCAGGTTTTGGTATGTCATAGAAGGTGATGCTGGCTTCATGGAATGAGTTTAGGGAGGAATCCCTCCTCCTCAATTTGTTTTATTCTTTCAATCCAGCAGCTTAGAATGTTTACCCATTTGTTTGTGTCACCTGTGATTTCTTTCAGCAGTGTTTTGTAATTCTTGCAGAGATCTTTCACCTCCTTGATATTTGTTATTTTGTTTCTATGTATTCTTAGGTATCTTTTTGTTGTTGATTCTGTTGTAAGTGGAATTGTATTCTTGGTTTGGCTGTCAGCTTGAACGTTATTGGTGTATGGAAATGCTACTGATTTTTGTACATTGACTTTGTATCCTGAAACTTTAGTGAAGTCATTTATCAGTTGTAGGAGCTCTTTTGCAGTCTTTAGGGTTTTCTAGGTATAGAATCACGTAGTCAGTGAAGAGAGATAGTTGGATTTCTTTTTTCCCTATTTGGATGTCTTTTATTTCTTTCTCTTGTGTGATTGTTGTGGCAAGGACTTCCAGTACTATGTTAACTAAGAGTAGTGAGACTCGGCATCCTTGTCTTGTTCCAGCTCTCAAGGGGAATGCTTCCAGCTTTTGCCTGTTCAGTATGATTGGCTATGGGTTTGTCATAGATGGTTCTTATTATTTTGAGATATGTTCCTTTGATGCCTAATTTTTTGACGGTTTTTATGATAAACAGATGTTGGATTTTATCAAAGCTTATTCTGTTATCTATTAAGATGATAATAGGGTTATTTTGAATTCTGTTTATGTGGTAATCACATTTATTGATTTGTATATGTTGAACCAGTCTTGCATCACAAGAATGAAGCCTGCTTAATCATGGTGAATTAACTTTTTTGGTATAGTGCTGGATTCGGTTTGCTAGTAGTGTGTTGAAGATTTTTACATCTATGTTAATCAGGGATATTGGCCTGTAGTTTACTTGTTTGTTGTGGTTTTGCCAGGTTTTGATAATCAAGGTGATGTCGGCTTCATAGAATGAGTTAGGGAGGAGTCCCTCGTGCTCGGTTTTTTGGAGTAGATTCAGGAAGACTGTTACCAGTTTTTCTTTAGATGTCTGGTAGAATTTGTGAATCCACCTAGTCTAGGGCCTTTTTTGGTTGGTGGGTATTTTAGTACTTACTCAATTTTGGAATTTGATATTTGTGTGTTTAGAGTTTCATTTCTTCCTAATTCAATCTAGTTTGTGTGTATACAAGTGTTCTTAATAGTATCTGAGGATCTTTTGTATTTCTGTGGAATCAGTTGTAATGTCACTTTTGTCATTTCTGATTGTGCTTATTTGGATCTCTTTTCTTCTTAGTTTATCTATCTGGTAGTCTGCCAATCTCATATAACCTTTCAAAGAACCAACTTTTGGTTTCATTGATTCTTTTAATTTTTAATTTTTGGGGGTATATGGTAGGTGTATATATTTAGGTGGTACATGAGATACTTTGATACAGGCATATCGTGCGTAGTAATCACATTGTGGTAAATGGGGTATCCATCCCCTCGTTTATTCTTTGTTATAAGCAATCCAATTATAATCTTTTAGTTATTTTAAAATGTACGATTATTATTGACTATAGTCACCCTGTTGTGCTATCGAGTACTAGGTCTTTACTCATTCTTTCTTTTTTTTTGTACCCCTTATCCGTACCCCCACTCCACCCCCATTACTACCCTTCTCAGTCCCTGGTAACTATCCTTCTACTCTGTATCTCTGTGAGTTCAGTTGTTTTTATTTTTAGCTCCCACAAATAAATGAGAACTTACAATATTTGTCTTTCTGTGTCTGGCTTATTTCACTTAACATAATGACCTCTAGTTCCATCCATGTTGTTGTGAATGACAGGATCTCATTCTTTTTATGGCTGAACAGTGCTTCATGATGTATATGTACCACATTTTCTTTGTCTATTTATTCATCTGTTGATGGACACTTAGGGTGATGCTGAAAACTTTTTTGTATGCGTCTTTGCCATTTATATGTCTTCTTTTGAGAAATGTCTATTCAGCTCTTTTGCTGGTTTTAAAAATCAGATTATTCGATTTTTTTTCCTGTAGAGCTGTTTGAGCTCCTTGTATGTTCTCGTTATTAATCCCTTGTCAGATACATAAGCTGCAAATATTTTCTCCCATTCTGCGAGTCGTCTCTTTGTTATTTCCTTTGCTGTGCAAAAGCTTTTTAACTTGATATGATCCTATTTATCAGTTTTTGCTTTGGTTGTCTGTGCTTGTGGGGTGTTATTCAATAGATTTTCTCCCAGACCAATGTCCTAGAGGGTTTTCCAGTGTTTTCTTGTAGTAGTTTTATAGTTTGAGGTCTTTGATTTAAGTCTGTAATCCAATTTGATTTGATTTTTGTATAAGGTGAGAGATAGAGGTCTAGTTCCATTCTTTTCTGCATCTAGTTTTACCAGCCCTGTTTATAGAAGAGACTGTCCTTTCCCCATTGCCAACGTATGTTCTTTGCACCTTTCTTGAAAATGAGTTGACTGTAGGTGTCCTGATTTGTTTCTGGATTCTCTGTTCTGTTCAGTTGGTTTATTGGTATGTTTTGTGCCAGCACCATGTGTTTTGGTTACTGTAGCTCTGTAGTATAATTTGAAGTCAAGTAATGTGATTCCTCCAGTTTTGTTTTGTTTTGCCCAGTATTGCTTTACCTATTCTAGGTCTTCTGCGGTTCCATATAAATTTTAGGATTGTTTTTTCTTTTTCCATGAAGAATGTTACTGGTATGTTGATAGGGATTGCATTGCCTTGAATCTGTAGATTACCTTAGTTAGTGTAGACAAGTTAAAAATATTGATTTTTTTGAGTCTGTTAACATGGAATATCTTTCCATTTTTTTACATCCTCTTCAGTTTCTTTCATCAATGTTTTATAGTTTTCATTGTAATCATCTTTTACTTCTTTGGTGAAATTACTTCCTACTTATTTAATTTTATTAGTAGTTCTTGTAAGTGGGATTACTTAAAATATTTTTTTTCAGATTGTTCACTGTTACAGAAATGATTTTTGTATGCTGATTTTATATCCTGCAACTTTAGTAAATATTTATCAGTTCTAATAGTTTTTTGGTGGAGTCTTTAGGTTTTTCCAAAAATAAGGTAATGTTATCTATAAACAAGAATAATTTGCCAACAAGGATAATTTGCCTTGTTCCTTTTGAATTTGGATACCCTTTATTTCTTTCTCTTGTCCGATTGCCCTAGGTAGGACTACTAGTACTGTGTTGAATAACAGTGGTGAAAGTGGGCATCCTTGTTATTTTCCAGATCTTAGAGGAAAGGCTTTTAGTTTTTCCCCATTGTCCTTTATTCTTTTGATAAGATGTATCACATTGACTGATTTGCACCTGTTAAACCATCCTTACATTCCAGGAGTAAATCCCACTTGGTCATGATGAATGCTCTTTTTAATGTATTCATAGGTTCTTTATATGGATATTTGGGTTTCAGTTTGTTCAGTTCTGGTCTGATTTTAGTTATTTCTTCTGCTAGCTCTGGGGTTCTTGTTTTTCTGGTTCCTCTAGGTGTGATGTTAGATTGTTAATTTCAGATTTTTCTAACTTCTTGAGGTAGGCCTTTCATGTTATAAACTTCCTTGTTTATACATTTTTGCTGCATCCCAGAGATGTTGGTATATTATGTCTCTATTCTAATTTATTTCAAAGAATTTTTTTATTTCTGCTTTAATTTCATTGTTTACCCAAAAGTTTTTCAGGAGCAAGTTGTTTCATTTTCATGAAATTGTGTGATTTTTAGAGATTTTCTGGGTATTGATTCCAAGAGTATAGTGGGTATGATTTTGATTATTTAAAATTTGGAACTTGCTTTATGGTCAAGCGTGTAGTGGATCTTGGAGTATGTTCTGTGTGCACATGAGAAGAATGTATATTTTATGGTTGATGAGTGGAGTATTCTGTAGGTGTCTATTAGGTCCAGTTGGTCTGTGTCCAATTTAAGTCCAGAATTTGTTAGTTTTTGCCTCAATGATCTGACTAATGTTGTCATGGGGATGTTGAAGTTTCCCACTACTACTTGTGTGGCTCTTTTCTTAGGTCTAGAGGTACTTGTTTTATAAATCTGGGTGCTCTGATTTTGAGTGTGTCTATGTTTAAGATTGTTAAGTCTTGTGGAATTGAATATTTTATCATTCTGTAATGCCTTTCTTTGTCCTTTTTCACTGTTGTTGGTATAAAGTCTGTTTTCTGTGATACAAGAATGACAAACCCTGCTCTTTTTTGTGTTCCCTTTGATGATCTTTCTCAAGCTCTTTACTTTGAGCCTGTGGATTTTATTAGATATGAGGTAGGTCTCTTGAAAACAGCAGATGGATGGGTCTTTTTTTTTTTTTTTAATCCAGTGTGCCTCTCTGTGTCTTGAGAACTCTGCTGTTAGACTGATGGGGTTCCCTTTGTACATGATCTGACCTTTTTCTCTAGTTGTCTTTAAGATTTTTTTCCTGGTTGGGTGTGGTAATTCCAGCACTTTGGGAGGCTGAGGTGGGCAAATCACAAGGTCAGGAGATCAAGACCATCCTGTCTAACATGATGAAACCCCATCTCTACTAAAAATAGTAAAAATTAACCAGATGTGGTGGCACACGCCTGTAGTCCCAGCTACTCAGGAGGCTGAGGCAGGAGAATCACTTGAATCTGGGAGGCAGAGGTTGCAGGGAGTCGAGATTGTACCACTGCACTCAAGCCTAGGTGACAGAGCAAGACTCTCTCAAAAAAAAGAAAAGAAAAAAAGATTTTTTCCTTAGCATTGACCTTGGACAGTCTGGTGATGATATGCCTTGGTGATGTTCATTTTGGATAGTGTCTCACAGGTGCTCTGGATTTCTTGTACCTGGATATCTCTCTCTTCAGCAAGTTAGGGAAATTTTCTTGAATTATTTTCTCAAGTATGTTTTCCAGGTGGTTTTCTTCTTCTCTGTCTCTTTCAGGAGTGCCAGTAATTTATAGATTTAGTAATCTCATATTTCTCAAAGACTGTTCTTTTTCATTCCTTTTTGCTGAGAGTCTTGCTGTGTCACCCAGGCTGGAGTGTAGTGGCACGGTCTTGGCTGACCACAATCTTTGCCTCCCAGGTTCAAGCAATTCTTGTGCTTTAGCCTCTCAGATAGCTGACATTACAGGCATGTGCCACTATGCCTGGCTAACTTTTGTGTTTTTAGTAGAGACAGGGTTTCAGCCACATTGGCCAGGCTGGTCTCAGTCTCCTGGCCTCAAATGATCTGCCCACCTCAGCCTACCAAAGTTCTGGGATTACAAACATGAGGCACTATACCTGTCCCAACTTTGTTCATTTTAAAAAATTCTTTTTACTTTATTTTTGCTTGACTGGGTTTGTTTGAGAGTCTGGTCTGTAAGCTCTGAAATTCCTTCTTCTGTTTGGTTCAGTCTATTGATAAAACTTTCTGTTGTTTTTTGTTTGTTTGTTTGTTTTTTGTTGTTTTTGTTTTTGAGACAGAGACTCACTCTTTTGCCCAGGCTAGAGTATAATGATGCAGTCTCAGCTCACTGAAACTTCCACCTCCCCGATTCAAGTGATTCTCCTGCTTCAGCCTCCCAAGTAGCTGGGATTACAGGCATGTACCATCACGCCCAGCTAATTTTTATTTTTAGTAGAGACGGGGACTCACTGTGTTGGCCAGGCTGGTCTCAAACTCCTGACCTAAAGTGATCTGCCCACCTCACCCTCCCATTTAAAAAATTTTTAAGTTATTTAATTCTAAAAGGTCTGATTGATTTTTAAATTTTGTTTTATTTTAGGTTCAGAGGTGCATCTTCAGGTTTGTTACGTAGGTAAATTGTGTTTTGAAGGGTTTGGTGTACAGATATGTTTTGTTGCCTAGGTAATAAGCATAGTACCCAGTAGGTAGTTTTTCAGTCCTCACTTTTCTTTCACCTTCCATCCTCAAGTAGGCCCAGGTGTCAGTTGTTTCCTTCTTTGTGCCCACTATACTCAGTATTGAACTCCAATTTATAAGTGAGAACATGCAATATTTTGTTTTCTGTTCCTGTGTTCACTTAAGATCATGGCCTCCAGCTTTATTTATGTTGCTGCAAAGGACATGATGTCACCTTTTTTTTTGTTTGTTAGAGTTTCATCCTGTCACCTAGGCTGGAGTGCAGTGGTGCAATCTTGGCTCACTACAACCTCTGCCTCCTGGGTTCAAATGATTCTCCTGCCTCAGCCTCCCAAATAGCTGGGATTACAGGTACCCATCACCACACCCAGCTAATATTTGTATTTTTAGTAGAGACAGGGTTTCACCATGTTGGCCAGGCTGGTCTTGAACTCCCAATGTTGCTCTTTTTTATGACTGTGTAGTATTCTGTGATGTATATATGCCATATTTGCTTTATTGAGTCTACTGTTAATGGGCATTTAGGTTGATTCCATGTCTTTGCAATTGCAAGTAGTGCTGCAATGAACATACATGTACATGTCTTTATGGTGGAACAATTTATATTCTTTTGTGTATATAACAAATAGTAGGATTGTGGGTTGAATGGTAATTCTGCTTTGGGATCTCTGAGAAATTGCCAAACTGCTTTACATAGTGACTGAACTAATTTACATTCCCACCAGCAGTGTTTAAACATTTCCTGTTCTCTGCAGCCTTGCTAGCATCTGGTATTTCTTGATGTTTTAATAATAGCCATTCTGACTGGTGTTACATGGTATCTCATTGTGGTTTTGATTTGCATTTCTGTAACTATTAGTGATGTTGAGCATTTTTTCATATGCTTGTTGCCAGTGTTGAGGTCTTCTTTTGAGAAGTAAGTATCTGTTCATGTCCTTTGCCTACTTTTTAATGTGGTTGTTTTTTGCTTGTAAATTCATTTAAGTTTCTTTCTTGAGGAAGATTCTGGATATTAGGTCTTTTTCAGATACATAGTTGGAAAATGTTTTCTTCCATTCTCTAGAGTATCTGATTACTCTGATGATAGTTTCTTTTGCTATGCAGAAGCTCTTTAGTTTAACTGGGTTTCATTTGTCAGTTTTTGTCTCAGTTGCTTTTGGAGTCTTTGTTATGCTGTCTTTGCCAGGGCCTATGTCCAGCATGGTATTTCCTAGGTTATCATCTGGGGTTTTTACAGTTTTGAGTTTTACATTTAAGTGTTTATTCCATCTTGAGTTGATTTTTATATATGGTGTAAGGAAGGGGTCTAGTTTTAGTCATCTGCATATGGTTATCCACTTAATCCCAGCAGCATTTATTGAATAGGGAGTCTTTTCCACATTGCTTGTTTGGTCAGCTTTGTCAAAGATCAGAGTGTAGGTGTGTGGCCTTATTTCTGGACTCTCTATTCTGTTCCATTGGTTTGTGTGCCTGTTTTTGTAGAAGTACCATGCTGTTTTGGTTACTGTAACCTTGTGGTATAGTTTGATGTCAGGTCATATGACGCTTCCCGCTTTGTTCTTTTTGCTTCAGGTTGCCTTCTCTATATAGGCTCTTTTGAGGTTCCATACAAATTTTCCAGTATTTTTTCCTAATTCTGTGAAGAACGTCATTGATAGTTTGATAGGAATACCATTGCATCTTTAGATTGGTTTGAGCAGTATGGCCATTAGCCAACAGTATTGAGTCTTCCTGTCCACGAACATGGGATGCTTTTCTGTTTGTGTTCTCTCTGTTTCTTTGAGCAGTGTTTTGAGTAATCTTCATTGTAAAGATAGTAAACCTCTCTATTTAGCTGTATTCCTAGGTTTTTAATTCTATTTGTGGTTATTGTGAATGGGATTCCATTCTCGATTTGGCTCTCATTTTGGATGTTGGTGTATAGGAATGCTACTGATTTTTGTACCTTTGTACCTTCTTATTAGTTTCAACGAATTTCTTCATTTCTGTGTTAATTTTGTTATTTACCCAGAAATCATTCAAGAACAGGTTGCTCAATTTTCATGTATTTATACAGTTTTGAGTGAGTTTCTTTAGTATTGATTTCTATTTTTATTGCACTGTGGTATGAGAGTATGCTTTGTATTATTTCAGTTTTTTAAAATTTGCTGAGGATTATTTTATGTCCAATTGTGGGTTGATTTTAAAGTATGTACCTTGTTCAGATGAAAAGAATGTATATTTGCTTGTCTTTGTGTGGAATGTTCTGTAAATGTCTGTTAGGTCTGTTTGATCAAGTGTTGAGTTCAGGTCCTGAATGATCTGCCTATTATTATCAGTGGGGTGTTGAAATCTCCCACTATTATTGTGTGTTTATCTGTGTCTCTTCATAGGTCTCTAAGAACTTGCTTTATGAATCTGGCTACTTGCTCTTGTTTTGGTTGTATATATATTTAGGATACTTAGGTCTTGTTGAATTGAGCCCTTTACCATTATGTAATGCCTTTCTTTTCTTTTTTTTTTTTTTTTTTTAATCTTTGTTGGATTAAAGTCTGTTTTGTCTAAAACTAGAATAGCAACCTCTGCTTTTTTCTATTTTCCATTTGCTTTGTAGATTTTTCTCCGTTCTTTTACTTGGAACTTGTGGATGCCATTGCATTTGAGATGGGTCTCTTCAAGACAGCATACAGTTGGTTCTTGATTCTTTATCCAGTTTGCCACTTTGTGCCTTTTAACTGGAACATTTAGTCCATTTACATTCCAGGTAAGTATTGAGATGTGTGGATTTATTCCTGCTGTCATGTTATTGGCTGGTTATTATGCAGACTCGTGTGGGTTCCTTTATAGTGTCACTGGTCTATGTACTTAAGTGTATTTTTATAGTGTCAAGTAACTGTCTTTCCTTTCCATGTTTGGCACTCCCTTCAGGACATCTCATAAGGCAGATCTGGTGGTAATGAAATCCCTTAGCATTTGCTTTTCTGAAAAGGATATTATTGCTTCGTTTATGAAGCTTAGTTTGGCTAGACATCAAGTTCTTGGTTGGAATTTTTTTTTAAAGAATGCTGAATATAAGCTAATACGATTTGGCTCTGTGTCCCCATCCAAATATGTTGAATTGTAATCCCCAGTGTTGGAGGTAGGGCCTGGTGAGAGGTGATTGGATCATGGGAGTGCTTTCTAATGGTTTAGCAACATGTCCCTAGTGCTGTCTCATGATAGAGTTCTTGTAAGCTCTAGTTGTTTGACAGTGTGTAAAATAACCAGATACCCACTTCGTGCACATGTGCTCATACTCTCTCTCTCCTGCTGGCCATGTGAAGATGTGCTTACTTCCCCTTTGCCTTCTGCCATGATTGTAGGTGTCCTGAGGCCTCCCCAGAAGCAGAAGCCTGTACAGCCTGTAGAACTAGAGCCAATTAAACCTCTTTTCTTTATAAATTACCCAGTCTCAGGTATGTCCTTTTTTGAGACAGAGTCTTGCCCTGTCGCCAAGGCTGGAGATCAGTGGCACAATCTCAGCTCATTGCACCTCCACCTCCAAAGCTCAAGCAATTCCCCTACCTCAGCCTCCCAAGTAGCTGGGATTATAAGTGCCCACCAGCACACCCAGCTAATTGTTGTTGTTGATGGTGGTGGTATTTTTAGTAGAGACAGGGTTTCACCATGTTGGCCAGGCTGGTCTCGAACTCCTGACCTCAAGTGATTCTCCCACCTTAGCCTCCCAAAATGCTGGGATTACAGGCATGAGCCACCATGTCCAGTCAGGTATGTCTTTATAGCAGTGTGATAACTAACCAATACATAGGGTCACAATCTTTTCTGGCTTGTAGGTTTTCTGCTGAAAAGACCACCGTTAGCCTGATGGGGTTCCCTTTTAAGGTGACCTACCTGCTCCTTCTGGCTACCATTAACATTTTTTTCTTTCATTTTGGCCTTGGAGAATCTGATGACCGTGTGTCTTGGGATGGTCTTCTTGTGTAGTATTTTTCAGGGTTCTCTGCATTTCCTGAATTTGAATATTGGTTTCTTCAGTGACATTGAGATATGTGTTCCAAGTTGCCTGCTTCTCTCCATGTCTTTCAGTGATGCCAGTGTGTTGTAGAGTTGGTCTCTTTACATAATCACATATTTCTTGTAGGTTTTGTTCATCTCTATTTTTTTGTTGTTGGTTTTGTCTGAGTTATTTTGGAGATCAGGTCTTTGAGTTCTGAAATTCTTTTCTCATCTTGGTTGATTTTTCTGTTAAGACTTGTTATTGTATTCTGAAATTCTTGAAGTGAGTTTTTCAGTTCCATCAGCTCAGTTTGGTTCTTTCTTAAAATGGCCATTTCATCTTTTATCTCCTGTATTACTTAGAATTTTTCAATTGGGCTGTATTTCCTGAATATCAGTGATCTTCATTCCTCTCCATATTCTAAATTCTATTTCTATCATTTCAGCCATTTTGGCTGGGTTGCAAATAATTGCTGGGAACTCAAGTCTGACTTGAGTTTCTGGAGTTTTTTGCACTGGTTCTTTCTCATTCTTGTGGGCTGATATTTCTTCAGTCTCTGAAGTTGCTGTCTTTTTTTTCCTTTTTGGCTTTTATCTTCTTGGATGCCATTGGAGGTTTGATATGGTATAAGGTGGGTTCTGTCGACTGGCTTTGCGTTTAGTCTGCTTCTGGTTTGTGGAGGAGCCCTGTCTGATTACTGTCTCAATGCCTGTGTTTCTTTTGTTGGGTGTTCTGGGCCATGGGGCTCCCTCATGCAAAAGCCGTATCCTTGCCAGGTGAGCCCTAATCTGCTGGTCATGTGCTCCCTGGGAATCACAGGGTTGCGCCTGCATATAGAGTTCAGGCAGAAGCAGGACTGCTGGGCTGGAAGCTGTTGCAGGTATGGCTTGTCTCTGGCCAGGCCAGGAGTGGATGGACATCTTGGTGTTTCCAGGAAAACAGGAGGCTGTGCCCCTCAACAGATTCAGGCTGAAGTAGGACCACTGGGCTGGAAGCTCTAGGAGGTGCAGTTTGCCTGGCTGCCAGTAGCAGAGGTGGGTGGGGACGCCTGCCCTGCTGTCTCGGTGCTTTCTGGGATATCAGGAGGCTGTGCCATTCAGCTGAGTTGCCACAGAGTACAACTGTGGACCAGAACTTGTCTCAAACTCCTTGGCTCAAAGTGATCCCCCCACCTCAGTCTCCTTTAGTGCTGGGATTGTAGATGTGAGCTACCATATCCAGCCTGATTTCTTTTTAAGATGTTTATCTCTTCCTTTATTTCCTAGATTTCCTTAGACGTTTCTTTGTGTTGATTTTCAACCTTGTCTTGGATCTTTGTTGAGCTTCCTTGCAATCCATGCTTTTAATTCTTTATCTGTCACTTACGAGTTTCCATTTTGGTTAGGGACCATTGCTGGAGAGCTTGTGTGATCCTTTGGTGGGGTCATTGTATTCAGATTTTTCATGGTGCAGAATTCTTGTGCTGGTTCCTTCTCGTCTGGAGACACTGGCACTTCTCATTTTTGTAATTATTTCTGTGCAGGTAGAATTTTTTTCTTCTTTCTCTGTGATATTATTGCTTTTTTCTTCTTTCCCTTTTCCCCACTGACTAGGGGGTGTGACCATAGAAAATACTGGGTAGGATATTTTGGCTTTGCTTCTATAACCATAAGCCTGTCTGTTGGCAGGTTTTAAATTGGGATGTACAGTTCTACCTACCAGCCAGTAAATAGTGCTTATGGGTAAGCACTAGCTGTGGCCAAAGTGGCCGAGTGTACACTTGATCCTTGTTTACCGGGAGCTGCTCTCTGTTGCCTCAGGCTGTGGGCTGATTCATGGAGTAAACAGTGGTCTGTGCTCCCTCCTCAGCCCTGGGGAGGTATGGGAAGGGGTGGAAGGTGGGCAGGGCTGTACCAAGCAGGTCCACCTACAGGTCATCCAATGGCAGGCGCAAGAACCAAGGCCAAAGGAGAATCCAGTGGGTGCCCACCAAGTGCCCAGAAGCGTGTCCAGGAGCTGAGAAACCTCCTTGACCCCAAGTTCTCTACACATCGATGGGGCGGCCTCAACTCATAATCCAGGAGAGTGAGTGCTCCAGATGCTTGGAGATATGACTGGGCATGGAGCACAGATAGCCTCCCATGCACCAAGATCTTTGCACAGGAATGGTAGGGTGGCTTAGGCTGCTGTTCGGATGAGCAAGTGCTCTAAATGCCTGGAGATCTGCCTGGGTCTGAAGCACAGATGGGGACCCCCTGCACCTGGATCTCTGCACAGAAAAGGTGGGGCTGTTCAGGCTACCAATCCCAGCAAGCAGGTGCTTTCAGTGCCTGGAGATCTGCCTGGGCGTAGAGCAGAGAGGCCCTTCTGCACCACAATATATGCCCAGGGAGGGTGGGGCAGCTCAGGCTGCTTAACCAGGCAAGTGGGTGCTTTGAATGCCTGGAGATCTGCCTGAGTGTCAAGTGGAGAGGACACCTGCTGCACAGGAAGGATGGAGTGATTCGAGCTAGTCCATGCAAGCAGCTGCTCCAAATGCTTGGAGATCTGCCTAAGTGTGAAACAGAGAGAGCCCTACTGCACCATGATCTATGCACAGAAAGGGTAGGGTGGTTCAGCCTGCTGATCCATGCTCTGAATACCTGGAGATCTGCCTGGGCGTGGAGCAGAGAGGGCCCTGCTGCACCACAGTCAATGTCCATGAAAGGTATGGTGGCTCAGGCTACTGGTCCAGGCAAGTGGGTGCTCTGAATGCCTGGATTTATGCCTGTGGGGAATGGAGAGGGCCCCACTGCACCACGATTTTAGGAGAGCATGCTATAGCAGCTCTCCCCGTCTAAGGCCTCCAATGGGGGAGAGCACAGTTCCAGCACTCCATTTAGCTTCAGGGATTAGGAGCAATAAAGTTCTCTTCCTTGGCCTGGGTTGCTCAGATCCCCAGGGAAAACGGGTCATGGAGAGGCTCTCTGCCTTTCTTGCATACTAGGGCTTCACTCTTATCAGCCTGTGTTGTTCTTCCTGGTATCTGGATATCCTTTATGATTCTACTGGGTTTCTGTTTTCCTTCCTGAATTAAAGCTTACAGAGTTGATTGCCTTTTTTTTTTTTTTGAGACAAGGTCTCACATTCTGACCTAGGCTAGAGTGCTGTGGCATGATTATGGCTCACTGCAGACTCGTCCTCCCAGGCTCTGGTGATTCTCCTGCCTCAGTGTCCAGAGTAGCTAGGACTACAAGTACACACCACCATGTCTGGCTGATTTTTTTTTTCGGAGACGGGATTTTACTGTGTCACCCAGGCTGGTCTTGAATACCTAAGCTTAAGTGAAGCAGTCAACCACCTTGGCCTCCCCAGGTGGTGGGATTACAGGCTTGAGCTAACATGCCCGACCCACAGTTGATCTTTATGCACTATCTTGATATTTCCAAGTGGCTGAGGCATATTAAAAGTCTCTAATTCACCATGTTGGGGGGGAAAAAGATGCCACATTGCCTTTATCATTCACTTTATTTTTCTCTGTCACACATATACATACTGTTTTCCTAAAATATTTAAGAGTAGTTTGCATACTTTATACTTTTTTTTTTTTTTTTTTTTGAGACAGTCTCACCTTGTTGCCCAGGCTGGAGTGCAGTGGCACGATCTTGGCTGACTGCATCCTCATCCTCCCAAGTAGCTGGTACTACAGGCGCATACCACCAGGCCCAGCTAATTTTGGTGTTTTTGGTAGAGACAGTTTCACCATATTGGCTAGACTGGTCTCAAACTCCTACCTCAGGTGATCCACCCACTTCAGTCTCCCAAAGTGCTGGGATTACAGGTGTGAGCCATTGCTCCTCCCCACCCTTTACCTCTTAATATTTCTGTGTTTCTTAAGACAGAGGTGTTCTTTTATGTGTTAATAACTACAGGAAATTGTCACATTTAGGAAATTGATAGAGTAATCTACAGTCTGTATTCCAGTTTTGTGATTTACCAGTAATATCCCTTAAAGCATTTACTGCCATCTGATACAGGACCTTTAGTTGTCATATCTCTTGCATTTCCATTAAATTGTAATAGTTCTTCTGTCTTTCTCATAACATTGGCATTTTTTGAAGAGTATATTTATTGAATGTTCCTCAGATTAGGTTTATCCATGTCCTTGAGATTCGATTTCAGTTATGGGTTCCCAGTTCAACTTCTCGTAAATGATGTTGTGTCTCTCCCAGAGTATTGTCACTTGCAGAGGCACATGATGTCTCTTTTCACATGATGATTGTTGATAATAATTTTGATCTACTCAGTTAAGAGATTGCCCAGTTCTTCATAGTATAGTTACTTATTTTTTTTCTTGTAACTAATAAGCAGTCTGTGAGGAAAAACTTGTTATTTTACTTTTTTCTAATTAATGTCTTTGTAGAAAATTTAAAAACATAGAGGTAAGCTAAAGTTAGGGGAAAATTGTCTTATAAACCTAAACATAACCACATTTTGGTGTATATTGGTACATCTCTTTTCTTTATGTTATAATAATAATAACCAAAAAGGACTATACCTTAAATACTGTTTGGTAAATCGCTTTATTCATTTAGCAGTATGTTTTAAATATTTTTTTTCATGTGTCACTAACTATCTGATATTTTAATGGCTGCATAGTTTTCCATTATGTGGTAGTCCCTTGCCTATAGATTATTCTGTGATGTTCTGTTTAGCCTCACATTCCAGGTAGAAGAGATCCTTAATGGCTCTCCCCTAAGGCTTAGGGAATCTCTTATACCCAAGCGCCTCCAACCGTGGAATCTTGATGTTTGTCTTATCCCATTAGCACTGCCTTGTTGATTTTCTTTTCCACTGTTCCATACTAACACACTGTGTTCCTTTTTCTGACCATTCCTAGGTCCAGGGTAGCACACTTTTATCATATATTAAACCTATTTCTGATTCACTTGGGTTGTTTTCATGCTTTAACTGCTAATATTGTATCACGATGTTGATTTTTTTGTTTGTTTTATTGCAAATATATGCAATTATGAGTTAAGTGAAGTTTTATGGGGTAGTCTTTTGAGTAGAGCATCTGGCCAAAATACCTTCATGCCCACCAAAAACAAAAACAAAATTTTTGGAGCACAGTTTATCTTTTTATTTGGAACTTCTTTTTCTATTACCTGAATTTCTAGTTAACCTATATTCATATTTTGGGTCAGGTATCTTAGGAGATCTCAGCGCTTGTCTATTAGAATTACTTAGCAAATTATCTTGAGTGAACTTACTATACGGAAGATAAAGCATAACCTCAAAATGCATTATTTTATAGATTTTTCTCCCTTTAATATTTAATCAGTTGAAAGTCTCTCTTCCCCTATGCATTGTTTAGTTTTAAGCTGTTTAGGTATGTTGGAAATATAAGCTCTCTGTGTAGATGTGGGACAGTTTACAAATGAATCAGTCCATGCTTTCATAATTTAGTGCAAATGTGACAAAATTATGTCTGGGAGATTTATGTGTAGAGTCTCTTATTGACCGAAGGCAAAACAGTTTTAACAATTTTAAGTGAATGAATTAACTTTATTTTTAAACTTTTTTTTTCTTTTGAGACAGTGTCACTCAGGCTGGAGTGCAATGGCACAATCTCAGCTCACTCTGCAACCTGCACCTCACAGATTCAAGCGATTTCTCCTACCTCAGCCTCCCAAGAAGCTGGGATTACAGGTGCTCACCACCATGCCTAGCTAATTTTTTGTATTTTTAGTTGAGATGGGGAAGTAACATCTGCTGTTTTATAGACGACAATGTACATGGTGATACCCTGTCTCAAAAAAATGGAAAAAATTAGCTGGGCGTGGTGACACACAACTGTAGTCCCAGCTACTCAGAAAGCTGAGGTGGTGGGAGGATTGCTTGACCCCAGGAGTTGGAGGCTGCAGTGAGTTAAGATTGTGCCACGTGTTCCAGAATGTGTGACAGAGCAAGACCCTGTCTCTTAAAAAACAAATGGCTGCTATGTTGTTGGTAGTCATGTTGAAAGATTGTGTCATTTACAACACTAAGAAAAGTAAATAAAATATTAAAGCATATATTTGGTATATTTAATGTGAACTTTTCTGTGTGCAAAGTGTAGAAAGGTCTTTGAGGCACATACTAAAAGAATAAACCCATGTCTCTGTCTTTTAGAACTTGTAGGCCAGGCGCGGTGGCTCAAGCCTGTAATCCCAGCACTTTGGGAGGCTGAAGTGAGTGGATCACGAGGTCAAGAGATCGAGACCATCCTGGTCAACGTGGTGAAACCCCGTCTCTACTAAAAATACAAAAAAATAGCTGGGCATGGTGGCGCGTGCCTGTAATCCCAGCTACTCAGGAGGCTGAGGCAGGAGAATTGCTTGAACCCAGGAGGTGGAGGTTGCAGTGAGCCGAGATTGTGCCATTGCACTCCAGCCTGGGTAACAAGAGCAAAACTCTGTCTCAAAAAAATAAAAAAAAAAAGAACTTGTAGTATTTTTATAGTATCATATCAGCCTCTCTGTTATACTTCAACATTATTAAATACTGTTGACATGTACATTTTTAAACAGTCATTAAAAGTTTGTTTACTTTAAGATATGCTTTGCAGTATTTTAAAATAAGTAATGGATTTTAATATGATGTTAATTTTCATGAAATGCATGAGTGACAATTTATTTAAAAAGCAGAGAAGGCCAGGTGTGATGGCTCACGCCTCTAATCCCAGCACTTTGGGAGGCCAAGGCCACGGATTAGCTGAGGTCAGGAGTTCCAGACCAGCCTGGCCAACATGGTGAAACCCTGTCTTTACTAAAAAATACAAAAAAGTAGCCAGGTTTGGTGACTTGTGCCTATAATCTCAGCCACTCAGGAGGCTGAGGCAGGAGAATTTCTTGAACCTGGGAGGCGGAGGTTGTAATGAGCTAAGATCGTGCCATTGCACACTAGCCTGGGCAACGAGGAAAATTCTGTCACATTAAAAAAGGCAGAAAAAATGGGATTATTTATTAATATTCCTGGTCTATATTAACTTTTTTAAGTAATAGTAATAAAATTTATATTTTGATATGTAAAGTAAGTTAAAGATGTAACTCCTTTAACTATGAAACTTAAATCTTTTTCTTAGCACTAGGGGGCACCCCTGATTTATAAATTCATGTTATACTTAATCTTGCATAGAAAGTGGAGTGAAATGAAATTATTTGAAAAATATTTTATTGCAAGCTGGATTATTAAGTTGGTTTTATTGTATAGCGATATAAATACAAGTTGATTCTTCATAATATAAGGACAATAAAGTTTATAGAATGAGATAGTTTAGGTGGGAGAAAAAGTATTTTTGTGCTTTATTCATTTTCACATTGATTTTTTATGTGGGTGTTTTAAATGGTTTTAAAACTTCATGATTTTAAATATATTTCTGTCTTAAAAGTTCTAGCACAGTGTTCTGCTCTTGGCAGGTGCTTAGGTCATATCTGAATAAACGAAGATAAATTTAAGATGTGACTGAAGGCTGCTATCATTAGTAATAATTTTTAAGCATTTCAAAACCAAGAGCTTGTTTTGCTACATCTGGGAAACATATCTTAGCCATTCTCATTCATTGTGTTTGCAATTAGGGTTTTTAGTGATGCTCAGCAACAATCCCTTGGCAAAGGTATATTTCTAAGGTTTTGTCTTCTTTATTTAAGAAACTGTTGAATTTAAGCTTTATGGGGATTAAGCAAATAGTAACATCTGCATCATCATTGTATTACATTAATAGCATACTTACCATGGCCCAACACTGTTGTAGGTACTTCACATATATTAATTCATTTCTCTTCACCACAACTCTATGAAATAGGTATTTCTTATTATCCCTATTTTATAGTTGAGAAAACTGAGTACATAAAAGTTAAAATTTCCTGGGTTTACACACAGGTAGTGTGGTTCCAAAATTTGTGCTTTTAAATCACTATATCCTGTATTGCTCCAGAGAAAGGAAACTTAGCATTGAAGTAATTGACACTTAAAACTCAGGGGGTTTTTTTTGTTTTTTGAGACAGAGTTTCGCTCTTGTTACCCAGGCTGGAGTACAGTGTCATGATCTCGGCTCACTGTAACCTCCACCTCCTGGGTTCAAGCAATTCTCCTGCCTCAGCCTCAGTACAATGGCACGATCTCAGCTCACTGTAACCTCCGCCTCCTGGGTTCAAGCAATTCTCCTGCCTCAGCCTCAGTACAATGGCACGATCTCGGCTCACTGTAACCTCCGCCTCCTGGGTTCAAGCAATTCTCCTGCCTCAGCCTCCCGAGTAGCTGGGACTACAGGCTTGCGCCACTATGATTAGCTAACTTTTGTATTTTTAGTAGAGACAGGGTTTTACCATGTTGACCAGGATGGTCTCAATCTCTTGACCTCGTGATCCACCCACCTCGGCCTCCCAAAGTGCTATGACTATAGGCGTGAGCCACCACACCCGGCCTAAAACTCAGCTTTTAAAGAGAGAATAGCATAGAATACCTAATTTATAGACACATACCATTTCACTTATGAAAAATATCATAGATCTTTAAAGTTGAAAAGAGATCTTAAAGTTTATTTACCTCTACCATTTTACAGAGAGGAAGAAATTCTGTCCTAGAGAGGTAAAGTTACCTACTCCGTTTATATGGGAGGTTATTTTTGAAAAGATATTAGAACTTCAAGTAAGTACTGTGACTTCCAGTAAAGTAGAAAGAAATACTGTGTTGTGGAAAGAATATTTGACTTATAAGAATTTTGATGGCTTAAATCTTGTTCTTGGCTCCTTATTTACCATCCTGTGTCCACAGAGGCTCTGTGTTTCTTTGTGTTATGTGGGTATGACGTATCTTACCTAATTAGTGTTATTGGTAGTTGTGCAAATCAACATAATGTATTAATGATATTCAGTAAACTTTAAAGTCCTATACAAATAAACATAGTGTGTATCATGGTACAGTAAAGCCGCAGTATCTGTGGGTTCTATATGGATTCAAACAACTCTGAGTTGAAAATATTTGGGGCAAAAAAAGGATGGTTGCATCTGTACTGAAAATATACAGACTTTGCCTTGACATAATTCCGTAAACAATACAGTATAACAACTATTCACTTAGCATGGCATTGAAGTAAGTGTCATGAATAATCTGGAGGTGATTTAAAGTATACAAGAGGATGTATACAGGTGATAAGCAAATACTGCACCATTGTATAAAGGCCTTACACATCTGTGGATTTTGGTGTCTATAGTGGATCCTGGAACAAATCCCCCATGGGTACTGAGAGATGACTATATTTTTATGACATGTATTCCATAATATTTTAAGTATTTGTGATACCTTGGTAATTAGATCACTAGCTATGATAAGCGTATTCGGTATTGTTGATTTACGGGTGTCATTTGGATCACTAAAAATTTATTGTGTTGTGGTATGAGTTCCTTTGCCATGCATTGTTTTACACATTTTATTTGCTTAAAACTAAGAAATTTGTGCGTTTGATTTTTTTTCCCTCACAATACCCAGTTAGCAAAAAGTTACGCTTTTGCTTTGCTTATGAAGAACATAACAGTAACATCTACTGAATTATTGTTTGTTTGGTGTTTCTGATTGTTTGAAAATAGCATACAAGATTGTCCTCAATCTGGATTTAGTGGCTTAGCTAAAATAGTAAATAGAGTTTAGTGAAGTTGAAGTATTTTGTTTCTTGGCATGGTGGTAGGCATGGAGTTGTTTTCTTAAACTTTGAGGAAGACATATGCTTAACTTTTTTATTTTTTACAGGAATAATGTATTTGTGGCCTTGGACATGAGGCAGTCAGTCCTCTGTTGCTGTTAACATAGGTCAGGGACTGATGAGGAAAGCATGGACCTAATGAACGGGCAGGCAAGCAACGTCAATATTGCAGCTACTGCTTCTGAGGTAAGATATTTAAGAATGTCTTATAAAGTTTCTTACCTGACGTTCTAATTTTTCAAGCATTATGTTTGTTCATATACTTAAATCAGAAGTGCAACACATATTTTAACTTTTACTTTAGTGATTCATATGTTCGCTCTACATCATAGAAATACTCAGTCCTTACCTACTTGAGATACTTGAAAAATAATGATAAATAGTGGCAACTCATAAAACTCTTTAGTTTTAAAAGAAACAGTTTCTTTTTAGAGTATTTTTATATTACATCATATTTTGTTTTTGTTTTTGTTTTGAGATGGAGTCTTGATCTGTCGCCAGGTGCCAGGCTGGAGTGCAGTGGCGCAATTTTGGCTCACTGCAACCTCCGCCTCCCGGGTTCAAGCAGTTCTCCTGCCTCAGCCTCCCAAGTATCTGGGACTACAGGTGCATGCCACCACACCAGCTAATTTTGGTATTTTTAGTGGAGATGGGGTTTCACCATATTGGCCAGGATGGTCTTGATCTCTTGATCTCGTGATCTGCCCGCCTTGGCCTCCCAAAGTGCTGGGATTGCAGGCGTGAGCCACTGCACCCAGCCTCTACATCACATCATATTTGAGGACAATAATGCAAGGAAGGCAAAGAAAGATTCTTTTATTTGGAATCACTAAATTTTGGACACCATCCAGATCGCTTGATTCCATGTGTATTAGAGGAAACCAAAGAACTGTTAGGCGGGAATATTGGAAGGGCTTACTCTGCTGATGTAGTTTAGCATATAAGATGGAGATGTGAAGACTGAACTAGAGGCTCACTCCTCTAGTTAATATATTATGATCGTATTTTTGCCCCAACCTTTTTCTTTTTTTCCTTTGTTTATAAACGTAGGGAACTTGCCTGCTTTCCTTAATAAGTTTAGCATCTAGCTTCTATATTTCTTCTTTAATTTTATCTTAGTGTATTGGATGGAATAATGCTTATGACCCTTTAACACCTTGATCTCAAAGTTCCTTAATAGCCTTCACTCCATTTTGCTTCAGCCAGTTACTTAGGCCTTAATATCACTGAAGATATTCTAAGTGTTTGCTTTCAATTGTTTTTCTTATGTAGATAATTTCTTTATTTTTATCTCTAGCCCTGGCATCCTTCATGAATTTTGTTAAGCATTTTTGATGGACCAGACATTGGTAATATCTACAAGATCAAGTTTCTTATTACTATTCTGCTCCACAACCATAAAGAAAATAGTCCAAGCCTTTTCTCGAACTTAAAGTTAATAGCATCACATTTCCATAGCCATCTAAGTTTAAATCTTTAGGGTGTGTGTGTGTGTGTTTTGAGAGAGTTTTCTCTTGTCACCCAGACTGGAGTGCAGTGATGTGATCTCGGCCCACTGCAACCTCTACCTCCTGGGTTCAAGCGATTCTCCTGCCTCAGCCTCCCAAGTAGCTGGGATTACAGGTGCTCGCCAGCACACCTAGGTAATTTTTGTATTTTTAATAGAGATGGGGTTTCACCATGTTGGCCAGGCTGTTCTCAATCTCCTGACCTCAGGTGAGCCACCTGCGTCGGCCTTCCAAGGTGCTGGGATTATAGATGTGAGCCATTGTGCTCAACCGATGTGTTGTTAATTAACTTCGTTTTGCCCACCACAACCGTTGTCTCATCATAGCAGAGAGAGTCCACTAGCAAGACAGAAGTTACAATTTTATATAATGTGATCACGGAAGTGACATCTCATCTCCTTTTCCACATTCTACTGGTTAGAAAAGAAACAAGTCACAGGTCCTACCCATACTCAAGGGGAGAGAATCACACAAGGGTGAGAATACCAAGAGATAGAGATCTGTAGCAGCTATCTTAGAGCCTGTCCACTGTGCTTTATCTCTGGGACCCAGTACTTTTCTCCTTATTTCTATTACTGTACTACAGTCTTATTTCAGTCATTTATTATTTCTTGTCTAGATTAGTGCCGTGGCCTTTCAGTTTGGTCGTTGCACTTGTATTCTTTGTTGTTTCTGATCCTTTGACTGAAAATTTAAGATTAGTATTCTTAAAATGCACCTCTTAAACTTTATCTTTTCCCAAAACTGTCTGTGGTTCCTCATTGCCTACTAATTAAATTCAAATGCCCCCTTGGCCTTTAATTCAAAACTTTCTTCAAAATGGCTCCAAATTTTTGGATTTAACCCCTACTGATCCTCTACTTGAACATTTGCTGGTGTCTGTATGAACCGTTACATTTTCCTTCTTCTGTCTTAACTTTGCCTAGACCAGTTTTTCTAGCTGGAATTCTTCTTCCCAGTCTAGTGTCCACTCCCCATCATTGCACACACACAAAAAATTTGTCTTTCAAACATATTTAAAATGCTATGCTTTTAATAGACCCTCCTCTAATCCCTTAAACAGATGGGAGCTTTCCTATTTTTAAAACTATCACTTAGAAAAACCTCTTTCTATAATTTTTTTCTATAAATTTATACATAGCTTTTTTTATATTTATAACCATAGGATTATGTTTATATGTTTGTAATACATGTTTGTTTTCTTCATATATTTATAACCATATTTCTTGAATGTGTTATATGTATGTAAGTGTATGGTATTTTTTTTTTTTTGAGACCGAGTTTCGCTCTTGTTACCCAGGCTGGAGTGCAATGGCGCGATCTCGGCTCACCGCAACCTCCGCCTCCTGGGTTCAGGCAATTCTCCTGCCTCAGCCTCCCGAGCAGCTGGGATTACAGGCACGCACCACCATGCCCAGCTAATTTTTTGTATCTTTAGTAGAGACGGGGTTTCACCATGTTGACCAGGATGGTCTCAATATCTTGACCTCATGATCCACCCGCCTCGGCCTCCCAAAGTGCTGGGATTACAGGCTTGAGCCACCGCGCCCGGCCGTGTATGGTATATTTTTAACTATATATCCGGAAATACCTGTTCTAGTATCATAGGAAGCAGAATACAAATATTTGTCAAATAAAAGAGATCATTTCACTTGTATGAACAATTCTGTTGACTTTTCTAAAAGTGAATGAATTACATCAGGCTTCAGAGAGTATAATATAATTAGCAGATGTAAAGTAAGAATGAAAAAGTCTGCCCTTTAAATTGTCCAATTATTGTGGCAAGATAATAAAATTAAAAATCTATGTTTTTCACCTTCTCTTAAAATACAGATCTAGTAAATTCAAGTACAAATTCCTTATAAAAGTGATAAGCTTACAGAATGGATAAAATACTTCATCTGGGTTGGCTGACTTCTCTTTTTCTCAGTACCTTTTATATTTAACTTGTGTTTGAAGTTTCTGTCAGTAGGAGAATTACAGTGAACTTGTTTTCAGACAATTAGAAGTATCAGTAGTTTTTGAGTCATGCCTTGAATGAATTACTGCCATTCTCTTAGTGGACATTATTGCTTAGTGTCTCGTTACCAATTTATTACTGGTATTAGGGAAGCACGTCAAAGTGCACACTAGTAATTTTTTAAGCCTCTAGTGGCTAAGAAGGAAAAAAGAAGTGTTTATTCTTTTTGATAAGCAATAAAATAGTCATGATAATTTACTTAACTTGTCTTGAATAAGTTAAAAACTTGGAGAAAATTACTGATTTATATATATGATTCATGTATTCACCTGACAGAATGCATCTATATTTGGGCAGCGATTGGATTAGTATATACTGCTTAACTGATGTCTATTTCAATAGTTAACATTATGAATAAAATTTTGTATTAGTTTTGGGACATAAAATAATATTGTTGACACACTATAAACTAGTCATAGTTACAGAAATTAAACACAAGAAATAAAACAGTTTCTGCTCAGATTTCTAAAGAGCTTAGAATTCATCATTCCTGTCCTCAAAATAGGAAAAAAGCTAAACAAACTGAAAATCAGTAACTCCTCTTAGCTCTATCAGAGAATTGGTATCACAGAAGCAAACTGATAGGGATGCCCTGAAACCTGGAGAAACAGGCAAATAGAAAAGCACCGCTTATAGGAGCAGAAGGCAGTGGAGCCACGTAAATCCTAATTGATGAACTGCTGGAGACTGTGAACTAGCTTGGAAGTTAAAAACTCCTGGGGGCCCAGTCTTAGGTTCTTCTCACCCTCTACCTTTGTGATTTTTGTTATCCCTAGGATGCCAACCAGCTTCTCACAGTAAAGACAGAGAAAAATTCCCTTCTGCTTCTAGCAGGGGAAGGAGAGAAGCAGCCATTTTGAAATACACCCAGATAGAAAGTAACCATATTGAAATATATCCAGAGCATTCTGTTCTCCACCTGCCCTCAAGGGAAACTACTTCTCCAGAGCCTAATCTACTTGGGAGAGGAAAAATCTTCAACTTCAAGCCCCTCTAGATTTCCTGTTTCACCTAAGCAGAGTGAGGGGAGCAGAGAAGCATTTGTGAAGGTCACAGACTGAAACCTAATCATAGGAGTATAGGACACGCTCCCTCAGCACCCCCTCAAACACACACATGCGCACGCGCCGCATGCACACACACACACACACACACACACAATTCTCTACCTTACCGCACCACATCAGCAGGGCTCCCCCACCAGCTCCTCAGACCTACACCCTTACCTTACCCCACCCTACCAGCACCACACACACACACACCTCTCTACCTTACCACACTACATAAGCAGGGCTCCCACCACCTCCTCACACATACACCCTTACCTTACCCCACCCTACCAGCACCCTTCAAACACACACACACACACACACACACACACACACACACACACACACACACACACACACACACACACACACACACCCTGTCTTACCTCACCACATCAGTAGGGTTCCTATAGAATACTAAGATTTCATCTGAAAGAACTGTAAGGCTCAGATTGTGAGAAGGGATTTCTAGGGAAACCCAAAGACAACAGAGGATCAAAAAAAAAAAAAGGATACTAGAGGAAATTGAAGACTCGGACACCTGTAACAACACCAAATTATAAGCGCAGCATAATGCCTAGCATGACACACATAAAACCTTACAGTAAAGGCCTATTCAACCTCAGTTTCTACTACCCAATATACAGTTTCTAGCTTTCAACAGAAAATTGCAAGCCATGCTGAAAGGCAAGGAAAAAATACAGTTTGAAGAGAGAAATCAAGCGACAGAACCACACTCATATGGCAGAGATTTCACAATTATCAGACTGGCAGTTAAAATAACTGCCATTAATATGCCAAAGGCTCTAATGAAGAAACAAGCGGACAACATGTGAGAACAAATGATTAATGTAAGCAGGGATCTTGAAACTCTTAAGAATGAAAAAGAAATGCTAGGATTCAAAAGCACTGTGACAAAAATGAAGAATGCCTTTGGGGAGCTAATCACTAGACTGGGGACCAACAGACAGCCAAGGAAAGAATCAGTGAGCTGGAAGATATGTCAGTAAAACTTCCCCAACTAAAATGCAAAGAGAAAATAGAATGAAAAAAAGGAACAGAATAGCCCAGGACTATGGGACAAAAGGTGTAACATGTGCATAATGGGAACACCAGAAGGAGAGAAAGAAGCAGAAGAAATATTTGAGATAATAATAGTTGAGAATTAATGACAGGTCCCTTTCTTTGTAATGATCATGGCTCAATACTTGGTATGTAGCTGCTAGTAAAAGAGGGGGAAGGAAAAATGAGGCGTAATGACAGGAACTCAAAACTGATGTATATAATAGCTGGTGGGTTGATCTGTGTATACTGTGCTAACTGAAACGTTGGTTAATTTTTTTGCCTCATATCCTATCACCGTGTAATAGAGCCTGATCTAAATATTCTTATATTGATGTTCCTCTGAATTTAGCCAACTGATATAGAATATATTATTATGTCGTGGAGGTGAAGTGGAAAATTTTAACAGTAATAAGATTTTCAGGGTCAAAATTCACCTTTCATTCTTCGTATAGCCACAGCATATTCAAACTTTAAACTAATTTTTAAGCAGAGAAAACTTAAATTTGTATTATAATAGGAAGAATAGTATTAATTTTACTATCACAGACAGAACACTCAACTACGAATGGATCATATATACCTCTTTATTTAACAGCATTCTAAGTATTTTCTGATAAGTTATAAAGGTAATTTGTCTTTTTCTAAATAAAAATTAGTTTAAAAAATTTTAAATAGTTGTAAAGACTTCTCCCCTGACTTCCCTTTACCTTATTTGAGAATCATTAAATTAGTTAAAATCATTTATTTCTATAGGAAATGATAGGCTGTCTGGATGAGGAAACAGAGACACAAGAAAATGACTCATTCAAGAACCTAAAACTTTAAAGTCACAGTTTTAGATCAAGTTGTCTGACCCTTTATCTGGTACTCTAAGAACTAAGCAGCATGTTCTGCTCAGCTTTTCTGCAGCATTTGTTGACCTACTGTTTTGTTTTCTGTTTTTAAGGCCAGTCTAGTTTGTCACCTGACTGTGAGACAGTATTAAAAAGGCTGCATTTTCTTTCACTTTAACAGAAAAGTAGCAGCTCTGAATCCTTAAGTGACAAAGGTTCTGAATTGAAGAAAAGCTTTGATGCTGTGGTATTCGATGTTCTTAAGGTTACACCAGAAGAATATGCGGTAAGCCTCCTACCTCTGCCTTCTCCAGTTTTGCACATAATTTACATGTTAGGACTATTGAGTTAGAATTTGTAGGTCCAGCAAAAGAGATGGCTTTTAAGAAGCTGGATATGAGAATTTATTGGGGAAAATAGTACAACTATGGGGCAAACAGAGGGATAAAGTGGGAAAAGTAAGAAAAGTTGTACATTTTTTTTTGGGCAGCTTTATAAGTTACACTCGATTTGGTAAGTAACAGTATGTAATTACCATTATGGTAATTGCTTTCATCCCTCTATACCATTTCTCTAAGCCAACTATATTTTATTGACATACCTAAGAAACATTTTCACTGTTCTTTAATTAAACAATTGAAACATGAAATGTGAAGGTGTTATTGCAACATCATGAAAGGTATCTAGAAAAACATTTCTTAACTAATATAAATATATTTGTGTTCTCATTCTCCTTTAATTTGTTGGCATAATATATTAATTTCCTAATGTTAAACCACTCCTGCATTCCAGAGATAAACTGTGCTTGGTCATAGCATATTATTTCCTTGATACTGTTGAATTTTGTTGTATGTCTATAGCCGTAAGTGGGATAGGTCCATGACATATAAAGCTCTGAGATATAATGTGTTGGCTTTAGTGTAGTTTCATTATTTATTTGTAAGGAAGAAAATCTTTTTAGTAATAATCCGATTTTATACCACTGAGGAGCTGTAATTTAACCATCATAACAAGAACACTGCTGCATGAACTAATAAATATGGTTTTATTTTTTGATTATAATTTAATGTGACTGTCTAAATTTTAAAATAATTTTTATTTTTTAACTTTACACAATTTATCTTCCAAGAAAATACAAATAGACATTAGATAATTAGAAATAATTTTATTTAATGGTACAGGGGCTACATTTTATTTTCTATAAGCCCTTATAAAATTGAGTATTCAGTAATAATTTTAGTATAGAATATAATTTTTAATTTAGGTTACATGTCTTGGTATAGAAGAAGAAATTGTCATTTTTACTTTTTATTTCAGGGTCAGATAACATTAATGGATGTTCCAGTATTTAAAGCTATTCAACCAGATGTAAGTAGTTTTGAGAATGTTCCTTATTTTCAAGTATAGAAAACGATCAATCTCAAATTAAGATGTTTCAGAAATGTTAAATTATACTTCATATTAATTTAAAAATGTTTGAAACTTGTATTATAACTTACCTACATATTATTTGAGCCTCAGAAACCCATGTGGCATTCTTAGCAATACCTCATTGAGTCATAAATGGGATTATGCTTGACCCTTGAACAAAGTGGAGGTTAGTAGCACTGACCCTTGTTCCGTGACAACTCAGTCTGTGACTTTTGGTTCCCCACAAACTTAACTACAAATAGCCTGCTGTTGACCAAGAGCCTTACTGGTAACATAAACAAACAACTAACACATATATTGTATGTTATATGTATTGTATACTGGGTTCTTATAATAAATTAGAGAGAAAATGTTACTAAGAAAATCATAAGAAAGAGAAAATATATTTACTATTCATTAAGTGGAAGTGGATCATCATAAAGGTCTTTGTCCTCATTATCCTCTCATGGAGTAGGCTGAGAAAGAATAGATTTGTTCTGCTATCTCAGGGGTGGTAGAGGTGGAAGAAAATCTGTGTATAAGTAGACCCATGTGTTGTTTACAGGTTAGCTGTATTTGAATCATTTTGGTTGATTTGGCTTCATTACTTACTGGAGGAAATAGACTTAGGGAACTTGAAAGATTTACCTGTTGCTTTGAAGCTTTTTTAATGGGAAGATGGAAATTTGAAACTGGGTTTCACCACTAACTCTAGTAATCATTTCCCTTATATCTTTATTTTATGACTTAATATGATTGTGTTAACATTTTGGAGAGAAGAGAAAAGATAAAGGAACACATCATTTGTTTTTAACAAAAATAAAGGGACTAACATTATGCATCTATTACCATAAGCATGTAGTATGTGTGTGTATAGTATTTCTATCATTTTCACATTCTGAGTATGATGGTATTTCTGTTTTACTGATGAGGAAACAGAGTGATAGTTGTCTTTGATACACAGCTAAGTGGTGGAACTGGGTTTCAGACTCTAAAATCTGATTCTTTTTTTTCTTAACCTCTTATGTCGTAAGAATATCAATGTGATTTTGTATCCCAAAACAAAGTCATTGATAATCCTGAAATTCAATACTATAAAATAGGTACTGTTTTAGTTCTTTTGGGAACAAAATATAGTGTATTCATTGTGGTGTATATACAAGTCTATAGTGGCCCTGAACACTGTAATGACTGTGAGTTTCCATATATGCCCTATGTGATTTAGGCAGTATTAGTCCTGTGATTTTCAAGTAAGTTACTTACTATCTTAGTATTTCCAGTTCAGTTCCTATAAATGAGGGGGTAGGAAATGATTTCTTAGTCCCCATCATTTCCACAATTCTGTGTTTTCCTAACTTTTCCTCCATACCACAGAGGGCTCTTTAAATAGAACCATTGGATTAGCAGTAAAAGAAGAACAAGGTATTCCGTAAATGAACAAATAGAAAATGACTTTTGTATTTAAGTTAAAAAAAAAAAAAAAAAAAACAAATATTTATTTCCTCACCTCTCTGAAAAAAAAAATTTTTTTAAATGAAATTCCTTATACAAATTACAATTTTTGGCCTGAAATTCACCTGTCTTCTCCTTAGGCATATTTTTTCCTTTTGAATGAACTGCAACAATTGTATTGCTGCTTTATATGAGATCACTGCTGTCCAGTAGAAATACAGTATAAGCCATTTATATAACTTTATTTTGTAATACCCACATTATAAGGTAAAAGGAAAGATGAAATTGAATTTAATGATTTTATGTAATATGCTACATACAAAATATTATTTCAACTTGTAATCAGTGTAAACAATTAGTTAGATATCTTACATTCTTTTTTCTCTGCTAAGCCTTCAAATCCAACATATACAGCAATTACAGTACATGTTTATTTGAAGTAGCTATATTTCAAGTGCTTAGTAGCCACTGGTGGCTAGGAGCTTGGATATTGAAGATCCAGATACTACTACTTGAAGACATAGAATTCACATCTATGGGAATTTTTTATTCCCCTCGGGCATCTGACCAAAGTGCTTTGTGAAACTTAGAAATGAACCTTAAAATTCCCTTGGCCTTTACTCCACTTACCGTATCCCATTGATTTTTTTTAACCTCTTAAGTATCTTATCCATCCAGTCTGCCTCTACTCCCAACACCCTAATGTAAGATGCCGTCTTCTCTCAAGTGGATTATTGCAGTGACCTCTTTCTTGATCTACCTGCATTTACTTTGACCCCTCTAAATGCTTTTTTGGATTACTAGTAGCCATGATAATCTTTTCAACATATAAATCTGTTCATGTGATCACTCTGCTTAAAACACTTCATTGACTTCCTGTTGCTCTGACGATAAAGAACCACCTTAATGTGGTTTGTAGATCTGTTCGCAGTTGTATCTTTTTCTACCTTCTGCAACCCCATCTTACATCTTTCCTATCTCTTTCTGGTCTAATATATGCTAGCCTTCCTTTAGCCTCTCTCACCACAGCCTGTGCACATCCTAATTAACTCCTACCCATCTTTCAGTTCTCAGCCCTAGTTTGACTTTCTGAGGCAAGGTTTTTTTTGTCTTTCTACAGAATCACCTAGCACTCTGCCTTTTCACTGGACTTGTCAATTGGAGTTTCACATTTGTGTTGTGATTCAACAAATATTTACCGAATGCCTACTGTAGGCCTATTATATGTGATTTTTTAGATCTAGTTTAGTTGCTGAAGGTACAGCAGTGAGCAAACACTAAAATTCCTGCCTTCCTGGATCTGATGTTTGAGTGAGGCGAGCTAGACTGTGTCATGAAAAACATAAAGCAGAGAGAAGAGAACAGGAAATGTGAGGGTAGTGGATGCAGCTTTAGATAGGATGATTAGGAAGACCTCACTAAGGTGACATCTGAGTTAAGACCTAAAGGAGGCGAGAGAGCAAGCCATGTGGGTGTTGGGGGAAATAGTGTTCCATGCAAAGGGAAAGCCAGGGCAAAGGCCAGTGAGCTACAGTGAGTGAGCAAAGGAGGCAGTGTACTAGAAGATGAGAGGTAGGGTGAGGGCTAGATGGTGTGGGGCCCTGAATATCATTGTGAAAAAGATGGGAAGCCATTAGAGGGTTGTCAGCAGAGAAGTGACATTTTCTGTGTTAGGTTTTTAAGTAGCTGTTCCTTCCTTCCTTCCTTCCTTCCTTCCTTCCTTCCTTCCTTCCTTCCTTCCTTCCTTCCTTCCTTCCTTCCTTCCTCCCTCCCTCCCTCCCTCCCTCCCTCCCTTCCTCCCTTCCTCCTTTTTTCCCTCCCTCCCTCCCTCCCTCCCTCCCTCCTTTCCTCCTTTTTTCCCTCCCTCCCTCCCTCCTTCCCTCCCTCTCTCCCTCTCCTGTCCTGTCCTCCCTCCCTCCCTCCTTCCCTCTCTCTCTGTCTCTTTCTTTCTTTCACAATCTTGCTTTGTCACCCAGGCTGGAGTGCTGCAGTGGTATGATCTCGGCTCACTCCACCTTCCACCCCCTGGGTTCAAGTGATTCTCCTACCTCAGCCTCCCTAGTCCTTAGGACTACAGGCATATGCCACCACACCCAGCTAATTTTTGTATTTTTAATAGAGACAGGATTTCACCGTGTTGGCCAGGCTGGTCTCAAACTCCTGGCCTCAAGTAATCCGCCCACCCTCAGCCTCTCTCAGAATGCTGGCATTACAGACATGAGCCACTGTGCCTGGCCTTAAGTAGCTCTTTCAGACTGCTGATTAGAGTATGTGGCAAAGTTAAGCCCAGGGCAAGAAGAGGTGGGGTACCAAGGACTGAATCAAGGAGACCAGGTGAAAGATGAAGGTGGCTTAGATCAGGGTGGGAATGGAAGAGAGAATGAGAAGTTGCCAGACATTGTATATGAAACAAGAGTCAAGTATGACACCAAGGTTTTTGGCCTGAAGCCAGATGCATGTAGTTGTTACTCTGTGGGATGAAAAATTATTGTCCTCTACAACTCCTGGGGGTGCTATTCATTTAAAATATAATGTATAATGCTCGCTTTTGGAGAAAGGCTAGAGGAACAGATTTTGAGGCAAGAGCAAGAGTTTGGCTTTGGACATATTTACTTTAACATGCCTGTTAGCCAAGGAGAAAGCTGAGTTAAGGAATATATACCGGCATATGTTTCCAGTCCAGTCTAGAAATAAAAGTTTGGGAGATGTCAGTGTAGAGGTAGTATTTAAAAGTGTGGGTGAGATTTTCAGGAGAGTGAATTCAGGTACTTGATTTGATTGCCTCTCCACTAGATTTTAAGCTATGTGAGGGCTTCCTGTTCCTCTGAGGATAAGGAACCATCTTGATGTGGTTTGTAGATCTCTTCACAGTTTTACCTTTTCTACCTTCTGCAACCTCAATTTTTGCTTACTGTTTTTTCTGACTGGCACATAGTGGAAGCTCAATATTTAGAATGAGAGGATGAGCATAGTATTTAGTAAATGTTTGCCCAGTTAGAGAATGTTTTTAAAAATTGACAGCAGTAACTATTGGAAGAAATGATGTAGCACCAAAATACTTTTAGGTGTTTTTTGGAGTCAGGGTCTGACTCTGTTCCCCAGGTTGTAGTGCAGTGGTGCGATGACAAGTCACTGCAACCTGGACCTCCCAGGCCCAAGCGATCCTCCCACCTCAGCCTCCCCAAGTAGCTGGGACCATACGAATGTGCCACCATGCCTGGCTAATTTTTTATTTTATCTTTTTAGAGACGGTCTTGTTATGCTGCCCACGCTGGTCTCAAACTCCAAGGCTCAAGTGATTCTCCTGCCATGGCCTCCCCCGATGCTGGGATTACAGGTGTGAGCCACTGCACCCAGCCAAATTATTCTTTTTATTTTTTTCCCGAGACAGATAGTCACCCAGGTGCGATCTCGGCTCACTGCAACCTCCGCCTCCTGGGTTCAAGCAGTTCTCCTGCCTCAGCCTCCTGAGTAGCTGGGACTACAGGCACCCGCCACCACGCCTGGCTAATTTTTGTGTTTTTGATAGAGACAGGGTTTCACCATATTGGCCAGGCTGGCCTCAAACTCTTGACTCTGTGATCCACCCACCTTGGCCTCCCAAAATGCTGGGTTTACAGGCATGAGCCACTGTTCCTGGCACAAAATATTCCTGATGTATTAGTCTCATGTAATCACTAAGAATATATTAAATCTGGCCAGCATAAAAAGGCCTTTGTTATCTGGCAGAAAAATGATCTTAAAATTTAGTGCCATATATTAAAGACATAACATAGCATAGTAAATAATAAGGTAAATCCCTGTGTGCCTAACCAGTACTGGTAAAGCCCTTCTGCATTCTCCCACCAAGGTAATCACCATCCGGTATGGTCTATATCGTTCCTGTCTATTTAGTTATATTTTTTCTTTAAGTATAGCTGTCTCTTAACACATGCTTTTGCAGTTTTAATTTTTTTATGTAAATGGCATTCTATTGTTTTTGTCTTTTTAGCATGCTTTTGATGTTCAACATTGTTGACTAGCATCTATGTTTCTATATACATTTTAGTGCATTAATCACTGGATTATAGAGCATGAACATCTTTAAATTTATCAACTACTGTTAATTTGTTTTCCAAAATGATTGTACAGATACTATTATGTCAAAACTCTTGCTACTGACAACTTAAAAATAGATTATTTAACCCATGATGTCAGCCAGTTTAATGTATTAATCTTTATTAACATAAAATGATGTCTTGTCTCTTTATATAGTATATATTAGAATATTACCATCACTGGAGAATAAAGGAACTTTTATTATTAAATCAAAATTGAAACTCAGATATTTTTAAAAGATAGTGGTTATAACTGAGTCTATAACTAGTAAATTAATTTTATGTTTCTGTCCATTATATCAATATTCAAGTCTGCACTTCATATATAATTGTATATGAAATTTTATTAAAACTGTACATATACTTTAAAAACCTGTTTAAAAGATCTTCAGTGTATTTTGTTTTTGTTTTTTGAGACAGAGTCTTGCTGTATTGCCCAGACTGGAGTGCAGTGGCATGATCACGGCCCACTGTATCCTTGTTCTCCTGGGCTCAAGCAGCTTTTCCCACCTCAGCCTGCCAAGTAACTAAAACTACAGGCATGCACCACTACCCCTGGCTAATTTTTTAAATTTATTTTTATTTTTTATAGAGACAAGGTCTTGAACGCCTGGGCTCCAGCGATCCCCCCTGCCTTGACTTCCCAAAGTGCTGGGATTACAGGCATCAGCCACCGTGCCCAGCCTAGTAGTTTTAATAGGTGATGAAGATTGAGGGGCTGTCACAAGTGAAGCATGTACAGACTGGAGTCCGTCATCCACTTTCGAGACTATAAATTCTGTGTGGGTGGGAATCTGTCTCTCTGTTCATTTGATGTGTCTCTAGTACCTTAGAAGAATACCTTCTCGCCTATTTACTATTAGAGATTGATAAATGGCCATTTCAAAACTCTGTACTGTATAGCTTGCAGGCTTATGATCTCCCATTGTTTATCATTTTGGAGTCATTTTTGCAAAGGTCTTGTTACCCACCCAATGTGACTTTTATAATGGCACCATTTTTACTACAGAAAGTTTTTTCTTCCCATAATTTAGACTATATTTTCAGGTTTCTTCCCTAGTGTGAATTTTCCATTGCTGAGTAGGGCAGAAGTTTTGCCAAAGGATTCTGTGGTTTTGTTAATTTCTAGTATGATTTCTGGTATGTAGTCAAAGCTCAGCACTTAATAAAGTTTTTCCACATTTCTTATATACATAGTTCTCCTCAGTGTGATTTCTCTTTTGATCATTAAGGTTTGTTTTTTCTTTTTTTGAGATAAAATCTTACCCTGTCACCCAGGCTGGAGGGCAGTTACATGATCTTGGCTCACTGCAACCTCTGCCTCCTGTATTCAAGTGATTCTTGTGCTTCAGCCTCCAGAGTAGCTGGGACTACGGGCGCATACCACCACACCCAGCTAATTTTTGTACTTTTTGGTACAGACAGGGTTTCACCATGTTGGCCAGGCCAGTCTTGAACTCCTGATCTCAAGTGATCTGCCTGCCTTGGCCTCTCAAAGTACTGGGGATAGGCGTGAGCCACCACACTCGGCTCAGATCATGAGGGTTTTTTTTTCTTTTAGAAGGCTCTTACACATTTATTTACAGGGCTTCTTTCCAGTGTGAGTTCTTTCATGTTGAAGAAGCACTGACTGTATTCTGAAGGTTTTTTCATGTTATTACATTTATAGGATTTTTGTTTTACATTTTTGTCTGTTATAAATTGTCTGATGTTCTGTAAAGCTTGTATTTCTTCAGAAGGCATTACTACATTGATTATACTAATAGGGTTTCTCTTCATAATGAATTTTCTGTTTCTCAGCACAGGGTGAGTTATGACAAAAAGGTGGTTTGCAGTCCAGTTTTCTTTCCAGTAGCAATTCTCTGGTGCTTTTGATAAGTCTTAAGTAAGAGATCAACTGTGCTTGAAATTTGTGTTGTACTTATTATGTTGGGTAATGTTTGCGTCTTCTGTGAGAGTCTCAAGTGTTCATAAAGTGACAGGCTATACCTGAAAGTCTGACATATAAAGCATTCAAAGAAGAAAGTTTTAGGCTGGGCATGGTGGTTTACACCTGTAATCTCAGCACATTGGAAGGCCGAGGCTGGTGGGTCAGTTGAGGTCAGGAGTTCAAGACCAGCCTGGCCAACGTGGAAAAACCTCATATCTAATAAAAATACAAAAATTAGGCAGGCCTAGTATTACATGCCTATAATTCCATCTACTAGGGAGACTGACACACAATTGCTTGAACCAGGGAGGTGGAGGTTGCAGTGAGTGGAGATTGCACCACTGCACTCCAGCCTGGGTGATGGAGTGAGACTCCATCTCGAGAAAACCCCAAAAACAAAAACAAAAGAAGAAAGTTTTACACTTTATTTGTTCTCGTAGATCAATACAGTAAGTCAGTCATTTCGATTATATCAACAAATACATTAAATAGAAAGAATAATGAGCCCCTCTGTATAACTAGGATCACTAGGGTTCACTAAGGGTCAAGGAAGAATGTTGGTTAAATGAGGGAAAGTACATAATAGATAATTCTGAATCTTACTAAAAAATGTCTTGGTGGTTTGTTTTTGGAGACAAGTTCTTACTCTGTCACCAGGCTGGAGTGCAGTAGCACGATCTCGGCTCACCACAACCTCTGCCTCCTGTGTTCAAGCGATTCTCATGCCTCAGCCTCCCGAGTAGCTGAGATTACAGACATGCACCACCACACCTGGCTAATTTTTATATTTTTAGTAGATATGGGTTTCACCATGTTGACCAGGCTGGTCTCAAACTCCTGACCTCAGGTGATCTGCCCACCTAAGCCTCCCATAGTGCTAGATTACAAGTGTAGCCACCACACCTTGCCTGCATCTTATTAAAAATATTTTGAAAAACTTAACAATTGAGATATTTCTGACAGTATATATAAAAGGCTTCTCTATGTAGACCTCCTAGTATATGCCAAGATAATCGCAGAAACATTCAAAGTTCCAGCATCAGGAATATCATAATTGTATCCTTGTTTTAATGACAGTTTATCATTTGCTTTAAAATTAAAATATAAGCAATTCATAAATATAGTGAGAGATTTGAAGAAAGCAAAGAAGACTTGTAGACTTGAAATTTTTCTTATGACCAGAATAAACTAATTGCTTTGTTAGAAGCAAGATGCAGCTGTTTTGTCAGTTGGTATTGTTGCTATTTATCATCATGAACTTATTTAATATCTAGTAAGGTAAGGCTTAGATTACGATTAAGGAAGGTAGAGAAGAAAATTGTTGTTTGGGAGTATAGTTGTATCTGACATCATAGATAGGAGAAGAAAGCTGCTGCCTTTATCTGTGATCTAATTATACAGGCAGCTTTAACACATTGGGAGGAAGGAAGAGAAAAGAGAATGTGAGTACATCAGAAAATAGAAGGGATTTTTTTTAATGTATCTTAACACTTAGGAGTTAGTTTGAAAGTTTGTTTTGTGGATTAAAATATAGGAATAGTAGTGAGTATTTCATGTGTGAGACCTTTTTGTAGATAGCCATGTTAGGCTGAATGCTAATGGGTATACCATGTTCCTTTAAAGCTGTCCTCTTTTGAGCACAGAGATGCCTCAGCAATAATTATCCTGTCTTTTTTGGGATCTGCCAGCCTTGCCCTCTCCCCGCCTCCGGTCATTTCCAGATTCCATTGCTTTTTCTTTTCTTCCCTCAATCTCTGTCTTCATGCTAGTCTGTATTAGCCTTTTCTCTCTTCTATCTGTAGGTATCCCTACAACATCACCCTTAGAGCATTCCTTTTAAGAGTATTGGAAACTACAAGATGAAATTTAGATCAAGAATTTCACTTTGCAGAACAAACCTACAAGATATAAGGAAGCTGTGACTCCTGTGAATTCAGTAATTCTTTCATAGGGTAGGTGGTAATCAGTTGTGGGATTCTGCCCTCACTGTGCTTCCAAAATAAATGAAAGTAAAAATTGGGCTTAGTAGTTTCATAGTTTAAAATTAATCAATGAATATTCTTTCAAATACACTTTTAATGACTGTTAAGAAATTGACTTTATATATATGATTTACTACTTAAAGAGTCTCTTTACTACCTGTTTTAAAATTGCAATTTAAATCCATTGGAACCAATTTTAAGGGGTGTCAAGGCTGCTAAATTTCATTTAGCCTTTACTAAAATGGAGGCTTATTTACGTAGTATACTCAAAACAGCTTTATTCCTAAGTCAGACCCTTGAAAAAAGCACCCTTTGAGTTACTGAGTTTATTTCAACCTTTTGATGTTCATATGAGATATTTTAGTATAGACTAACTCTTGACCAGGCTGAACTGTCAATATACAAGATAGCACCTGTGGCATAATTTATTTCCTGGATTGTATTTTAATGCAACTTGGAGGAAGGTCTTAGAATCTGAAATAGAAAAAAAAAAAACAAAAGGAAAGCAATTTTTTTTTTATCATAGAGAAATTTAGCAGCTCTTCAGAGGTAGAGGTGGGGCAGGGCAAAATTCCTTTAATGCCAGATAACCATAAATGCATGTCAAAATTTAAGAAGAAAGTAGCAGGTTCTTGGAGTACCAGTGCAGTTTTAGCTTCATAATTCATTATGTAGTTCTGTTTTTAATTGCTGTTTTTTAACTTTTTATTTTGAAATAATAATAGATTCACAGGAACTTGCAACAAAATAGTGCAGAGATAATTAGAGGCTCATAGGAAGATACAAAAATAGTCCAGAAAAGTCCCATTTACTCTTCATTCAGTTTTCCTCAGCAGTTACATCTTACATAACTATAATATATTATTAAAACCAGGAAATTGACATTTTTATAATACGTGTCTGTATAATTTGTGATTTTTGTCATATATGTAGATTTGTCTAACAACCACCTCAGTCAAGATACGGAACTACTGCCTCACCACAAAGATGTCTCCCTCTGCTACCTCTTTATAGTCACACCCATCCCATTGCTGCTCCCCTGCTTCTCACCACCCTTAACCATGGCATTCACAAATCTGTTCTTCATCTTGTTGAACTGGGAGAATCTACTCATACACAGATTTTTTTCAATAAATTTTAGAAATATTTTTGAAGCTTTGCAACAGTTTGTAAAAAACTTACCACATAGCTTAGAAATATCAAAAACTTAAGAAAAAGGAGTGGCATGAATGTATAAAATATATGTAAATACTTGTCTATTTTATTTTTTACTACCATAAAATACATATAAGTATATTAAGAAAAGTTAATATTGGCCGGGTGCTGTGGCTCATGCCTGTAATCCCAGCACTTTCGGAGGCCAAGGCGGGTGGATCACAAGGTCAAGAGATCAAGACCATCCTGGCCAACGTGGTGAAACCTCATTTCTACTAAAAATACAAAAAAATTAGCTGGGCATGGTGGTGTGTGCCTGTAGTCCCAGCTACTCAGGCGGCTGAGGCAGGAGAATTGCTTGAACTCGGGAGGCGGAGGTTGCAGTGAGCTGAGGTCACGCCATTGCACTCCAGCCTGGCGACTGGTGATGGAGTGAGACTCTGTCTCAAAAAAAAAAAAAGAAAAGTTAATATTTATCAAGACTTATGCAAAGACCTTATATGTTCCGCCATGTGCAGTTGAGAGAAATATTAACAAAGAAAGATGCAGTATTAAATCATAGCTGCATAGAATTAACTGTAGTATATACCATTCCACTGTAGTAATTTTGTAACCACCTCGTGCTATTACAGTTAACTCAAGTGTTGAGAGTACCTCTGAAAACACCCTGTGATGACACTGATCATCTCCACATGAGCAGTTCCTCACTCCAGTAAATTGGGTTATCACAGTAAAATGTGATCTGTCACAGCTTTCAAGTACTTTTCACTCTGTTTAGTGCAATATCCTAAACCTTGAATAACACCATGGGACCCGTAAGAAGTACCACTAGTAATATTGGAAGGGCTCCTAAGAAGCAGAGAAAAGTCATGACATTACAAGAACAAGTTGAATTGCTTGATATGTTCCATAGATTAAGATCTGCAGCTGCAGTTGTCTGCCATTTCAAGATAAATGAATTCAGTGTAAGGACCATTGTTTTAAAAAAAAAAACAAAAAGGAAATTTGTGAAGTCATCACTTTTTATACGACAGCAGGTATGGAAACCCTGCACCTTTCATGAAATATTCTGTCTTTTATCTTGTATTGAAAATATAGCTTTTTAAATGGGTGCAGGATTGCTATAAGAAAGTATACCCATAGACTCTAATATGAGTCAAGAAAAAGCAAAGTCATTATATGACAACTTAAAAGGAAGGTGAAGCATCTAAAGATGGAGAATTTAATGCCAGCAAAGGATGATTTGATAATTTTAGAAAGAAGTTTTGCTTGAAATATGTCAAGATAACAGGAGAAGCAGCTTCTGCCTACCAAGCAGCAGCAGACAAGCTCCCAGACACCATTGAAAAAATCATGGAGGAGAATGGATGTCTGTTTGAACAAGTTTTTAATACAGATGAAAGTGCCCTACTCTGGAAAAAAAAAATGCCACAAAGAACATATATTAGCAAGGAAGAGTAGCAAGCACTACAATTTAAGGCAGGTGGGAATAGGCTAGCTCTACTGTTTTGTGCAATTATGGTTGGGTTTATGATCAGGACTGCCCTTACCAATAAAGTTGCTAAACCCTGAGTTTTGAAGGGAAATGATGAATACCAGCTGCCAGTCTTCGGATGTACAATAAGAAAGCCTGGAAAATGAGAACCCTTTTTCTGGATTGATTCCATTGATGCTTTGTCTCTGAAGTCAGAAAGAACCTTGCTAGTAAGGGACTGCCTTTTAAAATTCTTATGATTTTGAGCAATGCCCCAGGCCACCGAGAGCCCTGTGAGTTCGACACCAAAGGCTCATTACACACAATACTTTTCTATGAAAAGAATTGTCAGTGACATGGAAGAGAACCCTTATAGAACATCATCGAAGTCTAAGAGGATTGCAGTATTGAAGATGCCATCATTGTTAAACAAAAAGCCATGAAACCCATCAAGACCAAAACAATACATTTCAGCTGGAGAAAACTGTGTCTGAATGTTGCTTATGAATTCACAGGTTTTATGATAGAGCCAATCAAGGAAATCATGGAACAGATTGTGGATATGGCAAAAAAGGTAGAGAGCTAAGAGTTTCAAGATAGGGATCTTGGAGAAATTCAAGAGCTAATAAACACCACACCAAAGGAATTAACAAAAGATGACTTGATAGAGATGAATGCTTCCAAGCCAGTGCCAGATGATGAGAAAGAAGATGTAGAAAAAGCAGCACCAGAAAACAAATTGACCTTAGACAGTCCAGCAGAAGAGTTTCAATGATTCTAGACTGCTTTTGACTTCTTTTGCAACATGGACCCTTCTGTGACACGGGCACTGAAACTAAAGCAAACTACAGAAGAAGGATTGGTACCATATGGAAACATCTTTAGAGAAATGGGAAAAGCAAAAAGAGTCAGACCTAAATTACATATGTTTTTGTAAAGTTAAACCAAGTGTGCCTGCCTCTCCGGCCTTCCTTTCACCTCTGCCACCACTGAGAAAAGAAGACCAACCCCTTCAGCCTATTCACCATGAAGATGCAAGGATGAAGACCTTAATGAATAATAAATTCTCTACCTTATGATTTTCTCAATAACATTTTATTTGCTCTAGCTTACTTTATTGTGATAATGCAGTGTATGATACATGTCAGATACAAAATACATGTTAATCAACTGTTGATGTTATCAGTAAGGCTGGTCAACAGTAGGCTATTAGTACTTTGGGGGAAGTCAAAAGTTCTATGGGCATGATTTAAAAGGTTAGAGGTGAGTTTTCAACTGCTCGGAGGGTCAGTGCCCCTTACCCCTGAGTTGTTTAAGGGTCAACTGTATTTACTATTCTTTCTATAAATGGTCGACTTAACTTCCCCAACTTTGAGACTAAAGATGTATGATGTATAATAGAGAGAAAATAAGGGTGGAGAAAAATACTGTGAATCACCTATAAACCCCAAAGAAAACCTATGTAAACATCTTCCCAATCTTTTTTTTTTTATTATTATTTGAGACAGTCTCTCTCTGTTGCCCAGGCTGGAGCGCAGTGGTGTGATCTCAGCTCACTGCAACCTCCACCTCCTGGGTTCAAGTGATTCTCCTGCCTCAGCCTCTCAAGTAGCTGGGACTATAGGCATGTGCCACCATGCCTGGCTAATTTTTTTATTTAGTAGAGATAGGATTTCACCATGTTGGCCAGGCTGGTCTTGAACTCCTGACCTCAGGTGATCCATCCTCCTTAGCCTCCCAAAGTGCTAGGATTACAGGCATGAGCCACCGTGCCTAGCCTTCCCAATGTTCTTTATGTGCGTATGTGGGTCTCCTTTTTGTTTATTTAAAGTAGCCAGTACCTATGCTTTGCTGTGTAATTTAATCTACTGTGTTTTAAAAGTTCTTCCCATCCTGAAGACAGATGTCTTAATAATGGCAATAATAATATTACTAGTTAACACTAATACAGAGATTATTATGTGCCAGTCTAAGGGCTTTATACATATCAACCCATTTTATCTGATTTCATCATTATAATTTATCATGATAAATAAGGAAGCCAGACACAAATATGGTGGATTGTGGCTTCATTTTTACATTAAAAAATTTTTAATACTTTTCTGACTCCTCAAATAAATGCCAAGAAGTTTTGGAAAATCTATCCAATTCTTATTTCTGCATCATTAATTTAATGGAAAAATGCTTTATCACTTGAAGAAAATGGTTGGAAGGTGACTGAAAGAGAAGGGTAGAAGGGAGGGAGGGAGGGAGGGAGAGGTGTGTAGTCACATTCTTCAGAAGCAGCTGGGTTAAAATTCCATTTCAAGCCCTCCATTCTAAAGAAGCCTATAATTAGAAAACAAAACAAGGTGTTTTTGAACCTCATAAGGTGGTAGTTTCTGTATCAGAAAACATTCCCCCATGAAACAATGTTATATCACTAGCCTATCTAATATATAATAATCAGAACTACCCTTTAACCTTGAATGTCTCCAGAGTTAGAAACACCAGCCTCCCAGAAGTAAAAAATTTGCGCATAAAACTCAACTACTCATAGCCTACCCTTGACTGGAAGCCTTATTGATAACATAAACAGTCAATTAACACATATTTTGTATGTTATATGTATTATAAAATCTTAAGCTAGAGAAGAGAAAATGTTATTAGGAAAAATACATTTACAGTCCTATATTGTATATCATAAGTTATATCATAAGTTTACATAGTCTGTTTATAAGATGAATTGACTGAATTGGCAGCAGGACCTCAGCCTGTGGTACATGTCAAGCAATTCTACTTGTTCTAGTAATGTCATGACTTCTTTCTGCTTCTTAGGAGCTCTTTCAGCGTCACTAGTGGTACTTCTTATGGGTCCCATGGTGTTATTCAAGGTTTAGGATATTGCACTAAATACAATGAAACATAATATGAGAACCATGAGAATCACATTTTACCGTGATAACCCAGTTTACTGGAGAGAGGAACTGCTCATGTAGAGATGATAAGTGTCATCACAGGGTGTTTTAAGGGAATACTCTCAACACTTGAGCTCAATATAAAAGCAACACAAGTTGGTTACAAAATTATTATAGTAGAACAGTAGGTACTACATTTAATTTTATGCAATTATTATTTAATATTGCACCTTTATGTTTGTTACATTTCTCTGGACTGCATATGGCAGCATGTAAGGTATGTTTGTGTGCATTAATTTTCATAAATGTTAACTTTTAGTAACATATTTGTGTGTATTTATGGTTGTAAATGATAAAAATAGACTAGTATTTTACACATTCATTCTATCCCTAGCTTTTTCTTAATTTTTCCATATTTCCAAGCTATGTGGTTTGTCTGCAAGTTTTTTCAAATTGTTACAAATCTTGAAAACTAAAGTTCCAAAATATTTTTTTGAAAAAAATTTATGTATGAGTGGACCCACACAGTTCAAACCCATATTGTTCAAGGGTCAATTGATCAACATGAGTCTTTCTATTTTGATAAGACTATCATGAAACTTACATTCATTTCTCATGGGAGTGTAAATGATTCAGTATTTCAGGAGGGCAGTTTGACAGGTAACAAAGCCTCAAAAAGGTTTGTACTCTTTGACCTCATGATTTCTTGTAGGACTGTATTTTAAAGAAATAATCAGAAATGTCAGGAAAGGTGCAAGGATATTCATTATTTATAGTATAGCATTACTTACAATAGGATAATGAAATCAGCCTTTTGTGTAAAGGTCTATAATTGAGTTTGAATTCTATGTCAAATGGCTCCTTTGAGTGGTTTGATAAGTTTAATTTGATAGACACTTTGATTATAGCATTAATATAAATTTTGTAATTGTAGTAATTGGTTAAAAATAGATTCAGTTATTTAGGGATTTAATGTTAGGAATTTTATCCTAAAATATGGCATCTTTATGTAGTTGTGTTTGTATACTGTGATTTTAGAAAGAACAGAAATGTTTCTAGAAATTTGATGTTTTCAATATCATTGTCATAATACCATTTTTATGTGGATATAATTTTTACTACTAAATGCTTTCTTCTTTTTTACAGGGAAATAATATAAAATGATCATATACTAGGCCAATCGAATATCTAGAAGTTTTTATTTTTGCTATAAAATTGCTTTTATCATTTCATTATTTTCTTTCAGAAATTTTAAGTTTGAAAGATATGATCTAATTTTAAGATTTAAAAAGGCAGTTTTTCTCTCCAGAGTGTTTACTGCTTATCTACTATGTGGAAATAATTGTCATCTCCCCCTCCCCACCCGTATTCCCTGTCATAATTGCTCAAGGCAGAAACCTGGAATCTTAGTACTTCTGCAGACTTTGTTTTTAGCTTACATCACGAGTCTAGTTCTTGACAAAGTCCTGTCTGCCTCCAGAATATCTTGATCTATCTTTTTTTTTCAGTGATAATGCCCTAGTTGAGGGAACATCGCCTTTTTCTTGGAGGACCATAGTATCTATCATCTTAACTATTTACTCAGTCTTCCCCTGACTCAATTTATTCCTTTTGTTTGTTTGTTTCTTTGTTTGGTTTTGGTTTCTGTTTTAAGATCTTACTGAAGATATGCATGTACCATGTTTAAGAAGTCAAATATTTCCATAAGAGAACAAAATGTAGCGGAACTGTAACTCAGTTATTCTCATCTTTCCAGCCTCCATCCTGGAGCCTCATTCCCACCCAGATCTCTTAGCTGTTTCTCCTTAGAGGAATTTATGTCTGTTTTTCAAATAATATGTCTAAATTCTTATTTTTCCTTGATATTTCTATTTGAAATATGATATGTTGACTCTTTACTACAGAAGATGATTTCATTCTCTTATATTCTCCCCTCATTTACACAGTTCCCTTCTCCTTTTGCACATACAGTTATGTCACAGTTTATACTAAGTTAACTATATTCTTTACAGTTGAACTGTGATTATTTACTCATTTGTTTTTTTCTTTTTCGAGCTAAAATGTACTTTAGTTTTCTTTGTATCTGTCACTAATTTTCTGCCAGAAATGAATATACTGATTGTCTCTCTTCTTTTTTTTCCGCTTTTCAGAGACAGATTTTTGTTGGAATTTCTGTCCTCTTGCTCCTTTCTTGACTCTTGTTCTTAAAAGTGTGCTCGTAGGTTTGCCCCAGGATCTCCCATTGCTGTTAATCAGAGGATTCCCAATATTTTTCTTTCTGTATTGGCTCCTCGGTTTCCTGGGTCTCATATCTCCAGTTTTCTTTGCTAGTTTGTTTTGATAGAACACATACTCTACTAGTTCTCTGAGAGTAGGTACATAGAAGGCAAATTCTCTGAGATGTTCATGTTTGAAAATGTCTGTAGTCTACTTTCAGACTTAATTGATACTCCTGTTGGATATAGGATTCTAGAAAATTGAATTATTCAAAATTGAAGACATAGCTTCAGTTGTCTTTTAACTTTCATTGCTGCTGTTAAGATATCTGATAGCTTCTGATCCCTGTTTTCTGTATATGATCTGGGTTTTTTTGTTTTTGTTGTTTTTGTTTGTTTGTTTTTGAATCTCTGATCAGTTTTCTCTGTTCCCTCTTAAAATTCCTGTTATTCAGATGTCGACCCTTAGGGTCTTCAAATTAGCATAAAAACATTTTATTCCTATCATTAACTTTTTGTTTAAAAGTTTTAGTCACTTTAGCTCACAACTCTTCTACTGACTTTCAGATTTCTCTTATATTTTTTATTTCTAAAAGCTCTGTTTTTTTCTCTGAATATTTCTTTTTTTTTTTTTTTGAGACGGAGTTTCGCTTTTGTTACCCAGGCTGGAGTGCAATGGCGCGATCTTGGCTCACTGCAACCTCCGCCTCCTGGGTTCAGGCAATTCTCCTGTCTCAGCCTCCTGAGTAGCTGGGATTACAGGCACGCGCCACCATGCCCAGCTAATTTTTTGTATCTTTAGTAGAGACGGGGTTTCACCATTTTGACCAGGATGGTCTCGATCTCTTGACCTCGTGATCCACCCGCCTCGGCCTCCCAAAGTGCCTGGATTACAGGCTTGAGCCACCGCGCCCGGCCTGAATATTTCTTTTTATATATCCTCCTGTTTTTGCTCAATGGGTACAATGTCTTTTCTCATGTATTGAAAAATAATAATTATATGGTTTTGTCTTCTTCTTTTCTCAGTTTTCTTCATTCCCTGCCCTAACTCTGTTTCCTCAGAGTTCTTTTTTTTTTTTTTTTTGAGACGGAGTTTCACTCTTGTTACCCAGGCTGAAGTGCAATGGCGCAATCTTGGCTCACCGCAACCTCCGCCTCCTGGGTTCAGGCAATTCTCCTGCCTCAGCCTCCTGAGTAGCTGGGATTACAGGCACGCGCCACCGTGCCCAGCTAATTTTTTGCATTTTTAGTAGAGACAGAGTTTCACCATGTTGACCAGGATGGTCTCGATCTCTTGACCTCGTGATCCACCCGCCTTGGCCTCCCAAAGTGCTGGGATTACAGGCTTGAGCCACCGCGCCCGGCCTCCTCAGAGTTCTTATTTCTTGTGGTTTCTCACTCTCCCTGGCTATTCTTGTATTGTAGAAGTTTGTTAACCTATTTTGGACCTTGGACCCATCTGGCAGACTGAAGCCTCTGGAACTCTAGCCCTTCTTTAAATTGAAAGGAATTCAGTTCTATTAAGATATACTTATCAAAATATTTTTAAAAGCTGTTATACAGCAATACATGTGTTTCTTTGTTAATGCATTAAAATCTAGAGGTCAGCCTTAAATATTACCGTATCTGGATGTGATGACCCACGCCTGGAATCCCAGCATTTTAAGCAGCTGAGGCAGGAGGATTGCTTCAGCATAGGAATTCAAGACCAGTCTGGCCAACATAGTGAGACCCTGTCTCTACAAAAAATAAAAACAAAAATAGCTGAGTATGGTGGTGCACACCTGTAGTCCCAACTACTTGGAAGGCTGAGGTGGAATAATTGCTTGAGCCAGGGAGCCCACAGCTGCAGAAAACTTTGATCCCACCAGTATACTCCTGCCTGGGTGACAGAGGAAGACCCTGGCCCTAAAAAAATTAAGTAACTACCATAAGTTTGAAATAGTGATGAGTATGAATGGTATCTGAATCAACTGTGATGTGATATGAAAATGTCAGTGATTTTGATGGATAACTACGTCACATGTGTTGCCAGTACTACTGTCATCTGTAGCCTGCCTTTATAACTAAAAGGACTGTCTTATTTCAGTTAGAGGATAGTGTATAATGAAAGTAAATTTTTTTATATCTAAGTTCGTGGGCCCTTTGTATTTTATTGACAGGCCCTTTAGGGGATCATGATTTCTTTTATTAACGGTTTCTTCAAATGTCTGGGGTCACTCACTGTCAGCTCAAAGAGTGAGATACTGGAAAGCTGATTGGGAGCTCTGGGTGACTGAATAGAGCTTGACAATTAGTAGTCTTCACTGTCTTTTGTGGGATGCTCATCTTTATCTATGGATCGTTTCCTCTTGGGATTCAAATCTTTTCAGAGAAGAATCCACCTGTATTCTGCCTATGGAATGTAGGAGTGCCTGTGTTTTCATAGTCACCGTGCTCTCTTATGTCCTGCTAATCAAATTTGCTTTTGTGATTTAACTGAATGGATATAATATTACATATGTTCCCATTAAATAAAGTGATTCTAGAAAAGAGCATAACCTGTCTTTAATGTTTTGAAACCCTTAATTGGGCAAGAAAACTGGGCTATTGCTTATATTTCATTTTCACATTAATTTTCCAGGAGCTTTCAAGTTGTGGATGGAATAAAAAAGAAAAATATAGTTCTGCACCAAATGCAGTTGCCTTCACAAGAAGATTCAATCATGTGAGTTTATAAATTTTAATACTATATCTGAAATTCAGTTCTTCACGATATAATTTTTCCTTAAGAAATAATTTAACTTTTCACATCAGTTGTGTAATATTTTCATCCAGTATCTCTCAAGTATCATCTCTGTGCATAGTCTCTGTTTTTTTCTCTGTCATTCCTATTGAAAATTTGTTGGAACCTGACATTCTTTCCTGCTTGTCTCTTAACCTTTCGTATATTTTGTCTTTGTGCTCCATTCTGAGTGATTTCCTCAGATCTACATTTCAGTTCACCGATCTTCTTCAGATGTGTTTTATCTGTTTCAAATCTGTACGCTTTTACACCAGTTATGTTTTTATCTTTTAATTTATTTTATTTTTAAAATTTATTAATTTTCAGTAGCTTCTGTATTATTATTGGAACTTCTTGGGGTACTACTGCTCTATGTTCATTCTTAAAGTGGGTTTTTCAAAGATAAATAATGAATTTTTTATCTTTGGCTTGAAAGCTCATGTCTATTTAAGCTTTATCCATGAGAATTTTGCTACTGCCTCAATTGAGGGAGTACATATTCTAAGAGGCTTTTTATTTGCTTTTGTTAATATCCAGGGTTGTTGCAGATCTAAGACTGTTTTTTATGTTTATTGTTGTGCTTCAAGCATCTTTGTACTTCTCTGTAGTAAAAATTTAAATACCAAATCCAGTTAAAGGCAGCCTGTAGTTAACAAATTTTTATTTTAAAATTAATTTTTTTACAGAGTCTCTGTCTGTCACCCAAGCTGGAGTACAGTGGTGCAGTCATAGCTCACTGCATCCTCAAACTCTTGGGCTCAACCAGTCCTCCTGCCTCAGACTCTCAGGTAGCTAGGACTACAGGCATGCACCACTATGCCAGACTAATTAAAAAAAATCTATTTTGTGGAGATGAAATCTCACTATGTTGCCCAGGCTTGTCTCAAACTCCTGGCCTCAAGCGATCCTCCTGCCTCAGCCTCACAAAGCACTGTGATTATAAGCATAAGCCACCATGCCCAGTCTAAATTCTTATGGAAGAGTTTTTCTTTTTTCCTCCTTGACCACCCAGAGCCTACATTACTACAGATGCACTTGTTTGTTGTCTCCCTTTTTCAAAGGAATTGAAAAATAAGTGAATTGTTTTAGTCTACCTTTTTACTGAAATTGTAGACCTTTGAGTAGCATTAGATAGAAATGGAAGAGTGGAGAGGTGTGAGGCCTTGTATTATGTCTTTGAAGTAGCATTAAATCCCAAGGCCCTATGTCACTGAGACAGGAAATCCTCCAAGGGCAGCTACAGTACCCGCTCTTATAATCACTGCTTTGCTTTTAATTCCTTATTTTTGGTCTCTAGAGAAATCCTTTATTTTTCTTCCAATTCATAAATATATATTTTTTTAAAGTTTGTTAGATGTAACCCAGCAATTCTAGGGGCTAAAAGCAAAAAATATTTTTTCGTGTCAGTCCAGCAATTTTATGAAACCATGTCTTGGTGTTGGTATTCTGGGTCAGCATTCTTAAATGTGGTTGGCTTTAACGGACTGTCATTTGGGATGCACATGCACTTATCCTTCTAGTATGGGGGTCTCAGGGTGGCTGGATTTATTACATAGTAGTTTAGGGCTCTCCAAGAGAATGTTCCAGCAATCAAGGCAGAGGCTGCATGGTCTTTTATGATCTTATCCTGGAAGTCATTGTCACTTTCGCTAATGCTTTCTTCATCAAAGAAGTCACAAACCTGCCCAGATTCAGTAAGAAGTGATACACGTCCCAACTTTCGATGAGAGAGTGACAAAGAACGTGTGCTTAAAATCACCATCACAAAAATCACAACACCTTGTCTAAGCCAGGTGTTGTAGCGAGTCCCTATAGTTCCTGCTACTGGGAGGCTGAGACAGGAGGATCACTTAAGTCCAGGAGTTCAAGACCAGCTTGGGCAACATATTATAAGATCTCATCTAAAAAAAAAAATCACGTTGGCCAAGTAGAGTGGCTCACGCAGTAATCACAGCACTTTGGGAGGCCAGGGAGGCTGGTGGGTCACCTGAGCTCAGAAGTTCGAGACCAGCCTGGGCAACATGGCAAAACTGTGTCTTGACTAAAAAAAAATACAAAAATTAGACCGGGTGCGGTGGCTCAAGCCTGTAATCCAGGCACTTTGGGAGGCCAAGGTGGGTGGATCACGAGGGCAAGAGATCGAGAACATCCTGGTCAACATGGTGAAACCCCGTCTCAACTAAAAATACAAAAAATTAGCTGGACATGGTGGCGCGTGCCTGTAATCCCAGCTACTCAGGAGGCTGAGGCAGGAGAATTGCCTGAACCCAGGAGGCGGAGGTTGCGGCGAGCAGAGATCACGCCGTTGCACTCCAGCCTGGGTTACAAGAGTGAAAGTCCGTCTCAAAAAAAATAAAATAAATACAAAAATTAGCTGGGCATGGTGGCTCACGCCTGTGATCTCACCTACTTAGGAGACTGAGGCAGGAGAATCACTTGAGCCTGGGAGGCAGAGGTTGCAGTTAGCCAAGATTACCCCACTGCACTCCAGCCTGGACAACAGAACAAGATTCTGTCTCCAAAACAAAACGAATCACCATAGTAATTGTCTTAAAATTTGCCCAACATTAAATTTAATTAAGTTGGTGAACTTGCACTTCAGATTTGAATTCATAGTTGGTATTTGGTAAGGTTATTATTAAGATTTCCATAGCATAACTTGATTTTTTTTTAAGGAGTAAACCTTATTAGAATTGGGGAGGATTATTGCTATTAGTAGACCAAGTATAGTAACAAGTACTAAGGTGACTTTGTAAAATATGTACACTTTACAGTTACATATATATTTCTAAAATATATGTAAAATACATAATGACATTTGTTTACAGATGAAAATTCCAAGTAAAATCTGAAATATTTCTCATTAAAAATGTGAAGAAATGTGAGACAGTGGCATTATTTTTGCGCAGTGATTCCAAACTATATTCTGTAGTTAGATTTGTAAAGTTTGAACCTACTTAACAGTGTTTTGACTTTGTTTTCATAGTACATGAATTAAAATGTGCTAAAATGTGCATGGATATATCATATAATAAGCAAATGATTCAGAATAGAGCATTTTAATATTGTATATCTAATCTGCCTTCTAATAAAGTAGTTTTAATGATTTTTTAAAAGAAATCAAGAAGATGGTTTTATTTGAAAGAATTTCAAAATTTTTGAAATGCAGTTTTAATCTTAAAATGTTAGATATATTTTTGTTTCTTTGATATTTTGTTTTGTTTACACCAAGAAAACCCTACTTGGGAATCTTCACTTATGATCCTACTCAATGTAAATAAACGGCCATGTAGAAATTACACTGCCACAGAAAAACTTGCTTTCAGTAGCATCTTTTACAATGTTTAGTTTTAGAGCTTACCTAATTCTGCCAAAATGTTTTAAAATACAGCAAAACAATATAACTTTTACAAATTAAAAATCATAGTGATGTTTATTTAAAATTTTTATTTACAGGTAAGCTTTTGGGTTGTTAGAGAAATTCTTCATGCTCAAACATTAAAGATTAGAGCCGAAGTGTTGAGCCACTATATTAGAACTGCTAAGGTAAGAAAAACTTGTGTTTTCATTTTGTGTTCAACCATTCATAAATGTTTGCAAGTGAGTAAATACTTATAATGTTTCGTTTAGTGTTCATCGATCCTGGAAAAATAAGGCCCGTTGATTAATAGAAGTCAATTTTTAAAGTTGGATGTCTGCTTTCTCTGCCTTTTCCTTTAGTCTTCTTGTTTTCCTACCCTTTCTTTTATATCCTTCACCCCACTCTCTGAGTAGTGAATTATGTGATCTGTTTCACTGAATAAGTAAACAAAGGTTAGATTATGGTAAAGTATGATATTTATAAAATTTTGGACTATTCTTCAGGTGATGAAGAAAGCCATGAAGGATTAAGTAGGAGAATACTGCTTCACTTCCAAAGTGAAATATGTGAAGAATAAGACTTTATTTTTAAGAGAATAGTATATGTGATGTGACCACATTATTAACCGAACAATTATTGTGTGGCATAGATAATAAATACAGCAAGAGAAATGGAGCATGGATTTCAAAAGTAATTGGAAATTAGAAGGGTGAGACAGGCTGTTCACAAGAGGATACCAAGATTTTGTTAAAACTTGTAACAACTCTGAATTTAGCTGTAGAGGCAGAAAGGGAATGAGCCTTTCCCTCTCTTTCATGAAGGCTTAGGGCCGGCAGCCCTATAACAAAAGACAGGTTAATGAGAGAAAAGCATAGCAGATTTATTACATGTGCATAGAAGTCATACAAAGTACAAACTCAAAGCAGGGCCAAATGGTTGATGCTGAAATATCCTTTTCACTGGGGAGAGGGGAGTTTGGGGGAAGGGATGCATAGAAGTAAGTGACTTACAAGGAAAATGAATGAGCCCAGAGAACAAAGGCCTGAGACCAAGTTTCTCTGAGCTCTGGGGAGGTGGCGTCACAGGTTATGGGTGAGTGAATGGAGGAAACCATGTTAAGCAAAGACAGATACCTCAAGGAAATATCTCAGATAATCTCAGAGCTACCCTCAGAAAGAATAGTTGGGGTAGCCTGTGGTTGAGTTAATTGTTCCTGGATCTGGACAAGGGAGAGGATACTCAGAGAAAGCCTAGCTGTTCATTTCACCAATGTAGATTTTCTCTACAGATGTGAATCTCCTCCACAAAAGGCAGCTTTTCAGGGCTATTTCTGTCTGTAGGCCCTCTGAATAGCCATCTCAAAATATGCCAAAGAAGTATATTTTAGGATAATGTATTTTTTATTTCTTTTAATGTTAAGTTCACTGAGAAGTGTGGTAATTGTAGCCACGTTCATTCATTACTCTTGTCATAAATACAAAACTTAGCTTACCTGTGAATGAAAGAAATTAGAATAAAATGAGAGTACCATGTTTACAATTATTGTAAGTCATAACTCTTCCATATTTTCCTTAAGAGCATGGGAGCAATTGTATTCTAACACTCTGTGGCACTAGGTGGCAGAGCTAGCCTTCTACAAATTTGATATTTTGCAAAAGTTTCAAAATATTTAAAAAAAATTTTTTGTGGTGATGTATTAGATATATGTATATATTTTTTGAGATGGAGTTGCACTCTGTGGCCCAGACTGGAGTGCAATGGTGTGATCTTGGCTCACTGCAACATCTGCCTCCTGGGTTCAAGTGATTCTCACATCTCAGCTTCCCAAGTAGCTTGGACTACAGGTGCACACTACCACACCCGGCTAATTTTCATATTTTTAGTAGAGGTGGGGTTTCCCCATGTTGGCCAGACTGGTCTCAAACACCTGACCTCAGGTGATCCGCCTGCCTCGGCCTCTCAAAGTGCGGGGATTACAGGTGTGAGCCACTGCGCCTGGCCAATTCTGGTTTTTAACTAATAAAATTAATGATTCTTCTCTGTGAATTCTACATTATTATTTTTTGATACTTTTGTTTTAAGTATATTCCACTCAAAACCACCAAATTTTGCTCAAACCTACCACTGTCTTCATCAAGCAGTCATTTAATTTCAGTTCAGACTTTGAGTTATTTTTGACAGCACTTACCTTCATACCAAGCTCTAAACCTAATTGTTTTTTTTTTCTTATTGTTGTCTCTTAAACGCTTCTATTCTGACTCTCTTTCTACTATATTGTTTGTTATAAAACTAACAGGTCTCTTACTTGAGTATCATATCAGTCGGCATTCTCCAGAGAGATAGAACCATAGCATTCTGTATACACATGTATAAAGAGATCTAAATGTAAAATGTATAAATAGATTTTAGGAATTGACTTATACCATTGAAGGGGCTGGCAAGTATGAAATCTGTAGGGCAGGCCAACAGGCTGGAAACTCAGAAGTTTAGGCAGTATTCTTGAGGCAGAATTTCTTTTCCAGGAAACCCCAGTTTTCAGTATTAAGGCCTTTCAGCTGAACAGATGAGGTCCACACATTATCAAATGGAATCCCTTAAAGTCCACTGATTATAGATGTTAACCACATCTATAAAATATCTTCATGGTAACACCTAGATTAGGGTTTGATTAAATAACTGAATCAAGTTGATAGTCTAGCCAAGTTGGTACATAAAACTTACCATCACATAGATACAAAAGAATATAAGAATATTTAAAGTAGCAAAAGAATCATGTGGATACCCATGCATGCACCCACTTAGCCCTGGGAATTTTCATATACCTCTTCATATGCCACCTCCTTCCCTTCTACTACAGTGGGAACTACTGCCTTGAATTTTATGTTTGCTTTTCTTTTACAGCTTATGTGTTTCTGAATAATACATTGTTGCAAATGTATGCTTTTGGATTTTGTTTAAATTGAATTATTTCATATTTACATTTATACTTTTATAACTAGGCATTGTTACTTAATGGTTTTAGGAGTAGCCCTGTTGTAGAGTATCCTGTTTGCATATATCACAAATTATTCAATGTATTTTGGATTATTTCCAGATTTTTACTATTATAAGCCCTGCTGCCATGAGCATTCTTGTGAGTCTCTTGGTATTAAGTGATGGTTGAAGCCCTAGAAATACAGAGTTCATACTAGCAGTGAAATTGCTGAGTCTCTCTCTCTCTCTCTTTTTTTTAAGACAGGATCTTGTTTTGTCACTTAGGTTGAAAGCCAGGGGTGCAAACCGTAACTCACTGCATCCTTGACCTCCTGGGCCCAAGCAGTCTTCTCACCTCAGCCTACTGAGTAGCTGGGATTAGCCACCACCCCTGGCTAATTTCCTTTTTTTTTTTTTTTTTAAAGACAAGGTCTCACTGTGTTTCCCAGGCTGGTCTTGAACTCCTGTGCTCAAGTGATCCTCCCACATTGGTCTCCCAAAGTGCTGGCATTACAAGTGTGAGCCACTATACCCATCCCCTCATCATTTTAATTTTGTTATAAGTAACCTCCAAACTGGTTATACTGATATACTCGATAACTAGCAATTTATGAAGATGCCTGTTGCTCCACATCCATGTCACCACCTGATATTGTCAAAATGTTTCATTGTTGCCAATTCTGGTGGATGTGAAATGTATCTCATTTTAGTTTTAATAGCCTTTCTCTTTGTCTTAATTACTGTAGCTTTACAGTAAGCTTTGAAATCTGATAGTGTTCTAATATTCTTTTCTTCTTCAAGATTGTCTTGGCTGTGCTATCTCCATTTTATGTCTATAGCAATTTTAGAATTAGCTTGAAGGAGTGAACATCTCTTCTATATTGGCCATTTAGGTTTTCTCTCTCGAAAGGTCTGTTTAAGATTTGGCATTGGTCTTTTTATTGATTTTTTTTTTTTTCTTTTTTTGAGATGGAGTTTCTCTCTTGAAGTGATCCATCCTGAATTATTTATTTTTTTTTTTGAGATGGAGTTTCTCTCTTTGTCAGCCAGGCTGGAGTACAGTGGTGCAGTCTCAGCTCACTGCAACCTCTGCCTCTTGGGTTCAAGCTATAGCTATTGTCCTGCCTCAACCTCCAAGTAGCTGGGATTACAGATGTACACCACCATACGCAGTTTGTATTTTTGGTAGAGATGGGGTTCCACCATATTGACCAGGCTAGTCTAGATCTCTTGACCTCAGATCATCCGCACACCGTAGCCTCCCAAAGTGCTAGGATTACAGGTGTCAGCCACCTCGTCTGACCAAATTAATTTTTGTGTATGGTGGAAGGTGTAGGAGTCAAGGTTCATTTTTTTTTCCTCATAAGATTATCTAGGCCAGGTGCAGTGGCTCACGCCTGTAATCCCAGCACTTTGAAAGGCCAAGGCAGGTGAATCACCTGACATCAGGAGTTCAAGACCAGCCTGGCCAACATGGTGAAACCCCATCTCTACTAAAAAATACAAAAATTAGCTGGATGTGGTGACACAGTCCTGTGATCTCAGCTACTTGGGAGGCTGAGGCAGGAGAGTCGCTTGAACCCCTCCACAACCTCGTGGAGGTTGTGGTAAGCCGAGATCATGCCACCGTACTCCAGCCTGGGTGACAGAGCGAGACTCCATCTCAGAAAAAAAAAAAAAGGAAAGAAAAAGAATATCTAATTGTTCTATCCGTTCCCTTCCTCTGTTTAACTGCTTTGACATTTTGGTTGAAAATTACTTGGTCAAATATGTATGTGTAGATACAGTTCTGTTCCATTGATTTATTTGTCTCTTCTTATTCCAGTATCTCTGTCTTAATTACTGTAGCTTTACAGTAAGCTTTGAAATCTGATAGTGTTCTAATATTCTTTTCTTCTTCAAGATTGTCTTGGCTGTGCTATCTCCATTTTATGTCTATAGAAATTTTAGAATTAGCTTGTCAATTTCTGCAACATGGCCTGCTTGCATTTTTGATTGAGGTTTTATTGAATTTATAGATCACTTTGGGAAGAATTGATGACAATATTAAGACTTTAAATCCATAAATATGGTATATGTCTGTTTAAGTTTTCTTTAATTTCTCTCAACAATGCTTTATTTTCAGTGAAGCACTCTTGCATATCTTTATTTCTAGATGGCCAGTGTTCTGATGTTACTGTAAATGTTTTTCAGTCTCATTTTCTAATTGTTCAGTGCTATATATGCAATCATGTCATCTGAAAATAAAGGCAGATTTCACTTCTTCCTTTCTGACTTTTCTACCTTTTAACACTGTATTTAAAAGAATGGTAGAGACTGGTGTAAAGATTCTCTTCTCCCGGGTTGCTTAAGACCAATCCTCTGAGAGGCAACAAGGAGAAGCTGAGTTTTCTGGCCAGGCATTTAATCCTAGTACTCTGGGAGGCCAAGGCGGGCATATCACCTGAGGTCAGGAGTTCAAGACCAGCCTGGCCAACATAGTGAAACCCCCATATCTACTAAAAATATAAAAATTAGGCAGGCGAGGTGGTACACACCTGTAGTTCCAGCTGCTCAGGAGGCTGAGGCAGGAGAATTGCTTAAACTGGGAAGTGGAGGTTGCAGTAAGCTTAGATCAGGACACTGCACTCCAGCCTGGGCAACACACCATGTCTCCAAAAAAAAAAAAAAAAGAGAGAGAAGCTAATTTTTCTGATCCAATTAGGAACTGAGGTGGATAGGGTTGAGTTTTAGCTTTCATTAGTTTCAAATCACCTTTGGTTACAAATGACTCAGGGCAAAATCTGTACTTTGTATGGTGCAGGCCACTTCCTCTAGCAGGACTTAGTTATCTCAGTCCCAGAGATCTCTCTCTCTGCTTTCTAACCTAGCCATCAGCCTCCAGCACTGACACACAGTAAAGAAAGTTCTATTAGGAGTGAATCAGTGGACACAAGAACCAACTCTAGGTTTGAGACTCCTACAGATTCTAGTCTGTTGTATCAGCCCACAAGGTTGTAAAAACACTGGGTTCTTCTTACTTTAGCAAAATCTGGCCATTAGAGGCTTCATCTCTGCTTAGCCTTGTAGAGATTAAGCATATGCCCTCGAGGGAAAAACTGTTTAAAGGCTGGGTTTTTTTTTTTTTTTTTAATGGTAGAATTTATTTGTGTTCACAGCTCTCCAGTGTCTTAATAAAATGGTTTTCTAAGTTTATCTGTTTTGTTTTCTTGCTGTTATGGCTAGAATAATGATTTCTCATGCTGTTCTACAGCTTAGGCAAAAGCTACAAGTTCATCTTGAGGTTTTTGTTGTTTCTATTTGTTTATTCTTTCTTTCTTTTTTTTTTTTTTTTTTTTTTTTGATACAGGGTCTTGCTGGCTTGTCCAGGCTGTATAGTGCAGTGGCGCAATCATGGCTCACCATAACCTCCGTCTCCTGGTCTCAAGCAGTCCTTCCATCTCCCAGCCTCTCAAGTAGCTGGGACTACAGGCACATGCCACCACGCCTGGTTAATTTTTGTTTTGTTTTTTGTTTTTTGTTTTTTTTTAATAGAGACAAGGTTTTGCTATATTGCCCAGGCTGGTCTTGAACTCCTGGGCTCAAGCAGTCCGCCAACCTCAGCCTCCCAAAGTGCTAGGATTACAGGTGTGAGTCACCACACTTGGCCTTTGTTTATTCTTACTATGAAGTAATTTGGGCTACAAACTTTCATAAGATCCTTTCCCTCTTCCATTAGCACCGTGGTTCACAACAGGCAGTGTCGCCTTGCAGTCTCTTGATGGTGGGTGAGGATTACTTCTATCCTGCTCTTACACTCAGGCTCTGAGTCCTTCAGTATCTCTGCTTTATGCAATGAGGGTCTCTTATTGGAACCCCACCATAGATAAAGTTAGGGACTGATTACTCTGTACATTTATAGAACCCTATATATAATTTTATTCTAGAAATATGCAAATATGATTTGTATTTGTTTGTTTTCATGTCTGTCTCACTAGACTGAAGCTTCTTGATAGGATTTTTTTCATTTTTGTATATGCAGTCTAATATGGTACCTAGTATAATAAATGCTTGAAATGCGTTTGTCCAGTGGTTTCCCAATTAGATTATATAACCTTGTGTAAAGGTTTATATTATGTTTTGTGTTACTGATTTGTTTTGTTTTTATTTGTTTTCTTTGGGTTTTCAATTAAATGTTCTATCCATAGCATTTTCTAGACCTGGGGCTTACCTGGGAGTAGGATTAAGACAGTTGTAAAATGATTGGTTTTTAGACAGGACTTCTGGAATGTAAGCATCGGGTAGTATTTAAAAATCTGGGAAATTAGCAATAAATATCATGCAGATCTCATGACAATTGTTGGAAACTAGTGTTAGGAGTTTTTTGCATGCAGACTGTAAAATCAGTATCTCAGCATCAATGAGAAAAAGATCTGGGGATTTAGGTAGGAGGAAGCAGAAAATTGAGGAAGACTGTGAAAGGCAGGTTTCTCCCTTGCCCTGGAATAATGGGAGTACTGAATAGGAAACCAAGTAAGAATCCTGGATGTTGACCCTTTCTTGAGGCTTGAAACATAAAGCAGAGGCTTAGTAATAAGGGAGACTTCACTAGAAACCAGCTTTCCTGATCCTACCATGTAAACTTAATGTGAGACATAACCTTGGTTTTCTTAATATATTACTCAACTAGAGGTAGATTTATTCCCAGAGCTTGGGGACAGTGCCAGGGTAGGCAGTGTAAGTTCTGTTGTGCATCAGAACAACTTAGTTTAAACAATGTGGGTAGTCGAAAGACAAATCTCAATATTGAAGGTAATATATGCTGGAATGCTGTATCAGTTGCCAAGATTGTACTTGTTAGTCTAAATTTTTTCTTATATTCATGTTTCTTTTTCATCCTTCTCCCCCATTATTTTTTTTAATCTTCAGAAACTGTATGAGCTGAATAACCTTCATGCACTTATGGCAGTGGTTTCTGGCTTACAGAGTGCCCCAATTTTCAGGTTGACTAAAACATGGGCGGTGAGTAATATTCTTTAATGAAAGGTTTGACTTCCTGTGGGAAGGAAAGCTGTATTCATTTCCTTTATAATTATCATTAAAGTTAATATAATGATCATAGATAAGAATTTTTAAATGGCTTTGTACTCTACTCTTTGATACCTACATTTTTTCTCCTTAAGCAATACACTGGTATAAGGTAATTTTGGGGTACAGTTTGGTGCTTGGTTTTTGCTCTTTAGAGAATCATTTTTGTTGAAACACTTTCAGTATCTTTGACAGCATAGTGTTTAATGTTCAGCTGATGGGAAGGTATGAATACAGAAAAATGCATTTAATTGTGAAGATTATGCTTTTGAAAGGTTTGGGGAGTATCTAAGTTGTATCTAAGTCATAAGTTTCAAAAAAAATTTACTGATTACAATTTTCATTATTTTTTAATGAGTAAACCTTAGATTTTTTCCTTAGAAACAATGGAAAACCTGATGATTAACACGAAATTATTTGCTCTCACTGCACATGCTGATGTTGTTATTTTAATCATATTTGGTTCTATTACTTATATAAGATCAGAGTATGAATTTTTACCTCTGTAAAGGTGTGTATTTTCATATGTGAGGAGCATAATACTGTACTCAATCTTTTCAGGTATTTTTCATTTAGATTTTATATAAGTAAAATTTTACATTCAATTAAGTTTATTTATATTCAATACTATTTAATGTTAAAGATCAATAATTTTGTTTTGAATCTATTACATTTTGTATAAAGGATCAATGTGTTTTTAAGGTTCTATGGTAAAATCATGACTGACTTTTTAAAACATTTTTTATTACTAAAATATAAGTGTTTTTAATTAAAGTACTACTTTTGCTTTTTATGGTATCTGAAGAGACAGATGTTTCTCATGAAAACCAGTGTAGATTTCTATATTGGAAAAACATTAGTGTGGAAAAACTTATGATCCCTTTTAAATTTCTTTTTTTTTTTAATGGAAACACCTGGGTATGAAGGGTTTTCTTTAAAAAATTCTTTTTAATAATTATGGCCTTATTGTCTTTTCTTAAAATTTGAATTTCATGGAGGAATGGAAATGATTATAAATATACAGTTATGAATTCTGTCTTTAAACTTCAGGGAAAAGAATTAGAACAGTTATGAATTCTATCTTTAAAGTTTCAGGGAAAAGAATTGTACTCTAATCGTGAAAAAAAAATTATTTTTGTATTTTGAGCTCAGGCTGGAGTGTAGTAGCATGATCATAGCTTACTGCAGCCTCCAACCCCTGTGCTTCAGAGGATCCTCCAGCCTCAGCCTCCCAAGTAACTGGACTGCAGGCATATGCCACCATGCCCAACTAATTTTTAAAAAAGTTTTTGTAGTGATTGTTTTCCAGGCTGCTTTCAAACACCTGACCTCAAGCAATCATCCCACCTTAGCCTCGCAAAGTATTGGGATTACAGGCATGAACCATTATGCCCAGTCCTATGCTCTTATTTATGATTTGGTTTTTTAATGAGATACATTTGCCTGAAGTTAATTTTTGTTTTCCTTGAAGATATTTTCATTGTCTCCCTTATGTATTTGCATGGAAAATAGTAATTTTTATTTGGTAACAGCTCCATTATTTATCTGAATAAAACTTTAGATGGTTTGTGTTACATTATAAAATATTTCATACTGCTCTATGTACTCTGTAATTGCTTGATATACAATAGTGAATGGTCTAGACAAAGTTTCATTCTCATACAGCTAACATTCTGCTGGGGAAAAAGAAATTGCAGATAAATAAATGACATATAAATAGTGTTAAATGCTCTGAAGAAAACTAGAAAGGCAGGCAGGACAGTACTGTGTTATGTATCATGTAATATAATCTAATAAATGACAGTTCAGTAGAGACATGAAGGAATTGAGGGAACCATTATTTGGATATCTGGGAGAAGAGAATTCCAAGTAGAGGTAATAGCAAGTAAAAAGACCCAGTTACGTTGAAATAGCAGAGTGGTCAGTGTTGACAGCAGAATAAGCTAGGAATTCAACATCCTTAAAGAACACAACTTTCAGCCCAGAATTTCATATCCTGCCAAACTAAGCTTCACAATTGAAGGAAAAATAAAATCCTTTATGAACAAGCAAGTACTCAGAGATTTTATTACCACCAGGCCTGCTTTACAAAAACTTCTGAAAGAAGCATTACACACAGAAAGGAACAACCAGTATTAGCCTTTCTAAAAATATACCAAAAAGTAAAGAGCATCAACATAAAGAAGAATTTACATCAACGAATGGATAAAATAGCCAGTTAACATCAAATGGCAGTAACCCTAAATTAAAATCGACTAAATCCCCCAATCAAAAGATACAGCCAAAACCTAACGGTATACTACATCCAGACCCATTTTGTTTCCAAAGATACACAAAGACTCAAAACAAAGGGTTGGAGAAATATTTACCAACCAAATGGAGAGCAAAAATAAATAAATAAACAAAAAGCAGGAGTTGCAGTTCTCGCATTTGATAAAACAGATTTCAAAGGAACAAAGATACAGTGGTAAAAGGATCAATGCAATAATAAGAGCTAACGATCCTAACACCCAGATACATACCCATAAAGAGATTTAGACTCAACAAGACAGAAAATTAATAAGGATATCCAGGACTTGAACTCAGATCCGGAACAAGTAAACTTAATAAGTATTTATAGAGCTCTCTACTTTAAATACACAAAATACACATTCTCCACTTTAAATACACAAAATATTGATCGGCCATTATTAATACCCATTTTTAGAATAAAGCAATATTCCTGTTCTCTCTCCGTCTTTTTCTTCCTCTTTCTCCCTCTCCTTCTCTCCTTTTTTTTCTAAAAAAAAAGGAATAAGCTAGGAAGGGACCTGGTGGTAGGAGATGATTTCAAAGAGATGGCATGAATCAGATAATGAGGGTGCTGTTTACTCATATTCAGAGAGGTATAGAGAAGGACCATTGTGAGCTGGGGTTCTATTTTACACATACTGTGTTTGAGTTGGCTAGTAAACATCCACATGAACTGTAACATCAGAGTTAGATACACAAATTGAAGAGACTGGTTGGGGCTAGAGAGAGATTTTTATGATCATCACCATAAAGTATTTGAAGCTAGATGGGATCACCTATGGAGGGAGCATAGATGAAAAGCCCTGGAAACCTCCAGGGTTCCCAAGTAGAGATTGGAAAAATGAGGAGAAATCAACAAAAGAAATTATGGGTAGGGCACAATTTTTCACAGTGAAGTGAAGGAAATGTTTTAAGAAAGATTCATCACTTTTGTCAAATGCTACTAATAATTTGAATAAGGTGCAAAGTTTTAAATGACCTGACAATTGGAAAGGATTGGTGACCTCAGGAAGAGCAATTTCAGTAGAGAGGTGGGGTGAAAAACTGACTGGAATTGAGAAAATGGTGATGAAGAAGTGGGACAGCCAGTATGGAGAATGCTTTTGAGGAATTTTACTGTAAAGGGCTACAGCATGGTGTTGTAGAGAAATACGGTACCTGGAAGGGAATGTGAGACCAAAGATTTCTGGTATTTTGTTTTGTTTTAGAAATGGCATCAATGGCAATATGTTTTATGCTAGTGACAATAATCTAGTAGAATAAAAAAATGACAAGAGAATGAGGGATTACACCAGTGATATGCTTGCTTAGATGAAAGGGAATTAGATCTAGTCTGTTGTATCAGTAAGAGTTTATCCATTTTAACAGCTGGGAAAGGGAACGCATTTGGTTACAGATACAGGTAAGTTAGTTGGTAGATTTGGTGGTGGGATTCTTAGAAGTTTATCTGATCGTTTTGTTTCCGCAGACATAAAAAAGCAAGGTCTTTAGTTGAGAGTGATATGGGAGAGGTTTTGGAGGTTTGCAGAAAGAGGAGAGGATATCAGGGTCACCTGGAGAGTGTGAGAGTGCATTAACTAAGAAAACGTACTAGGTTTGATAGACCTAATGAAGGATCCGTCTGCTTGAGCCTTTTTTTTTTTTTTAATCATGAATGAAAAGTAAAACCAGTCAGCAGAGTTATGTATTTTCCAGCCAGGTTCAGATAGTCAGCATAAGTTTTCAATTGTGCCAAGAGTTACACTTAACCAGAGTTGGGATTTTTCAAGGCTTTTGTACCAGAGGGGTTAAGGGTAGCACAAGAGGTGAAAGAGGGAAAATATAGGAGTTGTTTTATTGACAGATGAGGAAACTAAATCAAGTAAAAGGAGGGAGATAATGAACACTGAAAAGGTATTCTGGTCACTGGATTGGAAGCCACAGTGGAGTCAAATAATCACTGAATTGAGAATGAGAAAGGGAGTGCAAGCTGAGGGTGATAGAAGATAAGATCATTGGAGCAGGAGAAGTCAAGAAACTAAGAAACCAGAGTGTTGGGAGTGTTATCCCCATGAAGGTGGCAATCACCAACATTTATGATAAGAATAATTTTGGTTCATGAATTTTTTTCTCCAAATACTAAAATCTTCAAGATACAGGAGAAGAGTGACTTGTAGATCTGTAAATGACAGTTGTAATCTAGGGTTCTCTTGTTTAATATGGTAGCCATTAGCCGCATGTGGCTATTAAATTTAAATCATTAAAATTATATAAAATTAAAAATTTAGTTCTTTGATCATACTAGCCACATTGCAAGTGCTCAGTAGTCACATGTGGCTGGTGGCTATCATATTGGACTGCACAGGCATATATTTTCATCATCACAAAATTCTGCTGGACAACACTGATCCTAATACTTTCAACTTAATAGAGGCTAGAGGATTTTAGGGAGCAGAGTGAGATCATGAGCTGGAAGAAATTGTGAAGAGCAAGGAGCAAAGACTACACCTGACCTACCTCCAGACATATGTTACAAGTTTTATAAGAAAAGAAAGGGAAAACTTGCAGAAAAGATTAAGGATAGGAGTTTTGCAGAGGATGGACCATGAGTTCAAGAGGATACAGTTGGAAAGGTTTGCGATGGTTTTGTTTTGTTTTTAACCGACAAAGGGAAGGTACCAAAAAAACTACAACGTTCTATGTAGGGAAAATAATTACGAGCATTTTCTTTAACAGGAAGGAAAAGGATGCCCAATTTCACTGTTTTATTCAATATACAGTTGCTATTGTATATGTTTTAATGTTTATAACAGAATTATTCACAGTAGTCAAAAGGTAGGAACAACCCAAACATCTATCATTGGATGAATGAATAAATAAAATGTAATATATACGTACAGTGGAATATTCATCTGCCTTAAAAAGCAGTGAAATTCTGAGACATGGTGCACCGTGGATAAACCTTCAGACAATATGCTAAGTGAAATAAGCCAGACATAAAAGAACAAATACTGTGTAATTCCTGTAATTCCACTTATATGAGGTACCTAGAGTAATTAAATTCATACAGACAGAATCAAGATTGGTGGTTGTCAGTGATGGGGAGAAATGGATTTGGGAGTTATTGTTTAATGGATATGGAGTTTCATTTTGAGAAGATGAAAAGGTTTTGGATATGGATGTTGGTGATATCCTTAAAATGTACACTTAAAAATGGTTAAAATGGTTAATTTTATTTTACGTATATGTTTTACCACAGTTTTTAAAAAAAAATAGGTTTTCTTACAGTGCTTGACTATATGAAAAATTACAAAATCAGTTATATTTGAAACAGTTAACAAGTATTATTTAAAAGGACATCATTTACAATATCAACAAAAGAAACAAAATATCAAACAATAAGTGGCATAAAATTTGTAAGACTTATATGCAGAAATTTATAAACTTTTCAGGAAGTCATTAAAAAGGAACTAAATAGACGGAGCAATAGTCCGTGTTCGTGGATAGAACTATTAGAGTTCTAACAGGCTTTTGAAACTGTAAAATAAACTGAATGTTACTAAATAAATGAATTTAGTAACATTCGAAGATACAAAATCAACACACAAATATAAGTTGCATTTCTATAATAACAAACTATCTGAAAAATTAAGAAAATCTCATTTACAGTAGCAGCAAAAGAATAAAATATTTAGGAATAAATTTAACCAAGGAGGTGAAAAATCTGTGCACAGAAAACTATAAAACATTAATGAAAGAAATTAAATAAGATACAAATAAATGGAAGGATATTCTGTGTTTGTGCATGGGAAGAATTCATGTTGTTAAAACATTCATACAGCCCAAAGCAGTCTACAGATTGAGCTCAGTCACTGTCAAAATTTCAGTAACATTTATCACAGAAATAGAAAAAACAATTTTAAAATTTACATGGAACCAAAAAAGTCTCAGAATAGCCAAAAGCAATCTTGAGCAACAACAAAGCTAGAGGCATCATACTCTCTGATTTTAAAATATACTGTGAAGCTGTAGTAAATCAAAATACTATGGTTAGCATAAAGCAGATATGTAGACCAATGGAGCAAAATAGAGAGCCCAGAAATAAATACACACATTTACAGTCAATCGATCTTCAACAAAAGTGACAACAACATACAATGGGAAATGATAATGTCTTCAATAAATGATGTCAGAAAAACTGGATGTCCACAGGCAAAAGAATGAAACTGGAGCCTTATACCATCTGCAAAAATGAACTAAAAACATATTTAATACTTAAACGAGACCTGAAGCTGTAAAACTACTAGAAGAAAACACAGGGGAAAAGTTTCTTGACATTGGATCTGGACAATAATTTTTTGGATATGACCCAAAAGTACAAGCCACAAAAGAAAAAAATGTACAAATGGGATTGCATCAAGCCAAAAAGTTTTTGTACAGCAAAGGAGACAGTCTATGGAATGGGAGAAGATATTTGCAAACCGTATATCTGATAAGGGGTTAATATCCAAAATACCATCATGTATGGCTTAACAATGAGGATACTTTCTGAGAAATGTATCATTTGGTGATTTTGTTGTTCAAACATCATAGAGTATAATCACACAAACCCTAGATGTCATAGCCTGCAATACATCTAGGCTACATGGTACAGCCTATTGCTTCTAGACTGCAAACCTGTACGGCATGTTAGTGTACTGAATAGGCAATTGTAACACAGTGGTATTTGTATATTTAAACACAGAAAAGGCACAGTAAAAAAATACAGTATCTATGGGACCACTGTTGTATATGCAGTTTGTTCTTGACTGACATGTCATTATGCCGCACATGACTATATAAGGAAGTCAGACAATGCAATAAGAAGAAAACAACCCAATTTAAAACATGGGCAAAGGATCTGAATAGATGTTTCTCAAAAGAAGACATACACATGTCTAGCAGGTATTTGAAAAGATGCTCAACATCACTAATCATCAGAGCAATACAAATCAAAACCTCAATAATCTATCATCTCACACCTGTTAGAATAGCTATCATCAAAAAGGCAAAAGGTAACTAGCAGGTATTGGTAAGGATATGGAGAAAAGGGAACTCTTGTACAGTGTTGATGGGAATGTAAATTGGTACAGTCATGGAAAACAGCATGGAGATTCCCCCAAAAATAATAATAGAAAAATTACATGTTCCCGCAATCCCATTTCTAAGTATATATCCAGAGAAATTGAAATTGACTCCTACATTCATTTTGGCATTGTGGCATTTTGGCATTCACAGTGGCCAAGATACGGAACCAACCTAAATATTCATTAGCAGATGAATGGATAAAGAAAAGGTGGTTTATATACACGATGGAATACTATCTAGCCTTACATTTACAACAACCTGGGTGAATTTGGAGATCATTATTCTCAGTGAAATAAGCTAGATACAGAAAGACAAATACTACTGCACAATTTCACTTATCTTTGGACTCTTAACAGGTTGAACTCATAGAAGCAAAAAGTAGAAGTATCGTTGCTGAGGGGCAGGGGAAATGGGGAAATGTTGGGTCAGTGGGTACAAAGTTTTGGTTATATAGAACAGGGGTCTCCAAACCCTGGCTGCTGACTGGTAATGGTCCATGGCCTGTTAGGAACTGGGCCACACAGCAGGAGGTGAATGGCAGGCAAGTGAGCATTACCACATGAGCTCCACCCCCATCACATCAGCAGCAGCATTAGATTCTCATAGGTGCATGAACCCTGTCATGAACTCCGCATGTGAAGGATCTAGGTTGTGTGCTCCTTATGAGAATCTAATGCCTGATGATCTGAGGTGAACAGTTTCATCCCTGAACCATTCCCCATCCATGTTCATGGAAAAATTGTGTTCCACAAAACTGGTCCCTGGTACCAAAAAGATTAGGGATCACTAATGGAGAGAGAATAAGTTCTGGAGATCTAATGTACAGCATGATAACTATAGTTGACTATAGTTAATGACTATATTGTATACTTGATCAATTTTTTAAGAGAGAGGATCTTTTTTTTTTTTTTTAAATAGAGTCTCACTCTATCACCCAGGCTGTAGTGCAGTGACACGATCTTGGCTCACTGCAATCTCCACCTCCCAGGCTCAAGCGATTCTCCTGCCTCAGCCTCCCGAGTAGCTGGGATTACAGGCACCCACCACCACACCCAGCTAATTTTTGTATTTTTAGTAGAGACGGTGTTTTGCCTTGTTGGCCAGGCTGGTCTTGAACTCCTAACCTCAAGTGATCCACCTGCCTTGTAATCCCAAAGTGCTGGGATTACAAGCTTGAGCCAAGATGTCTGGCCTAAGAGAGTGAATCGTAAATGTTCTTACCATACTAATACATACATAAGAGGTAACTTACTTGTGAGATGATGAATATGTTAATTAGCTTGATAATTTCATAATATATATGTGTATTAAAACATGTGTACCTCAAATATATACAATTTAAATTTGTCAGTTATACCCCAGTACTGCTGGTGGGAAATTGGTTATAAAATTTGTATGGAAATTTAAAGGTTGAGGAATAACTGAAGAAGTCAGTGGGAGTTGGGGACATAAGCACTTGCCCTAACAGACGTCAAGATATACTATATTATTTGGACAGTGTATGATTCCTGCAGGTTTAGACATATCTACCAATGAAACAGAATGAAGAACCCAGAAATACCTCCTTGTTTTTATAGAACTCTGACATATGTATGACAGTGATGGCATTGTAAGTTGGCGAAGAAGTGAGGGGCTGTTTATTAATTGGAGCTGCAAATTGGTCACCAGTTTGGGGGAAAAATGAAATCAAGCCCCTACCCATTTACAAAAATCCTTGTGAGGTGATTAGGGCTTAAATGTGAAATGAAAAGAAGGAAACATATATGTGAATATCTCTCTTGTTTAGCATAAATAAATTTCTGGCTTGGGATAAGTACGGATTTTTTAGATAAGATACAGAAAGCTCCAACAATGAAAGAAAAGATAATAAATTTTGTCATGTTAAGGTAAGAATTTCTGTTCATCAAAAGGTATTTTAAAATTGAAGAGGATGCGGCGGGTGGGGAGATATGTGCAGCAGATGTCCAACACAAGAATTTGCATCCAGAATATATAGAGACCTCTAACAAAGCAAAAAGGAAAAAAAAAAAATTAGCATTCTGAAGATATTTTGTAGAGGAGAAGATACACATGGGAGCAGTGAAGATGAGTGAACTACAGCTTCTTACAAATTCATGGATGAAGACTTAATATCACAATGTTAGATGAACAAAGTAATTGCCAAAGACTAAAAATGAAGTAAAAGTTAAAATGGAATAAAGTTTGCCAAAATGAAATAAAATTTGAGGGGAACGATAAGCAGAACATTCAGAATAGTGGTTTTGTTACCTCTTAAAGGCAGTCAAGGCAATTGGATGGAAGATGATTTATATGTATTCGTTATAAAGCTTAAACCGGTTTAACAAAGTCTTACCACACTCTAATGGTAATTGAGTATCACAAGCAAAAGATTGTAATTAATCTGCACTCCAGGTCCAAGATGACATATTCATTTATGCAGATGCACACATTCCTACATATTGTGTGAAGTTACAAATCAAGCTGATGAGTAATAATCTGAGAGTTTGTTTCCTGGGGTGAATGACATGAGCAGGCATTCATCCAGGTTTTCCCCAGAACAGATTGTGGTGGTAAGGTGGTATCAGATATCTGGCCAGGAACATCTGGAATTCTGTGGCTCTCTTCTTTCATTAATACCAATAAAAGTGTAAAGAGCCTTGCCCCCAGTTGTCATGTTCTGGGAGCCAAGGACATGTGGAGTTAGAACACTGAAGTATTTTGTTACTCCCCTCCATTACCATTTTTTTTTTTTGGTGGGGAAAATACAGTAACGTGACTTCATAAAGATAACATTATAAATACCGAAAGAAGATTTGAAAAGGAAGAACGAAAAGACTCCACAGTTAATAGAGTTTCTGAACTATCACTCAGGAAATACATATATTAATATCTGGTTAGTTCTTTACATACACATTCTTCCTCTAGTTTTCTGGAAGCAAGTCTCTCCTACCACAACCCAGATTGAATTCTGTTTATCTAATTATTGATTTTTTAATGAAAATTACAAAATTATGTTATTTTTTATGTATTAGACCGTATAGTTTGTTACAACAGTTTTGTGTTTCAGCTGTGACAAGATTAGTTATGAGTTCCAAATAATTTGTTTCTCCTGATATTGTACCAAAATTTTTGAATGATTGACTTAGGGGAGGAAAAAGAGCAGGTTTATCATTATCCTTATGTCACATAACTATATTTTGCATATCCCAAATACTTTCTTAAGTGTGAAAGGGATTGTTAGATTTACAGGCAGTAAGCAAGCATTTTCGCTTAATCTTGAGACTGCTAATCAGGTATCTTGAAAGAGGTACCTCTGTTTCCGACCATGGAATATCCATCTAAAACATTAAAGCAAAGGACCACTTAACGTCGTATTTTAAAGAGAGAGCAATACTGTTGAGACATTTTTCTAATAGAGATATCTGAAGATAATCTGCATCTTTGAGCCTCCGAACAATAGGTCCCAACTGTACTACATATGATACTAGAAAGAGTAGTGGATTAGGTGTCAGAATACTCCTATCTCCAGAACCAGACAATGAGCCCCTGCAGAACAAGGACATACAGCTTTGTGAGTGAGTGGAGAACAGAGTATTCAATGCTGCGACTTGGTAGCCTTGTGATCTCAGTCTCCTCATCTCTAAATTAATACTCATACTTTTCTGTTTATCTCATAGGAAAATTAGATGAGACTTACACAGGCAGAAGTGTTTTGCATGCTGTAAAACAACACCAATATTGTAATATGAAATAAAGTGAAATCTTAATGTAGTAATGAAATAGAAACTTCATATGTTTACAAAAAAAATATTTTTTCCAGTCTTTCGAATTATTTGAAAAACTATTTCCTGAACCTTTTAGTGAACACCATTGTGGGTCACTGGCTTTTCTTTTTTTTTTTTTAAACTCTACTTGATTATTTCCATTGATCTCAAAGGGCACTTACTACAAATGTACCTCTCAAGCATCTTACAACAGTATCTTTTAGTTATGCTATATGTGATGTAGCACTAATCAAAGAGAAGAAAATGTCAGAAGTCCAAAAATGTAAGGAATTACAGGATTTTACGGTTATTAGGGTGAGCCATGACTAGATTTATCAAGAAAAAGTGTTAATTAAATCGCAAAATTTGGTGTTTATTTCTTAATGATTATGCAAGAATGATCTTTATCATTGAGGTGGCAAGGGACAGTTCATTAAAATACTTGGACATTTGAGCTAAATATGAATGCCTAATTTTCTAAAATTAGGAAGATGATTAATAAAAATTGATTTAAAATAGTTAACATGAAATGTTATAATTTATTAATTTTTTGTACACGCAAAGGATATCTTATAAATAATGAATTCGAATTATTAATAGATGAAACTGATTTTGTTTTATTTATATACTATGAAGATATAATTAAAGAAGATATAACTTTGAAATTAAAATCCACATTCACAGTTTCACAGTAAATACAACTTCAGTTCAGGACTTTGCTACAACAAAATGAGATTTGTAAATAACTTAGGTTTTTCTGTTTGTTTTTTAGTTATTAAGTCGAAAAGACAAAACTACCTTTGAAAAATTAGAATATGTAATGAGTAAAGAAGATAACTACAAAAGACTCAGAGACTATATAAGTAGCTTAAAGATGACACCTTGCATTCCCTATTTAGGTGAGTTATGTCACTGTGTATTTTTTGTTTCTAGTTGTTACTCTTCCTTAATCAGCAATTTATGTGAAATTCAAGGTATTTTTAAAATGTTTATATCCTTCAAGTAAATTACTTCAAGATTGGTAAGCTGAAAAAATTTGACTAAAGGTAGTTGTTACGCTATTACCTGGAATGTATTTTCATATTAAATTAGCCTTTTGCCCTCAAGGTTTTTCATAGACTATTATGTTTTCTTAGAGTAGGACCATATAGTAAAATGTATTTTTTAGCTGTTTTAGTAATGCTTTTAAAGAATATAATAGTTTGTAATTATGTTTAATACATTAAGGAAATGGGTCAAACTCTTTATATAATGAAGAGACACTTTAGTGTGAATTCTGAAGTAGTCTCATTGCATATTGTTATTGTTACTTACCTGGATGAAATGAGTTGATTTGCTGTGACAATTTAGTTTCATGCTGAAACAGTTCTGTATTTTTCATCTCATTTAACTAAGAATTTATCTGTTTATTATATATTTTATAGTGCTTATAAATTCAAGAAGTATTTAAATAATAACATTATAAGATTATTTTTGACAATATATGAATAATGCTTTGTTAGGTGTCTGAATGAAAAGAAGACCCAAATTGTTCTTTTGAATACATAAGGAAAATATGTGATACATACCTAGCATACATTAAAAAGAAATGATTTGATCCTACAGAGAGAGTAATCAAATGACGAACATTGGGTGCTTTCTGGTCCTCCCCTGCCCCCCAGATCTTGTGTTTTGTGAAACTACTCACACTGAATTTCAAGATAGCTTTTTCTGAGAGTGATTACAGAGTCACCTTGAAGTCTTTACTCCCAGTGACTAGAAGACAAGGGACAAAGGCAGTTGATACATGCCAACTTAGCTACTATAGAACATCAACCTTAGTTGCCCAGAGAAGAGTTTAACTCATTTCAATATTGCGGGACATTCTAGGATTGCAGAGAATGGGGACCTATTGTGTACCTTGTGTTGAAGGCAGAATACCGCTAAGCACAGTAGAGTTAATGGCCACTGCATCACAGAATATTTTGTCCTGTTTCTTTGATAAACAACTTAGGACCATAGTAAGCATGACTCTTATCAGAGAGGCTCTAAGCTGGACATTCGGAGAAAGACATTCTGTACGTGCTTTACATTTTTGTTTGTTTTTTGAGACAGTCTCGCTCTGTCGCCCATGCTGGAGTACAGAGGTGTAATCTCAGCTCACTGCAGCCTCTGCCTCCCGAGTTCAGGTGATTCTCATGCTTCAGCCGCCCAAGTAGCTGGGATTACAGGTGTGTGCCACCATACCCAGCTAATGTTTGTATTTTTAGTAGAAACCGGGTTTGCCATGTTGACCATGCTGATCTTGAACTCCTGGCCTTAAGTGATCTGCCTGTGTCAGCCTCCCAAAGTGCTGGGATTACAGGCTTGAGCCACCACACCCGGCATGGTGCTCTGTGTTTTACTATAGTCTTGGCTGTACTCATACTTGCAAATATAATTCAGGGAGAGAATAGTGAATTTTTAAAAAAATAATGCCTTCACAATTCAGAAGAATGTATACTTTTTATAGCAAGAACATTAGACTGAGAATTGGCAATCCTCAAGTCAACAATGACTGCTGTCCTAACTTTTCAAGTCATTGAATTTTCTTCCTTGAGCCTTGTTGTCTTTACCTAGAAATAGCATGCGTAGGATTAGAATCATGTTCTTCTTAAGACTGGATGGGAGCATAGTGATGTGTGTGTTTGTTTTAAACAACAGAATCTCACTCTGTTGCCCGGGCTGAAGGGCAGTGGCACAATCTCAGCTTACTGCAGCCTCCGCCTCCTGGGTTCAAGCAATTCTTCTGCCTTAGCAGTCTCCCAAGTAGCTAGGATTGCAGTTGTGTGCCACCACACCCAGCTAATTTTTGTATTTTTAGTAGAGACAGGGTTTCACCATGTTGGCGAGGCTAGTCTCAAACTCCTGACCTCAAGTGATCTGCCCACCTCAGCCTCCCAAAGTGCTGGGATTACAGGTGCAAGCCACTGCACCCAGGTCTAGTGATGTCTTCTGATTAACGTATTTTACAATTGAGAAAACTAAGATCCAGAAAGGTGGAGTACCTGGCTCATAGTCCTAAGACCTAGTTACTGACAGATCTGCATTCTGAAGTCTTGATCTAGAACGCTCCAATTATTCCTGCTGAACTTTCATTTTAAAATTTGCAGTTTTATGATTGCTCTCTTTTTCTCATTGAAACATGTTTTTCTCAAACTAAATTTCATAATGTGTATCTCCTGGAAAAGAAAATCATTTTCCATTCAAAATGAGAAAATAACAAAATAATAGGAATCCTTATGCTGTGATTTCTAGTTGGGGACCTTGTACATTTTCCCACAATAGAGACATCAGTACAGGATTGAAGCTGTGTGTGTCTGTGTACATGCTCAGGTACACTCATGCCCTCTCAGGCACACACACAAAGCAAGCTGGGGAAGAAAGCACTAGCCAACTTAGAGCTGAGTGGAATCAGAAAAAGTTTTCTATTGGAAAATACACCTCTTGTCTCTCCGCCCTGGTACCTGAAACAAACTGTAATCATACCTGTGGGTTAAAGGAAATGAGGAAAATGTTGAGGCACAGGTGATAGTTTGAAGAAAATTATTACAAGCATTGTTTTTCCTGTAGCTACCATTTTTATTGTCATTTCCAGTGACTCCTCCTTTTTCCAGTTCCCTTTCATTTTATATGTTCTCATGATGCACAGGATCTTATGTTTCACTCTTCCCATGTAGTTCTGCTTCTCTTTATACTTAAGCTAATTTAAAAGTACCCTATTCTTGCTGTCTCCTTTTTCTTCATCTTCACTCTGAGACATTTTCCTAATAAGGTCACCAGTGACTTCCTCGTTAAAACTTTTAATAGGTATTTCTCAAGCCCCATCTTAATTGTGTGAGGGTTGGTGTCAGTTATTTCTCCTCGTCAAAATTCTCCATAAGTAGCACCAGTCTTCTTGGTTTCCTTTCTACTTTTCGGGGTTTTGTTTTATTAGCTGTTCTTACTCTACCTTTATCTATTAAATGTACTCTTGGAAGGTCTCAGTCTACTTGTTTTCTTTCTTTTTTAAAATTTATTTTTATTTTTTGGAGACAGGGTCTCACTCTGTCATCTAGGCTGGAGTGCAGTGGCACAGTCAGCTCACTGAAGCTTCAAACTCCTGGGCTCAAGCAATTCTCCCACCACAGCCTCTGGAGTAGCTGAGACTCCAGGTGTGCACCACCAAGCATTTTAAATTTTTATAATTTTTTTGTAGAGACTGATCTCAAACTCCTGGCCTCAAGCAGTCTTCCTGCTTCAGCCTCCCAGAGTTCTGAAATTACAGGTGTGCGCCACTGGACTCAGCCAGTCCACTTATTTTCTTACTCTGTACACTCGGAATGGTTTCATTCAGGTTTTTCTATATATTGCCTGATCTTCCAAATCTAGACTGAATCTGTATAACTTTGTATATCATGGTATATTTTATATCTGTCTGTATATCTTAGCTATCTACTTAATCCCTGGGGCCCACTGATTGATTAAATGGGAAATCTATAGGTATCTCCCATTCAACATGTGCAGAAGTGAATTCATCATCTATCCTCCTTCCTCCAAACTTGATCCCCGTCTTATCTCCTAGCTTACTCTGCCAGTGATCAGTCACTATAGCATTATTGACACTGCAGTACCGCACCACAGCCTAGTGTTTTAATGCATTTCTCCTTCCTCCTCCTCTGCTTCTCATATTCTCTAGTAAAATGCGTGTGTCTGAGGGTTATCCAAGAATTAGAAACCAAAAGGGAAAAAAATGGAAGGAATTTAAGACATTAAAAAGGAGAACATACACTATAGCATCTGCATAATTTTAGATATTGGTATTCTTCATATAGTTCATCCGTATCTTGGTAAGAGTATGTGAAGAAGCATCTTGATTATGAGGTTATTGTGGACTCCTTGGCGTAAGTATTTGGTAGACATGGAAAAGGAAAATGAAACATTTGTCAGATGAGTTCTTATGACTCATTTTAGTTCATTTCCAGTATGAAAATCATTCTTTTAATGTAATGACCATTTTGCCTATAGCAAACCTTGAGATTAAATATATTTATTAAAACATTCATGGTAGGCCGGGCGCGGTGGCTCAAGCCTGTAATCCCAGCACTTTGGGAGGCCGAGGCGGGTGGATCACAAGGTCAAGAGATTGAGACCATCCTGGTCAACATGGTGAAACCCCGTCTCTACTAAAGATACAAAAAATTAGCTGGGCATGGTGGTGCGTGCCTGTAATCCCAGCTACTCAGGAGGCTGAGACAGGAGAATTGCCTGAACCCAGGAGGCGGAGGCTGCGGTGAGCCGAGATCGCGCCATTGCACTCCAGCCTGGGTAACAAGAGCGAAACTCAGTCTCAAAAAAAAAAAAAAAAAAAAAAAACATTCATGGTTTCCCTAAGAAAATGTGACACAAATCTCTTTTACAACTTTTTTTTTGTTTTGGAGGCAGAATCTCGCTGCATTGCTCAGGCTGAAGTACAGTGGCACAATCTCAGGTCACTACTACCTCCTTCTCCCGGGTTCAAGTGATTCTCTTGCCTCAGCCTCCCAAGTAGCTGGGACTAGGGACCTGCCACCATGCCTAGCTAATTTTTTTAATATTTTTAGTAGAGACAGTGTTTTACTGTGTTGGCCAGGCTGGTCTTGAACTCCTGCCCTTGTGATCCCCCCACCTCGGCCTCCCAAAGTGCAAGGATTACAGGCATGAGCCACTGCACCCAGCCCTCTTTTACAACTTTTTGACTGTTTGATTTACATCATAGACATATGGGGTTCTTTTTTGTTTTTTTTGTTTTTTTTTATTGCTGATCTTCAGTACTGAAGTATATTGAAGAGGGAAGATTTAACAGTAGTTTATAGCTTGTTAATATTTACCTTTTTCATATTGTTTTCTAATTTAAAATAAATTTGGTTGTAGTTTTTAAATTTAATTTGTCTTGATTTCAGAATCCTTTTCTATTTGTATGAAGCTAGGCTTAGTACAGTTGCCAAAAACTTCAGCATTTATAAATGTTGTACATTTGATAGAAGTTGCCCTAAAGACAATTAAAAAATACCACTCATTATGTAAGTTGGTAGCTTCATTTAACTATTTTTCTTCCAAGTATACAGAATTTGCATAATGTTATGCTTTATCCATTCTGTCTACAGAGGTTCTAATGGAAAGAATATATCAATCAAAGAATCTATTGTGCATAGAAAAAAGGTAACAGCTAATGATTTCTTAACATGACGGACATAGTCCAAACTAATCTTTTTTTCTCCCCTAAAAATAAGGACCAAAACTTACCATTTTTTGTGAAGCTTGTAAACGTGGGTAGACGCCTATATGCTGACAAAACTCTTATTTTGATACCACCAAATTTATCTGTAGTTCAATGTGGAGTAAATTATAAGAAGTAGAAATGTTTTCTTGGCTCTCAACTCATCATCCCTTGAAAAATTGTCTCTTCTGTTGGTTTGCATTCAAGGTAAAAATTAGTCAGCTTGGACAATATAGTGAAAAATTCTTAGAATAAGGATATAATTTGTCTAGAGAAGAAGAGTTTGGCAAATCTCAAGGAAAAAATTATTTTATAAGAGAATCATTGCTTTTAAATCTGAAAATCATTAACAACACGTACTTGTTCTTGTCATTAGAGAACAATCTTAAGGGGCTTGTTGAAGAATTTGGCATGAGAAGTTTTATTTTGCTGACAAGAGAAAACCAGAACATTGTGAAAAAAATAATTTAGTTGTATGAAACATGATATTCTTTCATGTGCATTTTCTAAGCCCCATTTCTACTTTATTATTACAAAGTTGCAGTAGCTCAACCAAGAAAGCATATTTTGGCCAGGCACAGTGGTTCACGCCTGTAATCCCAGAACTTTAGGAGGCGGAGGTGGGCAGATCACCTGAGGTCAGGAGTTCAAGACCAGCCTGGCCAACATGGCAAAACCAGGTCTCTACTAAAAAATTCCAAAAAATTAGCCAGGCATGCTGATGCATGCCTTAGTCCTAGCTACTCAGAAAGCTGAGACAGGAGAATTGCTTGAACCCAGTAGGTGGAGGCTCCAATGAGCCAAGATTGCACCATGGCACTCCAGCTTGGGTGACAGAGCAAGACTCTGTCTTAAAAAAAAAAAAAAGTATATTTTTTGAACTGTGGAAATCAGTAAATTGTTGTAGTAGTGTATACTGCTCCTATTAAGTAGAAGCAGAATGTTATGGAAAAGTTTTTGTAAAATCTCTAGCCCTCTGTAGAATATGAGTATACTGTTTTGATGAATCTAGATATGACGTCTTTTTCCTATCAGAGAGAGACTTCTTCTCCTTCCCCGTTTAATTTTTAATTTAATATGTCAGGGTTTCATAATAGGACTTTTTTGTTAGAATAGAAATGCTGTTCTTATAACCCTCTATAATACAGTGTTCTTTGCCTATTGCGCTGTGAAATATACCCTGGTTTTGATATTGTCATTAATCTGTCTCCTCCTCAACAGAGTGTAAGCCTCTATTTGTCTTGGCTTAAGGCTTTTTGTCCTTATAGCATAGCATCTAAAACAAAAGTGTCATATAATAAATGCTTCTTGATTCAATTAATTAATTACCCTTTTCTGGCTCTTCCCATTATTTCAGTAATTTCTGTTTAAACAATAAATGTATTTGTGTGGCATATTTGCATGGATGAACTCCTCCCTACCCCCCAGTTTTATTTTATTTTATTTTATTTTATTTATTTATTTATTTATTTTGAGACGGAGTTTCACTCTTGTTACCCAGGCTGGAGTGCAATGGCGCGATCTCGGCTCACTGCAACCTCCGCCTCCTGGGTTCAGGCAATTCTCCTGCCTCAGCCTCCTGAGTAGCTGGGATTACAGGCACGCGCCACCATGCCCAGCTAATTTTTTGTATCTTTAGTAGAGACGGGGTTTCACCATGTTGACCAGGATGGTCTCGATCTCTTGACCTCGTGATCCACCCGCCTCGGCCTCCCAAAGTGCTGGGATTACAGGCTTGAGCCACCGCGCCCGGCCTGGTTTTATTGTTTTGTTTTGTTTTTGGCCCCTCAGCTGGCCCCTAGTATTTGCTTAGTACTGCGTGCTTGGTACTAAATATATAGCAGGAGATTACAATGGGCTTTGTCCCTGCCTTTATAGAACTCAATATCTCTGTAATAAAGGTCCAGGATATCATTACCTCATGAATAATCTCTCCTGTCTCCTATATTCTGGAAGAGATGCATATCATTGCCTTGTGCCTTGCATTGTTAGTGGTGTCCTTATCATAGTTAATGACATTTTTAGCTTCTGGGCTGGGGCACTTTCAGGCTGCTTGGTGCCAGGGGGCTGCCCGAGTTAATGACATTTTTAAAGCATATCTAAAATGATAAGAATCTTACAGATTGGTTTTCAGTAGTTTTTGCATATATTGAATAAATACTCAGTAAATGCAGTTATTTAGTTTAAGAAATGTCTAACTCATGTAAAAAATGCTTTCAAAAATTATTAATAGTTTTTAACTCATATTTCTATTCAGATAATTTCAACAAAGTATTTTTGCTGCTCTGTAGGAATTAAAAGGAGATTTTTCCTCTCCTTTGATAGAATTTTTTTTAAATATATAAGGCTCTGACATTGATCTCAAAAATGCCTAATGATCAAAAAATGTTATTGGCTTTTAATATTTTAAGTTTCATTCCATTTTCCTTTTTTTTTTTTGGTTTGTAAATTATATAGATTATGGATTACCTTACTCTAGTAATTATATGTCATTATATATTATATACTAAAACAGCAATAAAGTGTCTTCACCCATTTTCTTTTGGATTCCCTCTGACCAAATGGCAGCTAGCCCCTTTCCTTTAGCCAGAATTACATCCCATTTTCCATTACCTCATTTATAACTTTTTTTACCTTCATTCTTTTATATATTTAAAATTCCTTTTAGTTCTTTATTGATATGTTTTCTGAAGTTTACTTTAGACCAAAGACTTCTGAAATCAAAGAGCTGGGGGTGGGGCTGTGTTAATTTCATCCCCATGTTCATAGTGTTTTATTTTAGTGCCTTGTCTTTCCAAAACAATAGGAATAGCAGCTGTACTGATCTGCATGCTAATTGTAAACAGAATCAGATTCCCCTAACAGCAGTTTTGCCAGTGGTGTTTTCAACTGTGAATATTTCATTGATTTGTTTTGTAATTTTTTGAGCAAGCTTTAGCAGAAAAATAATTTCAGTAACATTTATTCAACAGTTAGTCCTATATGCCTGACACTGTACTTTATATGGGTTATCTAGTACGTAACAGCAGTTTTATAAGGTAAGGGATGTTATTTGTATTTTACAGGTGAAGAAACTGAGACAAGGGAGATTAAGTTGACGTGCTATAAAGATATATGCATTTTATTCACAGCTTAAAGAAAGCATTATGGATTACATTAAAATTTTGAGTATTTGTGTTTAGGTTAAAATTTTGAGTTTATTCATCAGTCTTTCCTATAATTATGTACAGAAGTATAACTTGATAACAACCCCATTGATAAAACTAAAAAGTGGCCAGGCACGGTGGCTCACACATGTAATCCCAGCACTTTGGGAGGCCAAGGCAGGTGGATTACCTGTGGTCAGGAGTTCAAAACTAGCCTGGCCAACATGGTGAAACCCCATCTCTACTGAAAATACAAAAATTAGTTGGGCATAGTGGCACATGCCTGTAATCCCAGCTACTTGGGGAGGCTGAGGTAGGAGAATTGCTTGAACCGGGGTACAGAGGTTACAGTGAGCCAAGATTGTGCCACTGCACTCCAGCCTGGGCAACAAAAGCAAAACTCCATCTCAAAAAAAAAAAGAAAACTGAAAAGTGAACTGGTTTAAGATGGCCTTTTTTTCAGGGCGAGGTCATAGCATTGTAAGTGTAATCATTTTTTTCTTGCTTGGTTGTCTTTTACAGACACTAGAATAAAAGACTAAAAACTTGTTAGGGTATAATAATCTTTAACTTACTACAAAGATTAAATATATGTAAACCATATTGCTTTAGTACAGATTTTTAAGTAATTTAAAATGTTTTCATGATTGCAGAAGATTTATTCTGCCTCTTATATTACTAGCAGGAGTCGTAAGCAATATAATGCTAAGAAAATAGCACTCTCATATCATGACTCAGAGTTAAGTAAACATTAGAAGGAAAATTGATCTTTGTACTACCAGGCATGAAGCCCAGAGATAAGTGTATTTGTAGGTGTCTACTAAATTTCAAATTGCTAATTTTGGCATTTTCTAAAATCTCAAATTTTTTAAATCTACCTCAGAGAGGCCAAATGTTCCAGGCATTGATGGCCTCCCATTAGTATAGAATAGAGTCTAAATCTGTTGTAGGATAAAATTCATCAGCTTATTAACCCTAACAACATAAAGAACCTTTCTTGATTGGACACAGTGGCTCACACCTGTAATCCCAGTGCTTAGAGAGGCCAGTGTGGAAGAATCACTTGAGGCCAGCCTAGGCAACATAATGAGACCCTGTCTACAAAAAACTACAAAAATTAGCTGGGCATGGCAACATGCACCTGTAGTCCCAGCTACTCAGGAGGATAAGAGATGCCCAGTTCCAATCTCTTATAAGAGATTCTTTGGTTCTGGAGTAGGTGGAGAGGGACTAAAAAACCAGTTTAAGATGACCACAGATAAAACAAAGAATAGTGTCACTACGAGGTTTGAATATTTTGTTTGTTTCACCAGAAGTTTTATGTTGAGATGTGGCAGATGAAAAACATTAGTCGTGTCAACGAACTTGAGTTGTCCCAATGATTGTCTTCACATTAAACCATTCGCATGCATAGTTTGCCTCACACATTTCTAGATTTTCTTTTTGCTTAAGCAAAAGTTTCATAAGCTATCTTTAAAATTTTAACTTCACCAATGAATTAAGGGAAGGTTACCTCTAAGCAGTGAATATATTTCTGGAAAGAAATTGCTCCAGAAAGTCTCTAGTAAAGTTGTTGACTGCAAAGATAAGTTAAAAACACTGTGAGACCAAGCATTACTCACACACACTATACAATGGAATTAGCAGTTTGGACTAGCTACGCCCCTATGGGTTCTGCTCTGTAGCTGTTGAATCCGCAGTATTGGGAAAACAGCCAGTAGTCCGTTGAATTTGTTTTAGTCCCACCTGTTCTAAGTATGCACTAATGCTTGTAAAGCTGTCCAGACTTTCTGATTTGAATTGCAGATAGGTTGGGTTTTTTTTTCCCCTTTGTAAGATCAGTAAATTAGGAAAAAATAATAATAAATAAATTTATAATTATAATTTAGATCTGTAGCACACTAAATATTCTGCGTTTTTGTAATATCAATATTTTGTTGATTTTAGAACTACATAAAATGCATTTCTGGAGATTTTGGTGTTCAGCATATCATATGAAGATAACATTGAGAAATTCATTCATAGATTTGTCTTTATAAGTTGGCCATTTAAATGATGCATGCATTATTTGTGGGTTTTTTTTTTTTTTTTTAAATGATAGGTACTTAATACTATGGGTCATGTTGTTTTGGGAAAATCAACATAAGACATATTGTTAAGAATTCAGATTTAATCATTAAATGTGAAAGGCACAAATTCAGTTTGAAATAGCTTTTATTCAGTGAGAGAATTATTTTCTGTTGGCAAAACTAGAGGTTTCTCTCTAATTTTCTGTCTATATTTTTTATAAATAAAATGCATTACTTGGCTGAAATTAAAAAAAAATTTTTACCAGAAGTTAGAGCAATCTTAGATTTTAAATAAATTGTTAAGTATCTTGAACATATTATTTAGTTATTTAAAATATAGCTAAGATTTGTTTTACATCGTGGCAAATATTTACATTTTAGAAAACAAACTTTGTATTTAGTCAACATAATTTTTAAAATAACTAATATGTGGATACACATCATTCTCTGCGGTAGTTGGTGGCAGATGAAACTACATTTATATGTTCCCTTTTATAGTTACAGTAAAATTCATTTGAAAAACTTTATGTGTAGAAATAAATTGTGCAAAGTAATATACAGGTAACATTGACATTTTTAAGAACTGAAAAGTACAAAGTTCTGTGTCATTTAAGTTGGTGACTGCCTCTCTTCAGTCAATAGGCTTGATCATCATCTGAACTGCTCTCAACGAGTATGACCCGCCTCTGTATTCAGCCCAGAAAATTCCATCTTGGTGCTTGCTTCTGTAATGGCCACCTCTGTACCATACTCCATTTAGGTTAGAATGTGCACAGGCATTGTACCACCAACCTCCTTTATGAAAGTGAGCACAGTTTCCTTTGAGGAAAAAATATAAACATAAAAATTTATTCTATGTATGGTACTCCACAATCATCAAAAACTTATTCTGCCTTTAATTTGAACTTCTCTCACTGATCCCAGTTACTTCTATCTTAGCAGTTTGAAATGTCTGCATTTATTCTATTGCTGCTGTTGCATCAGCTACTTGAAAGATCGCTTATATTGCCTTTTTTAAAATCTTGCTCTTTTTTTGCTTAATATGTGCCTTTTTAAAAAGAGGGATTTAATTTCCTAGGTAACAGAGTAGATGCAAGCAGTGTTTATATGTGAAAGAGTTACAGAGGGAGAAATTGGGAAGGAAAGATACAGAAGAAGATACAGTCTGAGGAAAACTGAATTCTCAAAATAAAGTAGCAAAAAATAATACAAAGTAAAATAAAACCAGCAGCCAAATGGGTTTCTGTAAATAAGACATATGTTATGGTCATTATCTCTCTTCTCTTTTCTCTTCATTTACCAGTGTGAAATTGGTTAAAACAGAGCTGCTTGCCAAAGTACAGCTGGAGAGAAAAAAAAAATCAATTTAGGGCAGGAATGGGGGAGGATGGTGGGAGGGAATCTCTTTAGCAGGATCAGAAACCTGGGTTAAAAAGTGAAAAGCATGTGAAAACTAAATTTAAAATTATATGAATGGTCTAATTGTGTCTTTCTAATGAAAATACTAATTTCCTCCCTGAATCAAGCTTTCTCGTTATTCCTGTACCACATGTCACAATCATCTTGTTTTTCCTCCTCAAAGAAATGCTCTTACACCATGTATCCAAATGGCTTGCATCCTTCACTCTTTGTGAGTCTTTATTCAAATGTTGCTTTCTCACAATAGCTTTTCCTGGCAAACCCATATAAAATAGCACCCATCCTAGGCCTTGCTGCCCACCACTTTCTATTTTCTCACTTGGTTTTATTTTTGAGAGTACTTATTGCCACCTGACAGATCGTTTTGTCTTCTCCAGTGAATAAGCTCGAAAGGGCAGGAACTTGGTTCACTCTTGTATCCGCAGCACCTACAACAGTGCCTGGCGTAGTAGGTGTTCAGTTAGTATTTGTTATGAATTTTAGGCACTTGCACTTTTTTTCCAGGTGAATGTGTTCCTGTTTTTTTCTCAGAAATTTGTTTTTCACATAGATCACACTTTGGGATTGCCTTATAGAAGAGATCCCAAAAGCTCTTTCTTTGAGTAGGTTATCTTTCCCGTCAGAGTGACCAAAATTGACCTTTTTGAAAAGACTTTAATAGCATATATATTAATAGATTCTATTTAATGCATACAAGGTGATGATTCTACAAAGAATGAAATTTTTTTCATACTTACCGGCATACATATCTTTATCTCTGTCCAGTGTGGTGAATTGTTTACCATTATGCCACATCATAGAATCCCCCGCATTTCCCTGGTAAGTTCCCAGGCGCAATCTATAGAATTCATTTTCAGGTTCCAGACGAAAGCTGCTGTATTCTGCGTAGACTTTTTTATCACTCCAGTCTTGTAGTTCAATCAATAACTTGTAATTATCTTGATTGCTAAGCATATAGATATTTTCCAGTCCAAGCCAATATTCTCCATCAATGTTGCCAAACCCTTTCTATTAATAAATAAAGAAACATGAGTGCATAAGTAAGTATAGAGATAGTAAACTTTTTTTTTTCTTTTTTTTGAGACCGAGTCTTGCTGTGTCACCAAGGCTGGAGTGCAGTGGTGCGATCTCAGCTCATTGCAATCTCCACCTCCCGCGTTCAAGTGATACTCCTGCCTCAGCCTCCGGAGTAGCTGGGGCTACAGGCTCATGCCACACACCTGGCTACCTTTTTTTTCTCTTTTTGGTAAAGATAGAGTTTCACCATGTTGGTCAGGCTGGTCTTGAACTCCTGACCTCATGATCTGCCTGCCTTGGCCTCCCAAAGTGTTGGGATTACAGGTGTGAGGCACCATGCCCAGCCTAGAGATAGTAAACATTTTTATAGGTAAGTGTTAAACATTCGACTGTGTAAAGATATTGGCCATTTATGTGGCAAGGTAAGCTTCCATTTTAGTTCATCACTTGAGTTTTATAAGCCACACATTGTCATTCTGTTTTTTGGTTTTTTGTTTGTTTTGCTTTCTTCTAATATGTCAGTATACATTTGCATAGCTAGCTTCAAATCCTACAAATAAGATAAAGACAAATGAGAATGAAATGTATCCGTAGCCACTAAAAATATTAGTATACTACTCAGATTCTTAAAAAGCGTTTCTGGTATTCATCTAAAGAGCCCAACATTTTTTTCCTAATAGTAATCTTTGTAAAGTAGTAAGATAAGTCATCCAGACTGAAAGGGATCATTTTAAAGTATATCTTCTGTTTTCTTTTAACATTTTAATTTTGACTTTAAAACCAGAGATGAGAATCATTTTTTCCCACAGATATAATGAAAAAACATATGGATAGTTATTTTTAACTCTGTATCTTATTTATTGCATAGAATCTTTCTTACTGCATTATTGCAAGAGTGGGTTTATTTCACCTCCCTTAGGTTTGCATCACTGATTTACCTTATAATTTTCCCAATTTCTAAAGAAGTTGACAGAGCCATCTATTCTTTTCTGAATCACAGTCCAGCCTCCAGGATCCAAACTGTTTTCACACCATAACTGCATTGGTCCATTGCTGTTTTCAGGTTTAATCATATAAATCCCACTGACCGAATGCCCAGCTTCTTTTGCTTGCTGACAGTCTTTGAATGGTCCTGTAATTTAAGTATCATTATTATCAGCAAACTTACTATGAGAAGAGACATATTAAAAGTTTTTAATCAAGTTATTTACAGATACTACTTTCTATCATATACGTAATATTATATAAACTAAATAAAAGGGTGACTCCAGTCCTGTTACTGGAACATTAGTTTCATTTTCAACTGTTCTTTTCTTTGTCCATGTATGTATATTTTTATGTTGTTATATAATCCTAATACATGTAGAAAATTGGATTCTGTCTTAACATTTTCATGCATGTATAATCTCCATTCTAGCACTTACTGTAGCTGCGTAATAGTCCTTGACATTGATATATGTTTATTCCTCCATCATTGGATGTTGAGTTTTTATGATTTCTGCTATTATAAAAACACTGCACAAAGTGTGTTCGTTCTTACTGGATTCATTTTTTTAATATTATAAGAGTGCCAAGGGATCTATCTATTGGATCAGGGGGTATCAACTCTTTTATAGCTCGACATAGTACCCAATTTACAGTTTTGGAAATTTGATTTCAGTGGAACATACTAGTACCTTGAATATTTGTACTCATTGCAAATGGGGTACCAGTCAAATAAGTTTTAGAAATGCAAAATACTATGTTTCCCATTTGGAAATTCACAATATACATTCACATATTAAAGACTGAGAAGCCCTGAAATAAACCAGAGATACCCAAACTCATAAAATCTTAAATTTCCCCCAATAACACTTATTAACAGCCCGTCAGAATACATTTCAGGAATGTTAGCATAAATGCCTATCTAAAGAGTTGTATCAAGCTATATACCTAACGATAATTTTCTCATTTAATCTACAGTTACCTGGTGATGGTTTATAGGTGTTCTAGAGATAGGACAATTAACTAAGGTCATGTATCTTAGAAGATGGTAAATTCTAGACATAAATCCCTGTCTAATCCCAGAGTCCCTGCTCTGAACTGTTGTGTTGCAGGCATTTGCCCTCATTTTCATAATTTTAGGTATTCTCTATTTTTAATGCAGTAATAAGTTCTTCAAATTTTACAAATGACAACACATTCTGTGAAATTACTTTTAGGATGTCTGACTCTTGAACTCGCGATTTCCTTGTTTTTGGATCTAGTTAATATTCTTCAGTTTCATCCTCCTCTAGTCTTTCAAGCCTTTTTTTTTTTTTTTTTTTTTTTCTTCTTTTTTTTTTAACGAGACGGAGTTTCACTCTTGTTACCCAGACTGGAGTGCAATGGCGCGCTCTCGGCTCACCACAACCTTGGCCTCCTGGGTTCAGGCAATTCTCCTGCCTCAGCTTCCTGAGTAGCTGGGATTACAGGCACGCGCTACCGTGCCCAGCTAATTTTTTGCATTTTTAGTAGAGACGGGGTTTCACCATGTTGACCAGGATGGTCTCAATCTCTTGATTTCCTGATCCATCCACCTCGGCCTCCCAAACTGCTGGGATTACAGGTTTCAAGCTTTTTTAATAAACATGCAAAATATATTAAGGGATTTAGAAAAAAGAGTTACCCTAAAGATCTCTTAGAACAAAAAATGTATAAAAATTCTGATTGTCAAATTTTATATTTTACTAGAAATTTTAAAATTCTGACTTGCATAATTTTTAAAAATTATGTGAGAGTTAAAGTTCTTACAAGAATTTCTGTACTATAAGGATAATAGGATTGTTGAAATTTTGAGAAATGTGTTATCTATACTTTGCCAGATATGTACAGTATTCCTTTTCGGCCTTATTGGGATAGAATTAATCTCATTAGATAATTATGCAACTATATAACAATAGAAGAGGTTCTTAGAGACTATGAGCTCTTCCTTGTAGATTATTCCTCTAGAATAGACCTTTTTTTTTTTTTTTTGGCTTCATGTCATCAATGTTTAAACCCTTAGGAGACTGTCCATAATTTTTTGTTAGTTAAATGTCTCATTTTAAATACAAGGAAATTGAAAACTAAACACAAAAATCAGGAGAACATCAGTTTCTGTAGTCCAGATGTTTATTACGTTGCATTGATATTTTTTTCTCTCAAATTTTTAAAAATTATAATGCAATGTTTATAAATAGTACAAACTACTAGTAAAATTTTGAGAAACTGTAAAGACTTGTGGTGTCTTTCTTGGATTATACTTATTTTAGGTATTGTACTTTTTAGTTATAGAGTTTCAATTTGATTCTTTTCTGTAGTTTTTATTTCTCTTTTGAGATGCCCTATCTTTATATTCATTATAAATGTATTTTCCTTTAAGATACTGAAAATAGCTATAACCACTACTTTAAAATTTTTGTCCTTTCAGTTCCAAGTTGCTGAGAGTTTTTATCATGAATGGACTTTGGAATTTTTGAAAGGCTTTTAAAATTATTTTTCTTTTTAAATTTTTTTCTAACTAGCCACATCACAGGAATCAAACGATTTCTATCTGCCTACTGAGATGATGATAGGGTTTTTCATTTTGTTGTTGTTTGTTAACACATAAATTACATTGAAATATATATATATGGCTTTGGGTTTTGAGCCTGTCGCCCAGGCTAGAGTGCAGTGGTGTAATTGTCATAGCTCACCACAGCCTCAAAATCCTGCACTCAAGTGATCCTCCCACTTCAGCCTCCCAAGTAGCTGGGACTATAGGCAAATGCCTGACTTAGTTTTTGTTTGTTTGTTTTTGGGAGGGAGAGATGGGGTCTTGGTATGTTGCCCAGGCTGGTCTTGAACTCCTGGTCTCAGTGATCCTCTGACCTTAGCCTCCCAAAGTGTTGGTATTTACAGGTATGAGCCACTCCACCAGCCTTTACACTGATTATATTTTGAATGTTCATCTAACCTTGTGTTCCTGGGATAGACTTGACTTGGTGAAAGTATTCACAGGCCTTAAAACAATACCTAACAAAGTAGTCATCATCGGTAACTGTTAGTTCCCTCATTTCTGCTTTATTCCTCATCTTAACATATAATGGTAGCATATTTCATAATTTAATAGCATAATTAATATCTGCTTATTTAACAAATTTAATATAGCTCATCAAAGATGAATGTATAGTCATTTCTACTGCAGAGAAATATTACTGAAAAATCTCATGCTCTGCAAATTCATGCATTAAAAATTATAGCTAATTTTAGCTGTTAACATAATTTGTAATTTACTGCAGTTACCTGTGGCATAAAACGTTAATATGCTTGGAAAACATCTCATGTAAACCAGTATAACCTCTTTGTTTTGCTAACACTGTTTTCCTTTTTCACCAGTCACATATGGGCTACTTCACATTACAGAAACATGCATTGTAGTCGAGTTGGAAGATGGATAAAGAACCTATATTTCAGAAAAGATGAAATTTACAGAATTTTTATTTCCTATGTGGGAGTGAGATGGAAGGAAAAGTGAATTATGACTGCAGGCTCATACTTAGATTATTTTGTGTAATTCAGGTAGTATATTTGTTTACTTACAGTATTTATAGGCAAGGACTTTATCTTTCGGTGTGTATCCACAGTTTAGCACACTTAGGAATTCAGATACGTAGATATAAAACTACATGATTACTAGTAGTAATCGTTCCCAGAATTCCCTTATTCTTGCATTATTCTTTCAAGATATGTCTTTTCTGCATCTACTATAGGCTAAAAAGACTGTTTTAAGCTCATGTTAAAACATGGGGGTGGGAGAAGTGGCAAGAAAGAGAGAATTCCACTATAATATGACAAGTACTTTGATGGAGTTATATAGGGCACATGGTAGCAAAGTCTAAGAACTAGCTAACCGAGATATCTGAGGAGCATTGCTCTTATTTTAAAACCTGTTAGTATTATAGTTCATGCACACATGAAAGTTGTTTTGTTATAATATATAATACCTCATTTTGTAAATTTGCGTAGTCTGTTATCTATGTATTGGTTATTCTATGAATATCATTTTTGTAAATGTTTACATTCATTTGAGTATAGTTTTGACAGTTTACATTTAAGTATATAGTCAAAGGATGAACTTTTATTAGGTTATTTGCTTTGCTGCAGAATATTTAGAAACAGTGTTTTGAATGTTGACAGATTATTTGTCAAGTATCATTCATTGCATAGAGTTATAGTCATTTTCTGCTATTTAATAGACACTCAGATGATTAAAGCAAAATGGAGAGTTCTGGGTTTTCTGAATCCAGCTTTGATTTGGTAAGACTCCAATTATGCAAATTTAAGATTATCTTCAGCTTTAATTTTCAACCCATTTTTTGCATTGGGTTTTGTGTTTATTGTTGGATGTCTGTTAGACTTAGGAAAATGTAGTTGAAGTTCTTTTTCAGAACATATGGATAAAATTTAGCAGTGTTTATAGCTACTTTTTCCTCCTCAGTAAAGATATTAAATATCATAATTCAATATTTGTTTGTATTTATTTTTATAAACATACCATTAACCTGTCCTAGTCCACTGTATATTGCTGATCCTGGCAGAAATATTTTCTCATTATCAGTTGCAAACCTTATTTACTTTCTGCCCTAAAATTAGATAATCTCTTGTCCGTATCTTAAATGTTTGCACTGCTTTTTCTATAATGTAAACAACGTTGCTTGATGGAAATTGTTAAATGACAAATAGAAAAATTTTAAGCTTTGTTCTTGAAAAGTCAAATTTAATTTACAGGTTTGGATAATTTCAAAAATAAATCGATTGACATGTAAATCAGGAATTTATTCATGATGATTCAAGTAGTATAGACTGGAATTACCTTTCTTTTAAAATAGGCATAGTATCAACTTTTTTTTGCAAGAGTCTTCTCAAAGCAGGAAACTGGAATTCTATTCTTTGAATTTGAAGAACCAGTCTCTCTGTTCCTCAGTTTATGTGAGGATTAAAGTTTATATAGGGCTAGTGAAATCATATCAATACCTCTGATTCATAGAAAGAAAAATGTTGACAAGTCATGTCAGATTATCTCCCAAGATGTATTTTTTATTAAGAACCCATATTTTGAATAGAACAGTGAGTTTAAAAAGAAAAAAGGATTTCATACTTTGAATAGCAGCTTTACTGTGAGCCATCTATAACATATGTGTTCTTTTTCTATAAAAAGAACTTTTTAATTATAAAATTACAAAGAAAATCCTTTTTGTGATATGAAACAGTCAGCCAATTCAGAGTTTTCAAATAATTGATTAGCAAGTAGAATCTTTTGAGAGGTAAACTTTTCTGTTAGGTTGTGCATTAACTTCCAGATTCAGCATTTCTGGAGTGGGAAGTTAGAGACAAATACTTTCTAAAGTGACAGTAGAGTCTGTCTTGTAATAATATGATTGCTTAATATCCGTATGTTTAAACTGCATTTAGCAACCCAAACTCTTATTTGTTTAATTATTAAAGAATATATTACTTTGTCATAACTGGCTAATACGGTCATTTTCCAACAGCCCCTTGGCTTAACTAGTTTTTTTGTTTGTTTGTTTTGTATTAAATGTTAGTATAAGTATTCCACTGAAACCAATTATACCTTAAAAGTGTATTAAGAAACATTATAAATATAAAAATGTAAATATTTGGTGATTTAAAATAAGCCTGCTACTAAAAAGCATATTTTTAATTTCTAATGACTACTTTCCAAGTAGTAATTACCTAATACCTAATATGACAAGGAAAGACACATAAAGGGAAGTGTACAAAATATGTAGTAATTAATGGTGGTCAAACCATGTCATATCATACACAGAGCCCTTTTTACCTGTATCCCCTCATCTAATTATCACAGTTTATTTTACAAAAGAGGCTCTGGGCCCCAGAAAGCTTTGCCAGAATTCAAGTTTACTGATATTCAGATCTATGCTTTTACGCATGGTGAAAGAGCTTTCTCCACTCAGCTCTCCTATGAGGAATAAACTTATTTTTATAAATATGCTATTTTTGAGTAATTTTTTAAATAAAAGACTAACCCAAAATGCAGGCTCCAAATAACATTAACAGTTAAGAATTTCATTGATTACAATTTGTCAGGTGTATAATTACATTCTCAAACATTTTGTTTTTAAGATAGGGAAGAAGGTAATGGTTTTGAAAATGTTTGTTATCTAAATGCTATTTTTTATAACTTCATGGGTTTTGAGGTAGCTTTTTCTTGTCATTGTTTTTAAAGAAAATAAAAAATTGCCTGTCGTAACACCTTTTATAAAATGTGATGTAAACATACAGTTCGTTGGCATTAAGAACATTTATATTGTACAGCCATCACCACCATCCATCTCCAGAACTCTTCATCTTACAAAACTGAAACTATTAACTCCCCATTCACCCTCCCACAACCTCTGGCAACCACAATTCTACTTTGTATCTATGAATTTGACCACTCTAAATACTTTATGTAAGCAAAATCATACAGTGTTTGTCTTTCCTAACTGGCTGCACACCTCTTAAAATATACATTGTATATTTTCACCTTAGGCATGTAGAGACTTTAGAATGACCGTGTACCTCTATGTAAAGTATACTAATCAAAATTTCTTGGTGCCAGGGCATACATAAGTACACCAGTAGCTGTCCATCGTTACCCTTTTTGTGCAAGCACCTAAACAGCCTGAGAGATTTTTTCAGGGAGATGTAAAAATAATACAAGTGAATAATTGAGCACATTATGTAAAGAAAATAGCCAACCTGTTGTTGTTGCTTGTAGTAATTTCATTTAGTAAGCATCACAGAATATTAGAATTTGAAGAGGATATTAGAATGGTCCAGTCCAACATTCTCATTGGACAAATGAGAAAACACAAATAGAGTGACTTACCCAAAGTCACATAACAAAGGTAATGGTGGAACCAGGTGTTCTTCCTTCCATGCTCTTTCCCTTATATGTTCATTAATGTACTAATTCGTGTAGTAATTCTTTTTTTTTTTTTTTTTGAGACGGAGTTTCACTCTTGTTACCCAGGCTGGAGTGCAATGGCGTGATCTCGGCTCACCGCAACCTCCGCCTCCTGGGTTCAGGCAATTCTCCTGCCTCAGCCTCCTGAGTAGCTGGGATTACAGGCACACGCCACCATGCCCAGCTAATTTTTTGTATCTTTAGTAGAGACAGGGTTTCACCATGTTGACCAGGATGGTCTTGATCTCTTGACCTCGTGATCCACCCGCCTCAGCCTCCCAATAATGTAGTAATTCTTACGGTGTAGCAAATTATGCCCTTGAATTTAAGAGACCAACGTTTATAGAATAACATAAGTAAAAAGTTAATGTTTACGTAAAACAACAAATAATGAATATTCAACAGAAAAAGTTATCTGTCCTTAATTTTTACGTTAAAGAATCATTTATTGAAGATAGGTACACCATTTTTTCATTAAAACAAAATGTGTTTAACAGGACTTTTGACATTCTAAATCCCTAACATGAGGTTTAATTCTGTACCATTAGTGGATTTTTTTTTGTGCCAACTCTCAGTGTATAATAAAACATAGTATGTTTCATTTTATATAAGCATTTTTTTAAGAAAAGTTTGTATACCCAGTGGATTACTTTATACACCACATTTTCTCTTTGGAAATCAAAGGGGATGAGTTTTTGTTTGTTTGTTTTTTGAGACAGAGTCTCACTCTGTCACCCAGGCTGGAGTATAGTGACATGATCGGCTCACTGCAACCTCTGTCTCCCAGGTTCAAGTGATTCTCCTGCCTCAGCCTCCTAAATAGCTGGGATTACAGCATATAAAAATGTGAATAATTTTTTCTGCTAGAATTGGTTATACCATGTACTGAAGCTTTGGGATCACATAGAATACTCCATGGCAATTGTTTTCTTACTTACATAATTATGTATATCATCAGGTAAAAAAATTTACACACCTCAATGCTGTTTATTTATAACTCACATGTACAAACTACTGATAAATTATATAAACACTTTCATAAAACAATTTTAAAGGATTTCAAAAACAAATTTTCTCTTTTTCTGTTTTTTCTTTCTATACTCAGTGGATCACTTTATACACCACATTTTCCCTTTGGAAATCAAAGTAGTTGGGGGTTTTTTGTTTGTTTTTTGAGACAGAGTCTCACTTTGTCACCCAGGCTGGAGTGTAGTGGCACGATCAGTTCACTGTAACCTCTGCCTCCCAGGTTCAAGTGATTCTCCTGCCTCAGCCTCCTGAATAGCTGAGACTACCATGACACCCAGCTAATGTTTTGTATTTTGGGTAGAGACAGGTTTCACTATGTTGGCCAGGCTGGTCTCAAACTCCTGACCTGAACTGATCTCTCTGCCTTGGCCTTCCAGAATGCTGACAGGCATGAGCCATCATGCCCGGTGAGGATATTAATAATGATCATCATTTACCCAATTTAATGATACTCCAGCCTATTGCTCCTGTAACTTAGAACATTATAAAATGAACAAAGCCAATATGATATACTAAAGTACCTTCATGAGGGTCTTTAGAATGACAACTTTAAGAAGCTCTATGAAAATGTTACAAATCAGCTAACACTTATTTAGCAGCTGCAGATAAGACACAGTAACCGTCTACCAGGAAAGAGCTTATAATATAGTTGGAAGCCATCTTAGTTAGATGTTTTATGAGTATAGGTAAAGATAACTGATAATTCAAGAGGGGGTTATACAGAATGTCTTAATGTATGTTACAGAGAGTAGAGATATTCATGGAGAGGAACAATCATTTCAAACCTGTGGGAGTCAACAGGGGCCTCAGGGAGGAGTTGCAATTTGGTTTGGTTTGAGCCTTACACTTTGAATAGGCAGAAAGCATGGAAAATACTTAGGGGAAAATGAATGGATTTATTTTATTGAAACAGATGGTTTTTATGTAGGAAACTAATGGAAGGTCCACTAGCAAAATAGGCTTGATTCTTTAGGAGAAAGGACATTATTCTTAGCCAGACTAAGCAAATTGAACTTTTTCTGTTTGCAGTGGGAAACTGCTGAGCAGAAGTGTGATATGTGAATAGTTTAAGAAGGTGAGTCTGCTTGCAATGTAAATATATTTTGATGGAGAGAGAAAATAGAGTTACAGCAGTTGGCAGGCTATTTGTACACTTGTGAATAAAAACTAACATTTGAGTGTCAGGCACTGTTCTAAGCACTCTTCAGTTGTTAAATCTTACAAGGTAAATACTGTTATCATTCCCATTTCACAGGTAAGGAAACTGAGGCACAGATAATTTTTTTCCCCTAAGATCACATGGCTGGAAGCCTACGGAGTCTCTGTCTTTTAGCTGCTGCTGTGGATCATTTGAATCTAAACTAGAGTTCTGGCTCTGAATAGAAATGAGGGGCATGCATGCAAGAGCCCAGAAAAGGGACATGGTAGAATTCAGTGGACTGTGTATGGGGCAGGTGGGGAAGTGTCAAAGATGAGCCAAGCTCATTTGGAAATGGGTGACAACATTAATCAAAACAAAGATGTTGAGATCAAATGGTAAAAAGACAGTTCACTATCTTCCAGAAGCATTCAGATCAGCAAGGAGACAGATGTATAAGTAAATAACTTCAGTGTAATATCATATAGAAAACATGTTTGAGAAACAGTCAGTGATTTGGGGAAAGAGCCACCTAGGTATGTTTGTTTGAATCTGAGAATTCTTAACATTAAATACATTATTTGAGTTAAGCCTTGAGATCTGCTAAATTGACAGATAAGCTAAATGAAGGTGTTTCAGTAAAGGAAGATGTGTGAGGTAATGATGAAATATCCACATGCAAACATCCAGCTTTGGTTAAATCAGGAAGGAGAGCTCCATTCTGGAATCATCTGAGCAGTGGTGATACTTGAGGCCAAGATATTCTAAAGTAGAGGATCTTGAAGAAAGACTTTTAAGGCATAGAAGGAAGAAGATGCCAGTGAAGTACCTAAAGAAATAGGAAGAATATTAAAATGTAGAAGGCCAGGAAAACAGGGCTCTGAATAGCCAAGTGGTATTCACTGCTGCAAACAGACGAAACCACTTCGTGATATATTTCTTTCCAGTCTTTATTCTGTGTTTTTATTGTTGTTGTTTAAAATTATTTCATAGTATATGTTTTATGTCCTGTCTTGTCTTTTTTTTTGAGACGGAGTTTCTCTGTTGTTACCCAGACTGGAGTGCAATGGCACGATCTCGGCTCACCACAACCTCCGCCTTCTGGGTTCAAGCAATTCTCCTGCCTCAGCCTCCCGAATAGCTGGGACCTATAGGCGCACACCACCATGCCCAGCTAATTTTTGTATTTTTAGTAGAGACGGGGTTTCACCTTGTTGACCAGGATGGTCTCAATCTCTTGACCTCGTGAACCACCCGCCTTGGCCTCCCAAAGTGCTGGGATTACAGGCGTGAGCCACCGCGCCCGGCCAGCGTGGAGAAACACAGAGGCACCACTCTATCTTTCAATAAGTGAATGAACTGTACTTTCTTTACTCATTTTTGCTTTGTGGCATTTGGGTTTTCTCTTCCACTCTAAGGAAGCAAATCAACCTGTAAAGGATTCTGGGAATGGCTTATGAGAAAATAGTTGCAGGTGTAAAATAAACATAAAATACTTAATTCAGAAAGTTAGCGGTGGATTTAGTAAACTGAAATAAAGATTAGTTATTCATCTTTGTTTTCTGGACACCTACATCAGTGACTGATACTGAATGCATGAAGAAAGGAAGAAATGAAATTTAAAAGTAGAGTTCGGAATCACGCATGATCAATGCAAGAGTGTTTTTTTATGGTAATGAAAATTTATGTTTCTTAGGATACACAGCACTAATTCTTGTTTGTTTAGCCTTGGAAAATAGAAAGGATACCTTTTCTTCTGAGGCTGAGGGCAAGAAGGCATGGGTTTTATTAAAGATGCTTTCAAGATAAGAAAGAACAAAACCAGGACCTGATTAGACTTACTCAGTATAGTAAAGTAGATGTATCATCTACTGAGAGTGGAGATAATGAGGTATAATTACAGCCTGAAGAGGGTGAAAGGAATATTTTACACGTTTCTTTTGAAGAAGATGGTGGTACAGGCAGCAGCAGTGACCTGGCTGGGAGCTGATAGGATGGTTATGGCATGCAGGAGTGGTTTGGAGTAGAGTATGGAGTTATTCCTGTCTCAAGAATAGTAGCTCATCAATCATGAGAATTTGGCTGGAAGACTGCTTTTTTCACAGTATCCACTAAGCTTTTATAAACTCCTAGAACTTTAGAGCCGGAAGAGGAGATGTATTTAAGTTCAATTCTTGATATTAATAAAAAACAAAAATAGAAATTTTAATGTGTATGTATAATAACATCACAAAATGAAGAATAAGCATTTATTATGAGCATTGTTTCATAAAGCATAAAAATACTAACCTCATACTCCCACTTCTAACAGTGAGAGGTAACTCACCTTCATTGATGAAAGTTACTGGTGGTATCTTGAAAGGGCTTTTGGTGGGAGAAGTTGCCAGATCAGGTAGTGGCATTAAATCTCTGGGATAACCTGGATCCCTCTGAATCTCGTTACCTCCTAGCAGACCAGGAGTATACTGATGGCTGTTAGGAATATGTTGTGGCACCACCTGGACAAGAGGGGGAGACACATGGGTGTCTTGTCGGGAAAATATCTTCAAGCACTGTTCTTCCAACAAAGTGATCATCATTGATTGGTTATTGACAAGATCAGTCAAGGAAGCATATTTCACCTCTAGTTCCCTGTATCTTGTTGCCATCTTCAACATTTCTGTGGTGACATTGAGGATTTTGTTTTCCAGTTGGGAAAGTTCAAGTGAATTATCCCTTTTACGGATAATCTCATGTAATAGTTGCATGTAGAGTTGAGTAACACGAGAGTTCATGTTACGGCTTTCCTTTCTCAGCAGCTTTACCTCATTCACAATGTTTCCATCTACATCCACCACCAATTGCAGAACATCTATCTCCCGCTTCTGCCTGGAGAGCACATCCTTAAGGTTTTCAAGGTCCATCCTGGTGATCATGTCTTTAATGGTACTTGCATCTTGCCCTTTGGTGTTAACACAAATTGGCCCTGTTATTCTTTGTTCAGGTACCAGGAATGTGTATGCACATTTCTTTACTTCCTCTTTACCGTCTGTGGCACGAGGGTATCTTCTCTGGGTTATTTTTTTAATTTTGAATTGTCCTCCTCTGCAGTGTCCAGCGTCCACTAGCAGGAAGAATAGCACACCTAGGGTCCAGGTAAAAGCCTTCATTTTGAATGAGGTTGTAAATGATGTCTTTTGAAAAACAAATAAATGAAGGGAAAAAGCAGAAAGAGTTCATATTAACATATATTAAAAGTTAGTAATATTAAAAACTATCAGAGGGAGAAAAACTACTTATTGGTGTTGATAAATTAGGCTAGAATGAACTTTATTAATTTCTTAAATTTAATGTTACGTTGTAGGACTTTGGCATTTGTTTAAAGATAAGGTTTCAGAGAATAGTTCTTCCAGCTGCCACCTTATTGTCATGCTTTTTGTTCCCGTTTATTGAGCAGATTTTGGTTAGTGTTACTCTGTGCAAAGGTACACTGCTAGTGCTGTTGAGGCTTTTGAGACCCTGATAAGATCGCTTTCTTACCTTTAAAAAGCTCCCTACCTTAAGACTATGAAAATAGTACATAGTGTTTGTAAGGCACTAATTAAAACATTCTTACCTAACTAGTATTAAAATTACCAGGTGACCTTACTAGCCAAAGTTTTAGATTCATACTATGCAATTCCAATTAAATTGGTCCTCTGTAATAAATTATGTCTTCTTCATTAAAATGTTCAATAAAGTTAAACATTTCAGACAAATCTAAACCCAGATAGTTTTAGCATTGTGTTCTTTAATTTTTATAGCATCTCCTTTCGGGATTGGTGACAGGTTTTAGAACGATAGAATGCTCACAGTCATTGTGAGTAATTATGTTTCCTGAACCATAATTATATGTACTATAGCTTATAGATGATTCAGCAGGTTCGTTCTTCTAACGGAAGTCCTACCAAACTGTATTTTAGTAAAATGTTAGTAATTTTCTACAACCATTAGCAAGGAAAGAAACATATCTGTAATTAAATATGAATGTCAAAGTTGGAAAATGCCTTAGAGACCCTCTCATTCAAGAACCTCTCTGTACTCTATGCATGTTGAAGGCTAGACCACACAGGATTAGAACCAGGTCTAGATCAGATTCTCAGACCCATAGTCAGTATTTATAGCAGCAGCACGTATACTAAAATATGTGCTTGGAGTGTTTAGTTTTTGCTGTAGCAGATGAGAAATACTTGTTCTTTATAGTACGAATTCTTCTGAGGAAACAGCTTCAAGAGCCAAGACTTTTTCTTTTCTCTTTCCTCCCACAAGAGTAGTGGTAGTAGAATGGGGCAAGGTCACTGCATTGGATCTACTAACGAGCTGGTCTATCACAGGCTACCTTTTCACTCTTGAGAACTTGATACCTGTCTGCCATTTTTGAAAGATGGCAGTGGATACCCTAAGACAGAGCTTTTCTGCCCAGATTTCCACATAAGTAAGTGTTTCTTGATTTAAGAAACCAGCTTCTAGATGGTTTATGCCTGTTACTAATAATAACAATACAACAGTAACAGCAATTAATATTTATTGAGTGCTTGTTCAATGTTAGGCATATTTTAAGCCATTTTCACGTTTTACTTTTCATCACAACCCTCTGAAGTAGATTATTATGATCCCCACTTTCAGATGAAAAACTTGACATCCAGAAGTTAAGTACCTTATTTTCAGGAGTCGTACAGCTTCATAGTGATGGAGCCAGAATTTGAATCCAGTCTGAAGACTTCAGAGTTCATGTTTTCAATTAACCAAGACATTATATGACAAGGTATTCTAAAGAAATTCCTAACAGCAACACTATTGACAATCCCTTATATTTATGTAGCTAAACACGTGTTAACGATTTGCATTTACACACTGAAGTAAATGCTCTATCATTATATAAAGGAATAAAATCCTTGAGAAGCTAAATCACTATTAAATGGCATTCACACCTTCTAGTCCTCTAACTTTTCTAGACCTGTGATTTTTATCCTAGTCATGTCATAACCACAGAGGAGTCTTAAGTTTATGTTTCTTGCTTTTCACAGCCTTTTCCTGGTTTATATCCCCTTTCATTGATTGGTTACTTAATTATGCAAAAGTATTTGTGGATAATTTCTGATAGAATTTGTGTCCAAATTCTGCCAAATCATTTTTTACATCTCAGACTTTTCTGCAGTTATTTCTTTTCCTCCACGTGTATTCTGTCAGTTGGTAGTTATGTATCTACCTATGATTATGGACCCTTCCCCAGAACAAGGCTCATGTCCATGAAATATAGACTCTTCTGCTGTGTCATGAAGACTGCTGCTACTTTCACTTTCTAAAACCATATTCTTTTGTTTTTGGCATTTTTCAATTCAATAGTGTCTTCAAAATGGGCAGATAATGAAAATAAGGCAAATATGAAGTACAGAGAATTCTTTTACTAACGAGAGGGAATGAAAACAAAACATAGGGAGGACATAATAATCTGTATTTCTATCAAGGCCTTCTTTTGCTGTCTGATAGCCAAAGCACACATGGGTGAATTTTTTTTTTGCCTTTTGTGTTTTCATACCTTGCTTTCTGACATCTATAGAAAATTTAGACAGACTATTTTATTTTTAAAAATAGACTTTTACTATACAGGAGTTACCTATACAAAAAACAGATAAAACATTTATTATATGTCCAGGTTGATGGAATTTAGACATGGAATTTAGCCTGGGCTTTTATTTTCTTGTCCCTAGTAAATAAAAATCATTCTCCTGGGCACATGTATATCATTTTTCCGATATATTTAACTTACCCACTGCTAAAGTTTGTTCATTTTAGTACTAGAATGGAAACTCATAGATCATAAAATTATTTTACTTAAATAATATTTACTATGAAATAAACTACCAAAACAAGGAAAATGCAGGAAGTAATATAAAACTCCAAAACAAATACAATTTTATGAGCAGTATTCTGATTGAACAGCTTGTATTAATACCGACACAGATTTTTATAGAACAGCTAAAAGCTCATCATCCAAGACTGCTGTTAGGACTTTGTATCAGTGTTGTCATTGAAGAACAAAACCCCAAAATGCTAAAATTTAGATAAATTAAAAACAACTTCCTTGTGTGTATTCTGCCTTGGCTCATTGTGGTTCCTGTAAGAGTAAGGCATAAGCGATATCACTGCCTACCATAAGAGAAAGTAACCTAAATTAGCATTTAAAGAAGGCAACTAAAAGTTTATTTTTTTAATAAATACAATATGTACCATGTGGGCTGAACTTGAGTCTACTGAGAAAGAGGGAATCACTATTCAGGGGTACTGTATATACAATCTAGGTCAGCTGCAGCTGGCTACTGCATTTTTAATAAATGCAAAAGTATTGGCTTCATTGTCACTTAAAGCAGGGTAAGGACCCATATTTCTTAAAGTAATAGACTAGCTACGTCAGGAGTAAAGAACTCGTTTTAAAAATACATTTACTGTTATGTTTTCTATAAACATTCTCTTATTTAATATTTTCTCACATATGTTCAGTTTTGAAGTGAAAGATCCATAAATCTATGTTACCTCATAAAACCTTACTGTATATGTTAAAATTTTCCTAGGCCTCAAGAGAATGTTATAAATTAGTGATAGAATACTTAAGTTTAAATCTAGTCTTGGTGTTTTTAGTAAAGAAAAAAAATGCATTGGCTTAATTTTATTAATAGTATTTGTCTTCATAGTTGCTGCATTGCCAGCTACTAGAGAGAAGAAACGAAAGTCAGGATTTGCCTTCTTTCGGATGGTCAACTCATAGAGGCATTTGACTGGCTGTGTCATGCACTGAAAACAGTATGAGGCAATGAAGTTAAATTTATGAAGCATTCAGGATATGTTAGATAAAGAACTGCTAGATTGTGAAATATGTTCTGGGAAGAGACTTGGGAACAATCTAATCCCCTGGATATATTTAAGAAAAGGATAAATAGTTATCTGTGTGATTTGGGGTTCAGATTAAATGCTTGCCTTAAGACAGCATCAGTAAGAACTGAGGCTTAATGAAGTCTGCACTTTCCATAGCATGCAACAACAAAAAAGAGAGATGACAGTATTTCATATCCACTATTGCTTGGAAATTTTGTTAGAATTTCTTGTAAAATCTGTATTTAACAGAAATCCTACCAGTATTTACAGTTTTAAATCTTTAAGGAAAGGACATCAAAGCAAAGTTGGAAAAAATTTTAGCTTTACCATTATTTGCTTGTTCAGGATTCTTAACCATTAATATCTTTAATTTTTATAAGGCCAGAGGAGCCCCAAACCTAACAAACCAGTGTGTCTTTGGTAACGAGTAATTTTATCTTTGATTGTTTTTATAATGCAGGCAGACAAAGCTCCAGATAAAATATTTAAGGACACCTCTTATGTGTGCTTAACGAACTTATTTCTGTCCAAATATATTATATTTTTGGCCTTTTAGTCATGTGTTTAATTAATTATATCTTGTGAGTTCTTATTTCTATTGTTAATATTGACTACTTAACATAATGCTTTTGTGTGTATGTCAATAACTTGCTTTTCCAAGTAATTCCAGTTGTAGCGAGTTTAATTTCTGTCATACAAATTAAATTACTATTATATGTAAGACTGGAAAGATATTCAAAAATTTGAGTCGGAACAGGAAATGTTATAAATTAATCTTAAATCTGTACAAGAATTTCTGCTAAATATTTAGTTATACTGTAATTGAGATTTTGCTGCAAAGACTTTCAGCTATTTTTATACCTTAGCTTTGTTTTATGACTATGCGAAACCCAGCAGTTTATGTATATCTTCAGCACACACATTGTAGCTTCAGGAAGAGAAACTAATTGTGTTCACAACTATTTTCTTTAGTTTGTATTCATTATGCTTTAAACCTTATACATTTAATCTGTTACTTGTTAAAATTTCTACGGTCACTAAAGCACTTGTTTTCAGAAACCCAGCATGGCATGCATGTATCAGTCTGTAATCATATACACGAACTGTCATTAAGTGGAACCTCAAATAATGCATTAACGATCACACTGTACTTACTGTTTTTATATCAGGTTGCAGGATAAATCCTTTTTCAGATGAGGTAAACTGTAGCATATTCCAATGGTCTTTGTTTAGTAGAAGATTCTGAAATTTCTGCTACAAATATTAAATAGTTATACATTTGATATACATAATATTTTTAAATAAAAGAAATATTAAATACCTTTTTGTATCTGTTGATACAGTGAATCCAGAAACTTGCTGCCTTATTCTTGATTTTAAAAATCAGTGTAGAAGTTTGTTCATCTGTTACTTTAATGGAAGCTGCATTTTTGTTTTGGACTGTTGAATCCACGCTGTAAGAAGGAACTTCTTTTTCCTTTTACAATACTAATCAGTTGAATTTGACAAGCCGCCTATGTAATTTTAAGTAGTATAGGAGAAGATCTGGTCTGTGGGCCGTCTTTAATCCAGCAGAGAAAGCGTTGTAGCTTTGCTCTGTCTGCCACATGGAGAAATGCAGTAACCAGCTGCAGCTGACCTAGATTGTATATACAGTACCCCTGAATAGTGATTCCCTCTTTCTCAGTAGACTCAAGTTCAGCCCACATATTACATCACCAGAAATTGCTGGAGACTGGGGGCGGGAATCTCCTCCTTAGGATTTCCTCTCTGTAGCCTTAAATAGGGGGGTGGGATCAGCAGGAGGTTGAATAGTTTTGAACAAGGAGAGATTGTGTGCAGGTTGAATAAAGGGCACCATCTGGAAACAAACTATCATAGTTCAGCGGGCAATTATAAAACAAACATTTTAGTCTGCTGGCCAGAGATCTTTTAAGTTGAATACGGGAAAAAAAATAGTATTCAACTTCACTTAGAAGTAGTTGCAGGCTGATGAGTTTGGTTTTTGTTAACAAAGAACAAGAGCTAGACTTTGTCAGGAGGCAGCCACCTATAATGTAATATTCTGTATAGTCTAGAAGAATTTGTAAACATTTTACTTATTAAGTTGCTAATGAAAGTTTTAAACTTACAAGATACTTGATGTTGTTGTAATATGTTATGTCTTACCATGAAATGTGTCTTAAAAGAAAACTGCTTTTGTATGTAATTACCAAACCTAAGTCAAATTCTTTCAGATAGTTAATACTTTTAAATATTAAATTCTGGCATTACGTAATGTCACATCCTCCTATTCTACAAAATGACCCTCTTCTCTATATAAGGTCATTCTTACTAATTGATGTGGTGTGGTTTAAAAACAAACGTAACCCTGAAGTGAGTGAAAAAACAAGGAAGCTCTGACTCTCCACTAACTATGTGAACTTAGACAAATGACTTTACCTACCTCTGTCCAGGTTCTTCTGCTATGAAAATAAGGTGCTGGAAGATTAATAAGTGTTGAGTACAACTATACTGTGGTATTTCATTGATTGAAGAAATGTTAAATAACTCAGTAGCTGAAGAAACACAAATTTAGGCTTAAGTAACTTAGCTTAGTACTTAAGTACAAGTAGTGGAGCTGGAATTTGAATCTAATGCCAAAGCGTTATGCCATACTGTCTGTCGTTGATTACCTTTACCTAGTTGCTGTAAGCTGCTTCTAGGTAAAACTTTTGGGCTTTCTGCACATACCTATGCTTTCCCTTTCTTGTTGCTATGGCTCATGCTGTTTTTCTCTTTCTCTTAGGCCACACTGTTGATCCATATCCTTCATTTAAAGTCTGAGCTTATTTTCTACCTCTTTCACAGAATCGTTTCTTTGAATTCTTATGCCATGTATAGGTATACCAGAGGTTGCAAACACAAGGGCCTAGAAAAGCAAATGCTCACAAGAAGTATGGAGCAGATAATATAAATCAGTAGTAAGATAATGGAGAGAAATGAAGGTTATGACAAGTTGGCATCCTTATGGTTGATTTAAAGGGATATGCCTGCATCTTCTCAGCTGTACTTGTGGCCATGAAGAATTATGAGACAGTGTTGCCAGATCTGCCCATTTTTCAGGAAAAAAAAAAGAGCCATTTAGATTTTTCCTGTGATACTTCCTGAATTTAATAAACATTGGGACAAATGTGCTGCCAGCTTCTGGCCTCTGATTTATATTATGTATAATTTCTTGATTATTCAGTAATTATGTTGTAGTCACTAATGGTTTAAATCTGGGAAAAATAAGAGATAGTAAATTCTTCCTGAGCTTTTAAATTTGAGCAGTTTGGAGCTTTCTAACTTGAGCAATTAATAATATCACTAAGCAGTGTAAGAAATTGGAATGGCAGGTATTTAGGGACAAATTATGGTTAGATATGTTAAACTGAAAATGAAAGTCAGGAGCTCATTTACATAGAGAGATTTGAAAGTCATCAGCAGTTAGGTAGTAGGTAAAGCTATGGAACTAAGATACTGGAGAAAGGACACATAGAATGAAAAGAAAGACTAATGACAGACCATGATTCCAATTCCTAGGAAACCAGCTTCCAGGAAACATGAGGAAAAAGAAGAATGGTCGGGGTTTGAGGGAAGATAGGAAAGTTCAAGCTAGGAAAAACCTGGGAACTAGAAGAGAATGGTTACAATACAGCAGAGAGATTACATAGGAAGGGGAGACCAAGACTTAGAATGAAAAAGTTGTTAATGTCATTGCCAAAGTAAGTGATAGATACAGATTTCAAATTATTTAGTGTGTTGAAGAGTGACTAGATAAAATTTAACTGACAAATTAATGTGCACAATACATTAAGAAATTAGAAATCAATAAGAAAAAGACAACCCAAAAGAAAAAATGGACAGAAACATTTATTACGTAGAAATATAAATGTCTAACCTTATTACTAATCAAGGAAATAAAAATCAAGACACAAAGAGATACCATTTTATACTCAGAAGATTGGCAAAATTGAGATTGGATCTGATCCAAAATGTGGATCAGCAGAAGCTTGTATACGATTAGTGGGACTGCAAATTGATACAGCTTTGAAAAATAATGTGGCACCATAATTGTAAAGTTGAATATTAATATACTGTAGTACTTGGCAGTTTTGCTTCTAGGCATGTACATACATCCTGAAGAAATTCTGTACATGTGTACTGGGAGATGTGTATAAGAATGTCTATAGCAACATGGTTGAGGGTGGGATGGAAATAACTCAAAAGTCTGTCAAATGAGTTATTGTAAAATAGCCACACATTAGCTTGTTCTCATTCTCAGGAATTACAGCGGCATTCAACAGTGTGGATAAGTCTTAGAAACAAAATAGACAAAGCAACCACAGAAGACTGTATTTTTTAATTTTATTTAATAAATCTTTACAAGTGACTTAGTATATACTAGACACTTTTCTAACATTACAAATACTATTATTTAATCCTCAGATGCTTAAAATGTTATTTTTAAAGCTCAAAAATAGACAAAGATAGGAATACAGACAAGTGTCTGGGGGAAAAATAAGGGAATGGTCTTAAAGGTCAGGGTAGTGGTTATTTCTGGACAGGAAGCAAGGAGATGAAGTAGAAAAGGAACAAACCAATAAATGCAACAATATAGATGATGATGTAGTTCTCATTTAAAGTAGTATTTACCCCAACATATTAAAATATTAACATGTAACCAATAAAAAAGTTTATTAGATATTTTACATTAATTTTTCATAATAACCCTTCAAAATCTGTTGTCTGTTTTATAGTCAAATACATCTCAATTCAGAATAAACACATGAAACACTCAGTAGTCACATGTGGCAAGTGGCTGTCATATTGGGCAGCACAGTATAGAGAGTTTAGGTGAGTTGTCATCTGAGTTTAATGATGAGATGGAAGAATGGCAAGAACTGGCACATTAGTACCCAGCGCAAACCCCACTTCTTCCTTGAAGCCTTCTCTGATCACTTCAGCAGGGAATGACACTTTTTTGCACAGAATTTTTATGAAACTCCTCTTTAAGCTTGTCTGTGCTTCTTTTAGCCTATCTTTTATCGCTGTTATTGATATACATGTGCTAACATCCCTGTGCCATTTCCTTGAGGAATCTTGTAGCTCTCCTTAGGGAGGATGTAATAAGTTTTCTGGTCTTTCACAGATGTTTGTTATATTGTTTGACAACAACAGGTGTCACATGTGTTGATAATTTTTTTTTTTTTTTTTTTTTTTTTTTAAGCGGTGGGGTCTCTCTCACTGTGTTTCCCAGACTGGTCTCAAACTCCTGGGCTCAAGCAATCCACCTGCCTCAGCCTCCCAAAGTGCTGAGATTACAGGCGTGAGCCACTGTTCACGGCAATAATTTATTTTAAGTCAAATAGTGATTCTCACACAAATATTAAATGAATATGTGTCCAAATTTTCATTTAAATTATTAAATTTATAAGGGAATCAAAAATACATCAAGGAAGAATTCGAAGTGACACACATATGCAATCAAGAATGCTGAAATAAATTTAACAAATAGTTGCAAAATTGATCAACATTAATAAGTCAACATTCATTAGATCCCACTGGGCATAATTCTTTGGCATTTTTATGGACAATAATTTGTATTACCAGTTTTCATCAGCTGTGCAGAGTTATAAAATAGCTCAGAATGGTCAAACTGATGCGCTGGAGACAGGATACCTAGTAATCTTTTTTTTTCCCATCTCAAAGTCTTCTACAATTTTCTTAGCACATGTAAACTTTTTTGTGTATCAAATATTACATTAAAAATAGAATAATAAAATAAAGAAATTTACTACTCTGTTTTTTTCCAAGGTGCTTGTTGAAGGGAGGATGACAAGGATGTTATCTTGAGGAGTGGGATCAGATTTGAAGGAAGAGTTGCTTAGATTTTGTTTTATAAGTAGGGTAGATTTAAATGTATACGTGGGCTGGGCACACTGGCTCATGCCTGTAATCCTAGCACTTTGGGAGGCTGAGTCGGGCGGATCACTTGAGAACAGGAGTTTGAGACCAGCCTGGCCAACATGGTGAAACCCTGTCTCTACTAAAAATGCAGGAAATAGCCAGGCGTGGTTGCGCACGCCTGTAATCCCAGTTACTCTGGTGGCTGAGGGACAAGAATCTCTTGAACCCAGGAGGCAGAGGTTGCAGTGAGCTGGGATTGCGCCACTGCATTCCAGCCTGTGACAGAGCAAGACTCTGTCTCAAAGAAAAATGTGTATATTGGCTCTGGGAAAGGAGCCAGTAGGATGAGTGATAGGAGAGGCAATGGTTGTTTGGAAGGAGGCAGCAACAACTTTATTCAAAATTTCAGTTGAGATTTGGGAAGAAGAGAGGAATTCTTCTTCCTCCGAAATTGGGGAAAGTGGGGAGAACCACAGCTTCATTTGGAACCTCTGATTAATTGGGAGTTATAGGGAAATAAAGTTGAGGTTCTCTAAAGAAAACAAAGTATGATAAGTGGCTTAAAGAATACTGTAAAAATTTACTGAGTGGAAAGTGAATGATACCAGGATGAGTAAAAAGATTGCCATGCCAGCTTTTTATGATATTAAGCACCTATTGTCAAAACATTGCACAAGATTTTCTCTCTCGCAAAATAGAGCAGCTGCCTTAAATGAGTTTGGAGTCTTGAATAGATAAGATATAAATGTAAAAAAAATCTAAGTAAGGAGATTTTGAAGTCATAAAAGTTATCAAGTGAATAGTATGGACCGATAACATATGATTTTTTAACAGAATGTAAGTAATTTTAAAAAAACACTGGGCTATAAGTGAGACCTGCGATCCAGCTCTATCAGTAACATGTTGCATGGCATTAGACAGGTCCTTTTACTATCTGTATTTCAGGTTCTACATCTGTAAAAGGAGAGAGTTAGACTAGACACTGTCTGAATTCCTTTCTTGGAATCTGTGCGAAAACTAGAGAATAGTTGACACTGAATTAGAAAAGTAAAATATAGGATTTGGATAGGCAGAGGTAAGTCTAGAAACATTTAAGGTGTAAGAAAAAGCTGAGGGTTTTTAAAAACAGTGCTTATTTAGAAGGCAGTAGGCATGTCAGTTTGGTTGTGTTTCCCTGAGAGTTCATGAACATGAAGTAATGGGGTGAAAGTAGGAAAGTATGTTTTTCTTTTCTCTCCAGCTATAGTTGTCTAATACATTTCACATGTGCATAGTGAACTCTCCAGAAATAATCTTAAATGAGTGACCTTTCATCTTAAGGACTAGTACAACCAAATTTTAGAAGATGTGTTGTGTTATTTTTGGGTACAAAGCGCATGGAGGGTAAGAAATAGTTAACTTCAATTTGTAGTCACATGAACTATTTCAGAAATACATGTGTTGATCTTTAAAGTATAAAACATTTCTACCAGATTGAGATAATTTTCAAAGTAGTTAAGACTCAATTGTCAACTCGAGGCAAAAGGGTATAAAACAAATATTAAATAATTTCCCTTTGTCAGGCAGTGGCTGGGCTGCTAACTAAATTAATGTATTCAAGCTGTAATACGCCTTGGAAATGGGTACTTGTATAGATTTTAAATCTGAGGTTCTGAGTTTAAAGTAACTGTCGCCATTATGAAACTAGTCAGAGGCAGAGCCAATTGAAGAGCTCAGCTTCTTGCTGTTAATTCCCATGTGTTCTGGAGTTTCTAACTGTAGCCTCAAACTATACTTGAAAATGAAATCACAAGAAGACATTTACAAAATAGCATATTATTACAAAAAAATTGGTATATATCTGACCCCAACCATATGGAAACCTCAACCTAGTAATCATGGGTTACCCAGACCTCAGTGTATTAATAGCAGTGTATTTTAAATGTGGCATACATTGGAATGTATCTATAAACAACCTTTCTCACCCTTTCTTTGTCACAGGCTCCCAAGCTACAAGTAAGAAATTCATTTATCTAATTTTGTTTCAGGTATCTATTTGTCAGATTTAACATACATTGATTCAGCATACCCATCAACTGGCAGCATTCTAGAAAGTGAGCAAAGATCAAATTTAATGAATAATATCCTTCGAATAATTTCTGATTTACAACAGTCTTGTGAATATGGTAAGTTTCTGGGATGCCAAGCCGTTAACATTGCTGTAACCAGTGATTTATACACACATCGATGATCACTTTTCACACAGCAGGGGACTTCAGTTTCTTATTTCCACCCTAACATAAAGGGAAATAGTGCTTGTTTTATTTCATAAGATCTTCCTTTTAAGGAATTTAAGTATTTAATATTTAAAATCTTTATATTTCGCTTTTCTGCTATTTTGTAGCAACTCTCTCACAATACAAGGGTATTAAGTATTTAATATTACTACCTCACAGCTATTTGGCTCTTTATAGTTTACAGAGTCATTTTCTGTTTTCTTATTTGATCTCCCTGATCTGTTATGGAAATATGTAAATCGTTTTTACATTATTCCGTTAGGGAAATGTAGCTGAGACCCTTGAGCCTTGTGACAGTTGACCAACTTTCTTGAGTCAGATATTGAGTAAATAACCAATTTCTATCCAACATGTATTTTATAAAAGTACATATATAGAAGGAGCTAAATAAGCCCAAATGATGAGAAAAGGTATTTTTAAATATTTAGATACTTCCAGTTTGATAGAGAATAAAGTTAGGCTGTTAATATATAATTTTCTATGGGTTAAAAAACTGAGTTTTACATTATATGATTCCTTCAAGTAAATTTATCATAAAGCTGACTTTTACTTCATGCATCTATACTTTTTAGAAAACTTCAAAAACTTTCTAAAAGTATCTGTGGAAATAGAATCTTAGTGAAAGTTAAATCAAATAATTCCTTATTCTGTCCTTTTCTCAATATTTTAAACATGGCATCAAGTTGTGATGTTAAATTAATCTTGCTTGAAATTTGTAAGGGGAGGAGATAGACCACATTTATAAATGGGAACCAGGTTTCTTTAAAAGAAAAATAACTGCCTTCATGTCTTGTGTTTAGTTAAGAATAGTTCCTGATCTTTTTCTGTGAAATAGTTGGAGCTATTAAAAAATACAACAACAATGTATACAAACAGTATGCAACTGTGATTTTCTAAATTACCTTCAGTTTCACATAAATAAAGTTTATCTCAGTAATGGCCTTCAAGAGTTAATTTAAATTTTGATATCATGTGGCCTTCACTTACCTTTAAATTATTTTCAGCTTCATTTTTAAAGTTCAGATTAAGGTGTACTTTATCAGATAATTATTTATCATCTTTTGCCTAGATATTCCCATGTTGCCTCATGTCCAAAAATATCTGAACTCCGTTCAGTATATAGAAGAACTACAAAAATTTGTGGAAGACGATAATTACAAGTAGGTTGGATCTTCAAACGTGGTTTGTATAACTTTGTCCTGTCCTCCACCTTTCTATCCCTACGTATTTAAACACCTAAATCCTATGTGGTGTCAAACAAATGCCTAATCCAGTGGTAGGTTTACAGCAGTAAAGGTACTAACATATATGTATTTTTAATCACTTGTTAAGATCGACCCAATATACAAATACCTCATCTGTTATTTTTAATAAATTATTTTATCTCTGTAGAGAGCTAACGTTTGATGGTTCTAATTTAAATTTCTTCCTTTCACCCATATTCAATCACTGAATCCTTATAGAATTTATCTTTTAGTAGACAGAAAATTCAATGAGACAGTTTTTAAAATCGAAAAATTACTCCTTATTAATGGTAATTATTGACACATCGTTGTTTGTTTTTAATGGTTTTGTGGATTGAGAGAGTATTGGTCCATCTTGTCTCTGGAGAAGAGACATTTCTCCAATGTAGCACCACATGTATTCTTCTCCCTATATTACAGTAAGTTCTTTAAAGATTTTTGAGACTGGGCACAGTGGCTCCACCTGTAATCCTAGCACTTTGGGAGGTGGAGGGGGCACGGATCACTTGAGGTCATGAATTTGAGACCAGCCTGGCCAACATGGTGAAATCCCATCTCTACTAAAAATATAAAATTAGTTGGACATGGTGGCTCGTGCCTGTAATCCCAGCTACTTGGGAGGCTGAGGCAGGAGAATCTCTTGAACCTGGGAGGCAGAGCTTGCAGTGAGCCGAGATTGTGCCATTGCACTCCAGCCTGAGAAAAAGAGTGAAACTCTATCTCAAAAGAAAAACAAAAAAGATTTTGAAATCACTTTTAAAATAGCTGATACTCATTTTTTTTTTTCTGCTTATATCCACAGTACTGCCCAAAGATGGGAGAGGAAATTTTTTAATTATTAACCCTTTTCTTTTTCATTGATATGCTTTACGTAACTGCTGGTTTTTTTTTTTTTTAAGTGGGAAGATAAAGAGCTTATTTCTCTTGAAGCTTCTCACTTTTCTTTTAGCTTCATTTGTTTGTTTGTTTGTTTGTTTTTAAAGTGTACTTAGCTTTATTACGCCAGTTGTTCCCAAGCTTTCAAATTGAATTTTGCACTTTCACAAATGTTTTTTCCAATAAAAGATCATGTTTCAAAAATTCATCCAAGTAAAAGACTAGATTATTTTTCAATGTTAATGCATTACATAGAAATATTTTTTATCTTCCTTTGGTAATGATTATTAACTTCCTTGTTCGAGGTTTTGACAATTTTTAAAAAGTTCTGTAGAACAGAATTAGTCCTAGTAAATGGCCATAGAAACTCTGGAAAACATCTAGAAATAATTTTTCTAAATTCATCTAAAATTTTTACTAATGTTTGAAAATAACTTTATTGATATCTTCTCTCCCAAACTATAATATCCACACTTTTTATATCTGTACCAATTTTTATTCTACAAGAAGTTTTTACATGGTTGCTTCCTTGAAAATGTATGAAGTCAATGAAGAAGCTGCTTAAGGCTATAGAGTTGTTTCAAAAATCTGTTGCCCTAGGTTGTAAGTTTTTCAAGTTTGATGATCTGTGTCTTATACTTAACACTTTTTCCCTTCTTTTTAATACTGACATAGATATTCATGCCTAATAAATACTTAGGTTTTGTCCAGTGAGGTATAGAATAGATATCTTAAAATTCAAAATATGAGCAAGTAGCTATTATTTATCTGGCTCAAGAAACTTACTGAATTTAGAAGAATTTAAAGTTTTTTAGATACAAGTGAAATCTCAGAAAATGTTCACAAATTTTTTGTGACTGTAAAATTATAATACGGATTAAAGCTAGTTTTTACTTTGCTAACAGGGTAGACTTAGCCAGTGAATCCACTAGGTAGTTTTGACATTCTATAAACTGACATATACACTGCCTTTATTTTTGTAGGAAAGCGGATGCTATTATACTGCATTTGTGTTTTCATAAAGAGCTAGAACCAGAGCAGCCCTTTCATTACATTGACAGATATTTACTAAGATTTTGTTACAGGCCAGTTACTGTGCTAGTTGCTGGGATTATGAAAATAAGATACTGTTCTTGCCCTCAAGAAGCTCAGTCTAATGTAAAATACATCCACAAAACAGATGATTATAAAACATTTCAAACACAATTATGATAGAGATATGCCCAGGATGCTAGGTAAGGGGAGACCTAACACAGTTTTACATAGGAAAACTAAAAAGAAAGGAAATATGAACAGCTTCAGGAGATAGTGTCATCTGAGGCTAAATCTTAACAGGTGAGTAGGAGTTAGTGTCATGTGAGGGGTAAGAAAAAGCTTGCCGGTGATGGAATGATCCAAGGAATGGGATAAGAAACTGTGTTTACTTGGGGAACAGTAAGTCATTTGGTTTTATTGGGACATCATACAGGACTAGAGAAGACAGATTGTTTTTCTTTGTTGTTGTTGTTGTTGAGACAGAATTTTGCTCTGTTGCCCAGGCTGGAGTGCAGTGGCGCAATCACAACTCACTGCAACCTCCACCTCCCAGGTTCAAGCAATTCTCCTGCCTCAGCCTCTCGAGTAGCTGGGATTACAGGTGCCCGCCACCACGCCCAGCTAATTTTTGTATTTTTAGTAGAAACAGGGTTTCTCCATGTTGGCCAGGCTGATCTCGAACTCCTGACCTCAGGCAATCTGCCTGCCTTGGCCTCCAGAGTGCTAGGATTATAGGCGTGAGCCACTGCACCCAGCTGACTGATTTTTTTTTCTAAAAATGCAGTTGTGTTGCATGAGCCTAATAATTTAGTGTGTTTGAAAAATAGAGCATTTTAAGATGTCATGGAAATTATTAGAAAAATTTAGAAAAAAACATTTTGTTAGAAAAAATGTCTTTTATGATGAAAACTTTGTGAATAGAAATGACATGTCACTTACAAAGGCCTGTTTTGGGCAACTTTATCTACACAGGCAGCTAGTATAGATACTACATATTATATGTCTTTTGATCATGATGAAAATCTTTCTGGGTGATTTTGTTTTAATACTGAACCTATCTTCTTAATGAATCAGCATCTCTGTTATTATATGCTGCTTTGATAATGATGTAAGCAGCTGACACTCAGAGTAGCCTTCACTGCTTTTTAAAGATGCTTCTGCTTTTTATATTGCTGTCTGTTTCTAGTTGCTACCAATAGCAATGTGATTGACCCAATAAGCTCTCCTTCTGTTTCTTTCTATCTTGGCGCCATTGGGAAATGGTAGTTATTTCATTTACTCCTTTTCTTTCATCCACTAGATTGGAAGCTTCAGAAGGACAGGAATACCGTGTCTCCTGTAATCTCTGTTATATTTCAGTTCTGAGCACAGTGCCCAACACAAGTTTTCAGTAAATATTTGTCAAATGAATGAATGCAGTATAGTATGTAGCCTAAATAAGTGAGGTAAACATATTTCGAAAAAGAAAAGAGAGTCTGGTTAATGTCAAATTCATCTGTTCAATATATGCATTTTACGTTACCAAATAGCTGGAATATAATGAATAACTTAAGAACCTACAGTAGATTTATCATTATAAATGCCACTTGTGCATTTACTTTTAAAATTTTGGTCTGTAGAATGCTAAGCAGTTTTTATTAATTTTCAAAGAAGCTCAGCAATCCTAGGATTCATGTATCACACCGAAGCATTTTCTGCAACTGCTTTAGTCTCCTGACAGGAATCGTAATCTCTTTCACTGTGAAACTCAAAACTGGATATATTATCCGAAATGGAACTTAAGTACCACCTAATAAACTCTGACTTAGGACAGGAACTTACTAGGAATTTTGCAGACAACTTTTTTTTTTTTTTTGAGACGGAGTTTCGCTCTTGTTATCCAGGCTGGAGTGCAATGGCGCAATCTTGGCCCACCGCAACCTCCGCCTCCTGGGAACAGGCAATTCTCCTGCCTCAGCCTCCTGAGTAGCTGGGATTACAGGCACGCGCCACCATGCCCAGCTAATTTTTTGTATCTTTAGTAGAGATGGGGTTTCACCATGTTGACCAGGATGGTCTCGATCTCTTGACCTCATGCTCCACCCGCCTCGGCCTCCCAAAGTGCTGGGATTACAGGCTTGAGCCACCGCGCCTGGCCATACAACTTTTTTATTTGTATAGATCTTTCTTTTGAAGAGTTGTGTAAGCTGGTTTGTTAGATTGTTAGTTTTAAATAAGGTGTTTTTAGAAATAATTTGCATAATATATTTAATAATATATATGAAAGTTTATGAATTTAAGTGTCAAGTATCAGTGTTAGCTCTTAAGTTGAATCATCATTTAGTTATTCATCAAATGCCTTTTAATGTGTTCCATGGTTTGGCGACTTTGGGGTAATTGGGGAGATTTTTGTATTTTTTAATGTATTTTCCCTTCCTAATATTTTCTAGAATAACCATAAGATCAGCTTTGTCTGAAAGAGATAAGAGATTTAACATCTTAATTAAAAATTGAGGCAGGCACAGTGGCTCACGCTTGTAATCGCAGCACTTTGAGAGGCCAAGGCAGGCGGATCACGAGGTCAGGAGATTGAGATCATCCTGGCCAACATGGTGAAACCATGTCTCTACTAAAAATACAAAAAATTAGCTGAACGTGGTGGCACACACCTGTGGTCCCAGCTACTCAGGAGGCTGAGGCAGGAGAATTGCTTGAACCCAGAGGCAGAAGTTGCAGTGAGCTGAGGTCAGGCCATTACACTCCAGCCTGGATGACAGAGTGAGACTCGGTCTCAAAAAAAAAAAAATTGTTGCTGTTGGCCAGGCTTGGTGGCTCCATGCCCGTAATCCCAGCACTTTGGGAAGCCAAGGTGGAAGGATTGCTTGAGCCCACAAGTTTGAGGCTTAAGTGAGATTCCCTGTCTTTGAAAGAAGAAGATTGCCCTTACAGAAAAATATATAGGTCAGATTATTTCATTAAAATGTTTTTAGTTTTTTGTGAGAAAATACACAGCTTTAATCTTGTTTCATCAAATGTTAATTAATCGTGGTATGTATTTTGTCTTTTTAAAATTCAGGCTTTCATTAAAGATAGAACCAGGGACAAGCACCCCACGTTCTGCTGCTTCCAGGGAAGATTTAGTAGGTTAGTACATAGTTTTCTCTCGTTACCAAATCTACATCAGATAACCTAATGAGGAAGAATATACTCCAAAATGAATAAAAACTTAGTACATCTTATTCTGCACATAAAATTTATTTCGATATTAAAATCTATCAGTCCTTTATGGATTTTTTGTTTTTTAATTTAAAAGTTGCTATAGTTTGTCAGTAGTGTACAAACAAATATGCTACCTAATCAAGGAAAATAGATGTAACAGATGGAAAATAATAGACGAGTAGTTATGGATATTCATTTTTAATTAAGAATGCATTGTCCTAGGCAATGAAGATTGATTATACTAGAAATTTCTGTGGTCTAACGGGAAGGTCTACTAATTTAATTAGTAGAAGTTATTTTTAATGGCATGATTTTTTTTAATGTTAACTTTAATACTGGACCAAGTACTAAAAATATAAAAATCATAGTTTGTTCCTTTACCTGTTACATTATAATGGGGATATTATGTGTATACCACAAATAATTTTTTAAAACAGCATAAAGAGAATTGCTCATTATTTAAGAAATCACTGATAGGCACCTTTTTTAAAATTCCCAGTACAGGCCTTCGCACTAAGTTTCAAGTATTTTCTAAAAATGTTCGACAACTAATCTGATAGGATGGGAAGAAGTGGAGAAAGAAACCATGACAATATCTGTGGGGAAGAATATTCCAAGCAGAAAAAACATTTCATTTTAAATGTCTTATATTTGCTTTTCTTTTTATTCTTAAAGTGCTCTTTTGCACTTTAATACTATTCTGTTATTTATTTCCATAAGCCTGAACAATGTCAGCATGGATTTAATTTCTAATTTGAGTATTTGACCTACCCTACACATCCTTTGAGAGGAAGTTGAAAGTAGGAATAAAGAAGTAATATATAAAATTAAAAGAGCACTGAACCTAGGACTCAGAAGACCTGGGTGTTTAGTCCAGATTTTGACTATGATGTGAAAGCTGATCTCTTTTAATTCTGCTGCTGCTTATATAATGGAGAAAATATTTACACTGCCTCTACTTAGTATAAGTAAGATAAAAATGAAGGGATTCTGTTTGGTTTCAGATTTTGTGTTTTAGGACTTGGAATATATTTCTCATCTTCAAGTCAGTTAAATAGAGCTAACAATACTATCTCAAAATTTGAACCACATTTAGTATTTTATATCAAGGGACTGAAAAATAAAGTAATCATATGAAATCATTTGAAAATCTCTTTCTCTTTAAATTTAACCCTTAGGTCCTGAAGTAGGAGCATCTCCACAGAGTGGACGAAAAAGCGTGGCAGCTGAAGGAGCCTTGCTCCCACAGACACCCCCATCCCCTCGGAATCTGATTCCACATGGACATAGGAAGTGCCATAGCTTGGGTTATAAGTCAGCATTTTTAATTTTATCTTTCACATTTTTAAGTTGTTTGTAGTTGGGTCTATTCTCTATTTATTAGTTCTGCAGAAAATGGTATCTTTGAATAGTTTTTTGTTTGTTTGTTTGTTTTTGAGACGGAGTTTCACTTTGGTTACCCAGGCTGGAGTGCAATGGCTCAATCTCGGCTCATCGCAACCTCCGCCTCCTGGATTCAGGCAATTCTCCTGCCTCAGCCTCCTGAGTAGCTGGGATTAATGCGCGCCCAGCTAATTTTTTTTTTTTTTTTAGTAGAGATGGGGTTTCACCATGTTGACCAGGATGGTCTCGATCTCTTGACCTCGTGATCCACCCACCTCGGCCTCCCAAAGTGCTGGGATTACAGGCTTGAGCCACTGCGCCTGACCAGTTTTCTTTTTTCTTAACAGCCTTTTTTTGATTCAGTAAAATATCATGTTTGCCTAAATGCTTTCGTTTCTTATTACCTGAATTTGGAAATGGGATTTTGTCAACAGTGCATTTATATTTGGAGATGATAAATGAAAATTACAGAGGGCCATCATAAAGAAAATCGGGATAGCAGTATACTTTTTTAAAAATTATAACCTTTATATCAAGACATTGTTTGTCTTAACCAAAATCAGTCATAAATTAAGAGATATTAAAATTATTTTCTTTGTTCCTAAATATAAAGAAAACTGACTTTTAACTTCATTAGTTTTGCAGTATTGTTTTTTCAAAATGGGGACACATGTTCACTTTTGCTATGATTTTTCTGGAAATTTAATAACTGTTATCCAAAAGTGAATGTGGAAACAATTTTTTTAATGGACATGAGGCTCAAAGTGAAATTATTTTAAAGTATGCTCTAATTATACAGATACGGCCAGGTTTCCTAAAACATCTTCCCTAAACTGTTAGTTTGAGGCTTTTATGGTGAGATCTCAGTATGACAGCAGGTAGATCTCTTATGTCCTAAATCTTTATATGTAAGAGCAGTTTTTATATTCTAAATTAGTGACAATAATAAAAGATTGAACCTTTTTTTCCTCTTTGTTTCCAGTTTCATTCATAAAATGAACACAGCAGAATTTAAGAGTGCAACATTTCCAAACGCAGGGCCAAGACATCTGTTAGATGACAGTGTCATGGAGCCCCATGCACCATCTCGAGGCCAAGCCGAAAGTTCTACTCTTTCTAGCGGAATATCAATAGGTGAGAAAAACTTCTCTGAGAGGGTTGCAATTTAAATAAAAATTTTTTAAAAAAATTGGCTGGAGAAAATTTAACCCCACCACACAGAGAGAAAATTTGGTTAAAAAACAAAGTAGCAGTTAAATACAGGATGAATTTAGTAATTTGTGATGGTTTTAAAAATGCTTGCTATTTTTAACTCCAGAAGGGGAAGCATTTGAAGAAAGTGAAAACAGAATATATGGGGTGGTTGAATTAGTTAACTGCGTGTGATTTGGATATGGTGAGGAGGAAGAGTGTGGGGTCAAGGATGACTTCAGGTTTTTTGGATTAAGCAAGTATGATAGTTAGATGATGATGCTATTTCCAAGGAAGAAAAGATGAAGACTACTCTGTGGGCAGGGAAGTGTTTGTGAAGGGGACTGAGTTTGGGAAATCAGTTCTGTTTTGGACATGTTTAGTTCTATGGAGATGTTAGGTAGGTTTTTGAATATATGAATCTGGAGTTCTGTGGGATAAGGTCAGGTCTGAAGATATATGAGAAATAGCATATTTATAAGCCATGCTTGGTTGAGAGTACCTAAAGAGAGAGAGTACATAAATGAGAAGAAAACATTCTCACATTAAGATGTCTGATTAAATTATTATTATTATCTGCATATCAAACTTTTATTAATTGAGGATTACATTTTTTTCATTTTTTTGACATGGAGTTTCAATCTCGTTGCCCAGGCTGGAGTGCAATGGCCCAATCATGGCTCACTGCAGCCTCCGACTCCCACGTTCAGACAATTCTCTGCCTCAGCCTCCTGAGTAACTAGGATTACAGGCATGCACAACCATGCCCAACTAATTTTATTTGTGTTTTTAATAGAGACAGGGTTTCTCCATGTTGGTCAGGCTGCTCTCAAACTCCCAACCTCAGGTGATCTGCCCACCTCGACCTCCCAAAGTGCTGGGCTTACAGGCATGAGCCGCTGGCCCAGCCTGAGGATTACATTTTGAAACAAATTTAACTTGGCAGTTTCATAAGAATATTAAATTGATTCATGATTACTTTCTGCTGACTTGCCATCTCACATGTATGTCTAATATGCCTCTAAAAACATAAACCCAAAACAAAATTCTCTCTGAATTTCCTCCTTAAGTTTCTATCTGCCCTAGCCAAACCTTTTTTTTTTTAATATACTTTAAGTTCTGGAGTACATGTGCAGAACCTGCAGGCTTGTTACATAGGTATACACATGCCCTAGTGATTCGCTGCACCCATCAACCCGTTATCTATATGAGGAATTTCCCCTTATTCTGTCCCTCCCCTAGCCCCCCAGCCGCCAACAGGCCCCAGTGTGTGATGTTCCCCTCCTTGTGTCTATGTGTTCTCATTGTTCAACTCCCACTTATGAGTGAGAACATGCAGTGTTTTTTCTGTTTTTCTGTTAGTTTGCTGAGAATGATGGTTTCCAGCTTCATCCGTGTCCCTGCAAAGGACATCAATTCATCCTTTTTTATGGCTGCATAATATTCCATGATGTATATGTGCCACGTTTTCTTTATCCAGTGTATTATTCATGGGCATTTGGGTTGGTTCCAAGTCTTTGCTCTTGTGAACAGTGCCACAGTAATTGTTCATGTGCGTGTGTGTTTATAGTAGAATGTTTTATAATCCTTTGGGTATATACCCATTAATGGGATTGCTGGGTCAAATGATATTTCTGGTTCTAGATCCTTGAGGAAGCACCACACTGTCTTCCACAGTGGTTGAAATAATTTACACTCCCACCCACAATGTGAAAGCATTCCTATTTCTCCACATCCTCTCTAGCATCTATTGTTTCCTGACTTTTTAATTATTACCATTCTAACTGGTATGAGATGGTATCTCATTGTGGTTTTGATTTGCATTTCTCTAATGACTTGTGATGATGAGCTTTCATGTTTTTTTGGCCACATAAATGTCTTCTTTTGAGAAGTGTCTGTTTGTATCCTTTGCTCATATTTTGATGTGATTTTTTTTTTCTTGTAAATTTGTTTGAGTTCTTTGTAGATTCTGGATATTGTCAGATGGATAGATTGCAAAAATTTTTCCCATTCTGTAGATTGCCTCTTCAGTCTGATGATAGTTTCTTTTGCTGTGCAGAAGCTCTTTGGTTTAATTATATCCCATTTGTCAATTTTGGCTTTTGTTGCCATTGCTTTGTCTTTGCCCATACTTATATTCTAAATGGTATTGCCTAGGTTTTCTTCTAAGTTTTTTATGGGTTTTAGGTCTTATGTTTAAGTCTTTAGTCCATCTTTAGTTAATTTTTGTATAAGGTGTAAGGAAGGGGTTCAGTTTCAGTTTTCTGCATATGGCTAGCCAGTTTTCCCAACACCATTTATTAAGTAGGGAATCCTTTCCCCATTGCTTGTTTTTGCCAGATTTGTCAAATATCAGATGGTTGTAGATGTGTGGTGTTATTTCTGAGGCCTCTGTTCTGTTCCATTGGTCTATATATCTGTTTTGGTACCAATACCATGCTGTTTTGGTTACTGTAGCCTTATAGTATACTTTGAAGTCAGTAGTGTGATGCCTCCAGCTTTGTTCTTTTTGCTTAGGATTGTCTTGGCTACAAGGGCTCTTTTTTGGTTCCATGTGATATTTAAAGTAGTTTTTTTCTAATTCTGTGAAGAAAGTCACTGGTAGCTTAATGGGGATAGCATTGAATCTATAAATTACTTTGGGCAGCATGGCCATTTTCACGATATTGATTCTTCCTGTCCATGAGCATGGAATGTTTTTCCATTTGTTCATGTTCTCTCTGATTTCCTTGAGCAGTGATTTGTACTTCTCCTTGAAGAGGTCCTTCACATCCCTCTTAAGTTGTATTCCTAGGTATTTTATTCTCTTTGTAGTGATTGTGCATGGGAGATCACTCATGATTTGGTTGTCTGCTGGTTTATTATTGGTGTATATGAATGCTTGTGATTGTTGCACATTGATTTTGTATCCTGAGACTTTGCTGAAGTTGCCTGTTAGCTTAAGGAGATTTTGGGTTGAGAAGATGGGGGTTTCTAAATATACAGTCATGTCATTTGCAAACAGAGACAATTTGACTTCCTCTCTTCCTATTTGAATACCCTTTATTTCTTTCTCTTTTCTGATTTTCCTGGCCAGAACTTCCAATCATATCTTGAATAGAAGTGTTGAGAGAGGGCATCCTTGTCTTGTGTCAGTTTTCAAAGGGAATGCTTCCAGTTTTTGCCCATTCAGTATGGTATTGGCTATGGGTTGGTTATAAATAGCTCTTATTATTTTGAGATACATTCCATCAATACCTAGTTTGTTGAAAGGGTGTTGAATTATATCAAAGGCCTTTCTGCATCTATTGAAATAATCATGTAGTTTTTATCATTGGTTCTCTTTATGAGATGGATTACATTTATTGATTTGCGTATATTGAACCAACCTTGTATCCCATGGATGAAGCCAGCTTGATCATGGTGGATAAGCTTTTTGATGTGCTGCTGGATTCGGTTTGCAAGTATTTTATTGAGGATTTTTGCATCGATGTTCATCAGAGATATTGGCCTGAAATTTTCTTTTGTGTGAGCGTCTCTGCCAGGTTTTGGTATCAGGATGATGCTGGCCATTATAAAATGAGTTAGGGAAGTGTCACTCCTTTTCTATTATTTGGAATAGTTTCAGAAGGAATGGTACCAGCTCCTCTTTGTACCTCTGGTAGAAATCGACTGTGAATCGTCTGGTCTTGGGCTTTTTTGTTGTTGGTGGTGGTGGTGGTGGTGGTGGTGGTGGTGGTGGTGGTGGTGGTAGGCTATTAATTACTGCCTCAATTTCAGAACTTGTTATTGGTCTATTCAGGGATTCAACCTCTTCCTGGTTTAGACTTGGGAGTATCTATGTTTCTAGGAATTTATTCATTTCTTCTAGATTTTCCAGTTTATTTGCATAGAGGTGTTTATCATTTATCATTTTTTTTGCATCTATTTGATTCTTTTCTCTTTATTAGTCTGGCTAGAGATGCCCTGCCCAGAGAGGAGGAATCTAGAGACAGTCTGATTACAGCCACTTTGCTGAGCTGCAGAAGGCTCCACCCAGTTGTATCTTCCCTGCAGCTTTGTTTACACTGTGACGGAAAAACCACCTATTCATGTCTAATAATGGCAGACGCCCCTTCCCCCAGCAAGCTTCAAGCATCCCAGGTCGACTTCAGACTGCTGTGTCTACAGCGAGAATTTCAATCCAGTGGATCTTGGCTTGCTGGGCTCGGTAGAAGTGGGATCCACTGAGCTAGACCACTTGGCTCCCTGGCTTCAGCCCTCTTTCCAGAGGAGTGAACGGTTCTGTCTCGCTGGCATTCTAGGTGCCACTGGGGTATGAAAAAAAAACTCCTGCAGCTGTCTCAGTGTCTGCCCAAACAGCCTCCCAGTTTTAAGCTTGAAACCCAGGGCCCTGGTGGCACAGGCACCAGGGGGAATCTGGTCTGCAGGTTGCAAAGACTGTGGTAGAAAGTTTAGTGTCTGGGCCAGGGTGCACCATTCCTCATAGCACAGTTCCTCATGGCTTCCTTTGGCTAGGCTAGGGAGTTCCCCAACCCCTTGCACTTCGCAGGTGAGGAGACGTCCCACCCTGCTTCAGCTCGCCATCTGTAGGCTGTACCCACCATCTAACCAGTCCCAGTGAGATGAGCCAAGTACCTCAGTTGGAAATACAGAAATCACCTGCTTTCTGCATTCATCTTGCTGAGAGCTGCAAACCAGAGCTGTTCCTATTCAGGTCCTTTTTTGTTGTTGTTTTGAGATAGTCTTGCTCTGTCACTTAGGCTGGAGTGCAGTGGCGCAATCTCAGCTCATTGTTTTTATTTTACTTTTTTTTTATTTGAGACAGAGTCTTGCTCTGTCGCCCAGGCTGGAGTACAGTGGCACGATCTCAGCTTACTGCAACCTCCGCCTCCTAGGTTCAAGCGATTCTTGAGCCTCAGCCTCTCAAGTGGCTGGGATTATGGGCACGTGCCACCATGCCTGGTTAATTTTTTGTATTTTTAGTAGAGACAGGGTTTCACCATGTTAGCAGAATGGTTTCCGTCTCCTGAGCTCGTGATCTACCTGCCTTGGCCTCCCAAAGTGCTGGGATTACAGGTGTGAAACACCATACTCAACCTGATTAAAGTATTTTTTAAAAGAAGGGTGGGTCATCAAAGGAAATTAAAAAGGAGAGATCAATGAAGTAGGGAGAAAAATACACAAAAGCCCAGTAGATGAAATATTTCAAGGAGGAGGAAAGTGTTGAATGTGTCAATATCAAATGCAAAAAAAAGAGAGCTCAGATGACAATGGGGAATTGACTGGCCAGATAAAAGTTATTGGTGACCTTGACAAGAGTTACTTCAAAGAGATTTCAGGGCAAGACCTGGATTGGAGTAGATGTGAAAATGAGAGGTGAGGAAACAGAGATAGCTACTGTGAAAGAGAACAGAAATTTGGGACTACGTTGGAAAGGGATGTGAGATTTATAGAGGGGTTTATTTTTACTCCCAAACTTTTATGTTTTTAGTCTGCTAGATGAGCATTATTTCTTTTTACAACTAGAAATTATTCATACAGCCCGGGCAGGGTGGCTCATGCCTGTAATCCCAGCACTTTGGGAGGCCCAGCTGGGCCGATCTCTTGAGGTCAGGAGCTCAAAATGAGCCTGGCCAACATGGCAAAACACCATCTCTACTAAAAATACAACCATTAGTGGGGAATGATGGTGCATGCCTATAATCCCAGCTACTTGGGAGGCTGAGGCACAAGAATCACTTGAACCCAGAAGGCAGAGGTTGCATTGAGCCATGTTCACACCACTGTACTACCCAACCTGGACCATAGAGTGAGATTCTGTCTCAAAAAGAAAAGAAAATGCCGGGCGCGGTGGCTCACGCCTATAATCCCAGCACTTTGGGATGCCGAGGCGGGTAGATCACAAGGTCAAGAGATCGAGACCATCCTGGTATCCTGGTCAACAAGGTGAAACCTCATCTCTACTAAAAATACAAAAATTAGCTGGGCATGGTGGTGCGTGCCTGTAGTCCCAGCTACTTGGGAGGCTGAGGGAGGAGAATTGCTTGAACACAGGAGGCGGAGGTTGCAGTGAGCCGACATCATGCCATTGCACTCCAGTCTGGGTAACAGCAGTGTAACTCCGTCTCAAAAAAAAGAAAAGAAATTACTCATACAATAGCTCCTTTTATTTTTAAAAAGAAATAAAGGAGCAATAATGTCTTCATCTGTGATTAAGTACCAGATTGTTCAAGAGCTAAGCCTATTATTACTGATATCTTAATCAATATTGGTGAACAGCTAATAGAAAGAGATGCAAAAGGAGATATCATTTTCTTGAACATGCTGAGTTCCTTAGCCCTTGAGAGTTAAAATGAAATTATTTCAGAGCTCTCCATTACCATTCAGCAGTTGTTTATTCTGATAGTCCCCTTTGTATAAATGCAAGTAATTAAATGATAAAATTTTTTAAAAAGAAGGTAAGTTTGTCACCTGAAATACCTCTTATTAATGTTCTAAGTTGCCTATATGCAAATATTAATCTCAGTCTGAAGAATAATTTTGCAAAGGGAAGAACTTTTTTCAGTCAAAAATTTGCTACACATAGGGAATTTGGCATGCCACTTAAAATGAAAAGTAATTTTTAAAATTACAGTTCCCAGGTGTATACTATTTGACTCTTTCCCATCATGAGGGTTATAATGAGAATTACTCTGTAGTTTATAGCTTTTACTTTTCGTAGATGTCCTTTTACCACAAGATAGTTTTCTAGTTTTTTATTGAGTTACAATTAGTGTCTCAGTGTGAAGACTTTCTCTTTTAGAGTAGTTTTTTCATTATTCTAAGGCAAAGTAAGTAAACAGTAAGAGATTGTGGTATCCTAGTTTGTAAATTAAGAACATTACACATAGGCATTTACCTTCGAGGATTTTTGTTTTAAAGCTTTAACAATATGAAAAAAGAATGAGTGTATTACTATAAGATGATAAGTGTTAGTATACACACACGTTTTTCTTTAGCTGTAACTTCTACATGCAATATTAATCTATGGTGAAGGCTTTGAAAATACTGTGGGAAAATTAACCAGTGCTTAGAACAATGGCCTCAAACATTTTTTAATGTGGTATCTGTTCTAGATAATCTTGAGTAGTCTCACCTAGCCAATAACTAAGGGAAGCATATTCACTCTGAGTTTCCTGCTTACATTTTCTACAAATAAGTTATACTAATTATGCTTAATTTTTCAGTTTTTGCCACAAATAAAAGATGATGCAGATAATGTACAAGACCCCACCACTACCACAGGTTACCTCTGGTTCTTCTTCTGAACCATACAATACAGAAAATTATTTCAGTGACTGTTACCTCAAGTTATCCAAGGATGGTACATAACTAGTGCCATTGCAAACCCATAGAAAGGTATTAATCCATCGTCTCTAAAAGAGACGAGACTAAGGGATACCTTACAGCATCCATTACAGGTATCTGATGGAAACCTTACAGCATTAGAGTTTGAGTCTCTCGTGGAACCCTGCTTGATAGACAGTTTAACTTGACTTATTAGTCCTCCTAATTTTATGAAGAGTCAGAATTATCTTTAAGGTAACATTTAGGTCAACTAAACTGTTTTGGACTCTTTAAATTTATTCCTCATAGTTTTTTGTTTGCCCCAACTAATTTTAAATGTTCTGTTTGAAGACCATTTTATTTTAACTGATCTTTCAGCAAAAGAGAAAATTGTTACATTTTTATAGCACCAGTTTTTGTTTTTGTTTTTTTAAATTTAGAGACTCCATCCTCTTTAATCTTGTCTCCAGAGACAAAGAATTGGCTTTTATTATGATTTTTATACTTAGGATAATTAGTAATGGACTTTAATACGAAGAGAAAGAAGTATGCCTTGAATCTCCAAGGATTTTATAATTATATTGGTCCCAAATTATGACAAACCTAATAAGAAGTTTTGTGTTATTTTATGTTCTCTAATGGTAGGAAAAATTGTTTGTTGACATAATGAATTTCAACTGCAAGTAGACATGCAAAAATGTTTTATGCTATTTTGTTATTTTAGGTTGTCATGTCAACTATATTCCAATATATTGCAAAAGAAACCTAACAGCAGTAATATTAGAATAAAGAATTAATATGTGGATATGTTTACCCACAGTGTGATTGTCATTTTATAAGCATAGTTAATGAATTTATTTTTAAATTGTAAAATGCAAAGTAGAGAGAGAATTCTGATATTTAAAAAATAGAATAACTTTTCATTCTAGGTAGCAGTGATGGTTCTGAACTAAGTGAAGAGACCTCCTGGCCTGCTTTTGAAAGGTAAGATAAATTGTCCATTTCAGCTGCTTTGAGTTTATTTTTTCTGTGTTAAATAATATGATAATATAAATTTTAAGAGTTAATATTTACTACATATCCCTAAGGGATTATTTAAGTTTGCTGCTGTTAAAAGAAATCAGAAGTTGATATTTAAGTTTGGATATGTAAGTAATAAGAATGAATGATCGTCTTATCTCTAAATGTTTATTTGGTGGCATGATACATGTATTTGAATTTTAGTACATTTAAAATTGTAACTTAAAAATAATGACCAGTGATAGACAAGTAAACTCCTTGTGTATTTAAAAAATTATTTCCTTAAGTTCTGATTCATTTAAGTAATTTTAAGGCATTTAGTGGAATGGTCAACTTTATTCTCTGCTACTTTGTCAAGGACAAAATGATTTAATAAACTTTAAATTATACAAGTAAAGCAAGTTAAGTTTTGAATTTAAATTGTCATAATTCAAAATTTTCAGAGTACACATTTATACTGAAATACTATACGCTGTGCTTCCTTCTCCTTCCTTTGTTACTTTAAGCTATAAAAGCTCTCATCTGCCTATAGCAAATATCATGGTATATTGAGCTCCAAGTACATACAAGATCTGAAGAATGTGATCAAACAATGCAAATAATTATTTATTAAATGTCCTTTAGGATTCTTTTTATTTTTTTAGAGACAGGTTTTCACCATGTTAGCCAGGCTGGTCTTGAACTCCTGACCTCAGGCGATCCACCCACCTCGGCCTCCCAAAGTGCTGGGATTATAAGCGTGAGCCACCACACCCAGCCTAAATGTCCTTTAGGATTCTTACGTTTTCTCTGACCATTTCAGTTCTGCCATTTTAGATTCATGAGATATTTGGCTCTTGACCAAAATGATCACTCCCTTTTGTATCTGAACTAAGTAACTGAGTTTCTATAAATGCCTATATTCATTATTCAACAAGAATGTCATTTGAATTGAATGTTAAATATCATATTAATACTGAAGTAGAAAATATTTAATTGCCTAACTCCTTATCAGTCACTTTTAGAAAACAGTTTTAAATTTTATTTGAATTAATGTCATGCTGTTTAATTGGAAAAATAGATTCTTATTTCTTACGTAACTTCATAAAGATTTCTCACTGTTATGTAAGATTTTATTTATAAGTTTTACATTGCAAAGTACTTAGGATTCTTTCTACTCTATCAGTGATCCCAACTTTTGTTCTCTTTATTTTTGGGGATAGTAATAAGTAAAAAATTGTCTTTATTTATTTTTGTATTATTTTTCTTCCAACCTTTACTTTTGATCTGTTCATTTGAGTTTGCCTGAAATGTGGAAAACACAAGAATTGCCTTTGACATGTTGTCTGGATTTGTTCAAATTGTCTTTTCCTCTAGAAAGAACGTAATACCATCAGAAGTTAGTTCTAAGTGTATTGTAATCTTTAGATTTAAAAAATATTGATTAACCAAATAGTTTCTTAGATCGCTTGAGTTACAAGTGAATAACCAGAATTATTTGTGTTAAATAATCTGTTCTCCTCCCAGCAGGTTACTTATGAAGACAGTATTTAATGGCGTTACCTTCACGTCTGAAAAGAATTTTTCTCTTTATAACAAATGTTTTGCTTTACAGACATTTGTAGATAAAAAAATCTACTTTTCCTATGCCAAGTTTAAATTAGTGGGCTCTTGGAACATTTTGAGAACAATGAAATGAATACTGCCCAGCAAGATTCAGACATGAAATAATAGAAAGTGAATAAAGAACTAGGATTTAAAGCACTACTCATAGATAGTGAACTTTAACATAGTACTCTGAATATTAACGTACCATTTTTTGTTCTTATTTTCTAGACAGACATCAAATGCGTTGTTAAGTTGTTAAAATAATGCTTGTTCTTTTTAATATCATTTATCAACAGTGCTACATTCCGGTTTTCCTAGGCAAAGAAGTATCCGCGTTTTTATGTGTCTGTTTTTTTGTTGTTGTTTTTTAACTATTAATGTGCCATTTTGGATAAGTATTAACTTATCATTTTTATCCTTTATTGGATTTGTCAGTTAATGTAGAAATAGCATAATGCCTATTTTACTCAATTCATTTCTTTTATTAGTTTTGGGTTTTTTTTTAACTTACTATAAAGGATAAAGAGGAAAATAAAGTTTTCCTCATTAGTTTTAAGTTTTCAAGCCACATTGCTTTTAGGTGTCTTCATAGGGACATATAATAAAAATGAATTACTATTATAAATCCAGGCATATTAAAAATGGAATTTTTAATATTTAAAATGGAATTCAAGAAATGGTATATAAACATAAAAACTTTTTGAAGTATTTTTCAGGTTTTTAAAAAATTATTATTTGGCTATAAACAGCTCTTTAATTCCTTTAGCAGATTTGTGAAAGTGAATGTATATATAAATATATGGTGTGTACTAAATACCTCTAAATATTTCTAGATTCAATAGTAGAAGAAAAAATTTTTGAAATCTATGCTGCATGCTTTAAAACAGAAAGAGGAACAATCACATACTATCCTTTTGTAAGATTTAGAAAGCTATGTTACAAGAGGAAGCTATTATACTGTTCTAGGTATTGATGATGACTGTGTGAATAAAAGTATATGTAATATATACAATTTATAATGGAATCCAACAGGAACAGATTATACCATTCTCTGGGCCCGGTGACAAGAGTGGCACGAAATGGCTATCGAAGTCACATGAAGGCCAGCAGGTACAATTCCCCTGCATTCAGGAGTCACAGAACTCCCTTATGGTGTTGGTGATTGGTTTACATGGGTGTGGTCTGATATTATTTCTCTTCTTTCTCAACTAACTGATTTAAAAACTAAACCCATTACCCAGAAAAACTTTCTTTTCAAGATCTAATGTGAAGATTATTTTCAACTATTCTTTCTGATCCACAGAGCTAATTGCCAAAACTTGCATCTTAACATTACGTATTTTAAAATGCTTCCAAGTTGGTAGTCTTTTAACTGCACCAGTCTTTCTACTGCTGATAGTTATTGAGTGATATAAAAATTTGCTTGTTATTCATAAGTTGTAATCAAAGCATTTACTTTGCTAATAAATTTATATTTGATTTGTCTTTTTAAAAACTTTTCAGATAAACTATTTCATAAAATAATAATTTGCATATTTAAACTCATATTTATTCAGTTGTTCATATAGTTAAACCAGGTCTCTTTTTGCACTGTACTAGCTATAGAGGCGGATAAGGATGGTGTATTGATTGAGAAGGTAGGGTTTAATGATAATGGGTAATCAACCAATTCATAACACAACAAAATATCAAACTTCAGAAGCAAACTTTATGTCAGTTTGATGGTGTCTAGTCTCCCTGAGTATACCTCCCTGAATATAAATAGCTCTAGCATGAAATTTCTACTGGTTTGTAGGTTTTTAAAGTCACTTTGAAGACACCTAAATAATCACAAAGGAATAAACTGAACTTCAGTTTTCGTTGTTCTTATAGGAATTCTGCAGCTCATGTCAAGTCACCAGTGACATTTTTATCAGCGTATATGTTTAATTGGTTCACATAGAAACCATTATTGTATTAAATATAGGACCTTAAATCAATTAGGGAAAGATATTAAAGTGTTGGCTATTTTGTGATGGTTTTTTTAAAGATACATGGAAAGGAAATTTTGAATTTCGGGTTATTTCCTTTCGTGGAGAGCTATTAGGCCATAATCACTTGTGGACTGATACCATTTAAATGTTATTAAAATGTATTGCAGAAAGCATGTTGTATAAATATATTATTATTGACTTTATTACTTCTTTCTGCTATTTTAGAATTAAATTAAGCATGAGTTTTCTTTTTTCTTTTTGAGCTTCTATTTTTGTTTTCAGTTTTATATATACTTAAATACTTGTAACAAATAGAATCCTCATTTTTCCTACCAGGACTTAAAGTTTCTAACGGGGAAAATAAGATTACAACACTGATTTAGTATGGCATGTTAAGAAAACAAATCTTAAACTGTTTATTTGATCTTTACTAAAGTGAATTACTGCATTCTTTCTAAATTATACTTGTTCAAATACATTTTAAAGTGTGTTTTTTAACCATCTGCTGACTGTAATAACTTTCTAATTAACTTTTGTAACAGCTTATAAATTTCAAGATTAATAAACCTTTAAAATTTCAATGTCTTCTCAGCTCTGAATAAAGTAACAAAGTTTTCAAATTAAGAATAATTACATTTTATTTAAGTACCTACTTGGTGACTGTTACAGACAAAACCTCTCATGTGTTCTTTTCTTCGTTATTATAGCTCTGCAGAATCGGAAGATTTAGCAGTACATTTATATCCAGGAGCTGTTACTATTCAAGGTGTTCTCAGGAGAAAAACTTTGTTAAAAGAAGGCAAAAAGCCTGCAGTAAGATTTCATCATATTATATTTTAATATACCTTTTAAAGTATGCAAATGTGTAAGACCCTGGAAAGTACTAAAACAATTAAAATAAAACCTGATTATAGTAGACTTGAAATCATGTAAAATAAGGTCCTTCCCCCTTATCCTCGGGTGATCCATTCCAAGACCCCCAGGGGATGACTGAAACCTCAGATAGTACCATACCAAATTACCATCAATTGGAAGACTGTTTCTCTTCATGTCTTCCATTCACAAATTTAATACCTTTTCTATCTTAACTAAGCTCTTAACCGTACACAGTAGCCATAACATTGGCAGTTTGAGGTGCAATAGCTAAACTAGCATGAATTTCTTTTTTCTTCTTCACATTTTCACAGATAGAAAAATTATGCTTATCATGGATCTTAGCAACTTAGCATCTAATTTTTCTTCCCTAAATCAATAACTTTTTCTTTTCACTTGAGGAAGCAGTGGGGAGTGGGGCACAAGGATAACACATATAGTGTGGAGGTGCTGAACACAGAAAGATGATTATGTCCACAGAAGGACAGATCAGAACTGTGTGAGATTTTATCATGCTACTCAGAACAACACGTGATTTTAAAACCTGTGAATTGTTTATTTCTCAAATTTTCCAATAAATGTTTTTAAGACTATGATTGCCTGTGGGTAACTGAAACCAAAGATAGGAGGGAAACTGCTGTACACATTTGCTTCACCATATTTTCTTAAAGTGTTATTGTATGTGCCATATAGATTTCTGTTAAATCATATGTTAAGGGTACTTAAATCCAGGTACCTTTTTTTTAACCTTTTATAGTTCTTATACAAAATTGTTTCTTAGAGAATCCTGAAAGTATATCATTAAGAAATATTTTAGTATTAAGTTTAGGTAAAATAGAAAACAAAGAACAACAACTCTAAAAAGTGGAATCTGATTGTTTTATTTTATTTAAATTTCTGTAATGCAGTTTTGTTTTCTATGTAAAATAGAACCCAAATATTAAACGTTTTCCAAACCATAACTATATGGGTAGGGGTGGGGAAGGAAGATTGGTAGAACAAAGCTCTTCGTATGTATCAAAGAAGTTTATTCTTGCCTCAACACCAGCATAGTAGTTTGACTACTAAGGAACAATGTTTTCCTTTTCTCAAATTTGAAATATAAAACCTTTGACACATATCCACACTTAAAGCTTTTGATGATATGGGGGTTTCATATAAGTAATCTTATTTTGCTGCTTATATCACAGCCAAAGGCACATACAATCAAGAAGCTCTTAGGCGGGCTAGTGAACTCTGCATGTCAGTTGAAGCATCACCATAACTTTTGTGTGCCAGATGCTAGAAATAGAGCAGTGAACAAGGTGAGGCAAAGTGCCTTTCTCCTGGGTTACGTTCCAGTGAGGAGAAATAGAGAATAAGGCTTTAAAATAAGGTCATAAGAATGCAGAATGATGGGCCAAGGAGGAGTGCCACTGTGGCAAGACAAGATCTGAATGAGGAAGTTGAGTTAGCTGTGAGAACATGTAGAGTTCAGGAGACAAGAAGGCTTGTATAGTTTAAGCATTGAAATTGGCAAAGGGGATAAGAGCCAAAAGCTAGAGTTGTTTGATGATAAATGTAATGTATGAGAGAAAGAGAGAAAACGAAGGTAACTTCTTGGTTTGGGGACTGAGGTGGGTTGATGTTGGGAACATTTATTGAAATGGGGGACAGGTCAGTCTTGGCCAAGTTCAGTTTGATATGCTTATTAGTTATAACATTCAAGCGGAGATGTCATTGTGGCCCTTGAAAAAGTATGGATCATGAGGTCAGCAGAGAGGTGGCAGGGAGAGACATCTGGGAGTTATTAGCATACAGATAGAGAGTATCTGAAATATGAACAGGATGATGGATTAAGAAGAAAGTATAGCTAGAGAAGAAAACAGGACTGGAGATAGGGCTCTGTAGTATTAAAGAAGAGTGTAAAGGAAAACTAAAGAACTGTTATCCCAGAAGCCTAGCAGTTACGGTACTTCAAAAAGGAAAGAGTGGCCAGCTGGGTCAGATGCTGCTGAGAGGCTGACTATGATAAATAGTCAGAGGCTTTGCTAAAGTTACAATCATCAGTGACCTTGATGCCCCAAAAGCCAAATGAAGTGAGTTGAGTAGAAAATGGGCAAAACAGAAGAAGCTGAGGCAAGATTTGGAGACACCCATGCCGTTATGCTGAGAAAAGGAGCAAGAAATTGATTGGTGTCTGGGGGTTGAGGAGATGGGTCAAAGGAGGGATTTTAAAGGTGAGAGTACTGTTAAGGTTCATTTGTATAATGATGGTAGAGGGAGAGATACTGAGAAGCAGTGGAGTTAATTGCAGAAGCAAACTTCTTAAGAAAGTGAGAGATGGTTGGAATCTTGGGCATAAAAAGAGAGTTGAGTTTGTCTTTAGTTGGCATCAGGGTTAACCTGTTGTAGCAGGAAGAATGACTGAGTATGTGGTTCTACAAATAGGTAGGTAGTTATATAGAAGTGACAGGAGTATTTGAGATTAAAATTTCAGAAGTGACACAGCTCACCTCTGAGGTTAGGGCTTTGATTAAAGTGAACTTGATCATTGGCACTTACAATGTAAAGCAGCTAAGAAGCCAGGAGCATTTTAATAGTATATTCATGTGTTTGTCCTATCCAGGTAGCATCTTGGACAAAATATTGGGCAGCTTTGTGTGGGACACAGCTTTTTTACTATGCTGCCAAATCTCTAAAGGCTACAGAAAGAAAACATGTAAGTATTTGTTCTCTACATTTTTAGCATAGTTTCACAGAGTGTTCATGGTTGTAAAGAAAGCAGACCTAATGGGATGCAAGGGTTTTGGGGTTTGCTCTTGTTTTTTCCTATCTTCTAGTCTAAAAGTTTTTATACTTATTTCTTCTTTGAATACCATTTTTCCATTGTAGTTGTCAAGACTGCACATTACATTTATCTAACTTGTCATCAAAGCTTTCTCAGATCTGGATTTCCTGCTCAATATTCTTCAAAACTATTGCCTTGGAGTTTCCATTTCTAATCAGCAAAATGTGAAAATGTGGGACCAACATCCAATATTCTTTCCATCTCAATCTCTGGTTCCGTGATTATTCCCAACAGTGAAGAGGAATGAGCAATTGCCGCGGTTATACTACAGTCACTTTCTCGTGCTTCATATTACTAAAAAGAAGCCTCTTTTCACCCTGTAGAATCTTTCTATAAATCTCTCTTGCATGCTGTTTTGTTTTTACATGCCAGTGATCAAATCTTTCAAAGGAAGAATGATTTTCTATGTTGCATTAATCAAATCTGAGAGGAATTTTATTTCTAAGTCACGTATTTTTGGGGAGAAAAATTAAGTGGTTTATCTTACTGAGGAAAGGTAAGCCAGTGAATAAAAATTTAAGTCCTTCTTCTACTTAAAACTTATGCAAATGATACTGCGTTATTCAGGGAGACTCTTCTTTATTCTCACAGTTTTAGCCCTTTAATCAAACCAAAGGTATAGAAAAGAACATTTTTGGTTTAAATGTGGAAGTGCCATAAGATAGCATTGTCTTTTTTTTTTTTTTGAGACGGAGTCTCGCTCTTGTTACCCAGGCTGGAGTGCAATGGCGCGATCTCAGCTCACCGCAACCTCCGCCTCCTGGGTTCAGGCAATTCTCCTGCCTCAGCCTCCTGAGTAGCTGGGATTACAGGCACGCGCCACCATGACCAGCTAATTTTTTGTATTTTTAGTAGAGACGGGGTTTCACCATGTTGACCAGGATGGTCTCGATCTCTTGACCTCATGATCCACCAGCCTCGGCCTCCCAAAGTGCTGGGATTACAGGCTTGAGCCACCGCGCCCGGCCAGCATTGTCTTTATCAACCATTCCCACCACCTGCCACTGTCCTGAGCATTGTGACTCATTGCCTTGCTTTTCTTTAGACTGTGAACATGTATGTGTCCCTAATTAATCCATGGTTTCATTTTTTAACTGTACCTTAGTGGGATAATTTGTATTCTTAAGCACTAGCTCTTTTGCTCACTATTATAATTATTTACATAGCTCTTGCTTTGAGATAAAGGATTTGAGTAAATGATCATGGAGATTTATTCTGTGAATATATATTTTTTAATTCTAGTCAAATTGAAATGCCCGTATACCCTACAACATTTACACAGATTAGTTTTGCTAGAACAATTTGTAGAGTTAGCACTGCTGTTCTCAAAGGGAGAAAAAAGTTGGATTCAGTTCAGTTAAATCCTTTATCTTCAGATATAGAAAGTAACTTTTCACATAACCATATTGAGATACTTGCTGGCTAGATTTCACTTAGGTGACCATTGTAAAAGTCATTACTCAAAATAAAATGGTTTTTTTGTTTTTTTTTCTTAGTTTCCATTAGAAAAAGTCCAAATTAGAGAAGTTATAACTGAATTTGTCATCTAATTGATAAATATTGTTTTGTGCTTTGCATTGTGGCTTATTCATAAAAAGTTACTATTATGTTATAGCTTGGGTTTTTAATTATATGAGGTTTCTGATAGGTAATGTATGTAAAATGTTTACAAATTAAGGCATAGTGGGTTGTGAGAAAATCTAATTGAGTACCACGAAAATTGACTGCATTTCTCATCTCTTCTGATTAAATTAAAATACAATTAAAGAATAAATTTAAAGAATTTATTCTTTATTGTAGAGGGTTTAGAGACAGGTCTGTATCTGTACTTAGTATTAATTGTGAGATAGAAAAGATATGGCATAGAACTAAAAGCAATGGAAAAAAAAAATTTTGTTTTCAAACAAAATACAGATAAATTGGAGGAAAATATCTGCTCTATGTAAGCAACAGATAAAGGATTGAAATCACTATTTAAACACAGCACCACCTATATTGTATTTTTGCCAAAATACTTAACGTGAATCTTATGAGGAAATAATCAAATCCAAACTGTGGGACATTCTAGGAGACAGCTAGCCTGGAATCTTAAAAAGACCAAAATCTGGCAGGTGGAGTAAGAGCAGGGGAACAGGAGGACTGTTACAGCTTAAAAGAGACTTGACAACTAAATGCAATGTATGTTTTTAGTTTAATCCTGGAGTTATATTAGGGAAAAAAATTAAACAATATAAAGATTATTATTGGAACAATTTAAGAAAATTGGACTCTATATGGTGTCTATTCAGTTTCTTAGAAATGATAATTAAGGTGTGATTGTATAGGAATATATTCTTGTTCTTAAAACAAGAACAAGTTGTTGAAGTAGAGTTCAGTCTTGTGATGTCTACAATTTACATTTGAATGTTAAGAGAGATCACATACAAAAACATAGATGAAGGATATACAGCTAGTCATTGTGGCATTCTCTCGACTTCTGTACAGTTTGAATTTTTTCAAAATAAAAAGCTGGAGGAGAAAAAAAATCATAGATGAAAATATGCTTATTGATGTATATATGCAAACCCAGAAGGGTGACATATGTAAGCCTATACACCTTATTTTAGTATTCTATAAAGTATATATATTTTTTGCCTATAAGGAACAGAGTTTGCAAAGATAGAGTGATCAGCCTCATTAACTATTTAAAAATGCAGATTAAGGGAGACACTTTCTTCCCATTAGACAAAAATTTAAAAGATTGATGATTTAGTATTGGTCGTGATGTAGGGAAACAGACTGTCATCCATGGCTGGTAGAAATCTAAATCGGTACTGTTTTTGTGGTGGCCAGTCCTAGTCAGTATGTAGCTTGACAATAACCAGAAATTCCTCATCTGAGAATTTATCCTACAGAAATCTTTGAACAAGTACACAAAGATATCTGTAGAAGAATATTTCTACAATATTTATGACAACAGAAATCTGGAAAAACCCAAAATACTTATAAATAAGGAAATGGTTACTGATAGGTGAAAATCGTAAGTCAGAGTGTAAATATATCTCCGATTAATATGTAGAAACCAACAGCAACAATGACACAAGCCTCTGATATAATAAATGCATAGAATAAGGTCTGGTGGTTGTCACCGCACATGATGGTTATGTCTAGGGAATGCGATGGGATTCAGCTGGTTTTTAAGGTGCGTTTGCACTTTTTGTTTCATCCCTGTTTCTGAAGCAGTTTATGTTGCTTGAGTTCCTTTTTTTTGAAAAAAGAAGGAGTTGAGGTAAAAGTTTTGAGCCTTAGGAAAAGAGTATTAGAAGATCATACTATTCACATTGAAGTAAATTTTGAGCTGTCAAATTAGCAGTCGTATGGTATAACCAGTTTCATCCTTCACAGTACGAAAACTGACTGATTTCTTTAGCTTTCGTATTTCACTCTGATGTTGTTATAAATGAGCCAGGTTCATTCTTTTTCCCATTTCCTTTAACCATGAAGCATATCATACATACAAAAGAAGATAGGTCGTGTATATGTACAGTTTAAAGCATAATAAATAAAATGAACACCTGTATACTCTCCACCCAGTGTAAGGAACAGAATGCTACTAGAACCATCAAAGGCTTCCCAGAGGCATCTTCTTTCCTGTCAGCCATACTCACACAGCCTGTCACTGTCCTGAACTTCTCGTTAATTGTTGCCTTATTTTTCTTTAGTGTTTTACCATGTATACTTCCTTATATAATGTACTGTTTCATTTTTGAACTGTACCTGAATGGCTTCACATACATATTCTTAAGCACTAGCTTAAGCCAAACCATTCTTCTTTTATAGCAGCCATTTCTCAGGATTACAAAAATAAGTCGTAGCTAAAATAATAATAATAATAGTTAACTACAAAAGTAATATGCTAAGAATACCACTCTTTTTTGAAAAATACAAGTAAGATAATTGCCATTAAGAATTATCTGGTTGCAGTGAGCTTAGATCATGCCACTGCACTCCAGCCTGAGTAACAGATTAAAACTGTCTCAAAAAAAAAAGAAAAATTATCTAATAGCACTGCTATCAGATCATCAGAATTAAGATAACAGCTACTAAAATGCAAATGTCTTTCCTATAAGGAGTAGCAGAGTAATTCAGGAAAAAACAGATTAATATGTCATATTCACAAATGTATTATTCTCTCTGGGAATGGAGAATAGGTCAGTTAGGTTTTGATGAAGAGTTGAAGCTGGGAAAGTCTGGAAAGTAGGAGATGATCTGAAGAGGGCATGCCTACGATGAAATTCAGGAGTAAAAGGCCCTAGGCCGACCAAGAACAGCATGAAGTCTCAAATCTCATCTCTCATCTTTCGTTAGGAGAAACCGAAAATAGACTCCCTAACACTGAATTTTTGCTTAGAATAAACCATAAATTTTCTCTTTCCACTTTTTTTATCTCTCAGTTCAAATCAACCTCCAATAAGAACGTATCTGTGGTAGGATGGATGGTGATGATGGCTGATGACCCTGAACATCCTGATCTCTTCCTGCTGACTGACTCTGAAAAAGGTGAATTGTTAGAATAACTGGGGCTTAGTATACTGCGTGTGTGTGTGTGTGTGTGTGTGTCATATATATATGTAATGTTTTATGCATACATGAAAAACTTGATGAGCCAAAACCTAGTTTCACTGGAATACTCAAGAGGGAAAGTGTTTGTGTAGTTTTATCTATTGGGAAATAGTTTTGTCCCATTATGTATTATTTTTTTTTTTTTTTGAGACGGAGTTTCGCTCTTGTTACCCAGGCTGGAGTGCAATGGCGTGATCTCGGCTCACTGCAACCTCCACCTCCTGGGTTCAAGCAATTCTCCTGCCTCAGCCTCCTGAGTAGCTGGGATTACAGGCACACGCTACCATGCCCAGCTAATTTTTTGATTTTTAGTAGAGACGGGGTTTCACCATGTTGACCAGGATGTTCTCGATCTCTTGACCACGTGATCCACCCGCCTCGGCCTCCCAAAGTGCTGGGATTACAGGCTTGAGCCACCGCACCCGGCCCCATTATGTATTTTAATAAGATTAATATTTTTGGAGCTTATTTTCTTTGCTACATGGGCTTATGCTTGAAAATTAAAAGCCCAGCTAATCCCTAGAGACCTAGTCAGGAAGAGAAGGAGGGAATTTGAGAATATATACCCCACTGTTAGTTTAAATTCTTAGAGATTTGCCATATAGGCCATACTGCTTCCTTCATCAATACCTTGAAATAGATTGTTATTCTTAAGTTCTGAAAGTAGCAGAGTTTTCCTTTAAATATTTATTCTGTCACTTTAAATTATTCAGAACCAATTCTGCAGTCTCATTCACACAGGTCTAGAGATGCCACACAATTATTGTGTTTATTTAGATGTATTTTTTTCTAAACAACATTTAAGAACACAATTACTGCTTCCAATTCATAAGCAGCAAAACTGACTCTCTGAATATATTTTTCTGGGATCACTTTCCAAGTTAATTATAATATTTTATATACAGTATATAGATAGACACTTATGAATAGAAAATAATTGGCTATTGATCATTGGAGTTTGTAAAGTGGATATGAGAAACTGGAGGATGGGCCATGTGGAATTACATCAGACCTCTTTACTTTACCTATGACTATAGTGAATACCCCAAAGCTCATCAGAAAATATCCCCAAGTGATGGGCTTTTCTTCCTTTATAACAACTGCCAGCTGTTGACAAGTACCAGAGAGAAGATCCTTTCAGTCGTTCACAACCGGAATACTATACTATGTTACCTTTTATTGACTTCACAACTATATTTGACCTCTCTTTATTCAGATGCTATTTTGTATCAACAGATATCACACTTTTAGAATGTTTCAGAGTTTTAAGTAAACAAGTAAATATGTTAGAGGCAGGAAAAAATAATAATACCAAAATGTCTTGTTTTTAGATTAAGTAGATTGGTTTACAGAATAAGCACACCCTACTCAGTATTTTTTTCATAAGTTATTGGGGTACAGATGGTATTTGGTTACATGAGTAAGTTCTTCAGTGGTGATTTGTGAGATTTTGGTGCACCCATCACCCAAGCAGCATACACTGCACCATATTTGTAGTCTTTTATCCCTCACCCGCCTCCCACTCTTGCCACCAAGTCCCCGAAGTCCATTGTATCATTCTTACGTCTTTGCATCCTCATAGCGTACCTCCCACATATCAGTGACAACATAGGTTTGGTTTTCCATTCCTCAGTTATTTCGCTTAGAATAATAGTCTCCAGTTTCATCCAGGTCACTGCAAATGCTGTTAATTCATTCTTTTTTGTGCATAATATTCCATCATGTACATATACCACAGTTTATCCATTTGTTGACTGATGGGCATTTGGGTTGGTTCCACAATTTTGTAATTGTGAATTTTCTAATTCTGTGAAGAATGATGGTGGTATTTTAATGGCGATTATGTTGGATTTGTAGATTCCTTTTGGCAGTATAGTCATTTTCACAATATTGATTCTACCCATCCATGAATATGGGATGGATGTGTTTCCATTTGTTTGTGTCATCCGTGATTTCTTTCAGCAGTGTTCTGTGGTTTCCTTTTAGAGATCTTTCAATTCCTTTGTTAGGTATATTCCTAAGGTTTTTGTTTGTTTTTTGTTTGTTCGTTTTGCAGCTATTATAAAAGAGGTTGAGTTCTTGATTTGATTCTCTTCTTGGTCGCTGTTGGTGTATAGAAGCCTACTCAAAATTTTGAATTCAGTGCCCCAGCCTCCTCCTCATATCGAAGGCATAATTCCTAAAATTACATTTTATGCTGCTATGAACGTGCATGTTCAAGTATCTTTTTTGAATAATGACTTCTTTTTCTCTGAGTAGATACCCAAAGGTGGGATTGCTAGATCAAATGGTAGTTCTGCTTTTAGTTCTTTGAGGAATCTCTACCCTGTATTCCATAGTGGCTGTACTAGTTTACATTCCCACCAGCAGTGTAGAAGTGTTCCATGTTTACCTTATCCACACCAACATCTACTGTGTTTTTATTTTTTTATTATGGCTATTCTTGCAAGAGTAAGGTAGTATTGCATTATGGTTTTGATTTGCATTTCTCTGATCATTAGCGATGTTGCACATTTTTTCATTTATTTGTTGGCCATTTTATATCTTATTTTGAGAATTGTCTATTCATTTATATATATTGAGAGAGAGAGCCCACTTTTTGATGGGATTTTTCTTTCTTACTAATTTGAGTTCATTGTAGATTCTGGATATTAGTCCTTTGTCAGATGTATGGATTGTGAAGATTTTCTCCCACTCTGTGGGTTGTCGGTTTACTCTGCTGACTATTCCTTTTGCTGTGCAAAAGCTCTTTAGTTTAATTAGGTCCCAACTATTTATCTTTGTTTTTATTGCATTTGCTTTTGGGTTCTTTGTCATGAAATCCTTGCCTAAGCCAATGTCTAGAAGGATTTTTCCAATGTTGTCTTCTAGAATTTTTATAGCTTCAGGTCTTAGATTTAAGTTCTTAATCCATCTTGAGTTGATTTTTATGTAAGGTGAGAAATGGAGATCAAGTTTCATTCTCCTACATGTGACAAGCCAATTATCCCAGCACCATTTGTTGAAAAGGGTGTCCTTTCCCGACTTTATGTTTTTGTATGCTTTATTGAAGATCAGTTGGCCTTAAGTATTTGGGTTTACTTCTGGGTTCTCTATTCTGTTCTATTGGTCTGTGTGCCTATTTTCATACCAATGCCATGCTGTTTTGATGACTATGGCCTCATAGTATAGTTTGAAATCAGGTAGTGTAATGCCTCCAGATTTGTTCTTTTTGCTTAGTCTTGCTTTGGCTATGGGGGGCTCTTTTTTGGTTGCATACAAATTTTAGAATTGTTTTTTCTAATTCCGTGAAGAATGACCGTGGTATTTTGATGGCACTTGCGTTGAATTTGTAGATTGCTTTCAGCAGTATAGTCATTTTCACAATATTGAGTCTACCTATCCATGAGCATGAGATGTGTTTCCATTTGTTTGCATTGACAGTGATTTCTTTCAGCAGTATTTTGTAGTGATCTTTCGACTCCTTTGTTAGGTATATTCCTAAGGTTTTTGTTTTCTGTTTTTGTTTTTGTTTTGTTTTGTTTTGCAGCTATTATAAAAGGGATTGAGTTCTTGGTTTGATTCTCTGCTTGGTCGCTGTTGATGTATAGAATCCTACTCAAAATTTTGAATTCAAAGCCCCAGCCTCCTTCCCATATCAAAGACATAATTCATAAAGTTACATTTTAAGCTGAGAGCATTTCATTGAATTTAGTTAATAAATTCTTTGTTTTCTTCAGTTTTTTTTAGCATGCCTAATATAACTATTTCAGGTAGCCAAAATTTTATGAAGTCTCTCTATACTAATGGCCTTTTGCAGGGGAGGAATGAGTAGGTAAATTATAGCTGTGACCAGCTTAATTGTAGATATGTGGATATGCCTTCTTTTCCCATAGACCTAATGTCTGTTTCTGAGTTCAGCAAGTGTAACAATGTTACTAGACTAATCATGCATTTGGTGAAGAAACAACTTCTGAAAGTGAAAAGTTCTTTGAGTGTTAGAATGTCAAGGAAAAGCTGAATGATGCTTAAATATAGTTAGGCTCTTGAGCCGTTGAATGCAGTCGAATAGAAATCAGCAAAAATTGTGAAATTAAAAAGAACTTAGGTCAATGAAAAAAAGAAATAAAGCTTAATTTAGAGCAGCCTATATAGTACAGGATCCTTTATTTTCTCAATTTATTGCCTCCTCACCTTAATACATGTAACCATTTAAAATATCCTCACTATGTGTCAGTCTTGAATTAAAGTCAATAGAAGAATTACTAAATACACAAAGCACAGATGAATATCTAATTTGCTAAAAGAGATAAAGTTGCCTCCTAGATTTTCCCCAAGAGCCCTCAACAGAACTGGAAATCTGTGATAATCTTGACAAATGTCTTGTAACTAAAGATGGAAAGCATAGTCTATCAATGTTATCTGACTAATCCTTAGTTATACTAAATAGCTAGTGTTTAAGTGTTAAGCATGTGGAAGCATTTTGGCATGTTAAACTTAATATTAACATCTACTAATATTTAGACCGGGTGCAGGGGCTTACGCCTGTAATCCCAGCACTTTGGGAGGCCTCAGTGAGCAGATCACTTAAGGTCAGGAGTTCAAGACCAGCCTGGCCAACATGGTGAAACCCCATCTCTACTAAAAATACAAAAAACTTAGCTGGGCATGGTGGCACGTGCCTATAATCCCAGCTCCTCAGGAGGCTGAGGCACGAGAATCTCTTGAAGCTGGGACGGGGAGGGTACTGTGAGCTGAGATCGTGCCATTACACTCCAGCCTGGGTGACAGAGTGAGACTCCATCTTAAAAAAAAAAAAAAGAAAATCTAATATTTAGATCATCTAAGTAATAAGTATTTAGAACCAATATTCTGCACTCTTCTTTTTTTATTGCATTATAGGTTTTGGGGTACATGTGCAGAACGTGCAAGATAGTTGCATAGGTACACACATGGCAGTGTGTTTTGCTGCCTTCCTCCCCTTCACCCACACTTGGTATTCATCCCCAGGCTATCCCCCCCCAGCCCCACCTGCTGTCCCTCCCCCATTTCCCCCAACAGTCCCCAGTGTATAGTAGACCGCCTCTCTGTGTCCATGTGTTCTCATTTTTCTCACCCACCTATGAGTGAGTATATGCGGTATTTCTTTTTCTGTTCTTGTGTCAGTTTGCTGAGAATGATGTTCTCCAGATTCATCCATGTCCTTACAAAGGACACAAACTCATCATTTTTGATTGCTGCATAATATTCCATGGTGTATATGGCACATATTCTGCACTCTTATCCACACAGATCTAGATATGCCACACAGTTGTTTTATTTAGATAAAATTAGTTCTTCTAATTCATTAGCAGCAAAAGTGACTTTCTGAATGTCTGATAGCATGTAAATGTGTTGCCTCAAGCACTCTTTATTGTATTGGAAATACAATAAAAATAGGAAACACAATAAAATAGAGGTGTTAAATGAATAGAATTCTAAAACTGAAACTCTAGTCATGTTTAATTTGCTCATTAATATCTGGCAGAATTATTATGTGTCATTATCCTTACATTTTTATTATTTCCCCTTGTTTTGGATAATTTTAGGAAATTCGTACAAGTTTCAAGCTGGCAGTAGAATGAATGCAATGCTATGGTTTAAGCATTTGAGTGCAGCCTGCCAAAGCAACAAACAACAGGTAAGCATTTCTCCTAATTCTCAAAATAGTCCATAATTCGGGAATATATGTAAAAGAGTTCCAAAGGGAAGTAAGCAGACTAGTTGTGAATTAACTAAGGAGATTAGTGGGGGTTTTATTCTTGTTGATGACAGTCAGTAAGACATGAAGATCTACATCTTAGTGAGGAGGTAAACAATAAGCAAACAGGTAACAAAATTTCAAACAGAACTATGTAAAGAAAACAAAATAGAAGTATGTGATGTAGACCAGGAGGAGTACAGACAACTTGCCATAACATAAGTGTGGGCAGCAAAGATCTCCCTGAGGAGATGGTACTGACACGAACCACAGGAAGGAATGAGCTGTAAGAGGAGGAGAGCAGAGTGCAGCTTAAGGGAAGAGCAAGTGCCCGGAGTCTGGAGCCGAAACAAGCACAAGGTGTTGAAAGCAGAGAAAGGTAGCTAGTATGGTAGAGTAGTCGGAGTATAGCTCTCTAAAGGGTAAAAACTAGCTGGCATATTAAATTAATAAAAATTATTTGAATTCATCTTTATTTGATCTAGTGACCAATTTGATGTGGGTTTCTGTGTTGGTAGTGAAACCCAAAAACATTTGGATTTTATTTGCTTTTACTTCACTGAACCAAAAATGATCTAATTGGAAGGCTTTCAGCTGCAGAAGAGCAGGAATTTATTGTGGTGTTTTCCCCAAACCCTGCTGCACAGTTAGAGTAGAACCACTGATTGGTGTAGCAGTCATAAAAGACATAGCTGCAGTTACAGAAATTTATACAGACTTTGTAGAACCAGTTTGTTAAGTATATTTGAAAATCATTGGCGGCATATTGATAATGCAGACGTATACAGTTAGCATTGTCAGTAGGTAATATTGAATAATACAGTGCACTATGTAAGCTTAGAAAGATTACAGAAGTATTTTTTTACCCTGTCCTATTAGGATGTAAGTTATTACCCTTTCTTGATAATTGAACCTAAGGCTCCGTAATATGAAATGACTTACACGGATCACACTGGTGGATCCTAACTTTCTTCATCCTTTAAGTCCATTCTTTTTATTTGTTTTTTTTTTTTACTTTTAGGTTCAGAGGGTACTAGTGCAGGTTTGTTACGTGGGTATATTACATATCACTGAGGTCTGGTGTATAAATAATCCCGTCACCCAGGTAGTGAGCAGAGTATCTACCAGTTTTTCAACCCTTACGACTCTCCCATCCTCCCCACTCTGGTAATGCTCAGTGTCGATTGTTCCCATCTTTATGTCTAGGTGGATTCAGTGTTTAGCTTCCACATATAAGTAAGAACATGCAGTATTTGGTGTTTTTTTGCTGTGTTAATTCACTTAATGGCATATAGCTGCATTCATGTTGCTGACAAGGACATGATTTCAGTGTTTCTTAAAAATCACTGTGTAGTATTCCATAGCATATATATATATACCACATTTTCTTTATCCAGTCCACTGTTGATGGGCACCTAGGTTCATTCCGTGTCTTTGCTATTGTATATACTGCTAGGATGAACATACATGTGTCTTTTTGGTGGAACAGTTTATTTTTTCTTTGAGTATATGCCCAGTAATGGGATTGCTGGGTTGAATGGTAATTCTGTTTTAAGATCTTTGATAAATCTCCAAACTGCTTTCCACCTTGGCAGAACTAACTTACATTCCTACCAAGTGTATAAGCATTCCCTGTTCTCTGCAACCTTGCCAACATCTATTATTTTTTGACTTAGCCATTCTGACTGGTGTGAGACTGTGTCTCATTGCAGTTTTGATTTGCATTTCTCTGGCAATTAGTGATGTTGGCCATTGTTCATACGCTTGTTGGCATGTATATGGTCTTCTCTTGAGAAGTGTCTGTTCATGTCTTTTCCCACTTTTTAATGGGGTTGGATTTTGCTTGTAAATTTGTTTAAGTTCCTTATTGATTCTAGATACTAGACCTTTATCAGATAGTTTGAAAATATTTTCTCCCATTCTCTAGGAATGTTGGTTTAATCTGCTGATAGTTTCTTTTGCTATGAGGAATCTCTCTAATTACGTCTTGTTTGTCCGTTTTTGTTTTTGTTGCAACTGCTTTTGGAGTCTTCATTGTGAAATCTTTGCCGGCACCTATGTTCAGAATGGTATCTCCTAGGTTATCTTCCAGGGTTTTTATAATTTTAGGTTTTGCATTTAAGTCTTTAATCCATCGTGAGTTGATTTTTACATACAGTGTAAGGAAGGGGTCCAGTTTTAGTCTTCTATATATGGCTATCCAGTTATCCCAGCAGCATTTATTGAACAGGGGGTATTTTTCCCCATTGCTTGTTTTTGTCAGCTTTGTCAAAGATCAGATGGTGGTAGGTGTGAGGCATCATTTCTGGGCTCTCTTTCTTGTTCCATTGGTTTTATCCTATTCCATTGGTATCTGTTTTTGTACCAGTACCATGCCATTTTGGTTACTGTAGTCTTGTAGTATAGTTTGAAGTCAGATAGTATGATGCCTCCAGCTTTGTTCTTTTTGCTTAGAATTGCTTTGGCTACTTGGGCTTTTTTTGTGTTGTTCCATATGAATTTTAGAATTTCTTTTTCTAATTCTTTGAAGAGTGTCATTGGTAGTTTGATAGGAATAGCATTGAATTCGTAGATTGCTTTGGACAATATAGACATTTAACAGTATTGATTCTTCCAATCCATAAGCATGGAATGCTTTTCCATTTGTTTATGTCATCTCTGATTTCTTTGAGCAATGTTTTGTGATTCTCATAGCAGAGATCTTTTCATCTCCTGAGTTAGCTGTATCACTAGATATGCTTTTCTTTTTTGTGGCTACTGTAAATGGAATTGTGTTCTTGATTTGGCTCTCAGTTCAAATGTTATTGGTGTATAGAAATGCTGTTGATTTTTAGACACTGATTAGGTATCCTAAGACTTTGCTGAACTTGTTTATCAGATCTAAGAGCTTTGGAGCAGAGACTCTGGGGTTTTCTAGATGTAACATCATATAATCTGAAGAGAGAGAGTTTGACATCCCCGTTCTATTTGGATGATTTTATTTCTTTCTCTTGTCTGACTGCCCTGGCTAGGACTTTCAGTACTATGTTGTACGGGAGTGGTGAGAGTAGGCATCCATCCTTGTCTTGTTCCAGTTCTATAAGGGAATACTTCCAACTTTTGCCCATTCAGAATGATGCTGCTGTGGGTTTGCCATTGATGACTCTATTTTGAGATATGTTCTTTCAGTGCCTAATTTGTTGAGGGCTTTTAACATGAAAGGATGTTGAATTTTATCAAAAGCCTTTTTTGCATCTTTTGAGATGATTGTATGGTTTTTCTGTTTTTAATTCTGTTTATGTGATGAATCACATCTGGTGAACCAATCTTGCATCTCAGGAATAAAGTCTACTGGATTGTGGTGAATTAACTTTCTGATATGCTGCTGGATTACGTTTGCTAATATTTTGTTGGGGATTTTTGTGTCTCCGTTCATCAGGTATATTGACCTGTAGTTCTATTTTTTCATTGTGTCTCTGCTAGTTTTTAGTATCACAGTGATGTTGGCTTCATGGAATGAGTTAGGAAGGAGTCTTTTCTTCCTCGATTATTCGGAATATTTTTAGTAGGATTGGTATTAGCTCTTTTTTGTACATCTGGTAGAATTCAACTGTGAAATACATCTGGTCCAAGGCTTTTTGGGATTGGTAGGTTGTTTATTACTAACAAGTCAAATATCCAGGAGGATCATGGGATCTCCTGCCACTAGGATCCCAGTGGTTTGTGGTGAGAGTGGGACATTTTAAAAAATATTGTTGGAGTGGGCTTTGTTCTCTCATAATTTTTATTGTTTCAAATATATGTGAAACACTGATAATAGTATTTAGTATCATTTTTGGCAACCTCCATAAAAGACATGAAATGGCCTAGAGCAAAATTAGTTTTTTGCCTTCTCAAGTTGTCTAGACTCAGCCTTTCTTGATTCACTTCTTTGCTATACATTTTCTTTAAATGTTATTTAAGATATTAAGCCTCTTTTTTTTTCAGTCTTAGATTTCAAGGTGAATCTAAACAATATATACATACCAGCTTAAAAGTTCAATTTATTTTACTGTGTTAGTATTTCTATGGAACAAGTCAACCAGATGTGTATAAATATTTGTTTCTGTACTTGCAAGAATTAGGATAGTGGCAAATTTCTAAGTAGAACCTGTGAAAGTTTTAGTAGAAAACTCTGACTCATATGCAAAATACCTTAAACCACATTCAGGCAACTTAAAAAGAAGTGAAACTTTTACTTTACTTAAATACAGGTTTCTTATAATCAGACCTGAAAATTTATACTTTAAGCACTTGAGCATTTGTGTTGTATCTGATTTATAATTCACTTATGATTATATTGTCCAACAGAATTTTTTATTCAGAAGCTGACACTTGTAAGATATTCATGTTTTTTAGTATAATAGGTTTCAGAGAGAGTCTGCTAAAGTGTGAGAGCTGTTAAACTGTCTTAAAGACAGAAACGACCACTGACATATGAGTATCTCTATCAGTACAACTTTAGGAAACTGGTTTTGAGGATTTGTTGTACTGTGGTGAAACTCTCTTTAGTTATTTGATTAGAAGACTCATCAACTAATTTTTCAAGGTAAAAATCCTATTTTAGAGAATTATTATTGGGTTTCAAAAAGAAAGCAAATAAAATCTCTAATCTTGAGGCAGAGAACTATATTATATAACCTATTGATTTTCCAGAGTCGCAATGTGTCCAAACACAACATATCTAATAAGGAATGTTGTTTTTCTGTACTTACTTTCATCATGATTTTACAAATAAATTTTTAGTAATGTTTGTTATAAAATTGCTTTGCTGATTTTAAAAATGTGCACCTAGAATTTCTTGTGATATATAATGAGAAAATAAATAATGACAAGCAAATGTTTCTGGAATCTCGCCCGACCAGAGTCATACTTAATCTTGCTTATTTATTCATTCGGTCATCATCTACTGAGCTGCCTGTGTTAGACAAGAAAGATATTATCTCTGCCCTTTCTCTTGTATAGATGTCATTTTACGAGAAAAAGAGTATGAACTCATTTCGGTGATTTTTCTTTCTAAAATGTTCTAGCATATTATTCATAAACTATTGAAGCTCCTTTTATCAAATTCCTTTTAAAAGATATTTAGATAGGTTTGGGCTTGCCTAAATAGCAAGGAAAGATAAGAAATACTCCTTTGAAAAACAACTTTTGAACTCAGTCTGTAATGCTTATATTTTTTAGGTTCCTACAAACTTGATGACTTTTGAGTAAAATCCTGAGAAAAAAGAGAGGTGAACTATTGCTCCTATGTGAGCATGGGGACCTGATAAAAGAGCGCCAGCTATAAACCATCCTGTGCCAGGAAGAGCCCAGAGGCTCTGTCTCAGTCTTTGGAGTTCTGAACCAAAAAAGCACTAATTTCAGGGAATGAATTGAGATATTCCCAGAGAACAAATTGGAGTTTCAAAACAAACTGCCATGAACCATGCTTCTTATCTCAGAACTGACCTGTGGAAACCACTGCCTTAAACGAATGAAAGGAAAACCAACATGAAACACCAAATAGTGTGTGTGAATCTTCTGGCGGTGCTGTGCTTGGAATAGATCGTAGCTAATTTGCATTTCTTTTAACTTTGTAATAATTTTAGAGGGGGGAATTGCCTTTTTTAGGTACGCTTTAGGAAGGAAAAAAATGTTGTGGACTACATCAGGAGCTGGTTTGGAACAGAGGTGAAGAGACTTAGCAGGGATTGTACCAGCAGCCCACCTGCAAGGTTTGTTCTCCCTCTCGTCCTCTGCAGCCTCACTGGGGCTTTCTCACAGCAAGAGTGTAGGAATGAGAAATGTTGGTCATGTGAGTTGTTGGGTTTGTTTGGGATTGGTGGGGTTGTTTTGTTTTGGATGAGGGGACAATTTTTTAAACACTAAACTTCTGAAATGTAGTACTGTAAGAGGAACGTAATTTCCTGCAGGAGTTAACAAAGGCTGAGTGTTCATTTGCCAGACACCTTTTTTTTTAAGTAGATTCCAGAAAACATGGTTGTTTCTAACTAGGGTTAAAGTTTAGCTTTCTATATGAATTCATTGTTGGACCACGGATCTGCTAAAGTAAAGAACTATAATCCCAACCTAAACTTTTCTGAAATTTTACAATAATTAGATCTTTTCTCAGGTTAATTTGGATTTTCTCTTCTCCCAGTCACAGGAGGTTTTTGTCATCAAGACACATTGATATATTGTCAGGATATTTTCCTTTACAGTGTTTAATGTGCATCATGCCAGAGTTATTTTTTTATGATTCATTTTCTCTGTTTTTGTTCAATATGAATGAGATTCAGGATCGTATTTGTTTAAAGGGTAACACATATAGATGTACATATGTATTTTGTTACAAGACATACGAAATAATTTTAAGAGGGATAAAGGTGAAAATATCAGATTCTGGAAATTTTAAGTATCTTAAACTTTATAATTCTTACATGATCTACCATAAGCATACCAAAACATTTTTCTGAAAATTACTATAGGTCTCTGACATGAAACCATATTTTGTCAGTAGTTGACCAAGCAGTTTTTTCAGAACTGTTCTATGCAATAATGCATTTAATTTGTAAAATAAATGTTGAATTATAAAAAAAAATTTGAAGATGAGATGCCTTAGAATTTTAACAAAAAATGGCACTCGAACAAAGGCTACGTGTTGAATGATACAAACTCTTGAGACATCACAGATTTTAGCAGTGGCCCACAGTAAGGTAATGCTTTGTGCGGTGTCTACGAATAGACTTGTTATTTTGGGCCTCACATAAAATTTCTCACATTCGTATTCTTAGAGAATTTTATACTTTTTTATTATAAGTATTTTGCCCTTCAGTCCATGAAACTTCAATAGAAAATATTGCTTATACAATAATTAGCCTAAAATCTATTCAAAGGAAAAAAGAGCTTTTTTGGGAGTTTTTTAATTTAATTCTCTGTTTGGAAAAGATGTTCAGAGTTCAGATATGCTTCTTATATAATAGAAATGCCATTATTTCTGGGATTTAGTGGCATAGGCTGAAGAAGGCAAAAGTTTCCTGTGCTGAAGGATTTTTCAATTGACCTTGACCCATGTTGGGTACATAGAAAGACACCATCTGCATAGCCAGCAGTATTACTACATAGACCTTGCACATCTTACTTTTGTTCTGCATTTTTTTTAATTTCTTGATTTGTTTATTTCTCTTCAGAAACAGCGTTTTTAACAGTGTATGTGCTTTTTTAAAAAGTATTGTGAATGGAAACCCTGTGGATTTATTTTTTATTTTGTCTGTTTGTCATAAATAAGCTAAAGTAGACATGTTGTAGGTTAACCATATCTGTGGAAATATGCAACTAAAAATCAGAGCCTGATATCACATAGTTTTGCCAAAGGGAGAGAGCTAAGCTGGAAGATGTGTTTGATATTTTCCGCTCTGAACATTAATGGATGCTTGCATAGAGTAAGATAGTGTTCAAATTTGGTTAATAGTAGATAGCCTGTGGCCTCTGACTGACTAACCCTCTTTACATAACAGTACAGAAGTCCTTGTTGTTTTTCTGTCTTTAAAATTTATTCATCCAAAAAATTAGTCATTGCTTAAGATTATTTTAGCATTTCAAGCAAATTGAAAACAAAGTGAATTAAAATAGTGTATGTGAATTTTTTTATCTATAATTCACCAAATATATCATAATTCAAAAAAATATGTCACTAAAATATGTTAAATATTTAGGTAGTTCATTTGTGGGAAAATGAATCTTCTTATTAAGCCTGCCCTCAACTGTAAATAAGTGACTCAAAAGCCCAAAATGTTCATCAGCATTAAGTTCAGTTATTTCGCCTTTAGCCAAGAACTCATTAGAAATTCAGTTATAATTTAAATTTAAGCCTGTTTATGATAAGCATAATGATTGGCATGTTATATGGCCTGTTGTAGTAGTACATACTAGCCAATTTGAGGCAATCTCATTTAACAATTTATTTGAACATGGAGGATTATTTTTCATATGGAAGTAAAATGTCAGCTTTAAAATTACAACTCTAAAAATAACTACAGAATGACCTTCCAGAGCACTATTTTTGGCCTCATGCCCCCTCTGTTCAGGTTTTGCTTGTTTTTCAGAATATGATTTTTTTACCTCCAGACAGTAAGAATTGAACAAGAACTGATCAAACACACCTTCCTATTTTGTTTTCTTCACTATGTAAATATTATTTGGGTAAACATTACAAAAAGGGATCCAAACAATTTGAGTTTAAGTATTTTTTTCTTTCTAGGCATGTGCTTCAATGACAAATAATTTTTCTGTGTGGAAAATGCCATATAACTATTGCACTACCTTCTGTGTGGACTATGTTGGTATTGAATCTTTCTGTATATCAAAGTCAGGGTGTTTACAACTGCAAAGTTTGTATAAGTGGCTTTATTCCTCTTCTAGAAGATTCATGAGAAGCCTAAGAGGCACTATTTATTGGTACAGGAGGAAAAAAAGAACGGAAGGCATGTTTACAGACTCTAGCGTTCCTTATTAGCTTAAAACTGGGGCCCTCGAGGAGCAGCCTGTTGATCCGTTTTTGGCCAAGTGACTTGAGCATAAGTCTTTTATTTCTTTTGAGGTTAATTCATAAGCTGTATACCTTTACTACTGAAAACAAAACTATAGGGCATCATACTAATTGAAAATCAATAGTAATAGGCTTAATCCATTGGCCTTTTAAGTGAATATATCTAATATTGGTATCTTTCCTGTTTTTTTGAGGCACATTCCTTTCCAGCCAGTTTTTAAACCACCACGTAATCATCTTCTGCAAACAAGGGGTACCAGTGTTGCCTAACAAGATAATCTTTAATAAAGTAAATCCTCTGCTTCAAAGGCTTTTGAAATAATTGGATCCCTTTTTGAAAATGAAGATGAATTTAACTGTGTCCAGGTGGAATAATAGTACTGCTGTTGCATGAATAGATGATACAAAGCAAGTGATGAGGTTGGTCTGACTTCTTTGGTGACCTTTTAGGGTTTGCTTTTATTTTCCCTCTCTTTTTTATATTATTTCTTTCAAAATAGTAAATATATTATTTTACAGCCCGAGCGGTATTCTGTTTTTTTCTAAGCTTTGAGATACAAATGTTGCTTTTTAATCACATTGATGATATACTACTTTCCATGTGAACCTTTTCAGAATGATTTAAGTACCTTTGATTCCCTAAAAAATGGCTTGTGTCTAAAATGACATTTTGTTCCCCCTATTTTTTGAAGGGTTCTAATGAAAGAGATCCATGCATAAAAACTCTTCTGCTTATTGTAAATGATTTGATCACACCTGTGTCTTAAGTTATAGTGTGGGGAAAATTTGGTCAGTGCCTTATTATTTGAAGAGCAATTTTAGGGCATCAAATATGACAATAATCATGTGCCCTCTTGCTCCTCTTATTTCAAGAGTGTGTGCTATCCCTCTCTCCACCAGCTTAATCTTTGTCACCCCAAGTCTAACAAAGTCATTGCAGAAACCTCTGTAGGTAATTGTTGCAGTCCTCCTTGGTTTTTGAGTCTCTTTAAAGAAGCTCCCTCCCTCCTTCTATCCTTTTAGAGTAGGAGATTAAAAATAAACCCACCCGAATCAACCTTAGATACACACTCTTAAAAACAAATTTGAAGAGCACTATTCAGCCAAGTTCATTTATATTTTGTTGTTGATGTTTTGAGCATACATTTAATTGTAAGGCCTTTTGAAAAAGCCCTAAAATAATAAGATACAACCAGAAATACTTGTTTCGGTTTTGTTAAATGTACTGAAATCTTGTAATGAAAATCCCTTTGTCCAGAAATGAGATTTATTTCCATTTATTTTTATATTTAAGTAACACCCAGAACAAACAAGTAGTCACTTAACCTGCCAGTTATTATTTTCTTGAAAATATGCAAGAAAGTAAAAATATCCCTAATATGTAAATTAAAGGGAAGTTAAGAGACTAAACTAGTTTTCTCAGTGAAAGCAAAGATTGGCGATATTTTGCTTCTCTCAGATTATTGGAAGACCTGGAGCTACTGGATGTTAACCTGAGTCAAGATGTTCTTTTCACATTTTTTTTAAAGGGCTAGTATGTTCCCGAGTAGGCAAGTAGACATAGTCATTCAAGCCAGATGAAACAGTTAACTAATCCTTGAGGATTCTTAGCAAAATTTGAATTTTGACCCTGGCCATTTGTACTACAGAAGTGATGGTGGGATTAAAAGAATACATAATTAGAGTGTTTTGGGATGGGGCTCTTTTTTTTCTTAATAGAAAAGCAAAAACTCCGTAATTATTCGCTGTGCTTTAGATACCAGATAACAAATATTATTTCCCCTGAAGATATCACCTACTAGAACTATTCACATATATAGTCCAATAATTGATGACTTAATAGGTATGTTGAAACAGCTAATAATAAGTCAGCAGGCTCTCAAGAGTTTCTGTACCTTGACTGACAAATTCATTGTTTTACGTCCTACTGAAGTACATGTGTGTGGGGAGGGGGTGGGGAACTGGTTGACAACATAATCTAAAGGAGATCAAACATCTGTAGGGACAGGTACCCAATGATAATAATATATCTGAAAACACAAGCCGTTTTTATTCTTTATCCCAATTAACTTTGAGGTACTCTAATGATGAAGCACTCGATTGCACTATGACCTCCTTGAGTGATGTGCAGCTTGGTTCCTCTCACTTTTCGTTTCTGTTTAATATGCAAATGTGAGTGTGCGATCTTCAGTGTGTCTGCATAAGCTAACTTGAATTTAAATACAGTTTTCTGAAATCTTTCTATTGAAATAAATTACTTAAAATTATAGATTGTGTGAGGATGTGTTTGTTACTGTATTTGCATTTTTATCAACTTTTAAGGTGCAAATAAACTTTAAGTTGATTTTTTCCCCCTGTCTAAAGTAATCAACAAGGCTATTGTTGATACAGGTAAAGCTCTGAAAAAACTTTGGTCACTCTTCCCTAGCCCGAGACAGGAATGTGCTACCTGGCATGTGGACAAATGAGGTGGTGGGGAATAGAGTAAGGGCATAATATTTCCAACTCTATCTCCCACTCTGAGCATGTGATACAATAGGATTAGTCCCCAAAGATGCTCTCTTTGCTCCTACATAACATTTATTCTTTTTACCATTTCTGAAAACAACCTATCTTCCAGCCAAAGGAGCTTTAAATTGGAAGAAGTACAGAAATACCTGTGTTTAGTCTCCTTCAGGTTATTGGCTGGGTGTTGATTATGCCCTAAGAATTCCACATTAGCTTAGCCTCTAAATGGTTTAGGAACCCCCAGCCAGGACAAGCCCAATATTTTGGCAAACCATAATTCAATTTTCAGTAGTTTTCTCACATCCATAGTGGCCTTTGAAATTTCTCACTGTCCCTTTACTTGAACCAAAAGAGGAGAATGACACTTCTTTGATGGGGTCAACCTGTCTTTACCTTGTATCGTACCACCTTTGTCATACATCAGTTTCCTACATGTGCAGAATTTCCTAGGTCCCCTTTCCTATTTCAACACCATATTGTGTCCATTACTGTATTGCTGTATAAGTTATTATCTGGTGAGGTAATTTTATGTTCATCAAAATTACCTTAGCTGTTCTTGACTTTGTCTTTGCTGTAAATTCTGAGATCACTTCTTCTGTGTTCCGTGAAAACACTGTTGTTATTTTTATTGGAATTACTTTGGATTTATAGGTTAATTTGAGAACAGTTTTGAAAATTTTACTCCTTTTATCTGTAAACATGAAATGTGTCTCCTTTTATTTAGGGCTTTTAATGTCCTTCAGTAATGTTTTACAGTTTTCTCCCTAGTAGTCTCTTGCATTTTTTATTAGTTCATGTCTAGGTAAATTAGTTTTTCTACTCTGACTTTTTTGTTACATTTTCTCATTGATTATTGTGTATAGGAATACTATTGGCCTTTATGTTGATCCTTCCGTCTAGAAACCTTGTTGAACTCTTACCTAGTTCTAATGGTTTGTCCGGAGGTCTGTTGGAAGTATATTAGCACCAAATAAGAATAGCGGTTTCTTCCTTTCCAACCTTTGTACCTTTTTTTTTGTCTTATCCTTACTTGGCTAGGACTCCAGTACAATATTGGATTAGAAGCAGTGGTAGGATGCCAAAGAACTTAATTACCCAGTCTCCTCAGAAAACCTCAGAATATAACATAGCCCTAGAATGAACGCTAAGCATGTTATAGTATAGCCCATGTATAATCTTTATTGTATTTTTTAGGCCAGCTAATCATCAACTTAAATTTCTGCTTTGTTTTTTGTAAAGTATGTTTATATTCTTAGGCAGAAAATAAGTGGCCATTTGCTCTCAGCCACTACTTACAGTCCAAACTAAATAAAATAGTGGGTCGCAGGGCTATTGCAAAATTTAGAGTATCTGTGTGTAATTAAGTTTCTTACTCTATGTCACTGATTCTCAACTGGAAGCGATTTTGTCCCCTAGGAGATCGTTGTCAGAGTCTAGAGCCATTTTTGGTTGTTATTCTGGCATCTGGTGGGTAGAGAGGTAAGGGATGCTGCTAAACACCAGCCCTCAACAAAGGACGGTCCGTTCCAAGATGGCAGTAACGCCAAGCTCTGCGTGAGTGACTTACCGCATCTCATAAGTTGAGTATATTGAGATCGGTTGTAGGAAAGAGTTGTTTGTTTTGGCAAGGGACTTTAATTCTTCCCTGGAAGTTGGTCTTTTTTTTTTTCTTTTCTTTTCTTGTTCTTTTATTTATTTATTTATTTATTTTGAGGTGGGATGGTCTTGCTCTGTCACCCAGGTTAGAATGCACCGGTGCAATCTCGGCTCACTGCAATCTTTGCCTCCCAGGTTCAAGCGATTCTCCTGCCTCAGCCTCCTGAGCAGCCAGGATTACAGGCGCCCACCACCATGCTCAGCTAATTTTTGTATTTTTGGTAGAGGTGGGGTTTCACCATCTTGACCAGACTGGTCTCAAACTCTTGACCTCTTGATTCACCCACCTCAGCCTCCCAAAGTACTGGTATTATACCCGTGAGCCACTGTCCCCAGCCAGAAGTTAACCTTTCTTACAGAAGTTTAGCCTACTGGCCAGAGGAGATGAATTAATAGCTTGGGAATATATTCATGGCCTGGACCATAATGTGTTATTCTTCAAGTATTTGTTGAGTTAAAAGCTACATGTTTCAACCTAAGGTAGACTCATTGGGGACATTCTAAATGAGCACAGGCCTGCAGAAATGTTTGTCTACCTCTGTATGGTTATTCCAAATCTGAAAGGATAACCCCAATAGCAGTAGGACAAAATAGGCTATCAATACATCAGGCTGGATTATTTATTTAACTAATCTGAGCTTTAATTAAACCAGAAGCTATTTTTGTTATTGTAACAGTATTATATCCACATTATAAAAAGTTTAATTACAGAAAACTATAGAGTAAACAATGCATGTCCCGCCTGTCAAATTCCCATCTCCAAATGCAATAATAACATTTATCTTTGACTCAATTCCTGTAATCCTAGCCTAGTTTCTTTCAGTCTCAAGTTCTGAAGATTTTTTATTTTTCGCCTCCCTCAAACCTTTGCTCAACCCAAGACCTTTACATATACCCTAGTACTGTCAGAGCAAAAAGCATAAAAATAACAGTCCTTACTCCATGTAGACTTGTGATGCATTGGTCACATTATTTTTTATTTGATCAAATTAGCTTTAAAAATGATTATAAGAGAGTACTATGAACAAATATATGCCAACAAATTGAATAACCTAGAAAGTGGACAAATTTCTAGAAGCTTGAAACCTACCAAGACTAAATCATAAAGAACATCTGAATAGACCTGTAACTAGTAATGATCAGTAATCAGAAACCTCCCAGAAAAGATCCTGAACCTGGTGGCTTCACCGGTGAATGATACCAAACATTTAAAAACAAACTAATACCAATCCTCAGATTTTTCCAAAAAGTAAAGCTGAGGGAACACTTCCTAATTCATTCTATGAGGCTAGCATTCTCCTGATACCAAAGTCAGGCACAGACACTACAAGAAAACTACAGACCAATATTTATTATGAGCAATTTATGCAGAAATCCTCAACAAAACACTGTAATTTCAGCAACATATTACAAGGATTATATAACATGACTGAATGGGATTTATTCCAGAAATGCAAGGATGGTTCAACATGAAAATCAATGTAATACACCATATTAACTGAATGAAGATGAAAATCTCAATTGATGAAGAAAAAGCATTTGACAAAATTCAACACCCTTTCATGACAAGAAATAATAATAAGCTAATAGACTCTACCTCAACATAATAAAAGCCATATATGGAAAACCCACAAAAAGTATACTGAATGCTGAAAGACTGAAAGATTTTCCTCTGAGATCAAGAGCAAGGCAAGCATGTACATTTCCACCACTTCTATTCAGCATAGTACTGGAAGTTCTAGCCAGAATTGAAAAGGAACAGATAAAATTATCTCTGTTCACAGATGATATGATTGTGTAGAAAACCCTAAAGGTTACACACAGACTATTAGAACAAATAAATGAATCCAGCAAAGTAGCAGGACACAAAGTCAACACAAAAATCAGTCACATTTCTATATGCTAACAATGAGCAATCTGAAAATGACAGTTCATTTACAAAAGCATCAAGAATAAAATGGAAACTAAACCAAGGAGGTGAAAGATTTGTGCAATGAAAACTATAAAACATGGCTGAAAAAAATTAAAGACAAATGAAACATATCCCCTGCTCGTGGATTGAAAGACAATATTGTTAAAATGTGACTACCCAAATCAATATATAGATTCAATGCAATCCCTGTTATAGTATTTTTTACAGAATTAGAAAATCCCATTCTAAAATTAATATGGAATCTCAAGGGACCCCCAATAACCAAAACATCTTGAGCAAAGCTGGAAGACTTTTTTCCTGATTTGAAAACTTAGTTTTCAAAGCTACAGTAATCAAAGCACTGTGGTACTAGCATAAAAACAAACCAGCGGGATAGAGAGCCCAGAAATAAAACGTATATGGTCAAGTGATTTTTGACGGGATGCCAAGACATCCATAAGGAAAGGAATCTTTTCAGATGGCACTAGGGAACTGTATATCCACATGCCAAAGAATGAAGTTGGATCCTCACCTAACACTGTATACAAAAATTAACTCAAAATGAATCAAAGACCTTAAGACCTAAGCCTGTAAGTCTTACTGACGATAACATAGGTCAAAAGCTTCACATCATTGAATTTGGCAGTGATTTCACAGATGTGACACTAATGGCACAGGCAACAAAGGGAAAAACAAATGGACTTAATGGAAATTTATGACGTGTGTCAAAAGAATATAAACAGAAGGCAACCCACTGAATGGGAGAAAGCGCATGCAAATTTTCTCTCTGATAAGGGATTAATATCCAGAATGAATCAAGAACTGAAACTCAGCAGTGTAATTCAGAAACAGGCAAAGGACTTGTATACACATTTCTCTGAAGAAGATTGCCAATAAATACATGTCAAAAATGCTTAATAAATAAGCATGTGGTGAGGATATGGAGAAATGTGAAGACCTGATTGGATTGTTAAAGGTAGAGCTACAAAGCCAGCAAAAGGAAATCTCTGTGAACCTGAACAGGAAAGAAAGTAAATCCCTCAAAGCCCTTCCATAAATACAAAAAACAGGAGTTTCTGTTCAGCTGACAACACAAAGTTAACAGACTGGTGAAAATTTGGAAGAAAATTTTTGGAGTTTATAAGAGCAAAAGATTAATGTCGAGAAGATACAGGGCATATTTGCTAAATATGTTCAGTAGAAAACTGGGCTAAAGGACATGAATAGACAATTTATAGAGAAGTCTAAACCATGAAAACAATGCTCAACCTCACTAGTAGAGAGAAGTGCAAGCTGAGAGCTGTCATGTTTAGCTCTCAAATTGATGAAAAATAGCCGGGTAATATTGGTTGTGGTATGGAGAAACTGGAACCCTCATGCACTCAGGTGAGGGTATAAACTGGTAAGGTGCATGCCAAAGAACATCTGGGCGGTAATAGGGAAATCATGTATGTGTATAGAGCACAGGAATAAGGATTCTGATCCTGGAATTGAGCTGCCTGGGTTCAGACACTGGCTCTGTCACTTAACTAGCTGCATGACCTGGAGCAGGTGACTTAACTTGGTCTCTCAGTTTCCTCATCAGTGAAAGATGCACAGTGTCAGAACCCATGTCATAGAGTTGTTGTAAGGCTAATCTAGCTGGTAAATCTCAAGCCCTAGAGCAGGGCTAGCACATAGGAAACACTTGGTCAGTGTGAGGGAGGGTTAGCCTCGTTACACACCCTGTAATCTAGCTGCTCTTGAAATCAGGTACTGGGAGTGAGATTAGGAATGAAGGCGAAATTTTAATTGGAACAGTTACAGAACAGTCATACAACTAGTCACAAGAGTCAGGTCTTTGCATGCAGTTACCTATGAATTAAGTCGCAGTGAATAAGGAGTGTCTTCACCTGTAAACCGAATATAGAAATAAACTAGGCGTATTCGTTATGGACAAACTGGCAAGGAGAGAAAAGCATGAAGAAAAGCCACCTGTAAAACAAATTCCCATTTGTTATTGTTTGGGTTTTTTGGGAGGTTTTTTGTTTGTTTTTGTTTTGAAACAGTCTTGCTCTGTCGCCCAGGCTGCAGTGCAGTGGCGCTATCTCGGCTCACTGAAACCTCCATCTCCCAGGTTCAAGCAATTCTCATGCCGCAGCCTCCCCAGTAGCTGGGATTACAGGTGCATGCTACCACGCCTGACTAATTTTTTACACTTTTGGTAAAGACAGGGTTTCACCATGTTGGCCAGCCTGGTGTCAAACTCATGGCCTCAAGTGATCCACTTGCCTCAGCCTCCCAAAGTGTTGGAATTACAAGTATGAGCCACCACGCCGGCCTTGGTTTGGTTTGTTTTGTTTTTAATAGAGACAGGGACTTGCCCTCTTGCTCAGACTGTTCTTGGCCTCAAGTAACCCTCCTGCCTTGGCCTTCCAAAGTGCCAGGATTACACACATGGGCCAGTGCACCCAGCCTATTGTTGATTATTAAGAGGAGTATTTCAGCCACATAAGTTAGATCACTGCAGGGCCTTGTATAAAATGCAGACTTCTGAATGCCCTCCCACCAGCCAAATCAGAATCTGAGGCCAGGGCCTGGGGTACAGTAAAATTTGCACCTGATTTGCCCACAGCCCAAGTTAAACCAGAAGTAACAGTTGCTGAATTTGCTTTATTATTGCCTGATTGTCAGACCCAAGCTTTTCATCCAGTTTAAGTTCGGAAACCATTGGCATCTGTTTTAAGCTGTTGTGGGAAAAAGACAAACAAGCAGGCTGTCATTTTTATTGCAAGAAACTATTCTGAGATTTTAATGTGAAAAATGGACATTTTTTAATTGAGTGTAGAAGAGAAACCTGGAGATTTGTAGGCAATTAACAGCAGGTGCAATCAACGAACACCCTGCCAGCCATTGAGTTCTCTAGTAGCCATGTTTTATGACTTTATGTAACCTAAACGGTGTTTTAACAAATCTTTACCACACAAACATGGGGTTAGAATTTCCATTTTAAAGGAGAAATGACTACCCTTTTGAGTGTGGTTGTATCTCCCTGGATCTTTGAGTTAGCCTAAGAAAGTATCCAGAGTGGCCTGGTGCAATTTGAATTGAGACCTCTGATTCTAGACTAACCTGCATTAACTCCTAGTTAATGGAAGTTCTGTTTCATTCCAAATCAAAATAGAGTTCTGCACTGAGTGACACATTCTGTGTGTGCTTCCTCACCTTTACTTAAAACTGATTCCCCTCTTGAAGGACTCATTTTGTCTCCATGTCCTCTCCAGTTCACTATAGCCCCTACCACTCCCTATAATCCTTTTTTTTTTTTTTTTTTTTTTTTTTTTTGAGATGGAGTTTTGCTCTTGTTGCCCAGGCAATTGTGCAATGGTGCAATCTCGGCTCACTGCAGCCTCCACCTCCTGGGTTCAAGTGATTCTTATGCCTCAGCCTCTTGAGTAGCTAGGATTACAGGCATGCACCACAACACCCAGCTAATTTTTTATATTTTTAGTAGAGACGAGGTTTCACCATGTTGGCCAGGCTGGTTGCAAATTCCTGACCTCAGATGATCCACCCGCCTCAGCCTCCCAATGTGCTGGGATTACAGGCATGAACCACTGCACCCAGCCCCTACAGTCTTTTGACTGATGTTTCTTTACTAACTGAGGTGTAGTCATGTGATGCCTGGAACTGGGCCTCCTGTCTTATGACCAAGAGAGAAGCTGACCTGAGAGCAAAGCTGGTTCTCAGAGAACAGAAGGGAAAGATGGAAAGAACCGAGGCCCATAATGATTTTCCTGTGCTGCTGAGCTAACCCTACAAGAGCCTTACTTCTGGACTTTTAAGAAAGAGAAAAAAGAAAAATGGGAGAAGGATGGGGAAGAAGAAAAAAAGAGAGAAAGGAGAAAAGGAAGGGAGAGTAGAGAGGGAGGGAAGAGAAAAGGAGGGAAAAAGAAAGGGGGAAAAAAGCCAGCCACCTTTAACAATTTTTATATGTGCTGGTAAGGAATGATATAGCTTAAAAAAATAGATTTCTGCTTGTGTAGCCCAATTTATTAATTTTTAAAACTATAATCAGATGGTATTGATCAGTGTCTCAAGAGAGAGAAATGCCTATTTCTTGTGTTATTTTTATTAAAGCAGAGAACAAATGGGACCTTCACAGTCCATAAAGATGAAATACCCCCAAACCAAACCAGGGTTCCCTGACAAAGCAGTGTTCTTACATCTCCGAGGGCCCTGAGCCACCTCTGCCCCAAGCCCCACCAGCAGCAGCTCTGCTGGAGAAGGAACATTGTGTTCCTTTATTTTGGTAAACCAGACCCAGGGCCCCGCTGGTTCTCAAGTCAGCTGTGGGGCTGACCTGCTGCCTCTTGGGGTCAGTTTGGTCCCCTCAGCAGACCATGGGGAAGCAGCCACGTCCTCTGCTGCCTTGGGGCCCTGTCTTCCATTCGTTAACAGTACCAGCTTCTTCAGAGACTCTGGAATGTCATAAACGTTAAAGCCAGATTGTTTCCCTCTTTGCTTTTGTTTTGATGTGTTTTAAAATAATTAGGCTTTTACTCTCAAGTATTTTCATTCTCCATCGTTGGCTGAGGGGCAGCTCTCACACCACACCGAGGCTAGCATGCTACTATGGTATCCAGTAAACAGTTGCCAAACAAAGCCAAAAGTTCTGTTTGGCCAAAGCCAACATCAAGTTCTCTTTTGTACTTGTTGTTCTTCCATCTGCCCTGAGCTATGTAATAACTGTCAAAATATGTCACCCCTTGCACCTCCGTGCAGGGTTTAAGAAAAGCAGCTCCTTGGACTTTTGCCAGTGACTTCCTTGCAACATCTTAATTATCCATTTTTTGCTTAGCAAGTCAGTCTAGAAAGAACTGCTTCTTTCTTTTACTTTTAGAAAGTGAGTACTTGGGAATGTTCAATGAAAACCAGTATGCGCTGAACTGCTCTAGGTTCTGGGGAAGGGGAGGGGAACTCACAGTTAGCAGGTAGTGTCCCCTGAGGTCCCTGGAAAGAAGCAACACACTGCCCTGTCCAGTGGCAACTGCCTCCCCATCACCCAGTCTCTGAATCTGGAGCCCATACTCATCTTAAGCAAAGGCAGCCGAGCAGCTGTGCTCCTGTTCACCCTACTTCAGGTCCCCACTACACTCCCACCAATACCATTCTAACCTCCCGATGTATTTTATGAAAGTAAGCCAGTTTGATTCATCATGTAGTCATTGGTTCTAATGTCTTGGGTTCTAAGCTTTTTTATTACATAGTATCTCTCTCTCTCTCTTTTTTTTTTTTTTTTTTTTTTTTTTTTTTGAGACGAGTATCACTCTTGTAGCCCAGGATGGAATGCAGTGGCTCAATCTCAGCTCACTGCAACCTCCGCCTCCCAGGTTCAAGCAATTCTTCTGCCCCAGCTTCTTGAGAAGCTGGGACTACAGGTGCGTGCCACCATGCCCAGCTCATTTTTGTATTTTTAGTAGAGACGGGGTTTCACCATGTTGACCAGGATGGTCTCCATCTCTTGACCTCGTGATCCGCCCGCCTCGGCCTCCCAAAGTGCTGGGATTACAGGCGTGAGCCACCGCGCCCCGCCTATACATAGTGTCTAATTTATTCTTTATAACAACCCTATACAGAAGAGATACTTCTTCATGTATTACAACCAGAAAATTTGGAGAGGTTAAAGAATTTGCCTACAGCCACCCAGTAAGGAGGTAGAGCCAGGATTCAAACACTGGTCTCATTCTCAGCCCTGGTGGACACTGGCTTTCAGAGCTGTAACTTGAATTTTGGTGCTCAGAACCAGCTGCACAAAAGCTCAGCAAATGGCTTTGTGATTTATTATGAAACTCAAAGAAAGAAAGAACAACCCAGCAGCTTCTTACTTTAATTTTCCTTGCTAACGACAGTTTCCAGCTGAAGAAATCCTTGAGCTGTCAACATGTAAATATAACTTTTTTCCCCAATGTCTGTTCCTGGGACAGAGCCTCCCAGTAAGCCTTGCACTGTGCTGCATCTGGTCCCTGGAGTTTTACAGCCTCACTACAAACACATAACAGAGTGGTGAACACAAGCAATCCTGAGTTGCATAAATGCACTGGATGCCCATGCTAGACTAGGAAAGTTCTTCCTATTCAGGAGAAACACTTTGGACCTGAGAGGCCAGGGGAGGCCCAGGGGAATAGGAGAGGTTCATGGGTAGGTAGGATTTAGGACCAGAGGAGAACAATTCCAATCTTGCAAGCAAGAACTGGAAGTATACAGTTGGGACTGGGAAGAGCTCACATTGAGAAGTGGCAGCACACACAGGTGGAAAAGTAGGTTGGAGCCGAATTGCTCTGGACTCTTAAGGCCAGAAGAAGTTGGAGGATGGAAGCTGGGACACCAGGCAGGAAGTAGTTTTGCTCCAGGAAAGAGAGAGAGCAAGGGTCTGTCCCAAAGTGGGAGCACAGGTAAGAAAAGAGTGAGAGACATTTCAAAGGAAGAAGGCTCCTCTGTCTCCTGTGCCCAGGAGCCCTGCCCTCTGCGAGGCAGTGGGACTGGTAATGCTGATTAACTGATCCGCCATTGGATGCATTGGGCCTCACTGAAGACACGGCACCCTTGGAGAGGAGTGGGACTCTGGCCCCCCTCCCTCCATGTTCAACTGCCCACATCACTCAACTGTTCCTGTCCACCCTCATCTGCAAAAACAGCATAAGAAAGCTCCTGCTTCCTAAGTTTATTGTGAGGTTGAATAAGGAAGATGCAAAGCACAAGGCCTGGTGCTTGTAACGACTCAGCAGATGGGAACCGCCAGCATGAATATTCTGCACCATTGGTCACCTGGGACCCGCTATTGAGAGTGACCATTCTCCTCTTTCTCTGTCAAACATTAGACACTGGCAGACAACTGAAGGTGAAATCAAGCAAGTTTGAAGTGTGGTCTCTCTCTGCGGCTCCTTATCAGGTAAGTTGGACATAAACTTCCTAACAAAAGAGGCATAAGTTGTTTGATTCTGACGGCGAAGGATGACTTCAGAGTTTCTTATTCTATAAATTGTACAGACAGACTTTTCTTCCTTCTTTGTGTTTATACTATGATATCTTGGAGCCAAGCTATAGCAGAGCCCCTGAATGGGAATTTAGGATGCTTTTGGACCCCTTCCATAGAGGTCAAGTCCTGGGAATACTGGAAGGGCCTTCACACAAGAGCTCCCTTGTCCCATCCCCTTATGTCCTGGACTTAGAAAGAGAGGAGGAACTAAGATTTAACTAGCTCTATCCATGCCAGACGTGTGCTGTGGATTTGACACGTCATGTTACGTAACCCTCATACCAGCCCCATGAGATAGGGGTTGTTATCCACATTGTTATAAATGAGGAAATAGCTTTGGTTGAAGGGTCTTGCCCAAACTCACACATCTGTCCATCATTGCAACCAAAATTCTGCCTCTTGTGCCTCTGGCTGAAGCCCCTTATGTCCTGCATACACTCCTTCTCCCAGGGCTCCTGAAGCCACGTGGTAAGCCTGCTGCTGTTACTGTGAGTTTCCTTTTTCAGTGTTTTTGTTTGTTTGTTTGTTTGAAGAGACAAGGCCTTGATGTGTTGCCCCGGCTGGCTGGAGTGCCATGGCTATTCACAGGCACAATTGTAGTTTACTGCAGACTCAAAGTCCTAGGCTCAGGCAATCCTCTCGTCTCAGCCTCTCGAGTGGCAGGGACTACAGGTGTGCACCGCCGTGCCTGGCCTGTTACCATGACTTTCCAGTTCAGCACATTTTTTGTTATAGGGCGATTGAGAGGTTTGTAGTTCCATAATGGTGACTGGCTAAAATGATTACCTGTAACTGTATAACTGGAAATAAATTTAAACACGTGCAAACTCTGAGCAGCCCCAAATAACCTCTTAATAGCAAGTAGAGGACAGAATAAGTGGAAGCAAAGCCATAGGACAGAGTACGGAAAGGCATGGTGACAGGAGTTTCTTGTCTGTCTCTAAGGAAGTAGGATGGGATGGAGAGTCAATTCAATTCAGACAGAAACTGAAAATCAAACAACAGAACCTTTTAGCTTCCATTTTAACTGTATTTTACAGTTGGATTTCAAAGAAGATAAATACATTATATTTGCACCTATCATCTTTTCAAATATCTTCTACCGGCAAAGTCATTCAGTAGATTGAGTGTCCCTGTGGTCAAGACCTTACCCATGTGATATGTGGAAGAGGAGAGACGATACCCTGCGGCAGAAGGTCTCACGATCCGAGAGAGGAGAAATGGGAGGAAGGAGCTGTAGAAGAAAGACAAAATACAAACACAGTGACGTGGCCGAGAGTGGGAGCCCTGACAGCTGTGGGTATAGGGTTGCCACGAAATGATGTTCCATGGCTGGCTGCCCGATCAAGCGGAGCCTCAAAGGGCATCTGTGGCTTGGAACAGGCCTGGGTCCAGATCTGGCCCTTAACTCTCAAGTTTCAGAAACTCCATGTTGTAATCAGCCCACACCACGTTGAATAGGCCTCAAGGAATGGACTCTGGCCAACCAAACTCCCATAGTAGACGGATGGGAAAACCAGCATGCGAGTTGAAGTAATGTACCACCAGAGACACACCTTTCTAATTACTATTCAGAAAAGCTGAATTAGCATTTAGAAAATTGCTTGTTAAGCAGGAATCAGGGTAAAAGTCCAGGGGAGTGTGGCTCAGATTGTGGTAGAGTCTGGACCGTCTTTACCGTTCCCTGACACCCCCGGGGAGACACTAGCTAGATTCTTACTCTTCACCTCTCTTCTGGGCTCCTTACAGACTCATGCCTATCCACTTTAATTCTCATCAAATAACTACAAGTTACCTTGTCATTACTTTTTGTAATTTAATCTTCCTCTAATCTTAATGTAACAAACCATGATATCCTCAGCCATGCATTTGCAAAATCACCCCAAGGGTGGGTTGCATCTGCAAGTGTTGAATCGCAATTATATTGTGTAGGCTTCCCCTTCAAATCCTGACACCTTTTGACCTTGTCCCCAAATTCCAGAGATGCTGTTATCCATATAGACAACAAATACAGATTCCAGAAGTGCTGGAAGATTCTGGAAGATAAGAGGAACTGAATTCGTATTGGTCTGAAACAGGTTGCACAGAAAAGCTAGTCTCACACCACTCCTCTTTCGTGTCTGATGTGGCATAAGTGTATGGACAGCTCATCCCTAGAGCTCATGGTAACAGAGTTCCTTCTAGCCTGCTTCTGTTGTAGTTAGACTGGGTGGTTTAAACAACAAACATTTATTTCTCACAGTCCTGAAGGCTAAAAACATCCAACATCAAGATACCAGCAGATTCTGTTTTGGTGAGGGCTCTCTTCCTGGCTTGCAAACAGCCACCTTCCGACTGTGCCCTCATGTGGTGGGGAGAGTGAGCTCTGGTTGTTTCTTCTTAAGGACAATAACCCAGTAATGGAGGCCCCACCTTCATGCTCTCATTTAAATTTTCCAGAGGCCCCGCCTCCTAATAAATACCATCACACTGGGGGATTGGGGCTTCGGTATACGAATGGCAGGGGCACATTCAGTCCATAGCAAATGCCCACCACGTTCTGCTCTACCAGGTATTTTCTATTTAGTGGGGAAAATATGGATAGTTTTCAGTACACATACAACTGTTTTGGTTTTGGGGGCCCAAACGAATAGTGAGACAGAAAGTTTGTTTTCTAACCAGCTTATTAAATGAGTTTCAAGTACAGGGTAAAGAAAATTAATGCAACTAAATCTTGGGATATGATTTTACTGAGGACTGTCCAGGGTCTTTTGAGGCCGCAATTAGAGACGAGAGCAGACCTTTCCATTCCTCATCTGCTCTGCTGGACTCCAGAGCACTGCTTTTCTCCAAAAAGGAAAATTAAAATCACAGATTCTCAAGTGGGTTGATAGTGATTCCGCCCAGCAAATTTCACTTTCCATTAAAAGTCACCAGCTGTCATGTGCTTCGCTTTAAATGGAAATTACTTGCTCTCAAAGAACATTTTTCAGTTGATGTCACTTGTGAGTTTTATTTTCTCCTAATGAAAAATAGATTTGCATTAGTGCAACTTTGGTGACAGGAAATCCCTGGATGGAGGCCTGAGCTGCTGACGTGCCCCTGCCCTGGGGAAAGCTAATTACCAGCCAGCATAGAAGACTTGACGCTGTGGTCAGGAGGGGCTTTGGGGGAACAGAGGGGAGGAGTGTTGATAATGGTCTGTCTTCTTTGCAGTGAGAGTCCCTGTGGTTGCTGCTTTCTTTCCTTAAAAAAAGAAAGAAACATTAAAAATGCCTTTAAGTGTTGAGATTTGGAGAGGCAGTGAATATTTTAACATGCCAAATGTTTTTACGGAGGCAGCCCTCCTGAGCCTCGAATACTCCTGTACTCAAGAGTCTGCCACCTCTGAGTCCTCATCCCTTCGGAGCTCTGGGCGGAAGAAGCCTCTCTGTGGCCCTCCGCTGTGTTCTGGTGCCTCCCAGAATCTCTTGGTGGCAATTGGAATGATCTCTTCATGACCCTCAAGAACAAAACAAAGAGAATCTCTAGCCTGAAGCTCCTTGAAGGCTGAACTCGTCCCTTATGGGGTTGTGACTCTATGGCACCTCTCCGGAGAGCCAGGACACTCAGGAGGCTCCTGCAGTGGGCCTGGCACACAGAAGAGGCAGGAGGGCAATGCCTAGGAACCCTTCGCTTTCCCTCCTGGGAGCCCCTGGACAGAGCAGCCTCTTCAAGAGTCATTCCAGCAGGGTCCTGACCCACTGAAAAGAATGAACAGAGAGACCAGAGACACAGGGAGCTAGTGAAACCAGGAAACAGAAGGGAGACGCCAACAGCCACGGCATTCGCAGACCCCAGACTGAGCTAGCAGTGTAGTTAAAACCGTGTCCTTAAGTGTGCTCGCTTACCTCACTGGTCCCCTACATACGTGCACACACATGCACATGCACACACGGGCATCACACACCCACCTCTGGGGCAGCATCCATGAATATAGCAGCACTCAGACCTGGGGCTATACGCAAGGGCCATCCCAGCCTAGGCAAAGCTTCCCTCCACCCCATCTCCGTGCTCACAGCAAGGGCTTAGAAGTGTCCAAGAATTTTTGAATAATGTTCTTGACAGACACCAAAGCTTTTTCCTCCTCCAGAGCGTGGAGAGCTGGGGCTGCCCCGAGGGAAGGCTCCCCTGGCAGCTCCTGTCTGAGCAGCTGGGGCCAGCTCCAGGAACACTAAATTCTGGCTGCATTTCCAGCCAAGGCCGGGTTACTTTAGAATCCCTCTCCTCCTGCCTTGTCTTCTCAAGCAGGAGCCAGCCAAGGTATTCGTCATGTTTCCGAGCTGCCCTGCTGCTTGATTTATGCGCACGCAGGACTGGGAAGAATATGTCAGAGGGGGGTGAAGGCTAGCCCTCCTGGCACCCCAGGGGCCACTGAAAGGGTCCCTGGTTTTTGGATCAACTCCGTTCAGCTCAAGGTCGGGATCCCGCGGACCCCACGGCCTCGGGAGCCAAGGAATTGAGATAGGGCGCACTCCAGCTCTCTTGCTCCTGCTGTCTTTGTGTCTCACACTGTGAGATCTTGGCCGTAAAAGGAATGAAGCTTCACTTGCCCTCTCACTGGGCTTCTCCTAAAAGGGCTTTCCAAAAATTTTCCAGCCTTCTCCTCTGGGACACTGGATGTGGTCTCTTTGGCCAAAGAGAAAACAAGTAACAGATGAAGCCCTTGCAGATGAGGAGGCCAGAACCAAAACATTAATCACCTCAAAATATGCGTGCAGCTCTCTCCAGTGCCTCGCTTGGCTCTCCTCAGAGGATCTTTGATTGGGGATTTTCCCCCTGGGGGTGGGGGATTTGCTGTTAACATTTGGGAACATGTTTGAGGCTCCAACTTGCAATGACAAGACAATTGTCATTCAGTGTCTAATGTGCCCGTTGTGGGGACTCTGAATGGCTGAAATACTGACTGCAGCTCTTGGTTGAGCTAATACTCCTACAACACTCCCATAAAAGCTCAAGATGCTGTCATCCAAGATGAATAAAAATGCCTCTTTTTATTCCACTGCATATGAAAACATGAGATCATTGGAATATATTTAGAGTGAGATTTGGCCGCCTATACATGTTTACAATCCTTGGACTCAAAACTCTACTGTGAATCGGAGGCACTTTTTCCTTTTCACGTACTTTTCTTTCTCTAAGAAGGTGAATGCTGATTCCAGGAGCTGATAATTCCTTTTCTCAGTATTACCCAAAGTTCACCTTGCTAAGAGACTAATGGCCTCCTCAGTTCCAATGGCCACTAGAGCGCCTGAGCCTTGACGTGTTAATGCAGTGATTCAAACACTGACGGGCTCCTCACCATCCATCACTCAAGGCAAAGCCTCCACTGGGCTTGAACAGACTATCCAGAAGTACTGCCTTTTCCTCAGGTCTTTGAATCAGGACTGGGTCTGATTCTACCACATAGAAGTCTACAGGGCCTTAGGGTCAGTGACTTGCTATTACATAGATGTTGGTTCCTTTCTGAAGGAAAACACGGACTCCCTTCTCCAGAAGGAAGGCAGGAACAGCAGGGAATCAACACAGAGGCTGCCTGTGCACCTCATCTCTAGGGGGCTGGTCCTCCATCCTGACTGCGCGTACCATCAAGAGGACAGCTTTAAAAACACTGATCTTCTGGGATTTGTGGTCCCGGAGAAGGGATTAATCTTTCTCTGGTGGAGAAAGATTAAGAGTTGTCTTTGCCCACTTCTGTGGACTGTCTGGATGCCCTGAAGTAGGCTAACCCCATTTCTTAGGAAACCAGGCATCCAGGGCGGACAGAATGGCTTCCTTTGGGTGGAAGAAGAAAATTGGCAAGAAGGTCTCAAACAAAGGTCACTTCCCAGCAGTTTGAAGCTGAAGCTGCTGCTGAGAAGGATGCAGTTTACAATGACAAAGGGAACTGGCTTCATGCCATTAAACGTAGGAAAGCAATTCTTTTTTTGTGTGTGTGATGGAGATCCACTATGTTGTCAGGCTGGAATGCGTGGCCCAGTCTTGGCTCACTGCAACCTCCACCTCCTGGGTTCAAGCAATTCTTCTGCCTCAGCCTCCCGAGTAGCTGGGACTACAGGTGTGCGCCACCATGCCCAGCTAATGTTGGTATTTTTAGTAGAGACAGGGTTTCACCATGTTGGGCAGGATAGTCTGGATTTCTTGACCCCGTGATCTGCTTGCCCTGGCCTCCCGAAGTGCTGGGCGTACAGGTGTAAGCCACCGTGCCGGCAGTACATTCTGGAATGCTGTGCTGAGAAAAGTAAGCAGCTGAAGGACGAAGGAGCCAGTTTGAAAATAGAAGTTACCAGTAGGCAGTTCAGAAGTGGGATGAAGTACTACAGTTAACTCCGAATGATGCTACCCTAGACGAGATGAAATCACAGGTGCTAACGTCTCTGCATGAAACGTTCCCAGCAGTACCTGCAGCAGAAATCAGCGTGCAGCAAAATCCACATTCATGGGAGTCTTGGCAAACTGGGACGTGCTCAACTTGGATTAGGAAAGATAATCCTGGCAATTCAAGTAGCCCTTCACATCTATCCAGTGAACCCTGAAATATGGAAAGAAGACCTCTTTTGGGCAAGGACACTCCAGAGGCAGCAGAAGGTAGCCCAGATGATTTAAAAAAGTGAAGCACCCGCTGACGTAACACACTTTTCACTCAAGTCAGTTCCAGACTGTGACTCCAAAAGTGATGAGATTTATTGCTGAGAAACAGAAGACGGCTTCAGCAAATAAAACAATGGTTACTGTGTCCACCTTTGGGGCCGTAGAGACTGTAACTGAAGAGGAAGAACCTGTTTTTACCAGAGCCCCGTGAAGCAGCATGCATAGGATTATCTGAATCTGTCTTCTTGATTGCCACATGAAGTTTTGACATAAAGTCATTTACTCTGGAGATAGACAGCAGAACTCCTGGTTGTAAAGGAATTTTTTCAGATGAGGCACATAAAAACTAAAATGGCAGGATTATGGTATAGTGTTTGGAATATGCTTTAGTAAGTTATGACATATTTCTCAAGGTTAAAATTCTGAGTAAAATTGTTTTTGATTAATAAACAATTTAACCCAGATATGTAAATGATACGTTTTAAAGACAAAACTTAAAAAGAATAGTGAATAACTTGGCCACTGTTATTGAAATGCTGTCTCGGCCGGTCGCGGTGGCTCAAGCCTGTAATCCCAGCACTTTGGGAGGCCAAGGCGGGTGGATCACGAGGTCAAGAGATCGAGACCATCCTGGTCAACATGGTGAAACCCCGTCTCAACTAAAAATACAAAAAATTAGCTGGACATGGTGGCGCGTGCCTGTAATCCCAGCTACTCAGGAGGCTGAGGCAGGAGAATTGCCTGAACCCAGGAGGCGGAGGTTGCGGTGAGCTGAGATCGCGCCATTGCACTCCAGCCTGGGTAACAAGAGCGAAACTCCGTCTCAAAAACAAAAAAAGAAATGCTGTCGCAACTTTTGTTTTATGATAAAGGGTGTGATTTCCCTCCCTCTGAGAAATATACTGCTCTTACTATTTACTCTGTTTTTCTTGCTTTATGAGAGTAAGTCTCAGAAAGCTTGAATATTTTTGACATTCATTTTGATTCAAAGTTGCCATTTGGTTATATGTGGAATCTTTGAAAGTCTGGCTAGAAATGCATGCAGATGTATACATTCTGAACGTTTGCTGAAGTTTATCTTAATTCTGATTTGTGCTTCTGTTTTGCCTTTGAAGTTATAACAATGATAGATAGTTGTCTCCTTCAGAATTTGTTGGAAGTGTGAAGTTTTGATAAATATGAGAATGATGGTTTTATTTTTTAATTGTTACAGTAAGTAATCCTTACCACAAATGAGTCATTTTTAAAATACACATTTTTAAATGAATGGCTTTTACAGATAGGTTAATGAAAATTGTACTGCTTTATTATCCCAGTTAAAATCAATACTTTCTTTTCTTTATTTTACAAAACTTTAAAACCTCTGGAAACAAATTCTTGTGTCTTTCCATCTGATGACTGGGAATGACTTTTCTAGATAACTTTTTTTGAAACTACTCAGTGAAATGAAAAACAATTACAATTTTAAATAGCTAATTATATCTTTCTAAAAATAAAAAAATAGGGCTATAGAGTGCCAATGAGTAAATAACTTAAGCACAAAATACATAGATACTGTCACTGCTAATCTGAACTATTATTTTTATACTCTATGTTATATCACAGTAATATAGGCCTGTTGGGTTCTGTTGCTTGTGATACTCAGGAAGATATTATTTGTGTAAAATTAATTTTGTCTTTGTTAGAGATGAAAGAAGCCAACTTTATGTTAAAGATCTTACTACTGTTGGAGCATGTAAGTAATGATCTACATTTTTATGAAGATGGTTTTTAAAACTTTTGTTTTATTGGAATACATATCTCTTTTCAGAGTTGGAGAAATTAGCACTTGCCTTGAAAAGAATATTCTTTCCCTAAGTTATAGCATCATAAAATTAGCCCTGGTTAGAGAGGTTCGTTTCAGAGTGCTCCAGAAAATATATTAATTATTTTGTTTTGTTTTATAAAGAACATAAATAAGTATCTAGAGAGGTGAGTTCTCAACATTTGGCATCTTGTTTTGAGTAATGGAGGTTTGTTTATTGTGTGATTTGTGAATAGTCTTTTCTGGAAAACAAAACAAAAAGCCCTGATGCCTGGTCCCCACCCCCAGCTATTCTAATTGTATTAATCTAGGTTACGCCTGAGCACCAAAAGCTTTTTAAGGTATTATACTCTATCCTAATTACGTGTTTTGTCTTTTGTTCATTTGTTTTTTGAGACAGAGTTTCACTCTTGTCACCCAGGCTGGCGTGCAATGGCACAATCTCGGCTCACCGCAACCTCCGCCTCCTGGGTGCAAGCAATTCTCCTGCCTCAGCCTCCTTAGTAGCTGGGATTACAGGCACCCACCACCGTGTCCAGCTAATTTTTGTATTTTTAGTAGAGACGGGGTTTCACCATTTTGGCCAGGCTGGTCTTGAACTCCTGACATCAGATTGTCCCCCTGCCTCAGCCTCCCAAAGCACGGGATTACAGGTGTGAGCCACCACATCCAGCTCCTGGTTATGCTTTTTAAAATTACATGTGAGGAGAAAAAAAAATTGGAATTAATTGACTATCTCCAAGTAACAGAATTAAGAATTTTTGTTCACTTGAGTATTTTTCTGGGTGTCCTGAAAAATTTTTTGCAGCAAAGGATATTGCAATGAAACAAATTAATAGTATAGAGGAAGGGAAATGCCATTTTCCACTTAAAAGGAAGGAAGTTCAGGATACTCAAAACAGAACTCTTCATCTCTCTCCCTAACCTGACTCTCCTCCTGCATCCCCAGTTCTGAAAATAGCACCAGGTTCTCAACAGCCCACATCCCACAGGCATTTTAGCTTCCTACCTTCCCTAAACCCATTCATCCAACTAATTCCTAAGTCTCCACAGCAGCTTCCTTCATACTTAAATTTCCTGACTCCTGTTCAGACAAGTGCCGCTCCCACTGCCTCTCAGTTTGGGCTTCCACTTCCGACGGGGCTGGGCTGGCTCCTCAGCAGGCTCCCCACCTCCATGTGGGCACTGGAGCTGCGGTGATCTTCCCTCAACCCCACACTGACTCCTGCCACGCGCCTGTTAAAAACCTGCGGTCAGGCTGGGTGCAATGGCTCATGCTTATAATCCTAGCACTTTGGGAGGCCAAGGTGGGCACATTGCCTGAGCCCAGGAGTTCCAGACCAGCCTGGGTAACAAGGTAAAGCTCCGTTTTTACTAAAAATGCAAAAATAAATTGGCCGGGTTTGGTGGTGCATGCCTAATCTCAGCTACTCAGGAGGCTGAGGTATGAGAATTGCTTGAACCCAGAAGGTGGAAGTTGCAGTGAGCCGAGATCGTGCCACTTCACTCCAGCCTGGACGACAGAGCAAGACTGCCTCCAAAATAAAGAAATACAAATCAAAACCTGCAGTGGCCTCCTCGTGTCCAGAGCAAACTGGAGCAGCTTGCAAGGCTTCCAAGGCCCTGCATGATCTGACCCTGCCCACCTTCACAGGTTCTGGCCTTGCAGCCCTCACCCTGCACCCTCCCACCTGCCACAAGTAACAGCTGGAGGTCCCCACATGCATCCTTATCTCCCTGACTCAGAGCCGTTGCCTGTGCTGCTGCTCTGTTTGGAATGCCTTCTCCATCATGTTGCCCCCCATCACCCCTGCCACCTTACACACTCCTCAACACGTAGTCTCTGGCCTGCTCCTGCATGCTTTCACGCCCGTGTCTTTGCTTAGCACTGATTGTTCTTGTCTTTATGTCCGTCTCCCCACTGCCGTTTGACTTCCTTGAGGGTCAGGAGCGTTCATCTCTCTCTGGGCTCCACCCACACTGCCCAGCATCTCCTAGGCATTCAGTAAATGAGTTAAGGAGTGAGTGGATAATATTGATTCTTTACATTCCTGCAGCTCTTTATGATTTTTCTAAGTACTTTCTTATGTGTGTTTGCGGTTGGGTTTTGTGACCCTGAAATTGCTTTCAACAGTATTGCCTTCACCATCTGCATTCTCACTTGAGGCTGGCAGACAGGAGAGGTGGTGAAAGTGAGGTGCAGCATGACCAGGAGAGGCCCTGCTGCCCAGGTCGCGCAGCTGGTGCTGGAAGACCCGGCAGCCCTCCGTCTCCGCCTGTGTTCTCCCCCACGCCCCGTGTCTCCCACGCGCTGGCTCCACTGCGCCGGATCTGGAGTCTGCACTGGATAGTTGCCCACAAAGAGACGGAGGTTGCCAGCCACTTCAAATCCTGGCTTCCCCCTTTTCCCGTCATGCTTTTAAGCCAGGAGATACCAAGAGGAAGCCACAGCTCTGGTGCTTTGAGATGAGATAGTCAAGAGCATGCGGTCTTCCACCATCAACATTTTCTAGAGACGAAGCAGACTCAGTTTGAGTGGATTTCGCCTCTCTGGAGGAAATACAGATTCACTAATCCCTTCCACTGTAATCAAGCCTGGGAGGGAAGGGTTGCCAGGGAATCCGTTCCAGAATGTAGTCGGTGGGGAAAATGCAGAGCCCCTGCCATCTGAGTCGCTGCCAGCACACCACTTCCTGAGACCGTACATGAGGCAGTGACCGAAACTGTGGCTGTGGCTCTGCCAATCAGCCAGATTCAGGAGATGTTTCTCTGGGGTAGAATGACATTAAGAAGGCCCTGTCCCTGGGACATCTAAAGTCATCCTCACCTGAGCCTCTCATTCAATCTCACTCAGGGCTCCTCAGCTCCTCTCCACCCAAGCAGGGCCAGAGGTGCCCCTTGCCACGCCCTTTCTGGGAGGGAACAGGGGTGATGATGGGAGGAACTGGGAGGACTACACCCCATTCCCCGTTTTCTACTCAGATTATCCCACAAGCTGGAGTGTGAAGCCCTGGGATAGATATACTTCCACCACAAGAGCAGAAAGTCACATGGCTGAGCTCAGTCAACTCTTAGCTACTACCATGTGTCAGATATTATGTTAAGAGCTGATAGGGATAAATTAGACATGGCTGGCCAGGCGCGGTGGCTCACGCCTGTAATCCCAGCAGTTTGGGAGGCCAAGATGAGCAGATCTCCTGAGGTCAGGAGTGCAAGACCAGCCTGGCTGACACGGTGAAACCCCATCTCTACTAAAAATAACAAAAAATTAGCCAGGCATGATGGTGGGTGCCTGTAATCCCAGCTTGAGGGACTGGGGAGATGGGATGGTGAAGATAGTAAAGGCTTCTCAAGCTTCAGTATCTGTGATTTGGTTGAGTCGCATGAAATTGCTGATAGTCTATTGGTAATGACCTACAGTAACCTCGACTTCAGTTGGTTCAATGTCATACTTCCTGGGAAGTGGGAAAACACACCTTGCAGAGAAAAACCCAGGCTAAAGAAGTTCAGTGTCTGTCAGCAACTGGTAATTATACTAAGTTTACCTCTTGATAATGTATTGATGGAGATTGTCTAGGGATGACATTTTCTACTTTCTTAAAAGAGGCTTGGGTGTGGTGGCTCACGCCTGTAATCCCAGCACTTTGGAAGGCCAAGGCAAGTGGATCAGGCGAGGTCAGGAGTTTGAGACCAGCCTGGCCAACATGACGAAACGTCATCTCTACTAAAAATACAAAAATTAGCTGGGCGTGGCGGCAGGCGCCTGTAATCCCAGCTACTCGGAAGGCCAAGACATGAGAATCGCTTGAACCTAAGAGGCAGAGGTTGCAGTGAGCCGAGATCGTGCCACTGCACTCCAGCCTGAGTGACAAAGTGAGACTCCATCTAAAAAAAAAAAAAAAAAGCCGAGACTGGTGTTATAAACCCAAAGACCAGTTATATTAATCTGTTCTCATGGTACTAATAAAGACATACCCCAATCTGGGTAATTTATAAAGGAACAACTCACATTTCTACATGGCTCGGGGGGCCTCACAATCATGGTGGAAGGCAAAGGGGTAGCAAGACATGTCTTACATGGCAGCAGGCGAGAGAGCTTATGTCGCGGAGCTCCTCTTAATAAGAGCATCAGGTCTCCTGAGAGTTATTCGCTGTCATGAGACTAGCGCACGAAAAACCCACCCTCGTAATTCAGGTACCTCCCACTGGAGCCCTCCCATGACATGTAGGGATTACTGCAGCTCCAGGTGAGATTTAGGTAGAGCCAAACCATATCACCAGTCCAAGGTAGACTTTGCACTTCACAACTGGAATTTACAAGTCACGGGAAGGCAGTATTGTACCCCGAGCCTGAAATATTTGAGTCTCCGTTCCAACACCACTGCAGGTGAGCTGTGTGATCAGCTTCATAACTTTCTGACGCTGGCTTTTCTCACCTGGAAGATGATGGTAAAAATAATACTTCCTTTCTTCACAAGGTGGTTGAGATGCTGAAATGAGATGGTGCCTGTACATTGCTTAGCGCGATGCTAGCCTTTGGGAAGCACCCTGTAACTGTTTGCAGGGTCATCATTTATGTCAAGAGCCCAATAAACACTGAGGGATGACCCCATGCCCACAAGTCATAAAGAGAGTTGCATCTTTTCGTCTTAAGGCCATAGCATGTTTTGATGGAGGCAGCAGGACCGTGGCCTAGTTTAGCCCGGGTGTTAGTCATAAATAGAAGAGGTAGAAAGAAGACATAAGAAAACATGTGATGCTTGAGTTTCTCGGGTCAGAAGGACAAGAAGCTCCACATGATCCCATTCAGCCGTTTAGTTGCTTTCAGCCTCAGAGCTGCTGAGGAATTTCATATTCCCAGTCTCTCCTGGCAGGCATGCCCGGCTGTGAGGTAGGTTTTTTTGAGCACAAGCGTTTCTGCAGGGTACCAAGTCAACCACCCTGGAGTGGTTCCCAGGAAAGCAGTGGCGATATCAGCAGCTGCAGGCTTGCTTGGGCACCAGAGGCTCTGGGCAAAACAGATGCCCGGCTTTCCAGGAAGAGAAACCCTGGTCACTCAGAGGAGAATCAAACCAGAGAGGTAAGGCCGCTGAAGCACACGTCCCAACCGGGCACCTGGCGGGACTCCTCTCTGCTGCCCCAGGCGGGCGTGGGACCTACTCTCTTGGTCCGGAAGCATTCTCTTGCTGGGGATGGCGATAAATGCCCACCCTTAGGAAGACTGGCTTGTGTGTTTTAAAGTAACCATCGATACGCATTTGTAAACAACACGTAGCATTCTCAAGTCAGGAGGGTTTGTGATGGGCGCTGCCGGGATGAGAATCGCGTGGGAGGGAGCGGTCTCCGGCAGCCCCTCCTGACTGCTCCTGTCCTTGTTGAACCTCAGGGAGGCAGGGTGTGCAGGGGCTGGCCCTGTCTTTTGGTTCCTCCTGGGGCTGACTCAGCAGGCCTCTGCTGCTGTTTTTCTCTTCATCTTCCCTCCCCCCCTCCCATCCCCCAACAGGAATTGGTGGAGCTGAGGGCAGGAACACGTTTTGAATGCCCTGGGACAGTGCCTTGGGAAAAGTGAGACTTGTAAAAGCCCCAGAGCAGTTGCTCTGCAGCCCTAAAAATTTTCCCTGCAACTTGAATTTTTATTTAAGTCGCCATTTCCATTCCTGCTGACAAGTCAGAAAATGGCTCTGACCCGGAGCAACCACAGAGTGGGCGGCCCAGGCCATGGCCTGGGTCAGGGACACCTTGGAGCTCATCGCAGAGGCCAAGGGACCTTGGTTCCTCCCTCCCTGACAGAGGCAGGCACAGGTCAGAAATCCTGCCGTGGAGCTTCAGGCCTCAGCACGTGAGGGGTCTTCTCTTTCATTCCCTGTCATCTGCACGCTCCCCCCACAACTGCTGCCCCTCTCCTCACCCCATTCAGGGAAGCTCGGCAGACTTTTCCCTCTAACTTCAAAGACCGCATCGGCCGACACTTGGTCCCACCATGACTGTCCCGGAGGCACAAAACCTCTAGGAGAGATTAGTTCTGCAGGAGCTGAGAGAGGGTCTGGCCCACACCGGGCTCTCCTCATTCAGAAATGACTGAATGTGCAGGCCCAACTCAAGGTCTCGAACTATAGGGGAGAGGATGGGAGGGGAGCGCAGCAGGGAGCACGGTGAGGTCAGACGCCTTTTCCTATGGTGTTCAAGCACTGTCTGTGCTGGCAGCAGCCCCAGGAGGTGATATTTGGGTTGAAAACTGGAAAGCAGGCAGGGTTAGGGCAGTGTATTTGCAGAAGACCAGGAGGTAGAAATTGTAACCACTTTGACATCTGGGCAAAAACAGGAAGTGACACAAGATGAGCCTGGAAAGAGGATGGGAGCAAGATCAGAAACAGACTCATGGTTGGGCTCAGTGGCTCACGCCTGTAATCCCAGCACTTTGGGAGGCCAAGTCAGAGGATTGCTTGAGGCCAGGGGTTCGAAACCAGCCTGGGCGACATAGCAAGACCCCATCTCTACGAAAAAAAAATGTTCTAAATTAGTGAGGTGTGGTGGCACATACCTGTAGTCCTAGCTACTCAGGAGGCTGAGGTGGGAGGATTGCTTGAGCTAAGGATTTGAAGCTACAGTGAGCTGTGACTGAGCCACTGTACTCCAGCCTGGGTGATAAAGCAAGACCCTGTCTCTAAAAAGGGAGAAAAAGAAAGAAAAGAAATGAGTGTGCTGGTCATTGTTGACGAGGCTGTGGGCAGGGTTCGGGGGGAGGTGAGTGCTCATATGTAATGTGTGTGCCAGTTTCCGTGGTGTAAATATTAGAATACCTCCCATCATTGTTGATTTCACCCCACCAATGGTTTAATATCCAGCTCACCACAATTCCTGCAAATTTAGCAATCAACTTGCAAGCTGATAAGGGCTGGCTCGAACAGGCTGCATCTTATGTCATGTGTTATCTTTTTCCTTACCTCCTTGCCACAACGTCCCTCAGCAGTCCTTGGAGGGGGGGAACCACATGAATGAAGTCACATCAGGCTGCTGCTACAAGTGTCTCGGTCTCAGTCACCTCCCCCCTGCCCATGGCTGTTCCTTCTTTCTGTCCCTGATGGATGCAGGCATGGACATTTTTCCCGGAGTTTCATAAACACCACTCGCATAAGGCGTTTATAGTGTAGCCAACTTATAAAAACAAAGAAGGTTCACATCACAGCAATGCTAATCACATCCAACGAAATATTAAACCACCCTATTAAATTTTTCCTTGGCCATTGACACAATCCTGGACTTTCATCTCCTGCCATATTGCTTTTTCCTCCATGCTCTCCAATGTTGATTGAGACTTTTCTCCTTGACATGCCCCTCAAAAACTTCCAGTCCATCATGGAGAGCAATGCAGCCCTCCCTAGCCACCCCACCCAGTCCTGTGTCCCCTCTCTCCAACCCTGATTCACCCATCTTCCCTTGACTCCCCTCAAAATACTGCTAGTTTACCATGGAGAGAATGTGGTCCCTAGCCACCTCCACCCAGTACACAGTCCTGCATTGTTCATGTCATATTCAAGGTGCTGCAGATCTGAAGAATTCCTGGGCATGCAGAGGAATACTGACTACTGTTTACACACTGCTTAATGCTCATTTTTTAATCTTAGGAATTTTTAACAATCATCACTCCTTAAACCACAAACATTGCTCTAAATATCCACAGACTACGTAGCTGGTACATCAAACATGCGTTTCACACAAGGTCCCGCTTCGCACCTATTAGAATGGCCAAAATTCAAAACACCAAAGGCTGGCAAGGATGAGGAGCGACAGGAACTCTCCTTCATTGCTGGTCGGAATGCAAAATGGCACAGCCACATCGGGAGACACTTTGGCAGTTTCTGTAAAACTAAACATGCTCTCTCTGCATGATCCAGCAATCGTGCCTCTTGGTATTTACCCAAACGAATTGCAAATTCATGTCCTTTAAAAAAAATAAACTGCACACAGATGTTTACAGCAGTTTTATTCATAATTGCCGAAACTTGGAATCAGCCAAGATGTCCTTCAGTAAATGAATGGATAACCTGTGGTACACCCAGACAATGGAATATTATTCAGTGATAAAAACAAACAAGCTATCGAGCCATGAAAAGACATGGAGAGAACTAAATAAAAGAAGCCAATCGGCAAAGCCCATCTACTGTATGATTCCAGCGATATATATTCTGGAAAAGACACCAAAAAGAACAGTGGTTGCGGGGCCTAGGGGTGAGGGAAGGATGAATAGGTGAAGCACAGAGGATTTTTAGGGCAGTGAAAATATTCTGTATGATACTACGATAGTGGATATATGTGATTATTCATTTTTCCAAACCCACAGAATAACAGCGAGAGAGAGTGTTAATGTAGCTATGGACCCTGGGTGATGATGCTGTGTCAGTATAGGTCCCACTGTGATTTTGGAAGTTGATGGGGGGGAGACTGTGTTGTGAGGGCAGGGCACATATGGGAATTCTCTGTATTTTGTGCTCAATTTTGCTGTGAACCTAACATTGCTCTAAAAAGTAAAGTATATTAAAAAGCAAAATCATGACCGGGTATGGTGGTTCACCCTTGTAATGCCAGTACTTTGGGAGGCTGAGTCAGGAGGATTCCTTGAGCCCAGGAGTTTGAGACCAGCCTAGGTAATACAAAAAAAACCTCATCTCTTTTTTATTTTTATTTATCTATTTATTTATTTTGAGACAGAGTATGGCTGTGTTGCCCAGGCTGGAGTGCAGTCGTGCAATCTCGGCTCACTGCAACCTTCGCCTTCCAGGTTCAAGCAATTCTTGTGCCTCAGCCTCCTGAGTAGCTGGGACTACAGGTGTGGACCACCATGCCCAGCTAATTTTTGTATTTTTAGTAGAGACAGGGTTTTGCCATGTTGGCCAGGCTGGTCTCAAACTCCTGGCCTCAAGCGGTCCACTCGACTTGGCCTCCCAAAGTGCTGGGATTACAGGCGTGAGGCACCGTGCCCGGCCAAGACTTCACCTCTTAAAAGAACAAAAAACAAACAATTAGCCAGGTGTGATGGCACAAGCCTGTGGTCCCAGCTACTCAGGAGATTGAGATGGCAGGATCACTTGAGCCCAGGAGGTCGAGGCTGCAGTGATCCATGATCACGTCACTGGACTCCAGCCTGGGTGACAGAGTGAGACCCTGTCCCTTTAAAAAAAAAAAAAATCATGAATTTAGCAAATGGGATTTTCCTAAATATTTAGCTTGATCAAAAACTTAAGCAAACACCTCCAACCAAACATTTAATTAAATTCATAAAGTGCGGCTCCTCTTAAATACTCTAAAGGTATTAAATTTATAAAACTCAAAAACAGTCATGATTCTGAACTGTTTAATACCCTTACACCAAAGCCTGCTATAAACGTGTTAATACAGCGGCTTTCACTCGGTTTCTTATCCCAAGTCCCACACCTTCCTAGGGTGCCAATTTTGACACCTTCCTAGGATTTCAGTGATGTTTTACCAAGTACTATTTTTACCTTCCTAGGGTTTTTAACAACCTTACCAGACTAGAAGAAGAAGTAAAAGAACAACCTCAAGCTGCTGGGGTTGCAGAGTCTGGGTGGTTGATCAGTGGATTCTGGGTCAGGATATGAGGCTGGGTTGCAAAGTCCCAGAAGATTCAAATAAGGGGAGCTCCCTTTTTACCATTCAGCCTTGTTCCTTCGGTAAGACTTTTGTAAGCCCGCACCTTTTCAAAAGGTGTTTGGGTTTTGCAACATTGAATCTTCCCCCTGGAATGAGATGAGTTCACATCTCACTTGGCCAGCATTCCACAGCCCACTGCCCTGTCACTGTGATATATTGGTGACCTGGGCTGTTAGATTATTTAAAACACGTGTGTCTTCGTTGGTGTTGTATAATAGCTTGTAGGGACCATCGTGAAGTTTCATCAGCTGAGGGAGGGACATGGAGTCCATGCAAGTTTGTGCTCCTCTCCAGGCCCCCTGGGAACACGTGCAGGACCCCTCTTCACCCAGTGGTCATGTGTGACTCCCAGGCGGAGAAATCCTGTTCTGGGACAGTGCCTACTTTTCCCCAAACAAATTGGCTGACTCAAAGTTCCCGGCATTCCTTCTTTCCCACTTACACAGCAGACAAACATGTATCCATCTTTATAAACAGATACACAATTAACAGAAAAAAACAAAAGATCTGTTTGTAGGAAATGCCCTACTTATGAAAGTCAATACACAACCGGGTGTGGTGGCTCACGCCTGTAATCCCAGCCCTTTGGGAGACCAAGGCAGGTAGATCACCTGAGGTCAGGAGTTCGAGACCAGCCTGGGAAACATGGTGAAACCCCACCTCTACTAAAAATACAAAAATTAGCCAGGTATGATGGTGCACACCTGTGATCCCAGCTACTCGAGAGGCTGAGGCAGGAGAATCGCTTGCACTTGGGAGGTGGAGGTTGCTGTGAGCCAAGATGGCACCCCTGTACTCCAGCCCAGCAAGACTCTGTCTCAAAAAAAAAAAAGGCAATACAAATGAACATATCTCATTAGATTCACCCTCCTTTTAATCTCCAACCACTTCTCTGTACACTTACAGTTTTTTGAGGATTGTAATGTGTCCAGTCAGTCTTTAGCTCAGCCTGTTCCAGTTAATGTCCAAATGCCCAGGCATGGCCCCAGAGCGCCCTGGGTTTGACCCCTTTGTCCTGGCAGTACCGCACCTGCCTTCCTGAAAACATCCTTCCCTCCTGCAACAAGATGCTCCAGACCCATTCTGATTGTTTCCTGCTTCCAGATATGGAATCAGCTCTCCTCCAAAGAATCCTGGTTCCTTTTAATGGAGAATGCTGTTAAAGACCACAAAGCTGAGGGCTGGGTACTTGTGAGCACGGAGTGGGGGAGGTGGGAACATGGGGTAAGAGTGCTGCTTTGATGGTAACAGGGACAGAAAAATATTTTCTTGGAAGGTTGTGTTCATACTGCTCTTTAACACAGCATGCCTGGTGGCTTCCACCCACATTTCTCACAGTATGAGCCTTCGGAGGCCTCTAAGACCTTCTCTACGCAGACCTAAATAATAAGCCACAAATTCAGCCCTCACCTTTCCTCCCACCTCTTCCTGCCAGGGGAAGGAAGATGGGCAGAAATTATTTTCTGACCGGCAGAAACTGTGCCACCACTTTACCCTTGTAAGAAGGCTGCCCTACAGTGATTTGGTTTTCAACTGGTTTCTCCAGTGTATATTCTGTGGGAATGGGGGTGGGTGCATGATCAATTTCGTATTTTGCACGGACTCCCCTGTAGCTGGGTCAAGGCTGGTTTTGAGAATGGGCAGGGCAGAGAAGCAGGAAGGTCACTCAAGAGTGGGCTGCAAATGTTCAGGACGAGAGCCTTGAACCAGGGAGGCAGCAGTAGAGATGGAGAGGAGGACACGGAGCTGGGGATTATTTGGTGTCTGGACAGAGGAGCTGAAGGTGCATCCCACGGGTCTGGCGCTGGTCTCCAGGTGGAAGGAGATGCCAGCCCAGGGAGAGAACAGAGTGGAGACAGACACTTGAGGGGTCTGGGGTGACCTTGGCTTTGACCTTCAGCTTGAGTTGTGTCCATTCAGTTGGAAATATCCAGATGTCAGTCGGATGCATGAGTTAGGGTGTCTAACACAAACCACAGGCAGAGGAAGCTCCCAAGCTCGCGGCAGGTGGTTTGGAGCTGTCTGTTGCCAAGGACAATTCTCCAGAGGCCATCAACAGCCTGCGCTGTTTGCTTACATGGCTTGGGAAGACTTGGAGGCATTTCTAATTCTTGTTGTGTGTGAGTCCTTGCCAGGAATCCCTGGTGTTCTCACTTAGCACCAGCGTTCCAATCCAAATTAGCAAACGGCCCAGGAGGAGAGACTCTGAGAGGGGGCTGAGCGCGTCCCCCCTCTGCCGGCTCTAGAGAACAAGGTAAAGGTGGTGGGGACCTGGAACCGAGGCCCAGAGGCTTCTGGAGCAAGCCCTGGCCATTCCAGAACACGGTTTCTGCCTCCCAGGGTTTCCTAGCAGGTTCTGGAGCCTTTGAAGGGACAGTAGGGGTGAGGGATGGAGGAGGGTTTGGAGAGGAAAGGCCTCCCACCTCCCACGCAGACCTTTTGGTGGTGATGTGGGACGGTTCTGGCCTGAGCACCACCTGCCCCCAAAACTCTGCCTTGGGCAGGACAGCATCTGGGCCCCACCCACAGAGAAGGCACCACCGCCTCCCTCCCTGGGACTGTCTGCAGGGCTGTGCTTTTCTGGGAGTGCTGTTTGAACTGCAGCAGGCACTAGGCAGCCTGTTTTCACTCAGGGTCTGGACGTGGCAACTTGGATCCCAGTTGTTTACCTAATCTAGCATTGGGTTATTTTTCTCTTTTTCCTGATTGCAAGAAAGTGCCAAATGTAATCAGCCGCCTCGGCCCATCGCTGTTCTCGGCTCCGTGCCAGAGAAAATCAGACCTGGAGAAGGATCGTTTCCCAGGCCAGAAGCTCGCCCAGGGGCCCTGCTCCCAGCCTTCTTTCTCACCTTTCCCCAGCAGGGACCCAACCTCGTGAGCTCCATCCCCTCCTGGCCCCATCACACTCCCTGCTCACTCCCCTCTCCCAGCCTCTCATACTCTCTCACCTGCTGGGGGTGCCTCCCCATTTCCTTACACCACCTGGGACCCCCCTATCCTCACAGCTGAGCTCGGCCGCCATTGCTTCCAGGACACAGTGATGGGCTCCTGGTGACTGCTCAGGGCCAAGGTAGAATGTGACCAGACCCTGCCTTCCAGCAGCTTCTGACACAAGCTGCGGCAGAACATATGCATTAAAAATTACAGCTCCAACAGGAAGGAGAGAAATTCCTGTTCGCTGTTTAAAGAACATCCTCGAGGCACCGCTGCCTTCCTCAGTTCTCCCAGGCACTCCTGCTGCCACCTCACCACCACCCCAGCAGCACAGCCTGTCTTCCAGCCTGGGTTGGGGTGTGGACTAGAGCTCCAGCTGCCTCCTGAAATTGTTGGGAAATGACGCACATCTTCCTTACTCACTAGGGCTTGGAAGTGAAGTAAGTCAGACATATGTGGATTAAACCTTGTGATCGCCACAGATCAGTGCCTAGAGAGGATCTGCGATGAGATACCCACCTCGCCGCGTGGGAGGATGCAGTGAGATCATTTACACAAAGTACTGAGCATCCAGCACACGGTACTTCCTCAGTAGGTCTAAGTTGGCGTTTCTGCATGTATTACATTCCCTCCTCAGCCCAGCCTTCACAGGGAAAACAAGACTGGCTCCTGCTTCCTTCTGTTCTCCAAATTAGCATGCAGTGGTGCATTCTCAGCTCACTCCAGCCTCAGCCTCCCGAGTGGCTGGGACTACAGGGGTGCGCCACCAAGCTTGGCTAATTTTCTATTTTATTTAGAGATGGGGTTTTGCCATGCTGCCCAGGCTGATCTCAAACTTGTGGACTCAAGCAATCCTCCCACCTTGGCCTCCTGTGTGCTGGGATTATAGGTGTGAGCCACTGTGCCCGGACTCTGTTCTATTCTTCAAGCACACGTAGATGCATGCATGGTTCCACAGCCTTGAGCGCTAAGTAAGTAGGCTTCACAGGTGAGGTCTTTCCTATGGCCAACTTTTATAAATTCAGGCAGGGAAGAGGGCAAAGGTTTTCAGAGCCAGAGACGGCACAGAAGTTCCTAATGATGTCTGGTACGCGTAACCACCTGTCAGGTAGTGGTTGGGAAGCTGCTCTGTGAGCTGAGCTCGGGCAGACACCCAAGTGAGAGGCAGAGGTTTCTCTTCCTTCCCTTCCTCAACCTCCCATCCCTCCCCACACACCCCTTCCGATCTCACAGTGCCTCACCAGTCCTGGCCTCTCTGCTCCTCCAAAACATACCTGAAGAGATAATTCCCCCAAAAAGAAACCTGTGTGTACAAAGATGTTCATCTCAAAATTACTTATAAAATGAACCTTGATCTGCAGCTATTGGGAAACAATTTAACTAAAAAAAGTCACAGAAGCTTCTACAGATGTTAGAATAGATCAACAGGAAGACAAACGTGTAAACACACATTTATAAGCTGGTTCTAAGTAAAATAAGCAGAACATAAAATTGTTTATAAACACTGTGATTAGAAATAAGTAAAAAATGCGTATTTCTCTGGCTAAAGTTAGAAAGGGGCACAGATAAATGAAAACGGTTGTGTAAGAGGAGGAGAAGGGGTTATGCACTGGCATGCTTTTCAGTTCCTTTAATGTTATTGCAAAGTTATGTTCATAATAAAAATGCCATGTAAAAATAAAAGCTCCAGTCCTCTGCCCTGCTCCAAGTAAGTTCATGTCAACATGATCATGGCTTGCAGTTACCTTCCCCTGGTTGTATATTTGGATCTGAAAGAAGCCTCCTGGGAAGGAGACCTCTTAAATTTAAGAGGAAACTCTAGGAGATGAGGTCTTGGACAGGGCAGAGTGGAGCAAGAGGTCTCTGCTGCCTCCGCACCTGGCATGCGTCCTCACAGGGCAGAGAATTCCGGCGCCGGGGGCCCAGGTGGCCACAGAAGGCACCACACTTTTCTGGGCTCTCCCTATGAGTCAGGTACCCAGCAGTCAAATTAGAGATGGCACCCAACCCTCGGCTGCCCCATTCCATGGAACAGACAAGAGAGACCAGGTTCAATCCAGGGTACATTGTGGGTTAAAATGGCAGGAGGTGAGTCACTGAGGTCTCAGAAGACAAGGAGGATCAGGCATGGTGGCTCCTACCTGTAATCCCAGCACTTTGGGACGCCAAGGCAGGAGGATCACTTGAGGCCAGGAGTTTGAGACCAGCCTAGTCAGCCTGGCAAAATCCCATCTCTACTAAAAATACAAAAATTAGCTGGGTGTGGTTGTATGTGCCTGTGGTCCCAGCTACTCAGGAGGCTGAGGCACAAAAACCACTGGAATCCAGGAGGCAGATGTTGCAGTGACCCAAGATCGCACCACTGTACTCCAGCCTGGGTGACACAGCAAGACTTTGTCTTAAAAAAAAAAAAAAAAAAAAAGCCAGGTATGGTGGCTCACACCTGTAATCCCAGCACTTTGGGAAGCCAAGGTGGGCAGATCACCTGAGGTCAGGAGTTCGAGACCAGCTTGGCCAACATGGAGAAACCCCGTCTCTACTAAAAATACAAAAATTAGCCGGGTGTGGTGACAGGTGCCTGTAATTCCAGCTACTTGGGAGGCTGAGGCAGGAAAATTCCTTGAACCCAGGAGGCAGAGATTGCAGTGAGCCAAGATCCTGCCGCTACACTACAGCCTGGGTGACAGAGCAGACTGTCTCAAAAGAGAAGAAGAAGAAGACGAGGATTTCGACAGACAAATGAGAGTTCAGAGCTGACAGATGTGGGTATGACCCATGCTGGGGGTCGGGGTGCTTTAGGGGAGAAAGCACTGGACTTTGCAGCCTCAGTTGAGATCCCAGCTCTACCACTTACTACCCAGGTAACCTGGAGCAAACTATTGATGTTAGTTTTCCTGTCAGTGAAATGGGCATTGAAGGATCCCCACCTGCGGATGAATTCTGTGTATTCAGAGAGCGCACGGATCTGAAAGTACAGCACCTGCACGTATTTTTGGTGGAGGTGGCAGGAAACCCAGGCAGCCTGTGCCCAAGCGCACGATGCTCCCGCTGAACCACGGGTTAGGAAGGGCAGAAAACAGTGCTGTGAATCAGAACAAAAGGCCTGGAACCCCAGGCAGTTTCCAGGAGAGCCCAGAAAGTTTCTCGGGGAAGTGTCCTTTCCTCCAGTTTTACCCAGTATGAATTTGGGTTTTAACAGCACCGTCTGAGTCAGTATCTGTGCCACGAGAACTTTAACTCTGTTCCCAGAAGAGGGTAATATCTCTTCACAGGATTTGCTCTTGGGTTTGATGAAAGTCAGGGGAGTGGACAGGTTACTCTGAGCAAGCTCTCTGATCAGAGTCAAGAGCGGCCTTGCCGCCTCTCTGTACTAAATGTGGTCACCCCACGCCTAAACCGAAATGAATGTCCCCCATCTGGGGCAGGAAGAACACTGGATTAGGATGCAGGACTCTGGAGCTGGGCTCCTGTCCTGGTCCCACTGTACAGTACACGCCCTTGGGCCAGTGCCTTGATCTCTCCGGGCTGCAGATTCCATCGGCACAGTGAGTGCTTCGGGCTTGATGGGCGGTTCTCCCCTCATCCACACATTGGGATCACCTGGAGACCTCATCAAAACCCCATGAAATGGGGCCCAGACATCCAGAGAGAGAGCATTACATGTTTCAATTTCTTACTTTCTGAAACAGGGGCCTCACTGTATTACCCAAGCTGGACTCGAACTCCTGGGTTTAAGTGATCCTCCCACCCCAGCCTCCTGTGAGTAGCTAAGACTGCAGGCGTGTGCCACCACACCCAGCTCAGACACAGCATAATTCAGGAGTGACACCGGGACACGGGTATTGCTTTCTTTCTTTCCTTTTTTGAGACAGAGTTTTCACTCTTGTTGCCCAGGCTGGAGTGCAATGGCGAACTCTCTGCTCACCACAACCTCCGCCTCCCGGGTTCAAGCTATTCTCCTGCCTCAGCCTCCCGAGTAGCTGGGATGACAGGCACGTGTCACCACATCCAGCTAATTTTGTATTTTTAGTAGAGACGGGGTTTCTCCATATTGGTCAGGCTGGTCTCAAACTCCCGACCTCAGGTGATCTGCCCACCTCAGCCTCCCAAATTGCTGGGGTTACAGGCAGGAGCCACCACACCCAGCGAACGTGGGTATTTCTTTAAAGTTCCCTAGATAATCTTTTTGCAAACTTGGCTACACATTGGAGTCACCTGGAAGTTGTAAAGACGCGTGCCTGCGTCCAGCCCCCAGGGAGTCTGACATCATTGATAAAGCTGGGGGAGCCTGGCCATTGGAGGGCTTCAAAGCTCCCCAGGTGATCTTAATGTACAGCAGAAACACCTCTCAGCTGGAAGCATCTCCTCAGAAGGCCTGCACTGCACTGGCTGCCACTTCTTCCATTTTGTTGGACTCTCATTCCTGCTCAGAAAGAGGTGCCTTGAGAACCTTGAGTAGAATCAGAGCCAGGGGCGGCCAGGGATGCCCAGGGCAGCTTGCAAAACTGAGCCCTGCAACGGCAGGCGGCCCATGGCTGGAGTGATGCAGGTTGGGCATCTCCTGTCCTGGCCACCCCAGGCCGAATGACAGTGGTGGCTGCAAACAGGGCTCGTGGGGCCGTGTGTCCCAGGCCGTCTTCCCTCCACAGGACTCCAGCTAGAAGGGCAAGAGCACAGAAACGCTGTTGCTTCTGCAGATGTGGATTTCAATCTTGCTGTGAACCCTGGGTGAGTCCCTCGTCCTCTCCACCTATGAATTCATTTTTATGCATGCTTTGCCCAGGATTTATCAAGCGCTGTGCTGGGCCCCGAGGAGAAGGGAGGGGTTGGACACGAGGCCTGCTCTCAAGGAGCCAGGTGTGGTCGTTGGTGCTGGGCTGGAGGGAGGGGTGCGTTTTAGCGAAGGCTCAGAAAAGGCCAGCAGTAGAGCTGGAGCCCGCACTGAGACTGGAAGGCTGCACCCCGCGTGTACCGTGTGTTCATGTATGTGTCGCCAGGAGCAAAGGTTCCGGGAGGAGGACCTTCAGGCCAAGGAGCATACTGGGCAAGGGCATAGGGCTGCAAGTGGCCTCACCGGGATGCCACCGGGGAGGGACAGACAGGGACCCAGCCACACCCCCTGGGCCATGCTAAGGCTTTCGAGCCTGTCTTGGGGTCCCAACTTCCCACGCACATGATCCTGAGCCAAATAGGGTTACAGTTTCGGGATCAACGGTGCCTCTCAGTCTGGCTCCACCCGCGGTTACGGGATGCTCATGCCAATACCCCATTATCCTTGGAGTCCTCAGGATTGTGTCAAGGCGTGTCGGGATGGTAGTGAGGTGCCCGCCCACCTCTGCTGCGCTGCCTCCCATTCCCTGCAAAGCTGTCTACCACTGAGCCCAGGGAGGGACGCGGGGCCACTGTGGATGTGCTGAGGCATCTCCATGCTAGACTTCTGGTACGGCTTGGTTCTGTGTACCCACCCACGTTTCTTCGTGAATTGTAGCTTTCATAATTCCCTCGTGTTGTGGAAAGGATGCAGTGGGAAATGACTGAATCCTGGGGCTGTTCCCCCCACACTGTTATTGTGGTAGTTATTAAGTCTCATGAGATCTCAAGCTTTTATAAGGGAAACCCCTTTCGCTTAGCTCTCGTTCTCTTGTCTGCCGCCACATGAGACGTGCCTTTCACCTAGAGCCCTGATAGTGAGGCCTCCCCAGCCACGTGGAACTGGGGGTTCATGAAACCTCTTTTTTGTAAGTCTCAGCTATGTCTTTATCAGCAGCGTCCAAACAGACTAATACAGCCTCTTGATGGGAGCCTCTGCTCGGCGGCCCCGTGCTCCTGGGCGCGCACAGAGCACCCACAGAAATCATTCCATCCTTTTTGTCTCTTGGTCTGAATCCCCAGAGGCACTCAGAGCCACCCTCTCTAGCAGACACCTATGCCCTGCCTTCTTCCGTCTCCCCAAGGAGGCTCCATGGTCCCTCCTGGACATGAGCCCCAGCATCCAGAATCTAGAGACCCACACATACTTTTGACCATGGGGAGCACCCAAGAAGCCAGACAGTGGCACCATCTGTTTCCTTTTGGTTGTTGTTGTTGTTGTTTTTTGAGATGGAGTTTCGCTTTTGTTGCCCAGGCTGGAGTGCTATAGTACCATCTCAGCTCACTGCAACCTCTGCCTCCCGGGTTCAAGCCATTCTCCTGCCTCAGCCTCCTGAGTAGCTGGGATTACAGGCATGCACCACAACACCCGACTTTTTTTTTTTTTTAGTAGAGACAGGGTTTCTCCATGTTGGTCAGGCTGGTCTCAAACTCCCAACCTCAGGTGATCCACCCACCTCGGCCTCTCAAAGTGCTGGGATTACAGGCGTGAGCCACCGCACCCAGCTTTCCTTTTTAAATTAAAATAAAGAATGGAAAGTTGAAAATGCATTTGTCATCCTTGAGCAGGTCAGGCCTTGCACATCACCTCCGCAGCAGCCCCTCAGCTGTTAGCATGTCACAGCTTGAAAGGGTGTTCACTGATGTTTCTTCCGGAGACTCACAGCTAATGTGTGAGGCAGGAATCGGCATCATCCCCATTTCAGAGAGATGACACGATTTGCCCAGGTTGCACAGCTAGGACAAAGAATCCAAATCCAACTTTTCTGGCTCCAGAAAAACTGGCTCTGTGGAACTGCTGACAGCACTTTTTAAACTGTGAAGTGCTACAGAAATGGCGGGCATTAGAAATTATTATGACTTCCACCTCCTGCAGCTTGGCCTAAAGCCCTGGTGCAGCCTGCACTTCAGATCTGCTGCACTGCACACGTGCCCTCTGCGACCTCAGGAGAGCCACCATGAGGAGTGGGCAGAGCCCTCACGAGGTTCTCATGGGCCCGGGATCCAGCCCCCAACACAATGTGGCTTCACATGCGTCTTTGTGCTTTCTGGCTGTCCTAACTCCTGCATTCAATGCTCCAAAAGCAGCACGCAGGGAGTGGAGTGGGATGCATGAGGGAAGGATCAAGGTGTCCAGCCTGACCTGCTGTAAGGCTCAGAGGGGATGGGCCCTGGGGGATGCTCCTTTGGGCATCTCAGTGGCTCAGGGCCATTCAGGCTTCAGGCTTCTTCAAGTACAGCCTGAGTGCTTCCTCCACTGTTTGACTTTGCGGGGTCGTGAATTCCTGTTTTGAAAGTGTTGAGAGAGATGGGGAATGCAGAAGACAGGGACAGGAAAGTCGGGGGAGGTTCTGAGGCTTTTGGAAGTCCAATACTCCCTGGGAAACATTTCAATGTATAAAACACTGAGAAACATATGGACCAAATTTTCCCAAAGAATACACATGGATTTAAAAGTTAATGAGCAAGGATGGGGGTTGGATTTTTTTTTCCTGATTGGGTATTTTTCCCCCCAAAAGTACATCTTGGGGAAATTTTACTGGAAGCCAAAGCACTTAAAACACCCTAAGATGTTAACCAGGCATGAGGCACCCAGATGTGGTGGGTTAGCCAGGTGTCTGCCCCCTCCCTCCTGAACCCAACCCCTGCTTGCTCTCCACCCAGAGGCTGCACATCCACTGGCTGAGGAAATGGTGACTGCAGGTATTCCCCATGCCAGGGGGCACACCTCGACTGCGGGCCCTTGGCGGCTGCTTGCCCGGGTTCGCCAACTGCGAGCTCACTCCAGAATGTTGATTAAAGCTAAGTGGAGTCCAGTGGGTCAGATTCTAACTTCTTTCCTAACCTCTCTGGGCCTCAGTTTCCTCTTCTGAAAAATGGGAATGATAATAGCACTTATGTCTTAGGGTTACTGAGAGAATTAAGTGGGGAAATAAATGATACGTGCTTAGATCCATGACTTGCAGAATAATATCCATAATTTATATATATATATACACACACACACACATACACATACACACACATACACACATACACACACACACATACACACACACACACACACACACATAGAGTGGGGCTTTTTTAACTCAGGACTTTATGAGGACTACAAAAGGACTCATTGACACTTTGTTAAATATTAATTGAGCACCTACTGCATCAGTCAGGATGAGCTAGGTCATAACAAACACCCCCACTATCTCAGTAACTCACAACAGCAAAGTCCCTTTTTGTTGTTGTTGTTTTGTTTTTGAGACAGAGTTTTTCTCTTGTTGCCCAGGCCAGAGTGCAGCGGTGTGATCTCAGCTCACTACAACCTCTGCCTCCCAGGTTCAAGTGATTCTTCTGCCCCAGCCTCCCAAAGTAGCTGGGATTACAGGTGCCCACCACCACACCCAGCTAATTTTTTTTTTTTTTTTGTATTTTTAGTAGAGATGGGGTTTCACCATGTTGGCCAGGCAGGTCTTGAACTCCTGACCTCAGGTGATCCATACACCTCAGCCTCGTAAAGTGCTGGGATTACAGGCATGAGCCACCATGCCTGGCCAGCAAAGTCCCTTTCTTGCCAATGCTCCCTCTCCCTCTCAGGTTGCAGGGCTTCTGTTCCACCTGCTCACTGAGGGGTGAGGCTGACAAAGCCCCACCATCCTGGGGGGTATCACCGATCACCATAACAGGATGAAGGGGGAATCAGAGCAAGTCACACACTGGTTCTTTAACATTCCTGCTGGAAATGCCAAGTCACTCTAATTTTCATTTGAGGAACCAAACCAAATCACATGGGCATCTTAGAGGAGTAGGGAGAGTGTGGTGTTGCCACGTGCCCAGAAAGAGCAGCAGAGAACTCCAGGGAGCTCCACAAATCAGCCACTGCTCCAGATGCTTTGAGATGTATCAGTGAACTAAACAGACTCCCTGCCCTCATAGAGCTTACTTTCTAGTGAAGGGAGAAAGACAATACAGGTAATAAGTTGAAGACTGCAATTCTACTTTATTTTATTATTATTTTTGAGACAGAGTCTCACTGTTTCGAGGCCCAGGCTGGAGAGCAACAGCATGATCTTGGCTCACTGCAACCTCCCCTTCCTGGGTTCTAGTGATTCTTGTGCCTCAGCCTCCCAAGTAGCTGGGATTACAGGCATGCACCACCACACCCAGCTAATGTTTATATTTTTAGTAGAGATGGGGTTTCACCATGTTGGCCAAGCTGGTCTCAAACCCCTGACCTCAAGTGATCTGCCCGCCTCAGCCTCCCAAAGTGCCAGGATTACAGACGTGAGCCACCATGCTCGGCCCAGGCTACAATTTTAAATAGGATAATCAGGATTGGCCCCACTGAGAAGGTGAAATTTGAGTGAAGACTTGAAGGAAGTGAGAACTTGAGCCACACCAATATCTGGAGGAAGAGTGTTCTAAATGGAGGGGACAGCCTGAGCAAAGCGCGAAGCCTGGCCTGGAACCCGAGGGGCAAGAAGGGAGGGAAGGAGGGAGGGAGAGCATCTGAGAGTGAGAGAGAGGCCAGGCCCAGCAGGCTGATAGCTGAGGACATGGGCTTCTACCCTGATGTGGTGAAGAGCCACTGGAGAGTTGTTGTTCTTTTTTTTTAAAGAAAAAAAAGGAATGAAGAAGAGGAAGAAAGAGGAAGAAGAGGAGGGAGAGAGATTGGGAGCGTTGCTTAATTGCCCAGGCTAGAATGCAGTCTAAAAGTGGGTATTGAAAACCTCCCTTATACCATCAATTATGCTTAATAATGGCCAAGCAATATTTCATTTAAACCTGTGAGTAGGTGTGATGTGGTACTGATAAGAGTGTATATTCTGTGTATTTAAAGTGGAGAGCTCTATAAATGTTTATTAAGTTTACTTGTTCCGGATCTGAGTTCAAGTCCTGGATATCCTTATTAATTTTCTGTCTCGTCGATCTGTCTAATATTGATGTTGAAGTCTCCCACTATTACTGTGTGGGAGTCTAAGTCTCTTTATAAGTCTTATGTATCCTTTATTGGGTGCTTATGTATTTAGGATCGTTAGCTCTTCTTGTTGCATTGATCCTTTTACCATTATGTCCTCTTTTGATCTTTGTTGCTTTAAAATCTATTTTATCAGAGGCGAGAATTGCAACTCCTCCGTTTGGTTGGTAAATCTTTCTCCATGCCTTTGTTTTGACTCTTTATGTATCCTTGCATGTAAGATGGGTCTGGATGCGACGTACCGATGGGTTTTGGCTGTGTCTTTTGATTGGGGGTTGAGCCACTGGAGAGAGTTCTGACTTAAGATTTGAAAGGATGACTGGCAGCTGTGTGAACAGATCACAGGGGAAGCTTGGAGACCAGTTGGGAGAGAAATGGCCATTCAGCCGTCCCCTGCGGTAAGGACGCACATGACCCGTTTCTCTAGGGCAAGTTTCCTTGTTGACCCTGAACTGGCTGGCACCTGGTCAGCCTTGTGGCCTCTCCAAGCCGGGCTGTCTGTAGCCACAGTCTTGGGCAAATGTGCTCTGGCTGTGGGGTCAGGATGTATTCCATGCTACTTATGCGTGAGGGGTGGCTAGGGGGATGTTGCAGAGTAAGAGCATTGTCAGTTTAAAACCTTTTGAAAAGAAATGTTTCTTACTGCTCATATTTCCTTCCTGGGTTTAAATCAGACACCTCCCCTTGCAAAAACAAAAAACTCCACTTTCTCCTGGAAACCCTATTCCCTGTCCTCAGCAACAGAAGCCCGGGGACCTATTGAGTCATATGATGTCAGTGTCATAACCTGGATCTTATTTAGGATAAGAAAGAATCCCTAAGCAGAAGGGGTGGCCTGTGTCCACGGGCCCTCAGTGAATATGTACTTACTGCTTCTTCCTAGTGAGAGTGTGAAGGGGTGGGATGGACGTGGGCTCGATGTCTGGTCCACTGCCTAGTTCTGGTTCTGCCATCATAAAAACTGGCCTTGTAGAGTACTTTCAAATGCACGGTCTCACTTGAGACTCACAACAGTGCTCTGAAGAGGTGATGCCATTATCCTCATCTCGAGAAGCTAGGCGATGTGAGGCCTGGTAAGTGAGGAGGCGAGGTTTAAACCACGTTTCCTACCTCTAAAGCCTAGGATTGTTTCGCCACATCACGCAGCCACTAGGAGCACCCCATATAACCTGAGCTACTCCTCCCAGTGAGCCCATCCCCTGTAAATCTGGACTGGCCCTCTGACCGGTTTTGACCAAAAGAGTTTAGTGGAAGTGACATGTAACTTCTGAGACTGGGTCTTAAGAGATCCACAACTTTTTGTAAGTCTTTTCCACTTGAAGTGCTCCCTCTTGAAAACATGCTGTAGGTAAGAAATGCTGTCATCCCATACTGATTGGAATCATACAAAATACTGATTAATTATTTACTATGTCCTGTAACCATGGACTGAATTACACCTTAGTGGGCGGGATGGGGGCTAAGACATTCAATATCAGGCGCGATGATAGCATAGAGTCTGGCAAAACACAGTCGGGTGCTACAGGATGATGGTTGGAACCTCCTTCCAGGAGCCTCCCGGCAATGCTGATGATTCCATTCCTTTCCTACCAGAGGCACCCGTGCATCCAGTGACGAGATTAAGAGGGTGATAGCGCCACACCGTCGTGATGTCTTATTTAAGGGGAACCTTACTTGTATGGCCCTGAGGTAGGAACCAAATGCCAGATATAGTTTCAGTATAACCAAGCCTGTCTATATGGGCCCGGAGCGAGAATACTAGCAGAAGTGGGCGGGTTGCTGGTTTCACGGAGGTTGGTAGATTAAGAGACCAAATGTATTTGATGGATATCCATGGTTGGGTCGACTGTCTAATTAAAATGTGCTGTGTCCGATTAATGTTTTTATGTACAGATGTACGGTTAATGAGTTTGATTACTAAATGATCATGTTTTGGACGTTTTTATGTTAATCAGCGGTTCATGTGCTATGGTTCGATGTGCGATTATAGTTCTTGCTTGTAAGCATGTTTTTGAGGTTATGTACGTTTTGGTTTTATGTGCTGTGTATGATTAAGCATGTACAGTACCGGACATTATTCATGGGGATAAACAGTAATGCACTAATTACACAGGAGGTTAAAATGTTGTGCATACTTACAAAGTACTTAATTGCTAAGCCATCAATAAGATTTAGTTTTGTTATTCAGGGAGTAGTTTAATATTAGAATCTCAGCTTTGGGTGTTGATGGTGGAATCAATCTGTGAGGAAGTTCAAGCCACATGGAGGGAGAGAGGCTTCCTGCTGGAGCACTGAAGCATCAGACATATAAATAAAGCCTTCTCAACCTTCCAGGCCAGCCAAACCACCAACCAAATACAGCCAATTAAATGGCCCCAGCCAGTAACATGGAGAAGAGCCACCCAGCTGAGCCCTGCCTGAATTCCTGACCTACAGAATTATGAGAAAATACAATGATCATTGCTTTAAACCATTAAACGTTGGGGTGGCTTGTTACACAACAATATAAATGATCACAGCCTCTTCATATGGGAAGAGATGAGCAACAGTCAACTTAATTCCTTTTCCCCTCTTTCCCCTTCTTCCTTCTCTCCTTCCATCTTTCCCTCCACAAATGTTTGTTAAGCACCTACGGTATGCCAGGCACTATGCTAGATTCTGATATGAAAATGAACAAGGCAGTCACTGCCCTTCGGGAGCCTAACGTCTAGTAGGAGAGGCCCCGTGTACACACATGTATACAACCAACAGGATCATGAGCAATACAGAAGCACTCGGGCACTGAGCTTCCCCGAACACAGGTCAGAAGAGGCTTTGCAGAGAAGATGCCACTTGCTGTGTGCCAGGCACTGAGCGGAGCGTCAGTTATCTGAACTGGGGGCTATCCTCTTTCCACCCTCAGCTCAGCAGTGCAAGCTACACTTCCATAAACATGCTTTCTGCGTCATCACGTGAATTATTCAGATATTGAATGTGATAAGGCCAGGCTGGATCCACCTAACACACCTCAATTTGGGGCTGCCCTGATCCCCGCCCACCCTGCCCCCTTGATAGAATTCCACTGACAAACACTCTTAAAGAACTTTGGTTGAACCAGCTACAAACCAATCCCAGCAGGTTTTCCCCTGGACAACGTTTCTTCATCTGGACCTTCAACATGTCACAAACGAGAGTCTGTTAAGGTCCATGTTACAGTACAGAGTCTCCTTGAGTATAAACCTCACTGATCCTCCAGTCTGCTCATGATCCTATTGTTAAAGGAAGTGAGATCATTTCCTCTGCTAAAGGCGTACAAATTACATATTTAATAATCTTTTCAAACGATTTTGCCAAGGTTTGGTTGTCAATTTTGGAATCTACCTCTTTTTCCATTTTTAAACTTTAAAAAAATGGTTGAACTGTTTTTTGAAAGTTGCTTCAATGTCTGCCAGTCTCCTGGCACCTCCTGCCTTCTCCAGGACACCTCAAAGAGGACCAAGCAGAGTTTGGGCATCTTTCCAGCCTCTCTCCGTGCTCTGGGATGTATCTGAGCCAATGCAAGGGTGCAGGACACGCCCTTCCTGTGCAACAGGATGATTTCTGGAAGTATTCATGTGGGCATTTTCTCACTGAAAGGGCCTGGTCCCAAGACTGGTGAAGGCAGCTGGGTCCCTATGTCTTCTCTCCCATGGGGGAGTTTTGCACAAAGAGGTCAAAAGCAGAAGTACCTGCTTCACTGTCTATTCCTGGTGTTGGTTGAAGGATTATGATAAATACTTTTAATGGCAACTGGAAGAGTGAAAGAACTCCCTGAGGCAAAAAGAAAAAGAGAGAAAACATTAATCAGAGTGGGAGAGTAAGGCCTGGCAGTGCCAAGGAAGTGGTAAGACCCAGGTAAATGGCTGCATGGTGCCCTGGGGTGAGCACAGGCAGCAGAGTGCCCCATCCCAGCAGTAATTTTCACACCCCACACATGGCATTGAGACAGAAAGAACCTTCAAGGGACCACTTTGGGTTTGGACAGGAGAGTGTGGCTCTGTCATCTACTAACATCCACAGCTGGAATGGCCTGGAGCTGTGTGACCTTGGGCAAGTTCCTGACCTCTACGGGCCTCAGTTCCTCATCTGTAAAATGGGAGTGGTAGCATTCCTTGTCTCAGGACTGTTGTTAGGATTGAATCAGATAATACATATAAATACTGAGAACCATGCCTAGCATGTAGTGTTTTGTTGTTGATAATGATTGTTTTAAAGTGCAGCCCCTGAATTCTGGAGAAAGGAGAGAGCCTTGGTAATAATTTAGATTGAATTTCCTGCCAAGCTGGCAAGGAAGGCATTTGGAGTCAGTTTAAGTCAACTTGAAAAAAACAAGAGAAACGTGGCTGGGAGTGGTGGCTCACACCTGTAATCTCACCACTTTGGGAAGCCAAGGTGGGTGGATCACTTGAGTCCAGGAGTTCAAGACCAGCCTGGTCAACATCATGAAACATTGTCTCTACTAAAATATAAAAATTAGACAGGTGTGGTGGCATGTGCCTGTAGTCCCAGTTACTCGGGAGGCTGAGGCACACAAATTGCTTGAACCAGAGAGGCAGAGGTTGCAGTGAGCCAAGATTGTGCCACTGCCCACAAGCCTGGGCAAAGTGTCTCAAAACAAAAAAACGAAAGAAAAGGAAAGAGAAAAATGTGGCCCTTCCTGTACACTTGAATTTATGAACCAATATTCTCATCCGCTCCACTATCTCACTCCTATATCAGGTTGCAATGTCCTGTTAAAATTACGTTTTTATCTTTCAGGGAGCAGAGGGCACCTGAGTGGGCTCTGTCATCTAAGGTTTCCCACCTTTCCAAAGCAGCAGGCCCACCCTTTCTTATCCATCTTTCATATTAGTCTTCTTCCAATCAAAACGGTGATAGACAGGATGGCGTCCTAAAGATGTCTGCATCCTAATCTCCAGAATCCATGCATGATTGTGTTACGTTACACAGCAATGCGGATGTAGATGGAATTAAGGAATGCAGAGAGAATTAGAGTTGCTGATCAGCTGCCCTTAAAATAGGGATGGTGGCTTGAGTTATTCTGGTGGATCCTATCACAAGGGTCCTTAAAAGTGGGAGAGTGGGACAGGTGTGGTGGCTCAAGCCTGTAGTCCCAGCACTTTGGGAGGCCCATTCCAGCAGCAATTTTCACACCCCACACATGGCTTCCAACCGCCTACAAGTGCCTCCCTTGCCAGCTTGGCAGGAAACCCGATTTAAATTGCCAACACTCTCTCCTTTCTCAATAATTCAGGATGCACCTTAAAACGCTACCATCCCCATTTTACAGATGAGGAACGGAGGCCCAGAGAGATCAGGAACTTGCCCAAGGTCACGTAGCTCTGGGCCATTACCGCTGTGGATGTTAGTAGATGACAGAGCCACATTGTCCTGTCCATATGCAGAGTGGTCCCTTGAAGGTTCTCTGTCTCTCTGGGCAGATCACTTGAGGTAAGGAGTTCAAGACCAGCCTGGCCAACATACTAAAATACAAAAATTAGCCAGGCGTGGTGGTGTGTGTCTGTAATCCCAGCTACTTAGGAGGTTGAGGCAAGAGAATCACTTGAACCAGGGAGGCGAAGGCTGCAGTGAGCCAAGATCATGCCACTGTGCTCCACTCTGGCAACGGAGTGAGACCCTGTCTCCAAAAAAGAAAAGAAAAGTGGGAGAGGGAAACAGAAGAGGGAGAGCCCAAGAGATGGCAGAGTGGAAAGACACAGCCCAACGTTTCTGACTGTGAGAATGTGGGGAAGGGGCCGTGAGCCAAGGCACGTGGGCAACCTCTAGAAAGCTGGAAAATTGAAGGGAACAGATTCTCCCTTAGAGCCCCCAGAAGGAAGAATACGACCCTGGTGACAGCTTGGTTTTCAGTCCACTGAGACCCACGTCAGCCTTCTGACCTCAGAGCTGGCAGATTATCCATCTGTGATGTTTTAAGCCTCTAATCCTGTGGTAACGTGTTTTCAGTGCTAGGAATGAATAGACAACACCACCAATACAGAAACAACAATCAGACAAGAACACTCATTTTTGCAAAGCTCTGCTTCAGCTTTTCTGACACTGTTTTTGAAAGTTCTGCTTCAGCTTTTCTGACACTGTTTTTGAAAGTTCTTGTCTCACTCCTGAGCTTCCCTTCTCTGCCTCTGGTCGCAGGACTGATGCAGATTCTTTTGTACTAAGAGCTCTCTAGGAAGTGCTGTGTTTATTTAAAAAGGTCCCTCTCCTTCATGGAGGTCGCTGCTGGCATCCTCCGGGGCCTCCTTTTCTCCTCACCTTTCCTGTCTGTCTCTGGAGTCACGCCTTCCTTTCCTCTGGACTTTCTGAAGTCCTGTCCTAAGGCTCTGAGCGTGAGACTGAATACTGCCAAGTGCTCAGGACATCAAGACGCAAAGTCACTCAAAATCCATTGGGTGGGATCTCCTGAAATTGCTTTTTTTTTTTTTTTTAATATCTAAGAAAGTCAAGTATCAGTAATTCCATTGAAGTTCAACATGAGGAGACAGGTAAATAACTACAGGTGTGAAAAATACACCACAGAGGCAGAAAGAAGAGGTGTCATGGTGGAGGGGGACAAATAAATAAAACAGTAATGAGAAATACTCTAGAGAAAATAGTGGCTCACACCTATATCCCAGCACTTTGGGAGACCAAGGCAGGAGGATCACTTGAGCCCATGAGTTCGAGACCAGCCTGGGCAACGTGGAAAGACCCTGTCTCTACAAAAACTTACAAAACTGGCCAGGTGTGGGGGTGCTCGGCGGTAGTCCTAGCTACTTGGGAGGCTGAAGTAGGCGGATCACTTGAGCCCAGGAGGCCAAGCTGCAGTGAACCATGATTGCACCACTGCACTCCAGCCTGGGTGAGAGGGCGAGACTCTCTCTTAAAACAAAAACAAAAAACCCTCAGCCCTGCAGTGGGGCACACCTGGGAGCCCCTTTGGATTGGGTGGGCAGGGAAGGACCCTGGGAGGCAGTGACCTGCTGTGCCACACTCAGGAGCTCAGTCTGGATCCCGTGGAAGACTCGGAGCCAGCCAGGGACGGTAGGCAGGGGAGGACAGGGCCCAGTCCCTCTGTGGCTCACTCACTCTGGAGTGGGTGTGGGGATGCACTGGCGGGGCCAGTCCAGGAGCCTAGTTGGTTAAAGGGGGGTCTTGTCGTAGCCCACGCATGGGATGATGGTGGACTAAAGTCCACGACAGTGGGTTGGGGAAAGCGGAGGTACTTAGGATGGGGAAGACATAGGACTTTCGGTGACTGAGTGTGTCGGGGTGGGAGCAGGGAAGGGAGAGGGAGGTGAAAGGGATGACTGGTTCACTCTTAGGGGACTGGATGGTTGTGCTTCTCCTCAACACAAGGAACGCTGGCAGGGGGAGATTGGGTGGCTGGCAGGGGGAGACGTGCGGAGACGGGGACAGAGGAGCTTACAGGCAGCAGTTCTGGAAATGAATGCTGAGCACGGCAGCTGGACGAGAAGGTGGCCCGATGGCCCACGCCTCCAGCCTGCACACCCTTGGGTAGTCGCCTGCCCTTGAATCTGGACTGCGTTCTCTGATTTTCACGGATGCTAAGAGGGCACAGTCACCTCTTCACAAGATCTGCCATCAGCACTTTCTGATTTTTTGTGTTTGGTCAGAATTAAGTGTGGAGTAGCTGCCCCCAGAAGGAGCCATTTGAAAAGCATCTTGAGGCTTTTCCAACACTCTGGTTCCAGAAGAATTAGACACTCCCCCTCCTCTGGTTTAACCCAGCCTTTTGGGGTTGGCTCCACAGGTGACTTATGTAAGAAACACGTGGGGCTCCTCCAAGGTAGTTCTTACGGCTGTGCCTGGCAACCTTCACTTACCCTCATCCACATAGACAAGTGGCCACAGACACGCCACTCAGTCGCCCCACACTCCAGAGGCCTCGTACAGACTTTCACGTATTCACAGACAGATGTGGCTTTCCACTGTCTTCACATTCACAAACTCAAGTACAAGGTCAGTCCCTGCCGACACAAGTTCTGAGGATGCACAGCCTGTGCTGGGGCAGCCAGTGCCTCCCTTCCTGCCGTCCTGGAGCCCTTAGCGAGCTTGAAAGCTAGGAGGAGAGGTGCCCCACTGGGTGGAAACAGAGGGAAGGTGCTGGGCTGTGGGTGATCCTGGCAGCTCGCTGGCTCCCGGAAGGCCAGGCGTGAAGTCTGAAAGGGCCCGGACTCTGAAGAGAAGCAAGTCCGGGCAGAAGTTGTAAGTGTCTGGTCTTCAAGGCCTTTATGAGATGAGAATGTCAGAGCCTCAGTCTTACCAACTAAACCTATCGGTACCAAGAGGGCTGGCCTGCACGACAGAAGCCGAAAACCCGCCTCCAACACACACACCCTCTAAACAGTCAAGCGTAGATGCTAGCCCCATTGTTTCTGCAGCCCTCAGAGAAGCTGAGTTCTGTTTCCACTCTCCTCTCACACCTGCCTGGTAGGAATACTCTGAGAGGGGGTTTCCCAGACTTTGCTGCACATTAGGGTCACTGGGAAGGAAGCTTTCACAAACCCTGATCTTCAGGCCACCCGTGCCAATGAAGTCAGAATATTTGTGGGTAAGACCCAGACAACAGTATTAACTGGTGACTCCTATGTGCAGCTAACTTCAAGAACCAAACGTCTTTGGTGTTCGGTTCTGTTTTTGAGACGGAGTCTCACTCTGTCACCCAGGCTGGAGAGCAGTGGTATGATCTTGGCTCACTGCAACATCCGTCTCCCAGGTTCCAGCGAGTCTCCTGCCTCAGTCTCCCAAGTAGCTGGGATTACAGACACACGCCACCACGCCCAGCTAATTTTTGAATTTTTAGTGGAGACGGGGTTTCACCATGTTGGCCAGGCTGGTCTCAAACTCCTGACCTCATGATCCGCCTGCTTTGGCCTCCCAAAGTGCTGGGATTACGGGCATGAGCCGCTGTGTCCAGCCAGTACTGTCTTCCTCTGGTTGAATAATGTTACCCTAGGCCACACCGCATTTCTCCATTTCTCTGCTGATAGACACCTAGGCCACACCGCATTTCTCCATTTCTCTGCTGATAGACACCTAGGCCACACCGCATTTCTCCATTTCTCTGCTGATAGATAGACACCTACGCCACACCGCATTTCTCCATTTCTCTGCTGATAGACACCTAGGCCACACCACATTTCTCCATTTCTCTGCTGATGGATAGACACCTAGGCCACACCGCATTTCTCCATTTCTCTGCTGATTGATAGACACCTAGGCCACACCGCATTTCTCCATTTCTCTGCTGATAGACACCTAGGCCACACCACATTTCTCCATTTCTCTGCTGATGGATAGACACCTAGGCCACACCGCATTTCTCCATTTCTCTGCTGATAGATAGACACCTACGCCACACCGCATTTCTCCATTTCTCTGCTGATAGACACCTAGGCCACACCACATTTCTCCATTTCTCTGCTGATGGATAGACACCTAGGCCACACCGCATTTCTCCATTTCTCTGCTGATTGATTGACACCTAGGCCACACCGCATTTCTCCATTTCTCTGCTGATAGATAGACACCTACGCCACACCGCATTTCTCCATTTCTCTGCTGATAGACACCTAGGCCACACCACATTTCTCCATTTCTCTGCTGATGGATAGACACCTAGGCCACACCGCATTTCTCCATTTCTCTGCTGATGGATAGACACCTAGGCCACACCGCATTTCTCCATTTCTCTGCTGATAGATAGACACCTAGGCCACACCGCATTTCTCCATTTCTCTGCTGATTGACACCTAGGCCACACCGCATTTCTCCATTTCTCTGCTGATTGACACCTACGCCACACCGCATTTCTCCATTTCTCTGCTGATTGATAGACACCTAGGCCACACCGCATTTCTCCATTTCTCTGCTGATGGATAGACACCTAGGCCACACCGCATTTCTCCATTTCTCTGCTGATTGATAGACACCTAGGCCACACCGCATTTCTCCATTTCTCTGCTGATAGACACCTAGGCCACACCACATTTCTCCATTTCTCTGCTTATAGACACCTAGGCCACACCGCATTTCTCCATTTCTCTGCTGATAGACACCTAGGCCACACCGCATTTCTCCATTTCTCTGCTGATAGACACCTAGGCCACACCGCATTTCTCCATTTCTCTGCTGATAGATAGACACCTAGGCCACACCGCATTTCTCCATTTCTCTGCTGATAGACACCTAGGCCACACCGCATTTCTCCATTTCTCTGCTGATTGACACCTAGGCCACACCGCATTTCTCCATTTCTCTGCTGATTGATAGACACCTAGGCCACACCGCATTTCTCCATTTCTCTGCTGATAGACACCTAGGCCACACCGCATTTCTCCATTTCTCTGCTGATTGACACCTAGGCCACACCGCATTTCTCCATTTCTCTGCTGATAGATAGACACCTAGGCCACACCGCATTTCTCCATTTCTCTGCTGATAGACACCTAGGCCACACCGCATTTCTCCATTTGTCTGCTGATAGATAGACACCTAGGCCACACCGCATTTCTCCATTTCTCTGCTGATTGATAGACACCTAGGCCACACCGCATTTCTCCATTTCTCTGCTGATTGACACCTAGGCCACACCGCATTTCTCCATTTGTCTGCTGATAGATAGACACCTAGGCCACACCGCATTTCTCCATTTCTCTGCTGATTGATAGACACCTAGGCCACACCGCATTTCTCCATTTCTCTGCTGATAGATAGACACCTAGGCCACACCGCATTTCTCCATTTCTCTGCTGATTGATAGACACCTAGGCCACACCGCATTTCTCCATTTCTCTGCTGATAGACACCTAGGCCACACCGCATTTCTCCATTTGTCTGCTGATTGATAGACACCTAGGCCACACCGCATTTCTCCATTTCTCTGCTGATAGACACCTAGGCCACACCGCATTTCTCCATTTCTCTGCTGATTGACACCTAGGCCACACCGCATTTCTCCATTTGTCTGCTGATTGATAGACACCTAGGCCACACCGCATTTCTCCATTTCTCTGCTGATTGACACCTAGGCCACACCGCATTTCTCCATTTGTCTGCTGATAGATAGACACCTAGGCCACACCGCATTTCTCCATTTCTCTGCTGATAGACACCTAGGCCACACCGCATTTCTCCATTTCTCTGCTGATTGACGCCTAGGCCACACCGCATTTCTCCATTTCTCTGCTGATAGACACCTAGGCCACACCGCATTTCTCCATTTCTCTGCTGATTGACACCTAGGCCACACCGCATTTCTCCATTTCTCTGCTGATTGATAGACACCTAGGCCACACCACATTTCTCCATTTCTCTGCTGATAGACACCTAGGCCACACCGCATTTCTCCATTTCTCTGCTGATTGATAGACACCTAGGCCACACCGCATTTCTCCATTTCTCTGCTGATAGATAGACACCTAGGCCACACCGCATTTCTCCATTTCTCTGCTGATAGACACCTAGGCCACACCGCATTTCTCCATTTCTCTGCTGATTGATAGACACCTAGGCCACACTGCATTTCTCCATTTCTCTGCTGATAGACACCTAGGCCACACCGCATTTCTCCATTTCTCTGCTGATAGACACCTACGCCACACCACATTTCTCCATTTCTCTGCTGATAGACACCTAGGCCACACCGCATTTCTCCATTTCTCTGCTGATAGATAGACACCTAGGCCACACCGCATTTCTCCATTTCTCTGCTGATAGATAGACACCTAGGCCACACCGCATTTCTCCATTTCTCTGCTGATTGATAGACACCTAGGCCACACCGCATTTCTCCATTTCTCTGCTGATTGATAGACACCTAGGCCACACCGCATTTCTCCATTTCTCTGCTGATTGACACCTAGGCCACACCGCATTTCTCCATTTCTCTGCTGATAGACACCTAGGCCACACCGCATTTCTCCATTTCTCTGCTGATTGATAGACACCTAGGCCACACCGCATTTCTCCATTTCTCTGCTGATAGATAGACACCTAGGCCACACCGCATTTCTCCATTTCTCTGCTGATAGACACCTAGGCCACACCGCATTTCTCCATTTCTCTGCTGATTGATAGACACCTAGGCCACACCGCATTTCTCCATTTCTCTGCTGATAGATAGACACCTAGGCCACACCGCATTTCTCCATTTCTCTGCTGATAGACACCTAGGCCACACCGCATTTCTCCATTTCTCTGCTGATAGACACCTACGCCACACCACATTTCTCCATTTCTCTGCTGATAGACACCTAGGCCACACCGCATTTCTCCATTTCTCTGCTGATAGATAGACACCTAGGCCACACCGCATTTCTCCATTTCTCTGCTGATAGATAGACACCTAGGCCACACCGCATTTCTCCATTTCTCTGCTGATTGATAGACACCTAGGCCACACCGCATTTCTCCATTTCTCTGCTGATTGATAGACACCTAGGCCACACCGCATTTCTCCATTTCTCTGCTGATTGACACCTAGGCCACACCGCATTTCTCCATTTCTCTGCTGATAGACACCTAGGCCACACCGCATTTCTCCATTTCTCTGCTGATTGATAGACACCTAGGCCACACCGCATTTCTCCATTTCTCTGCTGATAGATAGACACCTAGGCCACACCGCATTTCTCCATTTCTCTGCTGATAGACACCTAGGCCACACCACATTTCTCCATTTCTCTGCTGATTGATAGACACCTACGCCACACCACATTTCTCCATTTCTCTGCTGATAGACACCTAGGCCACACCGCATTTCTCCATTTCTCTGCTGATTGATAGACACCTACGCCACACCACATTTCTCCATTTCTCTGCTGATAGACACCTAGGCCACACCGCATTTCTCCATTTCTCTGCTGATTGATAGACACCTAGGCCACACCACATTTCTCCATTTCTCTGCTGATAGATAGACACCTAGGCCACACCGCATTTCTCCATTTCTCTGCTGATTGACACCTAGGCCACACCGCATTTCTCCATTTCTCTGCTGATAGATAGACACCTAGGCCACACCGCATTTCTCCATTTCTCTGCTGATTGATAGACACCTAGGCCACACCGCATTTCTCCATTTCTCTGCTGATTGATAGACACCTAGGCCACACCGCATTTCTCCATTTCTCTGCTGATAGACACCTAGGCCACACCGCATTTCTCCATTTCTCTGCTGATTGATAGACACCTAGGCCACACCGCATTTCTCCATTTCTCTGCTGATTGATAGACACCTAGGCCACACCACATTTCTCCATTTCTCTGCTGATAGATAGACACCTAGGCCACACCGCATTTCTCCATTTCTCTGCTGATAGACACCTAGGCCACACCGCATTTCTCCATTTCTCTGCTGATAGACACCTAGGCCACACCGCATTTCTCCATTTCTCTGCTGATTGATAGACACCTAGGCCACACCGCATTTCTCCATTTCTCTGCTGATGGATAGACACCTAGGCCACACCGCATTTCTCCATTTCTCTGCTGATTGACACCTAGGCCACACCGCATTTCTCCATTTCTCTGCTGATTGATAGACACCTAGGCCACACCGCATTTCTCCATTTCTCTGCTGATAGATAGACCCCTAGGCCACACCGCATTTCTCCATTTCTCTGGTGATAGACACCTAGGCCACACCACATTTCTCCATTTCTCTGCTGATAGGCCCTGAGATTGTTTCCACATTTGGCTGTTGTGAATAATGCTGCTTTGAACATTCATGTACAAGTTTTTGTTTGAATACCTGTTTTTTTATTCTTTGGGGTATTCTAAGAGCAGAATTGCTAAGTTCTTTGGTAATTTGATGCTACCTTTTTTTTCCCTAGATAGGGTCTCTCTGTAGCCCCGGTTGGAGTGCAGTGGCAAGATCATGGCTCACTGCAACCTTCACCTCCTGAGCTCCATGATCCTCCTCCCTCAGTCTCCCAAATATCTGGGAACACAAGCATGTGCCACCACACCTGGCTAATTAAAAAAAAAATTCTTTTGTAGTGACGGGATTTCCCTATGTTGCCCAGGCTGGTCTGAAACCCCTGACCTCAAGTGATCCGCCTGCCTTGGCCTCCCAAAGTGCTGGGATTCAGGCGTGAACCAACCACTTCTGGCCGATACTTAACTTTTTAATGAACTGCTGAACCGTTTCCCACACATGCCGCACCATTCTACATTTCTACCAGCAGTGTACAGATGTTCCAATGTGTCCGCGTCCTTGTCAACACTTACTGTTCTTCTTTTTCTATTATAGCCTTTGTTGTGAGTGTAAAGTGGTGTCTTATTTAGCCATTCTTGTGAGTGTAAAGTGGTGTCTTATTTAGCCATTCTTGTGAGTGTAAAGTGGCGTCTTATTTAGCCATTCTTGTGAGTGTAAAGTGGTGTCTTAGCCGTTCTTGTGAGTGTGAAGTGGTGTCTTATTTAGCCGTTCTTGTGAGTGTAAAGTGGCGTCTTATTTAGCCGTTCTTGTGAGTGTAAAGTGGCGTCTTATTTAGCCGTTCTTGTGAGTGTGAAGTGGCGTCTTATTTAGCCATTCTTGTGAGTGTGAAGTGGTGTCTTATTTAGCCGTTCTTATTTAGCCGTTCTTGTGAGTGTAAAGTGGCGTCTTATTTAGCCGTTCTTGTGAGTGTGAAGTGGCGTCTTATTTAGCCGTTCTTGTGCGTGTGAAGTGGCGTCTTATTTAGCCGTTCTTGTGAGTGTAAAGTGGCGTCTTATGTAGCCGTTCTTGTGAGTGTAAAGTGGCGTCTTATGTAGCCGTTCTTGTGAGTGTAAAGTGGCGTCTTATGTAGCCGTTCTTGTGAGTGTAAAGTGGCGTCTTATGTAGCCGTTCTTGTGAGTGTAAAGTGGCGTCTTATGTAGCCGTTCTTGTGAGTGTAAAGTGGCGTCTTATGTAGCCGTTCTTGTGAGTGTAAAGTGGCGTCTTATGTAGCCGTTCTTGTGAGTGTAAAGTGCGTCTTATGTAGCCGTTCTTGTGAGTGTAAAGTGGCGTCTTATGTAGCCGTTCTTGTGCGTGTAAAGTGGCGTCTTATGTAGCCGTTCTTGTGCGTGTGAAGTGGCGTCTTATTTAGCCGTTCTTGTGCGTGTGAAGTGGCGTCTTATTTAGCCGTTCTTGTGCGTGTGAAGTGGCGTCTTATTTAGCCGTTCTTGTGCGTGTGAAGTGGCGTCTTATTTAGCCGTTCTTGTGCGTGTGAAGTGGCGTCTTATTTAGCCGTTCTTGTGCGTGTGAAGTGGCGTCTTATTTAGCCGTTCTTGTGCGTGTGAAGTGGCGTCTTATTTAGCCGTTCTTGTGAGTGTGAAGTGGCGTCTTATTTAGCCGTTCTTGTGAGTGTGAAGTGGCGTCTTATTTAGCCGTTCTTGTGAGTGTGAAGTGGCGTCTTATTTAGCCGTTCTTGTGAGTGTGAAGTGGCGTCTTATTTAGCCGTTCTTGTGAGTGTGAAGTGGCGTCTTATTTAGCCGTTCTTGTGAGTGTGAAGTGGCGTCTTATTTAGCCGTTCTTGTGAGTGTGAAGTGGCGTCTTAGCCGTTCTTGTGAGTGTGAAGTGGCGTCTTAGCCGTTCTTGTGAGTGTGAAGTGGCGTCTTATTTAGCCGTTCTTGTGAGTGTGAAGTGGCGTCTTATTTAGCCGTTCTTGTGAGTGTGAAGTGGCGTCTTATTTAGCCGTTCTTGTGAGTGTGAAGTGGCGTCTTATTTAGCCGTTCTTGTGAGTGTGAAGTGGCGTCTTATTTAGCCGTTCTTGTGAGTGTGAAGTGGCGTCTTATTTAGCCGTTCTTGTGAGTGTGAAGTGGCGTCTTATTTAGCCGTTCTTGTGCGTGTGAAGTGGCGTCTTGTTGCGGTTTTAATTTTCTTCTCCCTAATGACGACTAATACTGAGCATTTTGTCTTGTACTTGTCGACCATTTGTGTATCTTCTTTGGAACAGAGTCTATTCAAGACCCAGATTTTTTTTTTTTTTTGAGACGGAGTTTCGCTCTTGTTACCCAGGCTGGAGTGCAATGGCGCGATCTCGGCTCACCGCAACCTCCACCTCCTGGGTTCAGGCAATTCTCCTGCCTCAGCCTCCTGAGTAGCTGGGATTACAGGCACGCGCTACCATGCCCAGCTAATTTTTTTGTATTTTTAGTAGAGACGGGGTTTCACCATGTTGACCAGGATGGTCTCGATCTCTTGACCTCGTGATCCACCTGCCTCGGCCTCCCAAAGTGCTGGGATTACAGGCGTGAGCCACCGCGCCTGTCCCAAGACCCAGATATTTTATACCTCCTAATCCTCATAGCACACTGAGAGGACTGTTCACAGTTTTCTAGATGGGGAAACTGAGGCTGAGAATCTAGGTTGCCCCGACTTTAATTTATGACAGAAAGCAAGTTTGCTGATGCTGAAATTCATACCATACACATGCCCCAAACAGTCCAGTGTGCAGAGGCTCGTGCCAAACACAGTCCAAGAGAAGTACAGTCAAAGGGCTACAGGGTGCTAGCGTGGTGGCTCACGCCTGTAATCCCAACACTTTGGGAGGCCAAGGCAGGTGGATCCCCTGAGGTCAGGGGTTCAAGACCAGCCTGGCCAACATGGCAAAACCCCGTCTCTACTAAAAATACAAAAGTTAGCTGGGTGTGATGGCAGGCACCTGTAATCCCAGCTACTCGGGAGGCTGAGGCAGGAGAAGCACTTGAACCCAGGAGGCAGAGGTTGCAGTGAGCCAAGATTGAAACACCATACTCCAGCCTGGGTGACAAGAACAAAAACTCTGTCTAAAAAAAAAAAATAATAAGCTACAGGGTGTGGAGGAGGGCTGAGCCAAAGACCTAGAGCCCGCGGAGGTCTTCAGGTAGAAGCAGGAAGGGGATTCCATGTGAGTCTGGAGTACAGAGAGAGAGAGAGACAGTAGAGAGACCACGTGTGAGTGCCAGGGACCAGCAAGGCATATTGAAGGAGACCCATTTTGTCAGGCCTGTTTCTGTAGCAAAGAAAGACATAGCTGGCCTGTTCAACAGGGGCCCAGGGTGGAGGTCACTCAGGTTTTATGCTCTGGACTCCTTTGTGTCCTGAGAATTCTCCAGGCTTGGCCACAATCGGCTCCAGCTGCTGATTCTGGGACGGACTCAGACAGACTCAGCCTCGCCCAGGTCACACAAATGGAAGTGGTAAGTCGATGCTCTGCACAGGCAGCTGCTACAGCTGCAGGAAACCTGGGGGTGTGAGGCGATGTTTCTGTTAGATGGTCAGTTTCATCAGAAATCAGTGCCAGAAAATGGTTTTGCAGCTGTGTGTGTGTGTGTCTGTGTGTGTGTCTGTGTGTGTGACTGTGTGTGTCTGTCTGTGTCTGTGTGTGTGTCTGTGTGTGTGACTGTGTGTGTCTGTGTGTGTCTGTGTGTCTGTGTGTGTGTGTCTGTGTGTGTGTGTGTCTGTGTGTGTGTCTGTGGGCTCCAGTACCCTTTAGAGCCTATCTTTGTACTTTATACTCTTAAGAGGTGCAGAGTTAGATTGAGGTGTAGGGAGGGATGAGGGGGAAAGAGTTCTGATGATCTGAGGCTGGAGGAGAAATAAGGACCAGAGCTGCCCTCAGGCCTTGGAGAGCAGCCTTCACCTCTGGAAATGATGCTGAAATATTTCAGCCTCTCTCTCCTGGGGTTTTCTGTTTCCTATTTGGTCTCCGGTTTCCAGGCAACACACGAATACCCCCCCAAACTCCTGAAGTGTATGGGTCTCCTAATGTCCCTCTTTCTCTAAAGCTCACATCTGTGATGAGTTTCCCATCTGTGCAGTCTCCCAGGGCAGCCCATCCATCCTGTTCTCTCCAGAGACAAAAGCGATGGAAGATGCTGCGGTTTGAGGTGTGTGCGTGCATTTCCCCCACCTTTGTACGTTTCTGCAGTTTAATGAGTCTTCCTGCAAAGTCAGTCTGGCTGAATTGCATGATTGGGATGGGGAGCAGGCAGGAGATTTAGGGTTTGCTGATTTGATGCAGTAAAGAACTGAGTCTGGCAGGAGCCCAGCAATTGAGAAGAAAAGTAGGGGAATAAAGCCCTAAAAATGACCCAGTGCTGAGCTATCAGCTGGCTCTCGGTCTCTCAGGAGAGAGTGGAGGGGCGGTCTTCAGGAACTCCGGTGGGCTTCAGGGGACTTGAAACTTCCCTAGATTCATGATCAACTGGTTTATGAATGCAGAGAACCTGGGAGTGAAGTATAAGTTCTGAGGGGCAAAGTTTTTGAGTTATTTCTGTTTTTGCATAATTAATATATATCAATTGCATTAATATCATTTGCATACTAATAAAGTTAAATAGTACTTCAAGGCTTAGAACAACGGTCCTTTGTCCCTCTTCTCCACCTCTGAGCTCCAGTCTCAAGGGTAACCTATTTTTAGTTTTAACTATTTTTAGAAGTTTACCTTGGAGAGGGGTGTATTCGTCTGTTTTCATGCTGCTGATAAGGACATGCCTGAGACTGGGCAATTTACAAAAGAAAGAGGTTTAATGAACTCACAGTTCCACGTGGCTAGGGAGGCCTCACAGTCATGGCAGAAGGTGAAAGGCACATATTACATGGTGGTGGCAAGAGAGAGAATGAGAGTCAAGGGAAAGGGGTTTCCCCTCATGGAACCATCAGCTCTCATGAGAGATACTCACGACCACAAGAACAGTATAGGAGAAACCAACCCCATGATTCAATGACCTCCCACCAGCTCCCTTCCACAACATGTGGGAATTATGGGAGTATAATTCCAGATGAGATTTGGGTGGGGACACAGAGCCAAACCATATCAAAGGGCAAAGCAAGATGGCTGAATAGAATCACCCGGTAATTGTCCCTCTGCAGGAACATCAAACTGAACAACGATCCACACAAAGGAGCACCTTCCAAAGAGCTACAGATGCATTGGAGAGGGTAGGAAGGACAGCCTCACATTGCCTAAACCACCCCTACCCCAACCCCAGGGAGGACAGTAGGAGACAAACTGCCTGCTTAGGGGTGGTAAAGGGAAGTGAATGTGGAACTCTAAATTAGAACTCGGCGCCAGCCCCACCGCAGTGGAACAAAGCTCCATGCAGATCTCCTGCAGCCCGAAATTCCAGGCTGGGGCCCACAGAGGGAGAATTTAGACCCAGCCCAGGCCAGAGGGGAATCCGCCACCCAGGCAGGAGGAGTCAGAGTCCCTGTCTACTTCATTACCAGGAAATTAAAGTGGCATCCGGCCCCAAATAAACTTCAGTGGCTGGCAAGCAGGCTTTAGAAAACATGGTCCTTGGATGAGACCCAGTACTGTGCTGATCTGAGAGGCCATGGAGATAAAAGTGACCCAGTACGACACCACTGGTGGCTGCCACAAGAGTGCCCATGTCATGTCCTCCCCCAGCTCCCGGCAGCGCAGCTCAAAGAGACTCCCTCTACTTGGGAAGAAAGAAGAGTACAGGACACTTTGCCTATGAATCTAGCATCAGTTTTGCCACAGTAAAACAAAACACAGGGCCGAACCCACAACCTGGACATACTTCAGGGCTGGTCCTGGGACAGAAGAAAATCCATCACCCTGGCAGGAAAAACCCAAGTCCCAGCCTGCCTCAGCACCAGCTGACCAAAGTGACCTTGGCCTTTGAATAAATATCAGCTGTATTAAGACAGTAGCAGCTGTAGGCCTGGAGCTCGCCCTGGTACTGCACTGGTCAGGGAGACTGTAGGCTTTGGTGTGACCTAGCATAGTGCCAGCTGCGGAGGAGGCCATGGGTATGTCCATGTCAGCCCTCCCGCAACTCCAGACAGTGCACAGCCGAGACAGAATCCTTCCACTTGGGGTAGAGAGGGAAGCGAGCAAAGCCCTTAGTGTGGAAACTCAGGAACTACCTCTGATTTTCCACAACTACATCAGGGCTGGTGATCTTGGAGTCTGCAAGACTCACAGTGAACCTTGGCTTAGGGCCCCCTCTACTGCCAAAAATGTCTGCACTGACCACAGGCTTGGTGAACTCAACAGTGATCCCTTTTGAATTTTTGGAAGGCTCCCTGAAGAACGGATACAAACAAGGCCAGATAGTTAAGACTGGAATGAGTATCTAATTCATCAATGCCCAGGTATTGATGAAGATCCACAAGCATCAAAAACATTCAGAACATATGGCCTCACTAAATAGACCAAATAAAGGACCAGTAACCGACCCTGGAGAGATGGAAACCGTGACCCCTCAGCCAAGGAATTCAAATGAGCTGTTTGAGGAAGTTCAGTTACCTTAAAAAAAACACACACCCACAGAAAAACAATTCAGAAATTTATCAGAGAAATTTTACAGAAAGATTGAAAATTTGAAAATAAATAAAATCCTGGATCTGAAAATATGATAGATCAAGTAAAAAGTGTATTTGACGTCTTCAACAGAAGTGGCAAGGAAGAAGAAACAAATCACATATAAACAAGCTCCAGGCTGGGCTCAGCGGCTCACGCCTGTAATCCCAGCACTTTGGGAGGCTGAGGCAGGTGGATCACTTGAGGTCAGGACTTCAAGACGAACCTGGCCAACATGGTGAAACCCCATCTCTACTAAACAATGCAAAAATTAGCCGGGGGTGGTGGCGGGTGTCTGTGATCCCAGCTACTCAGGAGGCTGAGGCAAGAAGAATTGCTTGAACCTGGGAGGTGGAGGTTGCAGTGAGCAGAGATTGTGCCACTGAACTCCAGCCTGGATGACAGAGTGAGGTTCCGTCTCAAAAAAAAAAAGCTCCAAAACATCTGGCAGTGAACTTAGTGGAAACCTTACAGGCCAGGAGAGAGTAGGATGCTGTATTCAAAGTGGTGAAGAAAAAGTCACAAACTGAGAACCTGTCTTTTATTTAAAAAAAAAAAAAAAGAATGAAACCACCTGTAATCCCAGCACTCTGGGAGGCCGAGGCGGGTGGATCACGAGGTCAAGAGATCGAGACCATCCTGGTCAACATGGTGAAACCCCGTCTCTACTAAAAATACAAAAAAAAGTTATCTGGGCATGGTGGCGCGTGCCTGTAATCCCAGCTACTCGGGAGGCTGAGGTAGGAGAATTGCCTGAACCCAGGAGGCGGAGGTTGCGGTGAGCCGAGAATGTGCCACTGCACTCCAGCCTGGACGACAAAGAGAGACTCTGTCTTAAAAAAAAAAAAAGAATGAAACCATATCTTTTGCAGCAACATGGGTGGACCTGGAGTCCTAAGTAAAATGACTCAGAAACAGGAAGTTACAAACCACATGTTCTCACTTATAGGTGGGAGCTAAACAACGTGTACACGTAGCCGTACAAAGTGACTCACAGACGCCGGAGACCCCAAAACAACGTGTACACGTAGCCGTACAAAGTGACTCATAGACACCGGAGACTCCAAAAAGTGGGAGGCTGAGGAGGCGGGTGAGGGATGAAGTATTACCTGTTGGGTACAACCTACACTGTGTGAGTGACGGGTACACTAAAAGCCCAGATGAACCATCAGGCAATGTAATACATCCATGTAACACAGCTGCACTTGTGCCCCTAAATCTATAAAAACCAACCATGTGATAATTTTGGAAGACAACAAAGAATCGTCTTTTTTTGTTTGCTCTATTTTCTATGCACCCATCTCTTGCTTTTCTCAGAACCGTCCCTCACCCCTCCGTGTAATTAGATGGCCAGGGAGTGGCCACTTTTTCCTCTGAGATATTCTTCCCCCAGCCACAGCCTCCTGCTCTTACCTGGCTCTGACGAGAGCTCAGAACTTCCCTTCAACCTTTTTCTGGAGATTTCCACCCCACTCCTGAGCTGCTTATCTCCCCATCTTTCTCTTTCTTGGTTTACCCCTGCATTTTGGTGAAGCGCCTGTTCCAGTACTTTCCTGAGAAAAGGGTTAGTGAGGGAATGGAAATCACTTTAAAGTCTTACATGTCTGAAAATGCCTTTAGTCTGTCTTTATAAGATTCCAAGTTCAAGCCAGGCTCAGTACCTCCTGCCTGTAATCCCAGCACTTTGGGAGGCCGAGGCAGGCAGATTACAAGGTCAGGATTTCAAGACCAGCCTGGCCAACAGAGTGAAACCCTATCTCTACTAAAAATACAAAAAACTAGCTTGGCACAATGGCAGGCGTCTGTAATCCCAGCTACTCGGGAGGCTGAGGCAGGGAGAATCACTTGAACCTAGGGGCAGAGGTTGCGGTGAGCAGAGACTGCGCCACTGCACTCCAGCCTGGGCAACAAAGCAAGACTCCATCTCAAAACAATGATTTCCAAGTTTGGTTCGGGATTAAAATGGAGATTGAAAGAGATTTCTCTGTAATTTTACAGATGAGAAACCGTATCCCATTCCCAATACCAATTTTAGCATGTGACTTCTTCTCTCTGCAGCACCAGCTACTGGGATTCTCTCTTTGTTCTTAATAGTCTGACAATTCAAGATTCAGAACCGTGGTGAGGGTCTGTTTTCATCCTTCTTGTGGGGTATTCTGTGGGTCTTTCCAACCGGTGATTTATAGCCTCAGTGCTGGAAATTTTTTTTTTTTTTTGAGACGGAGTTTCGCTCTTGTTACCCAGGCTGGAGTGCAATGGCGCGATCTCGGCTCACCGCAACCTTCGCCTCCTGGGTTCAGGCAATTCTCCTGCCTCAGCCTCCTGAGTAGCTGGGATTACAGGCATGCGCCACCATGCCCAGCTAATTTTTTGTATCTTTAGTAGAGACGGGGTTTCACCATGTTGACCAGGATGATCTCGATCTCTTGACCTCGTGATCCACCCGCCTCGGCCTCCCAAAGTGCTGGGATTACAGGCTTGAGCCACCGCGCCTGGCCCTCTTTATTCTTAATAGTCTGACAATTCAAGATTCAGAACCTTGGTGAGGGTCTGTTTTCATCCTTCTTGTGGGGTATTCTGTGGGTCTTTCCGACTGGCGATTTATGGCCTCAGTGCTGGAAATGATTTTTGTATTAGTTTATTGATAACGTCCTCTTCTCCATTTTCTCTGGGTCTCTCTCACTGAAACTTCTTCAGCATCGTTTATTTGACCTTCTTATTTTTCACCTCTTTTTGTTTGACTTCTTTGGAGAGTTCCATGAATTTTATATTCCAACTCTCTCACTAAATGTATTGTAACTATCAGATTTTTCATTTCCAAAAGCTGCTACTTGTTCTCTGGGTGTTCCTGTTAAAAAAAAAAAAAGCATCCTCTTCATTTTATGGATCTTATCGTTCAGAAGCTCATGACAACCTTTAAAGTTTCCTTCTGTACCTTACATTATCTTTGTTTCCTGAGCTCCTTTGCGGTTATTTTTTTCGTGCATTTGCTTTGGGCCATCTCTTGAACATTGGGGGCTGTCTGGTATGAATTTAAAAAAGTACAGAAGCCAAACAAAACCTACACATAAACAAACCTCCCTAGCCAGGTGTGGTGGCTCACACCTGTAATCCCAGCACTTTGGGAGGCCAAGGCGGAAGGATGACTTGAGCTTAGGAGTTCAAGACCAGCCTGGACCACCTAGCAAGACCCTGTGTCTTTTAAAAGTAAAAAAATTAGCTGAGCATGGTGATGCATACCTGTAGTCCCAGGTGTTCAAGAGGTAGACATGGGAAGGTCACTGGAGCTCAGGAGTTCAATATAGTGAGCTATGATCACACCACTGCACTCCAGCCTAGGGTAACAGAGTGAGACCCTGTCACCAAAAAAAAAAATAGTATAATATATGCTCCTCTTTAAGAAAAAGTTAGGGTTTTCCTTTTTGGCAAAATGCTTCTCTGTGTAAATTCATTAGTGTAGAATTTTATGTTCCAAATCAGGTTGCATTTTGCTATATACGTACAGTGTTTTCTGTTCTTCAGATCACCCGACACCCAGAGAATGATAAGAAACTTGGTTTGAATTAAAATTTGTTTTGAATATAAGAAACACATGGTAAACACTCCTTTTTTTTTTCTTTGAGACGGAGTCTCGCTCTTGTTGCCCAGGCTGGAGTGCAGTGGTGCGGTCTTGGCTCTGTAGCCTCCACCAACCTCCCGGGTTCAAGTGCTTCTCCTGCTTCAGCCTCCCAAGTAACTGGGATTACAGGCATGTACCACCAGGCCTGGCTACTTTTTGGAATTTTAGTAGAGACAGGGTTTTGCCATGTTGGCCAGACGGGTCTCGAACTCCTGAAAGCATGGTTTTCAAAACTCAGTGCATGCCCCTCTCACGTAAGAATAATTCTGCATGTTTCCTACTGCTGCAGGAGAGTGGTGGTGGTTTTAAATAAAGTGATTTCTGAACATTTCCCCTAAAATCTGAACACAAGAAGTTTGTTGTTTGCTTACCACCGACTTTATCCCACTCTGGTGACCCCAGGGTATCCGGGGTGGTTGAGTGGGGCTGCTCTGACTGTGAGGACAGGGCACACGGCTGGTGGGCTGCTCTGCAGAGTGGCCAGGCTGAGACCTACATATTTTGTTGGGAGAATCCAGTTTCAGTAGCTACAGTTCTTTTCTCCTGGGCTGGCCAGTCTTTCCAGAGAGTCCTCTAATCTCCCACTGGAAAGTAGCAGCTGGGCTGCTCAGAATTGGGTGAAAGAGGGACCCTGGGGTCTCAGGACACAGGATGGGGACTTTTACTCTATTGCCTTGATTTCAGTACACGCTTTTCTCCTTCCTCTGCTGGGCTTAGTTCCCTGGAATCCAGCTCTGTCTGTCCCGTTTGTCCAGAGAATGAGCTCCCTGTGTCCCACAAGGGGTGAGGAGAGGAGAGGTGGGCTCTGACTGTACCTTATACAGACTTAACCCCTTCCTGCCCTCTCCCCTGCCTTCTGAGGGAGATGGCACCTGCCTCAGCTTCTTTGCATCTCACAGGCACCTTCTACTTACTCCATTTTCTTTTCTTTCTTTCTTTTTTTTTTTTTGAGACTGGATGTTCGCTCTTGTTATCCAGGATGGAGTGCAATGTCGCGATCTCGGCTCACCGCAACCTCCGCCTCCCGGGTTCAGGCAATTCTCCTGCCTCAGCCTCCTGAGTAGCTGGGATTACAGGCACGCGCCACCATGCCCAGCTAATTTTTTGTATTTTTAGTAGAGACGGGATTTCACCATGTTAACCAGGATGGTCTCGATCTCTTGACCTCGTGATCCACCCGCCTCGGCCTCCCAAAGTGCTGGGATTACAGGCTTGAGCCACCGCGCCTGGCCCAATATTATTTTGATTTGCAACAATAACTTATAGCACCAAGTAGAGCCGTAAACACACACTGATATATTCCAACAGCCATACAAAGGGAGGTTATGGGGTGACCATGTCTCTCCTGTGCTTTCCTGCCCCCATTCCTAACAATGCCAACCTTAACCTTCAATTTGGAGTTGTCAGCATTTTCCTGCCCCTAATTTTAACTTGATGTCAATGGAGTCCTTCAAATCAGAAATGTCTCTTTGGTGATTAAGCTTCAGTGCTCTTAGAATTATACTTTTGCCTGTTTTTATCAAATTTGTTTTTCTCAGGTTTTAGGATTTTGAAACATTATGTGATTTCCCCAAAAATACCCAGAAGAAATCCCTGCACAGAAACACTAGGCCATGATCTTTGCCTGATTGCTAAAGGAAGAATCTTGTTATACGAAATAATATCATAGATGAGAACACGCATGGGGGCAGTGAAAGTAGTGGGCTAGGTCCTGGTTGCCTGATTGCTGCCTGTTAGAAGTCCCCTGGCCCTCACACACCCACAGCCACCCAGCCATGATGTAGCCCTCTGTTATTTCCCAGGAGATCTCAGATCTGTTTTCCTCTGAAATATTAGGACTTACGTCAGCCCTTTGGTCACAGTTAACAGTGCACCATCTACATCTATGAGTGATTTTGTCACTCTTTGGCACCCAAGTAGAAAGAAGAAGGTAAAGGGACGTTAGCAGAATCCATTCTATTCCCTCTCTGCTGTCCTAGCTGTCAAATCTGCAGAATGCTTAGGAAGGGCAGAGCCCCAGGGAGGCTGCAGACTGATACCTGCTCTGCCTTCTGTCTGGAAGGGGAAGAAACTCCTCCACCAGAAGCAACAGGAGCAAAGAAAGCAGGAAATTTCTGCAAGAGGGAGACAGGAAAGAAGGTAGAGAAAAGTGATGGGTCCCAGGCAGGGGCGCATTTAGCGTGAAGCTAATGAAGCTTAAGCCTCAGCACCCCTTGGAAGGACCCTTCCAAGCTCCTGGGAGAGGCCCCTAGAAATTGGTGTAAAATTTATAAAATTTGGAAAAGTGAGATATATTAACCACAATCAAGACTACAGCTGTGTGTGGTGACACTTGCCTGCAGTGCTAGCTATGCAGGAGGCTGAGGCTGGGGATCACTTGAGGCCACAAGTTCAAGATCACCCTGGACAACATAGTGAGTCCCCCTGGCCCACCATCTCTAAAAATTAAAATTGGCTGGGCTCAGTGGCTCATGCCTGTAATCCCAACATTTTGGTCGAGGTGGGTGGATCACAAGGTCAAGAGATAGAGACCATCCTGGTCAATATGGTGAAACCCCATCTCTACTAAAAATACAAAAATTAGCTGGGTGTGGTGGCACGCACCTGTAGTCCCAGAAACTCGGAAGACTGAGGTAGGAGAATCGCTTGAACCCAGGAGGTAGAGGTTGCAGTGAGCTGAGATAGCACCACTGCACTCCAGCCTGGCAACAAAGCAAGATCCATCTTAAAAGAAAATTAATTAATTAAAATAAATTAAGACTATAGGGCAGGGTTGATGGCTCACGCCTGTAATCCCAGCACTTTGGGAGGTCGAGGCAGGCAGGTCACCTGAGGTCAGGAGTTCAAAATCAGCCTGGCCAAGATGGTGAAACCCCATCTCTACTAAAACTAGAAAAATTAGCCGGGCGTGGTGGCGTGTGCCTGTAATCCAGCTACTTGGGAGGCTGAGGCGGGAGAATCACTTGAACCCAGGAGGCGGAGGTGCAGTGAGTTGAAATCACACCATTGCACTCCAGCCTGGGTGACAGAGTGAGACTCATCTCAAAAAAAAAAAAATAAAACTACAGTCTTTTCCCTCCCTGACATCCCTCAGTCACACTTCCTTTCATGTTGGGTGGTATTCAGAGTGGCTGTGGGCATTTTAAATATCTAAGGAGAAACTGAGTTGAGAGTACATTTATTTATGTGATTTGCAGTCACCTTCTAGTATAATTAGCTTCCGGTATACTATACTAGAAAGTATAGTATACTTTCCCTCAGTGAATGAATGGCTTCTCAGCTATCTCCCCTGTCTACTGTATTGACTTAATACCAAAGGGCCTATCGAAATATAAATGTGAATTTCAACACCTGACAGCGGAAGTAGGGGGTAAGTGGAACAGAAAGAATGTTGAAAACGTGCAGTCAGAAGCTAGTTTGTGGAAAATTCTTTCAGCTATCGTAAATGCAAAAGGCAGGGCCTGATTTTCACTGATGTCTAGTCAACATTTTCCTCTTCCAGGATATTCTCTCGTCTCTAATTCTACTGTGAATACAATTATAAACACACATTTTTTTCTTTGTTGGGATTGAAAAAATAGAATATATCAACTTCTTGAGTTAAGCATAAACCTATGTCAATATTACAGAAAATGTCAATCAACTATGCCGGAAAAAAACACTAAATTATCTTTCTATTATTCCTATAGAAAATGTCACTACAAAATTGTTGGCAAAGAAAATGGTCACCAAAGAGTAGGCAGCCAAAAGCACATGGAAAAAATAGCACAGAAGTGTGTCAGAGAATAAAAATGTGAATTTTCTGGATTTTGTGATGTTTGTGGTATTTGTCAGCCTTTAAAAAACTTGATGTCATCTATTTTCTCATTCTAAATATTTACTTTTAGACTCAATTTTGCATTTTTTTATTTTATGTTATTTTTCTTGAAGTGATCTCCAAATATATAAGCTTCAGACTTCACCAAACCCAGACCTGGGCCTGGACTCTGGTGTGGGGCCCGGACTCTGGTGTGGGGCCCAGGGTTTATAGCGGCAGCCGTTCTCGGCCCTTAGCATCCCCTGGGGTCCCTAACTCGTTCTTCCCCAAAGTCCCCACCCAGCCTCATCTCAGGCTCTGGGAGCCATCAACACTTAAAGTTGAGGAACTCTTCCCTCCTCTGGGGAGCAGGAGAGAGCGTGTGAGCCAGTGAGACACGCATTCGCTGAATTAGACCTCCAGGGGCTTTTCCCCCAGCAAAGTCCTGCCTGGCCGAGTGGCTGGCCATTGTGTCAGGACCCAACACCCTCCTGTGAAGGGCAAGCCCCTGGACCTTGCAGCCTGGGCTGAGGTCTCAACCAGCAGCAGCAGTATTTGAGGCTGAGTCTGCTGTAGATTTTAAAAACAGGACCTGTGACCAGGCACAGTGGTTCATGCCTATAATCCCAGCATTTTGGGAGGCCAAGGCAGGAGGATTGCTTGAGCCCAGGAGTCTAAGATCAGCCAGGGCAACATAGGGAAACCTTGCCTCTAAAAAAATCTTTTAAAAAGCCAGGTGTGGGACTAGGTGTGGTGGCTCACACCTGTGATCCCAGCACTTTGGGAGGCCGAAGTGGGAGGATCACTTGAGGTCAGGAGTTCGTGACCAGCCTGACCAACATGGTGAAACCCCATCTCTATTAAAAATACAAAAATTAGCTGGGTGTGCTGGTACGTGCCTGTAATCCCAGATACCCAGGAGGCTGAGGCATGAGAATCACTTGAACCCGGGAGGCAGAGATGGCAGTGAGCCAAGATGGCACCACTGCACTCCAGCCTGGGCGACAGAGCAAGACTATCTCAAAAAGTAAAATAATTTTTAAAAAGTCAGGCATGATGGCGCATGCCCACGGTCCCAGCTACTCGGGAAGCTGAGGCTGCAGTGAGCTGTGATCATCCCACTGTACTCCAGCCTGGATGACAGAGCAATATATCCTGTCTCAAAAACAAAAAAGCAGGACCAGCAGGAATGGTCTGCTATGGATTGGGACCCCTAAATGTTCCTGAGGGGCTTAATCGTGCCTAATTCAGACATCTTGCATGTTGTGACTGGCCTTCCCACCTCCCCAGCCGTCTGCCCAAATGAGTGCTTACTAATGAGCCAGAGAGCGCTGAGCCGGCCTATGCCAGGCATCCGCGCAGGGCTCGCAGACCCCTCTCAGCCAAACAGGACTGTGAAAACAGTCCGCTGCTGTCCGTCTTCACCCTGACCTTGGATCATTCTGGCCTAAAAGATCACATTGCGGCCGGGCGCGGTGGCTCAAGCCTGTAATTCCAGCACTTTGGGAGGCCGAGGCGGGTGGATCACGAGGTCAAGAGATCGAGACCATCCTGGTCAACATGGTGAAACCCCGTCTCTACTAAAAATACAAAAAATTAGCTGGGCATGGTGGCGCGTGCCTGTAATCCCAGCTACTCAGGAGGCTGAGGCAGGAGAATTGCCTGAACCCAGGAGGCGGAGGTTGCGGTGAGCCGAGATCGCGCCATTGCACTCCAGCCTGGGTAACAAGAGCAAAACTCCATCTCAAAAAAATAAAATAAAATAAACGTTTTCTATTAATAACTTTTATAGGCCGGGCGTGGTGGCTCATGCCTGTAATCCCAGCACTTTGGGAGGCCGAGGCGGGTGGATCACGAGGTCAAGAGATCGAGACCATCCTGGTCAATATGGTGAAACCCCGTCTCTACTAAAAATACAAAAATGAGCTGGGCATGGTGGTGCGTGCCTGTAATCCCAGCTACTCAGGAGGCTGAGGCAGGAGAATTGCCTGAACCCAGGAGGTAGAGGTTGCGGTGAGCCGAGATCGTGCCATTGCACTCCAGCCTGGGTAACAAGAGCGAAACTCCGTCTCAAAAAAAAAAAAAAAAAAAAAGTCACATTGCTGCCAGCCTCGGGGAAGTTTTTGTACAATTAGCTCCAACTCTGCAGAAAGACCCTGGAAAACTGTGGGGTGGAGCAGGGCTGTCCTGTGCCAGCTTCACCAACTCAAGCACGAAAGGACACTGACCCCGTGTGGCCATGTTTGGAGGTGCGGCACGGGGAGAGGGGAAAGGCTCCAGCCCTGCCCTTTAAACAGTCCCTGCAGGCCCTGACTGACCTGCCCTGTCCCCACTCACCTCACAAGATCCTGCGGAGAGGACCTGGCCCCATCAGGGCCTGCTGACTCGTTCTCCTGGTGAAATGTCCCCACCAGGTGCTCTCAATTCTGTGCAATTAGCAGGCTATGACTTCACAGGCCGTTTGAGCTCAGTGGGTAAGGTGGGCAGATGAGCTCACAGCTCAGGATGGATTTTGACAAGGTGAGAGGAGGAGAGTGTTTTTCACTCATCCAAGGCACTGAACACAGTGTCCCAAACGTAATGTGGAGTGAACACACGCATGCACACCTGCACTTCAGGTGCAGGAAACAGCCCAAGCAGAGGAGGCAGGCAGGTATGGAATGTACACGGAGGGCGGGAGGGTACACGGAGGGCTGCAGAGTGGAGCTGCTTTTCTGCGGAGATTTTAGGTTAGGCGGAGCACTGCTGGATTTTCTAGAAACTGGACTGCTAAGCCCCAATTCTGGGGTCTTTCTCGGATCACACAGCCGTGTGGAAGGAAAGGGGCCTGAATTCTGCAATCTGGGCCGAGAAGAGGCAGTCGTAGCATTTTTTATTCCATCTGAATTCCTAACATCAGACTCAGATTCCATTCTAAACATTCATTTTTTGGTTGACACTGTGATTGAGATGTCATAAAAATAAGGTACCCTGCCTAGGACAAATGAGGAGGGGAACCCTCAGAAAAGTTGCATAGCTGTGTCTTAAGTCACAGCCACTGAGTGTGCAAAAAGCCGAGCTGGGGTTTCAACATGATAAAAATACACCATGGCTGCTGGGCTCCAGAGTGCAACCTGCGGCTCCTAGGGGAACGAAAACCCAACGCGCCCTGTCTCCCCCAGCCCATCCGCTCTCTCCCTGCAGCAGAGCCATCGCCTCAAGGCAGACTGGATCCCACTGCTCAGAACTGAGCCACTCTCCTCTGGTGTCAGGATAAAAACGTTGCGTGTGTCTTGGCTTCACAGTCCTCCCTACCCTCACCCCTTGCTCTGGCCACACTGCTTACCATTCTTCCCTCCTGTGACATGGAACCTCAGGTAGTTTCCTAAACAGCCAGCCTCAGGCCAGGCGCGGTGGCTCACATCTGTAATCCCAGCACTTTGGGAGGCCGAGGCGGGTGGAACATGAGGTCAAGAGATTGAGACCAGCCTGGCCAACATGGTGAAACCCCGTCTCTACTAAAAATACAAAAATTAGCTGGGCGTGGTGGCGAGCGCCTGCAGTCCCAGCTACCTGAGGCAGGAGAATTGCTTGAACCCAGGAGGCGGAGGTTGCAGTGAGCTGAGATCGATCCATTGCACTCCAGCCTAGCACCTGGCAACAGAGTGAGACTCTGTCTCAAAAAAAAAAAAAAAAAAAAAAAAAAAACAGCCAGCCTCTCAGATCTGGAGGACCTTGATTTGCAAACAAACCACCAGGGGATTTTGGTAAAATAGAGATTCCAATTCCCCAAGCCTGGGTTGGGGCTCCAGGTTCTAAAGCTCTAAGCAGCTCCCAGGCAGTATGAGTATTCCAGGTCCACAGACCACAGGTGAGTAAAAATGTGCAAAACACACCATGTTCCCCTCACCTCTGACCACTGCCAAACCTCCTTTGATCTGAAACTTTTCCCCTTCCTCCCCAGCCCCAGTCCTGTCGTTCACCCGGCTGGCAAGGCTGCTTCCTCTCCAGGCCTCAGCTTAGGTGCTGCTGCTGCCTCCAGGAAGTACTTCTTTGAAACTAATTAGGGCATGGTGAGGAAGGAGGCCCAGGCATCTGGGATCACCTCCCCCTTGACCTCCACACTGCATTTCAGTAGAAGAAAATGCTGGCCGGACTGGTGCCTCCTAAATCACCTTCCTGTAAGATAGCAGGCGTGGTGTGGGGGAATCTCTCCGGAAGACACTCTGAAACAAGATCAAACCCCTACCCCACTCCTCCATCTGGAGACCAGAAACCTCTCACATGTAATTCCTAAAACTGTAAACCTAAGATCCTTTCACGTGTAATGTCTAGAGTGTAAGCCTATATAAAGGCAGAGCTTCTCTTTGTTAGGGGAGCTTGGCCATTCGGACAAAACATAGAGCCTCGCTTCTGGGCTGTAATAATAAAGCCCCTACCTTTCTAGTTCAGTGTCCGAGAGATCTGTTTCTCGTGGCCGCTCCTGCTTCATTCATCTGTTAGAGATGTAAAGAGAAATGGGTGAAATGGTCCCATCCTGTCCAGTCCTGTGCCCACCAGCCATGAGTTCCACACAGTTCAACAAAGGACCCTCGTACCGGCTGTCAGCCAAGGTCATGAACCAGCTCCTGTCCAAGTGTGCCCCAGGGACTCACCAGCCAATCCGTCGGCCCCAACTTCCAGAAGGGCCTGATGGGATTAGCTTATGCACACTCATAAGCAAGCTACAGCCGGGCTCAGTCCCCAAGATCAACCGCTCCATGCAGAACTGGTACCAGCTAGAAAACCTGTCCAACTTCATCAAGGCCATGTCAGCTACGGCATGAACCCCGTGGACCTGTTTGAGGCCAAAAACCTGGCCGGGCACTGTGACTTATGCCTGTAATCCCAGCACTTGGAAGGCCAAGACAGGCGGATCACCTGAGGTCAGGAGATTGAGATCATCCTGGCCACTGGTGAAACTCCATCTCTTCTAAAATATAAAAGTTAGCCAGGCGTGGTGGCATGTTCCTGTAGTCCCGGCTACTCGTGAGGCTGAGGCAGGGGAATCGTTTGAACCCGGGAGGCGGAGGTTGCAGTGAGCCAAGATCAGGCCACTGCACTCCAGTGTGAGCCACCATACCCGGTCAAAACAAAAAGCTTAAAAAAGTAAAGCCTTTTTAAATTTTTTTAAGGGGACCAGATGGCCTGATTCCCCTCCACCCTAAACCACTGGGCTGTGTATGTGTGTGTACAGAAACACAGATGCACATACATGAACACATATATGCCCCCTGAACCTTCCAACCAGAATCCACAGGCAGTACCATCTCCTCCTCCACAGCCTTTGCTGATCCTTGTTCCTGAAGCTAGAAAGGGAGGAGGGCCTCCATTCTTCTACAAAGAAAGGTCAATACCAGCCAGGTGCAGTGGCTCATGCTTGTAATCCCAGTACTTTGGGAGGCTGAGGCAGGAGGATCGCTTGAGCTCAGAAGTTCAAGACCAGCCTGGGAAACATGATGAAACCTCATTTCTACCAAAAATACAAAAAATTAGCCGGGCATGGTGGCGCACACCTGTGGTCCCAGCTACTCAGAGGCTGAAGTGGGAGAAAAAAAAAACTAAAGGTCAACACAGATAACCCAATCAAAAAATAGACTACGGGTTTAAACAGGCACCTCACCAAAGAGGACATTCAGTTGGCCATGAAACATATAGAAAGATGCTCAACAGCGTTAGTTATCAGATAAATGAAAATGGAAATTAAACCATAATGAGAAACCATTAGACTTCCACCAGAATGGCCAAAATGAAAAGGACTGACAATACCAAGTGTTGGCATGCAGCGCAACTGTGTATCTCATGCAAATTGGCCAATCGCTTGGGAAACTGCATGGCAGTCTCCAAATATACCCAGCGGTTTTACTCCTGGAAATATACCCAACAGACATGAGAGCTGTGTCTACCAAAAACATGTTGAAACATCCAGACAAGAATATTCACAGCAGCTTTATTCCTAATAGCCAAAATTGGATTTAACCCAAATGTCCATCACAGGAGGGTGAATAAATATATCAAGGCATATTCATACAATGCAACACAACTCAGCAAAACAAAAGAGAATGAGATGCTGCAGATTCATCAGCAGGGATGAATTTCCCATAATGTTGAGTTCAGGGAGGCCAGGCACGCCAGCACATACCATGTGATTCTGTTTACATGAAGTTTGAAGAGGCAACGCCACTCTATATGGTGGTTGAAGTCAGGACAGCAATCCTTTGCTAGATGGTGAAGTACGGACTGGGATGAGGTGCTGGAGCTGTTCTGTATCTTGGGTGGTGGTTACATGGATGTACATACATGTAGAAGTCCTCTTGGGTGGTGGTTACATGGATGTACATACATGTAAAAGTTCACCTAGCGGTACACTTAGTGCACGTAAGAAAGCATGTGAGTTACACTTCAACAAAATGTAAGTTTAAAAGAAGAAACAAAGGAAGATAGGAAAGAAGGAATAAATGAAAGATTGGCAAAATTCTGCCCTCTCCTATGAAAAACGGTATAGCCTTTCTAGAAAGTAGGCATTTTCTTAAAAAGTTAAACTTTAACCTACCATTTGACCCAACAATTCACTTTTAGGTATTTATCCTAGAGAAAGGAAAATTCATTTGACATAAAAGCCTGTATATAAATATTTATGCCAGCATTGCCCATACTTGTCAAAAACTGGCAATAACCCAAATGTCTTTCAAACAACTGTTACATGTACACAATAAAATACCACTTAGCAAAGAAAAAGAATGGACTCCTGGCACATGCAACGGCATGCATGCATCTCAAATGCATTGTGCTGAGTGAAAACTCAATCTCAAAGGTTACATACTGTATGATTCCATTTTTATGACATTCTGAAAAAGACAAAAATGTAAGAACAGAAAGCAGATCGGTAGTTGCCAGAGTTTAGGAAAGTGGGAAGGTCTGAATACAAAGGGCAGCATGAGAGAAATCTTTGGGGTGTTAGAATTGTTCTGTAGCTTGCCTGAGGTGGTGGCTGCAAAAATCCGTATCTGTGAAAAATGTATGCAGTATACACCAAACAGTTAATTTTACTATATGCAAAAAAACCCAAAACCATTTTTCAAGTAAAAGTTGGTTGGGCACAATGGCTGAAGCCTGTAACCCCAGCTCTTTGGGAGGCCAAGGAGGATGGATCACCTGAGGTCAAGAGTTCAAGAACAACCTGGCCAACATTGTGAAACCCCATCTCTACTTAAAATCCAAAAATTAGGCATGGTGGTAGGCGCCCATGGTCCCAGCTACTTGGGAGGCTGAGGCAGGAGAATCGCTTGAACATGGGAGGTGGAGGCTAAGTGAGCCAAGATCGTTCCACTGCACTCCAGCCTAGGGAATAGGGTGAGACTCTGTTTCTCTCTCTCTCTCTCTCTGTCTCTCTGTCTCTCTCTCTCTCTCTCTCTCTCTGTCTCTCTCTCTCTCTCTCTCTCTCTCTCTCTCTCTCTCTCTCTCTCTCACACACACACACACACACACACACACACACACACACAAACCCAACGTTTTTCAAATAAAAGCAAAAAAAAAAAATCAACTATACACAACCCGAAACAGAACTGACATGGGCTCTGGCCGTCCTTCCTCCAAGCTCAAGCAGGAAGAGCAGAGAAGAGCCTTAGAGGACTAGAATAGGACCTGGTTGAGAGCAGACATCCATGGGCTTAATTTCTTTTACTTTTTTTTTTTTTGAGATAGAGTCTCACTCACTCTGTCACTCAGGCTGGAATGCAACCTCTACCTCCCAGGCTCAAGCAATTCTCTCGAGTAGCAGGGGCTGCAGGCGCATGCCACCACACCGAGCTCATTTTTGTATTTTTAGTAGAGACAGGGTTTCACCATTTTGGTCAGGCTGGTCTCGAACTCCCAACCTCAGGCGATCTGCCTGCCTCAGCCTCCCAAAGTGGTGGGATTACAGGCGTGAGCCACCGCGCAGGGCCTAGCTTAATTTCTTATCCTACTGTTCACATGGCTTTGGAATGACCACCATCCTATGAAATGCCATTATCTCACCGTCCATTCTTGTGTGTTCGCTTTTTAATCCTTGTACCTTACCACTCGGAAATAGCTGGAGCTGCCACAACTCCCCAGGGAAAAATTTGCTGTCTGACATCAGGCCAGTGAAGAGTCCCTTTGGGAGCACACAGGACTTACAACCCACTAGATCCTTCTTACCTATAAGTCATGGCTCCTCCCAGCTGGTGGGGCAGGGCCATGAGCTGTTATTCATCCACATGGAGGGAATTGTGGAACAGGGCCTTCAGGGTCACCCTTGATCTTACAGTGCCCGCCATGCCCCCACGAGGTCATGGCCCATCGCACCTCAGCCCATGTACATGCTGCTGGCTTAGCTCAGAACTCCTTTCTCTCTCTGCCGAGGCTTTGTCCCTGCCCTTCTGAAATGTTTCCCTGGCTCCCCTAAATGTGGCAGAATCTGTTACCTTGGCTTGTAGAACTTTGTATACCCAAGTCCTGTGGATTGTTTCTCCTAAATACCCGTGAATGTGCCTGCCTCAGTCCTTCAGCCTCTGTCGCCCAGACCATTGCTAGGTGGATAGTTTCTGGGCTCCCCTCTCTGCTCTGGCCCCACGCCTCTTCAATTCCCCTTGTCCTAAAACCCCGTGGTTCCCTCACCTAGGCAGGCACACAAGAACCTGACCAGGCCCTGTTCCCTACTCCTTCCCAGACGTGTCCCCAACACTCCTAAAAAACCTGGCCACTTGGGGCCGGGCATGGTGTTTCATGCCTGTAGTCCCAGCTACTCAGGAGGCTGAGGCAGGAGAATTGCTTGAACCTGGGAGGTGGAGATTGCAGTGAGCCGAGATCACAATACTGCACTTCAGCCTGGGTGACAGAGTGAGACATTGCCTCAAAAAAAAAAAAAAAAAAAGTCCAGGCACAGCAGCTCACACCTGTAATCCCAGCACTTTGGAACGCCAAGGCAGGCGATCACCTGAGGTCAGGTCAGGAGTTCAAGACCAGCCTGGCCAACATGGCAAAACGCCATCTCTACTGAAAAAAAAAAAAATAGCTGGTGTGTGTGGCGGGCACCTGTATTCCCAGCTACTCAGGAGCCTGAAGCAGGAGAATCGCTTGCAGCCGGGAGATAGAGGTTGCAGTGAGCCAAGATTGTGCCACTGTACTCTGCCTTGGTGACAAAGCAAGACTCAATCTCAAGCCACTGGCTTTTCCACACCTCCATGTCTCTGCTAACAGTGGTCTCTCTGCCTGGAGTGTCCTTCCCTCACCTCTGTCCACCTAGCAAACCCCTAATTTTCCTTAGGTCCTACTCCAGTCTACCTCTCCGTGAAGCCTCCCCTGACTACCATGCCCTCCATCCACCCGCCCCAGGAACATTCATTCATTCCATAAATAGTTAAGCCTCACCTATGTACTGGGAATTAGGATGGATAAGAACCCTCTTGGGGAGTACATTCACCTGGGCAAGGCTGATAGTCATCACTATATCATCCTACATAATTTCAGAATGATTAAGGTGAAGGGCTACAGAATGATAAGATGCTCATGGCGGCCTTGCTGAGGGGATGCCACTTAAGCAGATACCTGACGAATTCCTCCTTTCCCTCCATGTCCTGAGCACTCTGCATTCTTCTTCTTCTTCATCTTCATCTTTGTCTTCTTCCTTCTTTCTTCTTCTCTTTTTTTTTTTGAGACAGGGTCTTGCTCTGTGGCTCAGGCTGGAGTGCAGCGTCATGATTTTGGCTGACTGCAACCTCCACCTTCCAGGCTCAAGCAATTCTCCTACTTCAGTCTCCCAAGTAGCTGGGATTACAGGTGCATGCCACCATGCCCAACTAATTTTTTCAGGCTGAAGTGCAATGGCACAATCTCGCCTCACTACAACCTCTGCCTCCAGGGTTCCAGTGATTCTTCTGCCTCAACCTTCCAAGTAGCTGGGATTACAAGTGTGCACCACCACACCAGGCTAATTTTTGTATTTTTAGTGAAGAGAAGATTTCACCATGCTGGCCAGGCTGGTCTTGAACTCCCAACCTCAGGTGATCCACCCGCCTCAGCCTCCCAAAGTGCTGGGATTACAGGCGTGAGGCACCACGCCCGGCTGTGAGCACTCTGCATTTGTGATCTCTCCTTGGTAGTGTCGCGAGACTTAGCAAATAGAAACATTGCGTGGGACATACTTACACCAAAAACTTGTTCTTGAAATTCAGATTTAATGGGACAGCCTGTGTTTAATCAGGCAACCCTATTCCTAGGATCTCACTGCCCTGTGAGTTCAGTGAGCCTCAGGGCCCAGCACTGTGGCTGGCTGCAGCAGGTACTCAATAAACACTGAAAGAATGAGCCATTAATCAGATTAATGAGCGTGCTGCATCGTGCATTTGCTGGCTGATTCCCCTCCTGCATGGCAAGCCCCCTGCAGCACAGGCAGTGTTAGACGGCATCCTCTGTACCTAATGCAGGGCCTGGCTAGAGGCAGCATGAGGAGTGGTTTGGGGAGGATGTATCTGCCTCTTACCATCTATTAGTGCCTCCCCTACCACCCCAAGTAATAATCACATAAGAAAAACATTTTAAAATGTGGCAATAGATGTAATGACATGGAAATTGAGAAACATTTTCTCAATCATATGTACATGAATAAAAACACCTTTGAAAAATTGTGCCGTATTTATAGACTGCAGTCGATAATCTATGAAAAAACTGCTTCCATCTAGTGCCCTAGCTACCCCTTCCAACCAGATGGCCTCTCCAAAACCCTTTCTCTTTTGGAATTGTGGAGCTGGCAGAAATAGCTGACCGGTAGGTGTCTGTTATATGAACGATGGCATGAAAAGATTGTACTGTGATCTGGGCCTACGTGTCAATCTCCCCACTGGACTGGGGTCCTCCACAGGCCAGCAAGGTGTCCTTATTGTCCCCAGGCCCAGCATGTAGCAGCAGCTCAGGAAATGAGGATTGAAAATCTATCCAGAGCCACATCTAATACTTGACATTAAAGCTTCCCCGAAGGAAGGCTGGTTCAAAAGCACACCCCATGTTGCCCTCTGGAGGTCAGCAAGCCCATCAAGGCTCAGCCCAAACCACAGACTGGCAAGCAGCCCAGAAAGGGTGTGGTCCCACTGCCCCACAAGTCCTGTGAATAAGTCCAGTCTTCACTCCTAGTTCATAAAAGGGTCACTGTCCAGGGGCAGCCTCAGCCCCTGTTGGTTTCAACTCATAAGGAGAACGTTCTGGCTTGAGCCTCTTTTTGAGCTTTAAAAAGGACAAGGAAAGGCACTGTATGGAGTGTTTTACTTTTGAATTTTTGTTTTCATGACTGCAAACTGTTGGATGGTGAAAACCTTGTACTTACTTGTGAATTGCCAGTCTCTGTTTGTGTATGGAGGCAGGTAGGAGTTGAAGGGCCAGAATTATTTTCATTTTCCTTCTAAGTTTCTCTAACACTTAGCTTTTCATTGAGCATTCTATATTTACTCTGTGTCATTCTTTGGTGCATTTTATAAACTGTGATGCTGAAAGCTGCCTTCCTTCATATTATGGGCTGGAGACAGATGGGTCAATACAGTCACACAGCATCCTCCAGAAGTTAGCGCTACAGAACACTGTCCAAATAAGCACACAATACAGTTATGAGAATGAGCACAGAAACACCGTGTATAATAGGATCAAAGGTGGCCGGGCACAGCGGCTCACGCCTGTAATCCCAGCACTTTGGGAGGCCAAGGTGAGTGGATCATGAGGTCAAGAGATAGAGACCATCCTGGCCAGCATGGTGAAACCCTGTCCCTACTAAAAATACCAAAAAAAAAAAAAAAAACCACCAGGTGTGGTGGCACGTGCCTGTAGTCTCAGCTACTTGGTAAGCTGAGGTGGGAGGATCGCTTGAGCCCAGAAGCTCTGGGCTGTAGTGCGCTATGCTGATCAAGTGTCCGCACTAAGTTCCGTATCAATACGGTGACCTCCCGGGAGCGGGGGACCACCAGGAGGGGTGAACTGGCCCAGGTCAGAAACGGAGCAGGTCAAAACTCCCGTGCTGATCAGTAGTGGGATCGCACCTGTGAATAGCCACTGCACTCCAGCCTGGGCAACACAGCGAGACTGTCTCTCTAAAAAAAAAAATTAGCTGGGTGTGGTGAGCTGCTCCTGTACTCCCAGCTACTCAGGAGGCTGAGGCAGGAGAATCACCTGAACCCAGGAGGTGGAGGTTGCAGTGAACTGAGATCATGCCACTACACTCTAGCCTGGGCAACAGAGCAAAACTCTGTCTCAAAATAATAATAATAATATCAAAGAAAAATTCCAAGACAGAGAGTTAATTAGGACACCATTTACTTATATACAAGGGAAACTAATAATAGATTTATTTCATCTGTCAGAGCCAAAATAAGAAGTGGGAAAAGAGGAGAAAGGAGAAAAACGAAAAACTGCAGACGTGTGCAAGATAATGAACTTTGCCTTTTCTTGGGTAAGCTGCTGATTAGCAGGCAGCTAGCTAAGAGGCCAGAGGGTGTTCTGCCCTTGACACCTGGATGGATCATCAGAGGATCATTCCAGCTGCTTATAGATTCTCCAGGAGCCCTTGGAGTGGAACTGTGCTGTGTCCGTGACAAGTTGCCTCTGTGTTACACGTGCCTGGGTCCTGGGGGAACACCTCCATCTCTGTTATGCATGTCTGCCCCCTGACCTTTATTAAAAAATTCTCAATGCAAACAGCCTAAATGATTAAAAAAAGGAACTGGCTAAACAAACTTCAGTATATCCTCAGCATAGAATACTAAAGATCTTTTTTTTGTTTTGAGATGGAGTCTCGCTCTCTCACCCAGGCTGGAGTGCAATGGTGCGATGTCAGCTCGCTGCAAACTCTGCCTCCCAGGTTCACGCGATTCTCCTGCCTCAGCCTCCTGAGTAGCTGGGATTACGGGCGCCTGCCATCACGCCTGGCTAATTTTCTTATTTTTAGTAGAGACGGGGTTTTATTATGTTGGCCAAGCTGGTCTCAGACTCCTAACCCAGGTGACCACCTCAACCTCCCAAAATGCTGGGATTACAGGTGTGAGCCACCACGCCTGGCCCCAAAGATCTTTTAAAATGGTATGATTTAAGAAAATGTTTTAATAAAAATATGTAATAACGTAGGAGGTTGTTCATGATATACCATTAGGTTATGAGTTTGTGGGGACACACTCAGCCCATAGGGTTAAATCTATCAGTCAAGGCTCTCCAGAGAAACAACTAATAGGATCTATGTATACATCTGTCTCTAGAAAAGGGACTTATTAGAAGGTATTGGCTCACATGCATATGGAGGTTAAGAACTCCCACAGTCTGCTGTCTGCACGCTGGGGACCCAGGAAAGCTGGTGGTATAACCTGAGAGCCAGAGGGCTGATGGTATAGATTCCAGTCCAGATCTGAAGCCTGAGAAGCTGGGGCAGCAAAGGCAGGAGAAGATCCATGTCCCAGCTAAAGTAGTCAGAGAGCAAATTCCACCTTCTTCTACCTTTTTGTTCTGTTTATACCCTCAACAGATTGGATGCAGTCTACCCACACTGGGGAGGGCCATCTGCTTGACTCAGTTTATCAATTCAAATACGAATCTTTTCCAGAAATAATATTTATCTGGGCATCCCATGGCCCAGTCAAGTTGACATATAAAATTAACCATTTCCATAATCCAGTGGGGAGATAATGGTGCCCTGAACATGATGGGTGGCTGGCAGTAAGGAGGTGGTTTGAGAAGTCTCTAGCAGCCACAGTTACCAGAACTTGGTGATGATCAGAGGTGGGGAGGAGGAAGATGAGTCTAACCCATCTGGTGGTTTTGGTTGGATGAGCAGTGGTCACATTAAGTGAGACCCTTTCTTATGAAAGGGTGAAAATACCAGCCTGGTATTGTTTCTTCCAAAGCTTTGCTAACATCTCTGAAAATCCTAGCACACTCCCTTCAGGGGTCCCCTGTACTGCCTGGACTGAGGGAACTCCCTGCCTACATGCCATGCCTCCCCATTTCCACCATGGGCCCCAGAGGGGTACAGCAGGCATCAGTGAGGTACTGGCTCTTTCTCCCTGGGCTTGTAGTCCCACTATGCCAAGTACCTTGTCCTCTGTTCTGGGTCACCTCCCTGTTCCACAAACATCTACTTTCCAGGAGAGGGTCACAAACTGTAGGACTGAGGACTAGATTTCAACCCACAGATGTCTATTATTTGGCCTGCCGCGTGTGTGTGTGTGTGTGTGTGTGTGTGTGTGTGTGTGTGTCTGTACACACACACACTTAAATGTAAATGCCTTTGAAGGAGGGACCAGGGTTTCTGGTGTGTCTCAACCCTTCTGGTTGCCTCACCTTTGGCCTGCTTTGCTCATTTCCCTTCATGCCTGGAAGCCACAAGCTTCTGAATGTCTAAGCCCCATTGGAAGGAAAGATACAGGGGGTCTGGTCCACCAGGAAGCAGCATCTTGACGGACAGGGCACTGACTTCATTCCCTGTCACTTCTTTCTCATCCTCCCTCACAGCAGGAAGGGCACTTGGAGAGAAATGACTGGCTTCCAATAGAAGGTCACCACCTTCCCTTGAAAATAAAACTCAATTTCCTGTATGTTAGATTGAACGGTATGAAATTATCCATGTTCAGCTTTGCCCTATAAAGATAAGAATTTCATGGGCTGGGCGTGGTGGCTCACGCCTGTAATCCCAGCACTATGGGAGACCAAGGTGGGCAGATCACCTGAAGTTGGGATTTCGAGACCAGCCTGACCAACATGGAGAAACCCTGTCCTACTAAAAATACAAAATTAACCAGGTGGGGTGGCACATGCCTATAGTCCCAGCTACTCAGGAGGGTGAGGCAGGAGAATCACTTGAACCTGGGAGGTGGAGGTTTTGGTGAGCTGAGATTGAGGCATTGCACTTCAGCCTGGGCAACAGAGTGAGCCTCAAAAGTGAAAATTTCACATCGTTCAAGATTCAACCTATTAACATGGCCCTGGCTTAGTTGCTAGTAGGACAGGGGTTTTCAGCCTCGGTAGCAAATTAGGATAAACTCAGAGTTTTTAAAAATATCCTTGCTAGGACCTTACCACAAGACAATTAAATTCAAATCTTTGCAGATGGGGGAAGGCATAGAGCTATTTTAAAAGCTCCTCTGGACTGGATGCAGTGGCTCAAGCCTGTAATCCCAACACTTTGGGAGGCCAAGGCAAAAGGATCACTTGAAATCAGGAGTTTGAGGCCAGCCTGGCCAATGTGGCAAACCCCATCAATACTAAAGATACAAAAATTAGCCAGGCGTGGCATATTTCTGTATTCCAGCTACTTGGGAGGCTGAGACAGGATAATTGCTTGAACCCTGGAAAAAACGTAACGTTTGCAGTGAGCTGAGATCGCACCTCTGCGCTCCAGCCTGGGTGACAGAGGGAAGACTCTGTCTCAAAAAAAAAAAAAAAAAAGCTCCTCTGCAGCCAGAGTGAGAATTGTCCTCTGGCACATCCCTTGGTCATCCATGAGAGAGATTCAAAGAGGCTTCTGCTGAACTTCTCACCACATTATCCATGGATGGTAGAAGCTTCCTTGCTTTCCATGCAGGATCTCAAAGAGAAGTCTGAGGAACTCAGAACTTCCATGCTGCAATTACTTCATGCATTAAATTGAGTTAATAAAAATTAATCAGCTTCCGTCACAACAGAAAAAGTGTATTAAATACCAATATGCCTGTGGCACCATCCTGGGCATATTATAAAAGTATTGCCTGGTGGGAATTAGCAATCTGGAATTTGCAGTATGGCTTCTACCCAATCCCTTGAGAGCCATATGTGGCATTAGAGAAATTCACAACAAACTGGAAAATGTCAAAGATGTGGCTCTGGACATTTACTGAAGTGTATATATCACAATAAAGTGTACATTTTGCGGTAGTTAAATAAATTACTATAGCCATACAAGACAGCTATGTGAACCACAGCTTTGAGAGCCATAACTCCTCTTCATTTCTTACTAACTCTAGAAATCTAACATATCCATTAATGTATTTTTCTTTTTGTTTTTAATGTGCAAATTTAAAGAACAAAGCTAAATAGATAAAAATATTTTCAGAACAAAAGAAAAAATAACCCATGTTACTTTTGGGGGTGATGAAAACGTTCTAAAATTAAATTATGTTAATGATTGCTCAAACTCTGTAAATATACTAAAAGGCATTGAGTATATTTAAAGCAAGTGAGTTTTGTGGTATGTGTATTTTTTCCCCTCCCCCACCCCTGTGGTATGTATATCTTAATAAAGCTCTTAAAAATAGTATTGCTAGAGTGAAAAAATAACCAAAAGATTCCCACCACTTTCAGAATCTGCAGCCTGGATGTCTCAGGAGAGAAGCTGGGTGTGCCTGTGCATATATGTGCCTTATGATGCTGTCCCTGGGACGTGAGTTCTTTGCTCAGATGGCATTGGCAGAGGTGCCACGTGATGGGGTAAGTGGGCAGTCCATTGCTATAAGCAAGAGGTGGGCTGTGAGTAGCTCTGCAGAGCTGGTGGCAAAATGAAAAATGGAGTTTGCCCCGCTGGGAAAGAAACGAAGAAACAGCTGTCCATAGATGGCCCAATGCAGAGGACAAACCTGCCTGGGAAGCAGCTGAGGCAGGGCGCACGCTCCTGAAGGGAACAAAGAGATACGTGTCAGCCTCTCCCCAGGCTCCTGGCACCTTGGTACAGTGTGAGCTTTCCTAGGGCTCCTCTCAACTTGCTTGATGTAGAATTAACTTAATTAGTTTCAGAGGGATCCATCCTGGTGGCTGTATTGCCTAGGTTAAAAGAAACTGTGTGTGTGTGTGTGTGTGTGTGTGTGTGTGTGTGTGGGGTGTGTGTGTGTGTGTGTGGGTGTGTGTGGGGTGTGTGTTGTGTGTGTGCGCGCGTGTGTGTGTGCGCGCGTGTGTGTGTGTACCTGTGTGTCTTGCCTTCGTGTATGCAAGCAATTTGAGATAATACCCTCCTTCTAGCTTAAGATTGCTGGACTGTTATTGGAGTCCTAGGGCTTGACAAATTGGCAGAGACTTGGAAATTCTGAAGCAGTTTAAGGAAAATGCTTACAGTGATGAAGGGACCAAGAAATGTCTCTGGGGCTCAATCCCCTGCTCTGCAGCATCTGTTCTCAAACTTCCCTTTCAAGCCATTGCATGGCCACCACAGGCCATGTGCAGTGTTAGTGCTACAGAAGACGCAGATGTCAGTACAGCCTGGGGAACGGGGTCAGACAGATCCCCAAAGACTTCAATACAACCCACCACAAGACAGTTTACAAATAAAGTACTGGGTCTCAGAAGCCAAGAAAAGCACGTGCCGTTGGGAAAGCTATGAAAGGCTTTGTGAACAAGCGGCATTGAGAGCTGTGTAACATTTTTACAGGTGGGAGTGATGAGGTGGATTTCCTGGAGGAAGAATCAATGTGATCACAACCAAGAGGGCAGGGAAAGGAGAGCAAGTGAGCCCCTTAGAGTGGAGGATACGAAATTAGCAGAAAATGGGCCTGAAAAGGTGACGAGGGCAGTAAATGCCAAGCAGAGGTGTTCCTATTGAATTGTGCAGGCCATGGACAAGCCTCTGGTGGGTTCCACACTGGGGCTAATAACCAGGACTGGGGTTCCACACTGGGGCTAATATCCAAGATTGGGGTTTCCCACTGGAGCTAATATCCATCCTTCTGGTAAGGATGCCTACCACCCTTGGTTGGAGCAGGACAGCCAAATTCCTGCTCCGGTTTAACTCAAAGAGCTTCCACACATCAATGTGGAGAAGGTACTTTATATGAAGCACTCTACAAGTGGGAAAGATGGAAGAGTCTATGTCTTTTAAAATTCTTGCAGTTTGGGAACAAGGAAGAAAGGCAAAGAGGAGACTGGACAAAGACACGTAGAACCACAATACATCGTAGGAGTGGTAAAAGGAGCATCACAAGAATCTTGACAAACTGCTCAGACCTCCTTAATTGGGGCTTGTGCCAGCTTCTCAAGAATGGGAACAAGGCCTTCTTCATCTCTGCATGGTCTGGTAGCTCAGTGCCTGGCAGTTGGTAGACATTCATTAAGTGAATGAATGTATGAATCAATGAATGATGAACACATGAGCAATTCTCCTGTCATGCATTATCTGCTGAAGATGCCGGCTGTAAGTTCACAGGACACTGCCTAACTTTAGTTCATACTGTTCCTCTCTTCTCCCGCCCATATTTTGCTCACCTCAGTACCAGCGCACACTGTCTTCCTGGACTTCCCGTGATTCTTTCAGTGATCACATAGTCTGTGCTGCATAATTTAAGTGTCCCTGTTCCTCGCAGCTGCTTCCTGTATGCTAGTCATGTAAACGCCCTTCTTAAGTGATTGCATCCCTCACAATACTTAGAACATATTGACTGTTGATTGGTTGGAAGATAACCCATTATAGGGGGAGGGGGCAGAAACTGACATCATGGAGTGTCAGGCACGGGGTGCTGTGCATACACCCAAGAAGGGCCTGGGTAATGCAGCATGGTGAAGGGAAAATGGGGGACGGAACAATTTTGTCAGCGGAAAGCCTTTCACAGAGAGGCCCTGAACCCATGGCTCTCCTTCTCTGAGGATAGAAAAGGAGGAAGTGTGTCTGTCCTGCAGGATGTGGGATGGATAGATGAATGCGAAATTAAGCACTGAAGTCGGTTGCTTGGAGAGGCAATGACCGCCCCCTGCCCCCACCTGAAAATCCTTGAAGACAGAAGGGATCATCCGCCCAGGAAGCTGAGGCTGCAGGATAAGCTGGCCTTTTCCTGAACAGTGACAGTTGGAGCGTTCACCCTCACTGTCCTTGCAGAGTTACAGGCAAGAAAGAAGAATCCTTTTGGGCAAAGCGTCTTAAAGGAACTGTTGATTTACCCTTTTGCTTTATGATCTCCTGATGTAGTGAGCAAGGTTCAGAAAGATTAGCTACCTGCAAGCAGACCGACCCTTCTGTGCAGAAAATAAGGTAGATTCTCATTATCATCCTGCTCATTTCCCCAGGAATTATGTATTACCCGGCCAGAAAACGACCTCCAAACCTTTTCAACTACATGCAGCAAAGGGCTGATACAATGCCTTCTGCATTTGACTGTAGGCCCGCTGCAGTGATTAATGCTGCCTCCCTAACAACAGTGTCGGGAACGAGTGTCAAGCCCAATTATTTCTCTAGGATCTCCTGATAGTAAATGCTCAGTAAATACATAGATGAACAACAGCGAATCCTACACAAAAATCTTAGAGTACTTTCCCCACACATTTCCTAACTGAATCCTCACAACAACCCTGTGAACTAGGTACTGTGATTAACTCCCGTTTTCCAGTTTAAGGAAACTGACGCTCAGCGAAGTTAACTGGTCCATCGTGTATCATACAGCAAATAAGAAGAATCCTGCCCAGTACACCTTACTGATTAAATAAACTATTTGGCCTGAAGAAAAAGTGTCAACTCAGTCTTTCTCCATCACGCATCTTATCCCACGGAGCAACCTGCATTCTATTTCATGTTCCGGCGAACTAAGTCCGCGCTTTAGTATATGGAGAATAAATGGATGGACACGGTGGCGGCTTTGTATAAAGTCAGTGGAAAGCAAACAAAAGGGAGAGTCTTTCATTCACACCATTTATCTGCGCCCATTGCGTGCACTGCTGTCGGGCGACTGACCTGCCCTCATGGGGCTTACAGTCCTTAAAAGACGGATGTAAAACGACTCATCTTGCCATCAATGAATCATAATTTTGTGAGATGCTCCTGAAAGCGTGTAGCAGGATGCTCTGCTCTGGTCCGAAGAAAGAGCCATTTGCACTCAGTGTGGGAAGCCTTTTTCCTGGGCAAAAGAGGCGGGGGATACGTCTAGATAGGCAGCACCTCCCAGCAGAAGTCAAGGCAAAAGGAGGAGGGAATATGCTTCTCACAAACAGGGCTTGACCCAAGGGACCGCAACTCTCCAGTCCTGCTGCCTACCAACCTAAGAAAAGCAGGGAAGAAAGCGCGAAGAAGGGTGGGAGATGGAGAAAAAAGAAAAAGAAAGAAGAAAGAGCGAAAGAAGTGAGAAGTGAGAGGCCAGTTTATGTAAGCCTGCCAGGGCGGCGCGGCCCGGAGTAGAGACCAGGGCCGGCGCCGAGAGAGTTAAGCGGACGCGCCCGGCTCGGAAGGGGTTAAGGGGGGGCGTCTGGAGCTGGTCCGGTAGAGGCCGCCTACTGGGGCAGGGGCGGGGCCGCGCCGAGCGAGCGCTGGGATTGGCCGCGGGGCAGGCGTTACGACAGGACCGTACCAACAGCCAAGGGCCGCGGAGGCGGGGGGTGGGTGTGGGACTGCCGCTCAGCGCGGGGAGAGGTGGCCTGGGAATGGCCGGGCCGGGGGTGGGCGGGAGCCGCAGTGGCGGCGGCGGCTGGGGGCGGTGAGCGCGGCGTGGGGCTGCCCCTCCCCGGAGGCGGCGGGGGCGGCCGGGGCCGCGCCGCACCGCACCGCGCGGGCGGCCATGGAGCGGGCCTAGGGCCCGACAGGTGAGTGGCGTGGGGGCGGGGGAGGGCGCGCGACCCCCGCCCCCGGCGCGGCGGGCGGGAAAATGCGGACCGGCACGCGGGCGGGGCGCGGTGCGTGGCGCGCGCCGGGCTGGGGCCGCCTGGGGGCGGGGCGCCTCCCAGAGGGGCCGGGCACCGGTTCCCTGAGTCGTCCCGGAGTAGCCGCGGTCGGGTCTCGGGCGAGGGCCCGAGGCTGCCTGGGAGACCCGCCCGGGCGGCGCATTCCTGCGTGCGGTCGCGGCTGAAGGGACGCGGCCTCGGCCGCCGCTTCCCTGGCCCACCTGAGGCGCGGGCCCTACCTGGGGCTGCCTCAGGCTGCCCGGGGTCCTTCCAGGGACCGTGTTTCGTCCCCTTGCGCGGTCCCCCAGAGGCGGCTGGCCCCAGTGCCTCTCGTGTTCCCCGGAGCGCCCGTTGCGGCAGCCCAGGGAGCGCGCCCTCGCGGGGTCTCTGCTGGGCCCGCCTCGTGGCCGGGAAGCGCGAGTGACCTGCAGGCCGGAGGCAGGAGGCGGGGCAACCGTGCCCGGGGCCCGCGGTCTCCTGGGGTCGTGCGCGGGGCGTTCGCGGAAGGGCACAACTTAAGGAATGCTGTTAACCCTCAGTGGGCTGCGCTCCGGGTCGCGTTTCCGGGTGTGACGGCCCCGCGGTTAAGAGCTGACCGAGATAGGTTGCCCTCAATGATGAATGTGAACAGTTGTCTAGCTGCGTCCTTGTCGTGGGTTCATTCTGATCTGGCTTCTGTTACCTGCCCGTCTCTGGGTAGGAAAAGAAGGGGTAGAAGGATGGATTGGAGGGAAAGTAGGGAAAATAGGGCTCGGTTCGTCTTTACGGAATTACTAGTCCTTTTAAAGGCCACACCACCGTTGGGATGGGCAAGGAGTTTCTAATTTGGGAAAATGAGAGTTGCTCGGTATTGCAAGTTGGGTCCAGTGCCAGATATCAGTGCCTTCCCCACCCAGCCAGCTTCCCTCTGGAGGTTGGATTTCTCACTTGGAAGGGAAGTAGGAATGGGGTTTTTTATTTTAGCTTTCAAATTGTAGGACTTTTTAAATCCGTGATCTGGTAAAGTTAAGATTGCCATTTACTAGCCACGCCTATCCTCCTTGCGTTATAAATTCCTGCACAAATTTCACTGGTGTTGATTTCTAAAAATCGGGTTAGAGATTTTAGCCTGTTTATGTATTACAAACAATTGCTGAGTTTATGCAGGACCTTTGAACTAAGCTTAGAGCACTTCCTCACATATAATTTATTATCATGACTTGTCTTTGAGAAACTGAGGTACAGGTGGTAAAGATGCTAAATTATTTTCCCAGAGTCATAGCCGATCTCAGGAAGATTTAAAATGAATGTTTTCGGCCGGGCGCGGTGGATCACGAGGTCAAGAGATCGAGACCATCCTGGTCAATATGGTGAAACCCCGTCTCTACTAAAAATACAAAAATTAGCTGGGCATGGTGGCGCGTGCCTGTAATCCCAGCTACTCAGGAGGCTGAGGCAGGAGAATTGCCTGAACCCAGGAGGCGGAGGTTGTGGTGAGCCGAGATCGCGCCATTGCACTCCAGCCTGGGTAACAAGAGCGAAACTCCGTCTCAAAAAAATAAAATAAAATAAAATAAACGTTTTCTATTAATAACTTTTATAGGCCGGGCGCGGTGGCTCACGCCTATAATCCCAGCACTTTAGGAGGCCGAGGCGTGTGGATCACGAGGTCAAGAGATCGAGACCATCCTGGTCAACAAGGTGAAACCGCGTCTCTACTAAAAATACAAAAAATTAGCTGGGCATGGTGGTGCGCGTCTGTAGTCCCAGCTACTTGGGAGACTGAGGCAGGAGAATTGCTTGAACCCAGGAGGCAGAGGTTGCGGTGAGCTGTGCCATTGCACTCCAGTCTGGGTAACAACAGCGAAACTCCGTCTCAAAAAAAAAAAATAAAAAATAACTTTATAAAGTTTGCAAAGATGTTGGACTTTGGCCCCTAGAACCATACAATGGAATCAGCAGGAGGCCCTTTCCCATTTGAAATTGCTTATCAAAGGAGAATAAAAAGGCACACACAAGTAGAATAATTCAGGCTCTCAGCCTCACTCATGATAAAGTGCAGTGATAAATATGGGTACAGGTAAAAGATGATCAGGAAATCTTGGAGTTCACAGCATTTCTTCTCTGGCTGGTGAAAATGTGACAATGATATGCTCTATTCATTTCTCTAGAACTAGTAAGACAATAGCTATGTTTTGGTGAATGGGAGGTGGAGGTTGCAGTGAGCTGAGATCACACCACTGCACTCCACCCTAGTTACGGAGTGAGTCCATCTCAAAAAAAAAAAAGACAGTCTTCTGGATCTAAATATCTGGTCCTTCTGGGACTAAGTGCCATGCGGTTTTGTGGTTTGGGATGGGGAGCACGGTTGTAATGAGGCCCTTCAGTTTGTTGTAATTGTTATGATAATCTGTGTACTTCTCTCTGCACCTAACAATGCCTGTAGAAGGTGTACAAGAAATATTTGTTAGTGTCAGTTGAATGAATACATGGAAAACAGTATGAGGGAAGGGGAAATATTCTGTATTACCAAATTGTTTAGTCCCTCTTTTTGTCAAAAGAAAAAAAAAGCCTAGAAAACGTGTTTCAGTTTATTGTTCAAAATGTGCTGTTGAGGTGTGTTATTTGCTTTTGTGATTGTATGGTGTTCTAAGCTACCTGTGGCCTGGGAGTAGCCTGTGCAGATCCCAGTCAGGTGGAGCTTCCCCTTGCTCCTGCAGCCTGCTCTGGCTAGGCTAATTGGGCAGTTGCATTGATAGCCAGTGTTTTTGCACAGAAGAACCTAGAGCTCTTGGTAATGGCCATGCAATAGCACTGACCCTGAATGCCCTTGTCCCTTATTTTACAGGAGGAAGAGGGGAGTTATTCCTTCTTAGAATACTTCTCCAGCAGTTCCTTCTTCTACACCTACATGTATCTTCTTGTTTTCCTTTCTTCCGCTGCCTGTGTAACCCCAAGTACAAATGAATTCATTAACATGGGCTGGGCTGCAGAACAGGGGCTTGCTTACTTTGCTATTGAAACCAGCTTCTGACTCTTTTTTTTTTTTGTTAAGACATGAAGTTTCACCATGTTGGTCAGGCTGGTCTCAAACTCCTGACCTCGGGTGATCCACCTGCCTCGGCCTCCCAAAGTGCTGGGATTACAGGCGTAAGCCACCATGCCCAGCCCTACTTCTGACTAACTTATAATGTTAACATGACTGTTTGAGCTGCCTAGAAGAGAACATAATGCAGAGATCTCACTTCTGATTTAGTCTTTCTTACCAAAAACAAAAGAAAAAATGCCTATCTCTGGACATAAAGAATCTAGGATGTGGGCCAGGCGCGGTGGCTCAAGCCTGTAATCCCAGCACTTTGGGAGGCCGAGGCGGCTGGATCACGAGGTCAAGAGATCGAGACCATCCTGGTCAACGTGGTGAAACCCCGTCTCTACTAAAGATACAAAAAATTAGCTGGCCACAGTGGCGCGTGCCTGTAATCCCAGCTACTCAGGAGGCTGAGGCAGGAGAATTGCCTGAACCCAGGAGGCGGAGGTTGCGGTGAGCCGAAGGTTGCGGTGAGCCGAGATCGCGCCATTGCACTCCAGCCTGGGTAACAAGAGCGAAACTCCGTCTCGGGAAAAAAAAAAAGAATCTAGGATGTGCATCTGTCATCCCAGTGTGGGATAAGAAAAATGTAAGCTGATACAGAAAAGACCTTGAGCTTTGGTGTGTGTTTAAGGTCTATACTTTCAGGCAAGATAACCTGTTTTAGAGAAGAGGGTGCTAACTTGGGCATATTATAAAGCAGGCCAAGGAATATGAAATTATGAATGTGTATATAGGACAGAACCAAGTGCAGAGGGAGGCAGTGAAGTCTATCATTCCCTGCTCTCAAATGTTAACTTTCTGCTTCATATGCATAGCAATCCCTCATTTACCTAATGTTATTGGGAAATAAGGTGTGACATGAACATTTTATTTATTTTTTATTTATTTATTTTTTTTTGAGACGGAGTTTCGCTCTTGTTACAGGCAGGAGTGCAATGGCGCGATCTTGGCTCACCGCAACCTCCGCCTCCTGGGTTCCGGCAATTCTCCTGCCTCAGCTTCCTGAGTAGCTGGGACTACAGGCATGCGCCACCATGTCCAGCTAATTTTTTGTATCTTTAGTGGAGACGGGGTTTCACCATGTTGACCAGGTTGGTCTCGATCTTTTGACCTCGTGATCCACCTGCCTTGGCCTCCCAAAGTGCTGGGATTACAGGCTTGAGCCACCGCGCCCGGCCTGAACATTTTATTTTAGCTATACCTTTCGTGGATAATTTTTTACAGTGTATTATATGCTTTGGTTATGTTTAATAGCGTACTGGCAGTAATTGAGTGAGGCTTTGAGATGATTGAAAAATGTAGGTTGCTGTTGTCTCTGCTTTTTGGATTATTGACTTGACTTGAGTCAGATTCAGTAGTCAGCCTGTGTCTTCCTTCAGTGGGGGAAAGCTGCTCTTTTGCTACTGTTAGTGTCCCTGCTGCCCTCTTTTAAATTTGCAGCTCTTATCTGTGGAGTAGGAGCTTCCTGACATTGAATGTAAAACAGCTAAATAGGCTTTGTTGTGTTCCACCTGCTCTTCTCTGAGTATTAGGGTATGAACTTTGTAACCACTGTTTCTGCTGCCCAGAGACCCTTTCATTTGTTTCTTATCATTGATGTAGATAGTGAACTTGTGCTCTGTATAGGTGCATTTATGGTCCTGTAGTTCTTTCTGTAGAGAAAAACGAAATAATATGGAAGTACTTACTAATAATGGTTCTTGTTTCAGAAAGCACTGCCAATAATACTTGAAGATCCGATTTCAGCCCTGTCTTGTATCATCCTTGGGCACTGTCTTAGACAACCTCCTTTCTTCCTTTTAGCATTTCCAGATTGTCTTTACTCTCAGTCCCAGCCAGTACTGGGACCCAGGTTGGCAATAGTGGTGGCCTTGAAAGGTGGAAGCAGGGTATACAGAAGGTGGCAATTTTAACTTGAGTGTATGTAATTGGTATACATATTTCTGCATCCTTTATATACTGTATATCTGAATTCATTATAGGACTTATTTTCCTATGTCTCTGAAAGAAGCAATCTTTAAACTAAAGAGTTGGTCAGGTGTGGTGGCTCACGCCTGTAATCCAAGCCCTTTGGATGCCAAGGCGGGTGGATTACCTGAGGTTGGGAGTTCAAGATCAGCCTAACCAACATGGTGAAACCCCATCTTTAAAAAAAAAAAACCAGAGAGTTGCTAGTTTAGAAGATATTCTTACAACCCTAAAGATCTTTCTCCCTTGCCTTTCTCTCCTTTTACTCCAGAAACATTTATCAGATACCGCTTATATGCCGTGCACTGTGCCAAGTTTCTTGGAAGTACAAAGTGTGAGTGAAACCTATCCCATCCTCAAAAACTCGCAATATCTTAGAAGAGACAGGTGTGCCAAAAAAAAAAATGTGTGTGTGCGTGCGTGTGTGTTCATATTATAACAGAGGGATCATGCCTGGAGCCACCTAGCCATCATTTCAGCACAGACCTGTTTGAGGTTCTACTGTTTCTGAAAGTGATCTCCTGTGTGGGCTGCCAGCTTGGCGTACCATAGAACACAAGGCTAAAAATGTGAGGTCTATTGTTGTATAAAGTTTGTGTGGTTTCCTAAGAGCTGTAGTGAATTGAACACTAAAGATGGAAAGCATATGAAAAGTTGAAGGAAAATGTTACATTATTTGCAATTCTGTATTTCAGTTCTATACAGGAATTCGATTCTGTAATCTAGCCTTAAGTGGTGGTTCTATACTGACAGTTGAGCTGTGAAATAGCTGGAACTTGGGAAGCTTCATTATACCTGGCTCATTTAAAGTAAAATGCAAATTGTTACTCATTTCCACACAGTGTCAAGATCACTGTGTGTTTTGGTTTTTTTGAACAAAACTCACCAGCAGTATAAGCTAAAATTTTTTTCTTTTTCTTTTTCAAGGAAGAGGGTTGCCCTAAATCAAGGGTTAAATGGGACAGATTGCAGGAGAAATAGGCAATAACTGAATAATTTCAATAAGTGAACTGAAAAAAATTCAGTTCACTTATTGAAATTATTCAGTTATTGCCTATTTCATTTTCACTTTTACATCCAGCAAGAAAGGCTACCTTAATGCCTCATTAGTGCCTGGTGATGGTTTTAGTTGCCTTCCTTCAGGGGGAACTTGTTACAGAATTTCGCATAAGGGATTCTGAGTTTACAGATGTAAATAAATGTTTCAGTGGAAGTGAAAACAGTAAGGAAAACCTGACACTTGGACCAATTTGGATTATGTGAGAATTAGATTTTCTATACCTGTACTTTTAAGTTACTCTTAAGGCTTATCTTAAGGGCTTTAGCACCTGAAAACTGTCATCTTTAAAACACAGAACTGATTATCCAAACTGAAACAGTTGTGAATGCATTCTATTTTAGCCTTTTTTGTGAGGTAGGATAAGTTCATGGTTCCCATCTGTTTCAGTTACCTTGAATATGGTAGAATTGAACTCTGTAGAGAAGAGAAACAGGTTGATCAATTAGTGACAACTTCCCAGTCTTCTGCTTCACATGACACTCACTCTGTAGATACCTATTTGCATAGTCTTATCTACCTCTCAAATTTAGGAAAGGATTTGGTTCAGAAATACAAGACTACTAATTACTACCAAACTCTTAGTAATATCATGTGTGTATTTGGCTCCTGATTATGTAACTGAGAAGACAGTATTATGGTATATTGAGTCCAGTGAGGATTTTCTTTGTCATTTTTCTCCTCTCAGGAGGTTATCTTTGGGTTTTTGATATGGTGATCATGACTAGCAGGTGGTTACTGTAGGTCATCCAGGCACAAATCTTAGCACAATACATGTAGAGATCTCGTTCTTTTTTTTTTTTTGAGGCAGGATCTAGCTCTGTCACCCAGGCTGGAGTGCAGTGTGACCTTGGCTCACTGCAACCTCCACCTGCCCGGGTCAAGCCATTCTCCCACCTCAGTCTCCTGAATAGCTGGCTCATTCATTTTTAATGACCCTGTAAGTTGGGGTAATAGTATTCCTGTTTCATTAAAATATGCATAAACCAAGACCCAGAGAGATCAGAAGTTAAATCTCTTTCCCAAGACCCACATTAGGTGATAAAGGAAGCATCCAGGCCCAAGCGTTCTGAACCCAGAGGATACACTTTTAACCCCTCTGCTACAGAGATCTTATATTTAAAATAAGAAGGTGAGTTGAGAAGCTATTTATTAAATGGAGAATTAGCAAAGAAAGGAAGAAACATATCTATAGATACTGATCAATGCTATTACTTGGTATTAGTTTTTATTTTTAGTTGAAGACCCTCATGTGAAGATGAAAGGAAGAATAGCATGCTGTTGTGTCAGGCAGCAGGCAGCAAAGCAGGAGTGGGCTGGTTTTCCAGGGGTACTCAGCATTTACTGAGATAATAAACACTTAATGCTATTTAATATTGGAGTTTTTGCCTCTCTGGAGGTCTTGACTGTCATACTATACTAGAAGATTTTTAAAGGCTCTTAATTTTGCTTATCACTGCCACTACCCATCAGGAGAGACTACATTTATTTCTAGGGAGCAGGGGATGTAAACTCATAACAGCTAATAATAATATGCACATTTCCCTGCTGTCACTGTTAGTTAAAAATCAAAAGGGCAGTATACCAGACTTAGCCCACAGTAAAAGTGTGTATGTGTCTAGCTTTTTTGATGCTAAAGGATGTGATTTTTTGCTATTTATGTTTTGGCTGCAGTACAAAAGTTAGGCTTCATAAACTGGACATGTGTCAATGTGTGAATGTGTGAGGTTAGCCTTGATTGCTCTGCTTAAGTCTAAGTAGGGCTCTGAATTATGCAAGTGGATTTTAGTAAATGATCCAGCTGAGAATCTGTTTCTTCTTGTGGTACCTTTAAGAGACCTTGTTAATTCTCTATCTTTCTAAAAATATATAATGAAGACAGAAAAAAATAAATGACATATAACTTTCATAATGAGTATATTGCTCCATAGAAGCCATTAATAATCATTTACAAATATGACCTAACACTTTATCAGTCCAACTTTTATTTGTACTCAATGATTAATTTAATGATTAACCCCTCCCTGAGAGAATTGTTTTTAGTCACACAGTTTATTTCCCTACATCTTCTCCCTGGTATTTTTAGCATCCCCAAAAGGAGTTGGTAGGGACAGAACAGATAAAATGTTGGGTTTTACAAACTACCTCAAACTAACAGTGGCTTAAGACAGTGATTTATGGTTTCTAATAATTATGTAGGTCATCTGGTCTCACATGTTCCTGCCCACATTGTATAGCGGGGGTCACAACAGTGACTATATTCTACTGGACCGCAGCTGGGACTGGAATGCCCTTGAAAGTGTCATCTCCATGTCTGGCACTTCAGCTGGGGTGACCAGAATAGAACAGGGTTGGCTGGACCTCTCTCCATATAGATCACTTGTCATTTGGTGGTCTAGACTGAGCTTCTTTACATGGTAGCTAGATCCTCAAAAAAGTGAAAGTGGAAGCTGTCAGGTCTCTTAAGGCCTAGGCCCAGAACTGGCACACAGTCACTTCCACAGCATTCTATTGTCAAAGCAAGTTACAAAGCCAGCCCAGATTCAGGGGGAGGAAGAACAGACTCCACCTCTCTCTCTCTCTCTCTCTCTCTTTTTTTTTTTTTTTTTAATAATAGAGACAGGGTCTTGCTATGTTACCCAGGCTTGTCTTGAATTTCTGGGCTCAGGAGATCCTTCAGCCTCAGCCTCCGAAAGTGCTATGATTGATTATAGGTGTGAACCATCGTGTTTGGCCCTGACTCCACCTCTTGATAGGAGAAATTGTTGATGTCTGTCTTTGGAGACAGTCAACAAAAAAACTCAGATTCAAGTCGTACCTTCTATACTCACCAAACCTTCAGAATTTTACTGAAACCAACAATTACCAAAGAATTTTGTAAAGGAGTCCTTGTAGTTCCTACTCAGGATCAAGGGCAGACATTGTGTGCATAAATAATTCTATACTAGTTAAAAAATCCCACCCCATTGCCTCAGATCTCCTTTGTTACTAGTCCTCTGCATGAAACATTCGTACTGAACATTTGCCTTGTGATACTTTACGTTTATAAGGCATGTTACATTCTGCTTAAATCATAAGAACCTGATTTGACCATTAAATCAGAAACACAATAAGTTAAACTTACATTTACTTTTACCATAACTTTCACTTTTGGTTGCTATGAGTAGAGTTTGGTATTTTTTCTCTCTGACCTCAGAAGTAGTAGTCTGAGGCTGTCGCTTAATCAGAGGGCAATTCAAGGTGACACTTCTAATAAGGCTTGGAATCTCATTGGTGGCTTGTAGGCCTCTCTAGTAAGGTAGTAAGTGTTAAGGCCAGGTGTTCTGTTCCTCAGCAGCCACAAACATTGAAATTTATCACATGATTTGTAGACCCCCATGACAACATGCTTTTCTGTATGTATTCTTCCTCCATCAGCACATTTTTTTTTTTTAAGTACAATTTCTATTTCACTTTTCTGCAGAGAATGGTCTATCTTCAATCTTTAAGGACTCCACTTCTTTCACAGGCTTTGGTGGGGGGTTGTGGGGCAGCGCCCGCAGGTCTAAATTGGGGTAGGGGTGTTTGGTCCTTGAGGGCTTCATGAGATTGATTCCTGACTGCTTTGCTGTAAATTACACAACTCACACAGTAACGTAGCTTCACATACAGCTTAGGAAGCACATAGGCATCGAAGGGACACTCACTTCAGAAATGTCCCTGACTGCTGTGGCCTCCACTAAGTTTCAAATGATGAATTGTTTAGTGGCCTTGTCCTTGGGCGCTCATCGGGCACAGTTCCTGCAGCAAATAGCTATGGCTGTGGCCCTTTTGGCATGACCTTTGTTCCTTCTTTTCTTTGTCATCTTGGAGGCACAGACCAGAGAAGAGATTCTTGAAAGAAGGCGTCACATTAAGACCTCACTTTTTTTCCGTGGGATCTATATCCATTCTCCCAAAACAACTTCATAGTCTTAAGTTTGTCTTTAGACAGTATTTATAAAATCAGTAGGATGGGGGGGGGGGCGGGAAGAGAGAGAGAGAGAGAGAGAGAGAGAGAGAGAGTGTGTGTGTGTGTGTGTGTGTGTGTGTGTGTGTGTGTGTGTGTGTGTAGAATGAAAGTGAATTAGCTGGCAGGGCATGGTGGCTCATGCCTCTAAGCCCAGCACTTTGGGAGGCCAAGGTGGGTGGATCACTTGAGTCAGGAGTTTGAGACTAGCCTGGCCAACATGGCAAAATCCCATCTCTACCAAAAATAAAAAATTAGGCTGGGTGCAGTGGCTCACGCCTGTAATCCCAGCATTTTGGGAGGCCGAGGCAGGCGAATCACCTGAGGTCGGGAGTTTGAGACCAGCCTGACCAACATGGAGAAATCCTATCTCTACTAAAAATACAAAATTAGCCAGGGCTGGTGGTACATGCCTGTAATTCCAGTTACTCGGGAGGCTGAGGCAGGAGAATCACTTGAACCCAGGAGGCGGAAGTTGTAGAGAGCTGAGATAGCACCACTGCACTCCAGCCGGGGTGACAGAATGAGACTCTGTCTCAAAATAAAAAAAGAAAGTAAATAAGTAAATTAGCCTTCGTAGCAAGCGCCGTGTAGCTAATGGAGCTAAGGATGAAACCAGCGTTCAGCAGGAAAATTCCTTATAAAGGTCTACTTTCCAGAACTCCAGGCTGGGAGTTTATGCCAGCTTTTCATGTGAAAACTATTTACAGATATGCCATTTGTACTGCCTTTTTTATATTTAAAATGTTTTTTAAAGTTATATTATTACCTTGAGTTTATTTGCTCTTTGAAGTAGTTTCTGTTCTGCATAACAGGAACATTAAAATAAATGACCATATATAACTGGACATTGTTGCAGTGTTTGAAGCATTTATAGGAGGAGCTGAGGATGTGAAATAGAGCAGGCACACTCTTCTGGGAATGTTAGTGAGGTTTTCGTGAATAGTTTGGAATATACCCAGTGAATTTGCTTTTATTTCCTTAGTGTCTGAAATGGGGAATCTTTGGAAAAATCCAGTTTGCAGAAAATAGTATGCTCCTTATTCCAAATAAAATAGGAAGATCATATGGCATGGAAACTCTGTCTTGGATACTTTCTTCTCTCTCACACATAAAGGAGTGAAGGAGATCATTCTAAGGAGCCAAGATTGTGAAAGGATAATTGAGAACCATATACAATAAGCTATTATACAAGGCAGAATGTAGTTAAGTACTGGCCAAAAGGAGGGAGAAGTTACTTTAAGAGTGTGAGGAGGGACCAAAAATTGCCTTAGAGATGGGCCTTGGGGATGAGCCTTGAAAGGAGACTTAGACTTTATCAGGAGGAGACTGGAAGAAAAGGTGAGAGAAAGAGAAATTTTGAGAGCCTCCTGTGTAAGGAATGGCAGAAGCAAAGGGCACCTGCATATCAAGAGGAGGACCACGGCGTGTTCAGTTGATTCATTGTGGCTAAAGCTGAGAAGAGGAACAACGGGAGTGATGTCTAGCTTGGAAGCCATTTAGGATACAGCTTCAATGCCTTGCCAAGGAATCTACAATCAAAAGTGGTTGAGTGATTTAAAAAATGATTTTGGCTGCATTATCTAGGCTGGATTGGAGAACCTGGAGGCCCGGGCATCAGTTCTTTTCTGTGGTCCAAAAGAAGATGATGAGCACTGAAGTTGGTGGCTGTGGAAATGAAAGACTGTTGTAAAGAGAACAGTGACAAATTGCAGTCCTGTTGGTTCTACCAGGATGTGGTGACTGTAATCACAAACATGAAAACTTGTTTAGTTTTTTTTTTTTAACCTGCCCTCACTTAGAATCTGCAGAAGTAAATAGCGAAATAATACAACTGAACCCTTCAGTTCCCTTAATATAAATTGCTTTCTTTCTTTTTTTCTTTTGTGAGACAGAGTCTTACTTTGTCACCTAGGCTGGAGTGCAGTGGCACAATGTCAGCTCACTGCAACGTCCAGCTCCCAGGTTCAAGCGATTCTCCTGTCTCAGCCTCCTGAGTAGCTGGGATTACTGGCGCCCACCACCATGCCCAGCTAATTTTTGTATTTTTCATAGAGATGGGGTTTTGCCATGTGTCCATGCTGCTCTTGAACTCCTGACCTCAGGTGATCTGGCCACCTCTGGAGCTGTTAGAACTTCTTAATTGCATTGATGATTAAGAACAAAGCGAAAAACCACAGCTCTAACCTTTGTGCAAAATGTTTGGATATGTTCTATAGCATCGGCGGGGGTGGGGGTGGGGGGGTGATGGATTTTTTTCATTCTAAATGAATGAGCAATGCCATTAAAAGTTTATGGGTTAACCGAACTTTAGTCCTGAAGGATGTTCTGTAGAAAGTAAAAGCCTATTAACCTGACCCCTTTGTGCCAGAATTATATTGCATTTGTACCTAGCTGCATCTGGAGGTACTGAGGAAGTGATTCTCAATACAACTAGATTTCCATATTGCCTTTTATCTCTGCAGCCCGAGAAGTGTACTGTTGAACAAATACTTTAAAAAGTTGTGTGGTTTAGATTGCATTCGAACTAGCAAAAATCTCTGAAACCTTCTCTGTTGGTACTGCTGTTACCAGTAATCGCAGGGAACTTTTACTTAGTTCCTGCCAAACTTGATACCATCACAATTACATTTCAGATGCACTTGAATTGCCTTTGTTTCAACTAATAGTGTTGTGTACCCTGGGAGGTGATGATGAAACAAAACAGGTGGCGGGGATAATTAGAATTTGAAATTAACTCTCACTTTCTGCTTCCTTCATGAAAATGAACAGAAAAGGAGTGGTTAATCACTGAGAATAAACTTCATTCAGCTGGCTAACCGCAAGGTGTTGCCCTTAGAATACATTGTTGCTCTATAGGCTGCTTTTGAATATGTTTCCAGCTGTTATTAGGGGAGCAGTATCACGTTTAAGTGGGAGTGTCTCAACCTGAATCATTTGCTCGATCTTTTGTATTGGTTTTATTTCTTGGATTAATGGTTTGAGTTGTTAAATGAATTGGAGAGTGAGGCAACATCCTGTTATCTTCTTGTCGTCTTTTTCTTACCTCAGTGCTGTGCTGTCTGTCGGCATATAGCAGAGCAAGCCTGTGCATGTTTTTAAATGGCCCTGTGGAGTAGAAAGCAAACTCTCAGCATGCAAATGAGATGGAATTGTATGTTCTTGACACCCTTGCAAAAACCTTGTATTTGGAGTCTTTTAGCTTAATAATTGCCCAGAGTGTGGTCAGCCCCGTGCTAGAAGGAGCACTTCTTTATGTCTGTGACATGAATATCCTTGTTACATGCCTGACCATTCCAGACGTAGTAGTGTTCCTATAGTACCAGGCTTCATTCGTTTCCTGGTTATAGTCTGCTGATGGTATGGGGATTTTTTTTTTTCCCTTAATGTATCTGGTTTTGATTATCCATTGTTTGCAGGTATTTTAATTTTGAAGAATAATTGGTGAGTGAGTATGTGTCTGGGGTTGTATTTAAATACATGAGCAGCAGATATGACATGTCCAGGATCACTGGGTACTTGGACTCAGCGATAGTTATTTCTCTCCTCTGCACACTCTGGCATTTTTTAGGAATTGTTATCTTACCAGAATGAGAACTAGAAAGTTACCAAATACTGGTGGTTTTGGATATACAAAAGTCCTTTATAGATTTTGAAAGTTAAAATAATGAAAGTTAAGCAATTATGTATAGCTTGCTGTTTTGTTGTTGCTGTGTGTTTTTTTTTCATTGTTTTGGTTATTAAGCATGTGTGGCCAACCTCATGGCTCCTAAATGGCTTTGCATTCCAATTAAAACAGGAATATTTGCTCTAAAATTTTCATTGCACCAGGTTCTTGCTTATTAGTGTCACAGGATCCTTGGAGTGTCACTTTGCCTGCCAGAAACCTTTGTGGCTGTGGCGTCTTCTGCCTGAGTAGTGCTCGTGCCCACTGGGCTCGTTCTGCCCCCTCAGCCCAGCAGGATGTGCTGAGCTCATTCTATGGGCGTGGATCCCACACCTGCCAAGGGCAGGCCAGGTGCAGAGCACCAAGGGGTGTGTGGACAAGCTAGCAGGGGGTCTGGCCACTGCACACAGCCAGGCACACTGGCTTCTGTGGTGGGGTGGGCAGTTCTAGGCAGCTCCAGCTCCATGTGAGGCTGTACCTGGACCAGATGTACCACATGTGGCTTCTGCTACAAGTACTTGGATCTGAACAAGGGGAACATGGTGGCATCCAGAAACTTGGAGACACCGGGAACCTCAGAACCCCTCAGAACCTCAAAGCCCTGGCTCGGGGATCCCCTAGGTCTGAGCTCCCCAAAGGGCCACAGCTCTTCTCTCTTTCTGATTGCCCACCACATGGTAGCAGGGGGCATGTTTCAGCCCTGTCTGTGTTACAGCTCTTTCATTCCCACCATTTGGTGGGTCCTGAGTTCTTACTCCATGTCCAGGAAGAATGAGGTACCTGGAGGGTGAGCAAGGTGGAAAGAAGCTTCATTGAGCAATAGAACAGCTCTCTGAAGACCCGAAGTTGGTAGCTCCTTTCTTCAGGCATGTCCTCTGATGAGTGTCTAACTCTCAGTGGAGAGGAGACTCACAGTGGGCAGATCCCTTTTGCATGCAGGTTGTCATGACATCTGTTTGAGTCTGGGGTTTTTAATGAGCTCAGAAGAGAGGACGTGTGTGCTGATTGCCCCTTGGGTGGCGATGGGCAGGCCCAGAAAAAGCATCAGAAGTTCTCACTGTGGTCTGCAGATTCTAACTGGAACTGACGGCCCAGCCCTCTTGCTTCAGGCTGTCCCTGGCTTGAAGGTGGGGCTTCACCAAGGACCCACCCCTTTCTACCCAGGAACCTGCTTTCTGCCGCCATTCGTGTCATCCACAGCGCCCAGGCTGTTTGTTCCAAGGGACACCTGCAGGCCTACACTGAGCCATCCTCAGTATCCCCCAGCCTCCCTCTCATGCTCATTGGTGTCCAAATTCCAGAGGGGGCTGACACAGCAGGGGCCTGGTGTATCAGCACTGCCCCAAGAACATGTACACCTGGCCAGGTCACGACATTGCCTGGGCTCTGCCACAGTTTTCCTCCACTCCGGAGTGGGCGCTGGGAGTGGAGAGAGGCCAGGCAGCAGGAGTGGCATTTCTGAGCCTGCGGGTATAGCTGTTACTGGGTGGCTGCAGCTGCACCCAGGAGCACAGGGCTCTTGCCCCACCAACTTGGAAGGGGGCAGGGCTCCCACCTGTTCCCGGCTCCTGCCAGCTCCATGGAGCGTGCAGCCCTGCTCAGGCGTCCCCCACTGCAGCCAGCGTCTTTGCAGCATCTGTTCCAGATGGGCCGCTGCTGCCATCGTTAGGTCCTTCTCCAGACTAGTTAATTTTAAATTATTGAACCTTCTCAAGCTCAAGATTAGCAAGCCTAAAAGGGTAATATATTAGAGGCTTGCAAAAGATTCAGGGGTGGAAGGACAAAACTTTTGATCAAATTTTGCTTTATACTTGGGCTTGCAGGAACTGTGGAAGGTGGATCAGCGAAGAAATGGACCAATGTGTGTAATCATGGAATCTCCTTGCTAACCATCACCACCAGCTCTCCTTAATAAGTGAGCAAGAGTGGGTCGGGGGAGAAGGAAAAGAGGTCAACATGAAGCTAAAGCAGCGCGTCGTGCTGTTAGCAATTCTCCTTGTCATCTTTATCTTCACCAAAGTTTTCCTGATCGACAACTTAGACACATCAGCTGCCAACCGGGAGGACCAGAGGGCCTTTCACCGAATGATGACTGGCTTGCGGGTGGAGCTGGCGCCCAAGCTGGACCACACCTTGCAGTCTCCCTGGGAGATTGCAGCCCAATGGGTGGTTCCCCGGGAAGTGTACCCTGAAGAGACACCAGAGCTGGGGGCAATCATGCATGCCATGGCCACCAAGAAAATCATTAAAGCTGACGTGGGTTATAAAGGGACACAGCTGAAAGCCTTACTGATACTTGAAGGAGGACAGAAAGTTGTTTTCAAACCTAAGCGGTAAGTTTTCATCTTGGCAGCTGTGTGTGTAGTTGGTTGATTCATTTAACTTGGGATTTATATACGATTTATTTTATCGTCTTCTTCTCTTGGAAGTCTCTTCAGTAAAATAAGAGGGGTAGACTAGATCTCTGAAATCTTTTCTAGCACTTAACATGAATCTACCTTTAGAGTATCATACAGAATAGTTTACCTGCCCTAAAATCCTCTATGCTCTACCTATTCATTTTTCCCTCTCTGCCCCAGAACACCTAGTAACCCATTGGTCTTTTTGCTGTCTCCATAGTTTTGCCTTTCCCTGAATGTCGTATAATTGGAATCACAGTATGTAGCCCTTTCAGATTGGCTTTTATTTAGTAAAGTACATTTAAGGTTTTTACATATCTTTTTATGGCATGATAGCTCATTTCTTTTTATCACTGAATAATATTCCATTGTCTAGAGGTACCACAGCTTAATTATCCATTCACTTACTGAAGGACATCTTGGTTGCTTCCAAGCTTTGGGCAATTGTGAATAAAGCTGCTATAAACATCCATGTGCAGGTTTTTGTGTGGACATAAATTTTCAACTCATTTGGATAGATACCAGAAGCATAATTGCTGGACCACATGGTAAGAGTACGTTTCGTTTTGTAAAAAACTGCTAAACTGTCTTCCAAAGTAGCTGTACCATTTTGTGTTTCTACCAGCAACGAATGAGAGTTCCTGCTGCTCCATATCCTCACCAGGGTTTGGTGTCAGTGTTTCAGATCATAGCTAATCTCATAGATCTCTCGTTGTTTCTTTCACCTGTTTTAAGCGAAGAACTGGACCATTTTAGTTACCTTAGTAACTAAATATGTATGTAGTTAGTGATCCCTTTGGACTTCCTAAGGATCTACAGAGATGATTTGTGTGATGATTCCGTGATACATTTTTTCTCTACTCAAGACAGCTTGGAGGGCATAATGTTTTTAAAAAGTTTTCTGAGTATTTGAATCTGAAATAGGCTAACATCATGATGGTGATTTGTATTCTTTAGCCAGGAGGTAGTTACCAATGAATATTCTCAAAGTTTGTAATGTCTGAAATCTTTTGTGTACTAAATGTGTTTTCCATTCTTCAGTAGAGCTTTTGAAAAAATTAAAACATGCCTTTGGATTTCTTTCTGGAGCGGGAAAAGATGTACAAAATTCAACTCCCTTTCTTGTCCAACTATTGGTAAATAAACGGCAGTCCTAGCATAAATGTATAGGGAGCCCAGAAACGGAAGGAATCACTGTTGGTCTGGAACTGGGAAATATGTCAGTGATGTGGAAATTAGGAAAGTTAAAAAATGTGGTAGGCATTTAGAGAATAAAAATTTGATTGGGGCTGGGTGTGTTGGCTCACGCCTGTAATCCCAGCACTTTGGGAGACTGAGGTGGGTGGATCACTTGAGCCTGGTTGAAGTAATGAGACCCTGTCTCTACAAAAAATAAAAAATTAGCTGGGTGTGGCGGTGCATGCATGTAGTCCCAGCTACTTGGAAGGCTGAGGCGGGAGGGTGGGAAGATTAGTTGAGAGTGAGAGTTTGAGGCTGCGGCAAGCCCTGCCACTCACTATCTTCCAGCCCGGGTTGGTAAGACCCTGTCTCAAAAAAAAAAGTGGTTATGTGGGCCTGGGATCTAATTTCTGTTGAACGCCAGGCATTACACTAAGTGCTTTTGTATCTGTTAATCTTTTAAACACTTAAAGGAAGGTTTAACCCTTGTGGACAATTTCAGTTCTTATTTTCAGAATAAGAAACTGAGGTTTAGAGACTGTAACTTAACTTGACAAGGTCACCTCACATTAATCCGTGGTGCGGAAGTTCAAACCCAGACTTGTTAGAGTTGTAAGCAGCTTGTATTCTGCCACACACATGGATTCTTTAAGTATGTTTGCTTCCCTAGTGATGGCTTGGGGCACCATCATAAAAAAACCACATTTAATGTTGAAGTATGGTCTTTGACTCCTTGGCCTGAGAGATTAGCAGCATGAACAGAGTGATGGAAAAAGGCAAACTAAAGACAAAAATTATATTTGTATACAAAGATATGGCCGAGTACGGTGGCTCATGCCTGTAATCCCAGCACTTTGGGAGGCTGAGGCAGGCAGATCACTTGAGGTCAGGAGTTTGAAACCAGCCTGGCCAACGTGGTGAAACCCCGTCTCTACTAAAAATACAAAAAATTGTCCGGGCATAGTGGTGTGTGCCTGTAATCCCGGCTACTCAGGAGGCTGAGGCAGGAGAATCACTTGAACCTGGGAGGCGGAGATTGCGGTGAGCCAAGATGCTCCATTGCACTCCAGCCTGGTCAACAAGAGCAGAAGTCCATCTCAGAACAATAAAATTAAATAAATACAGAGACGAGCTTTGAGCATTTGTGTTTCAGTAAGAGTAGATCTTCTTCTCACCCACCACTTGTACACCGGAGAGTTGAAGGGGAGATGGGACAGCAGGAAGTGTGTTAGAAGACAAATCTTTCCAGGAGCGTACAGTGTTAGACCAGGTGTTTGCAGGATAGGCCTGAAATGTTCGGACAAGGCGTAGGTGGAGGGAGGAGAGGCCAGACTGATGAATGGGGGAGGCAGCAACAGATGAATGCGTAAGCTTAGTCACTGCTTGCTTCATCCTGTATCTCTTACTACCACTGCTTGCTTCATCCTATATCTCTTACTACCACTGCAGCCTTCTCATTACCTTCCTCCTCCAGACTATCCTGGAGAACACTTCCATTCTTCCCCAGAGACTCATATTATCACTATATTCCCCAGCTTTAAAACATGCAGGGATGGCCTGGCACAGTGGCTCACACCTGTAATCCCAGCACTTTAGGGGGATCAAGGCCGGTGGATCACGAGGTCAGGAGTTCAAGACCAGACTGGCCAACATGGTAAAACCCCCGTCTCTACTAAAAAATACAAAAATTAGCTGGGCATGGTAGCTCGTACCTGTAGTCTCAGCTACTTGGGAGGCTGAGGTAGGAGAATTGTTTGAACCAGGACCAAGGAGACAGAGATTGCAGTGAGCCGAGATCGTGCCACTGCACTCCAACCTGGGCTACAGAGCGAGATTCCATCTCAAAAAAACAAACAAAAACAAAACAAAAACATTCGGGGACTTCCCATTGTCATCCAGACAAAACCCAGCCTCCAGAGCCTAAGATCAAGCCCCTGACTGTCTGGTCTTCCTTTCTATATTCAGCCTTATTCTTCCTTTGTTCTTTGTTTCTGTCACACTCTGCCCCCACTCCCCCATCATCTCCTAAACAGCCCATGTACACTCCCACTCTCCTCTCCAACTCAGCAAGGTTTTTTTCGGCCCCTGCCATAGGTGTTAACCCTTTGTCATTGCACATACTGACCTGTGCTGCTTTATATCAGGAACTATCACAGGCTGGGGAAAGTGAGTGTAAGTTTAAGTGCTTGCAGAAATTGACTACAGTCCCTAAACACCCAGCAAAATGCTGTTCTGACCCCCAGGGCTTCAGAGACTATTTAGTCCTGGTATAAGTGCAAATTAATGTCCTTGGTCAGGCTCTGATGTCCTTCCGCAGAAGGATCGGAGTGATTTACTGGCAGTTACTGTATGAATTTTGCTGCTCTGTCAGTGACTTAAGATGGATCACTCTCTGCTAAGAGGCGAATCTAAGTCCTTTCTTTAATAGCCACTTGTGGTTTCAGCATTTCTGGAGCCTCGCTATCCATGTTCTATTCTCAGAGATACAAGGTATGTACAGTATAGGTAGATAATATATATAGGAATACAGTGACACTTTTATTTACACATTTTGCCTTATATTATAAGTAAAGGTAATTTTTTTGAAAGTAATTGATCTTCACAGGCAAAAATGGCAGTTATGCTGGGAAAAAGTACAAGAAGGTAGAGACCTAGGAGCAGGTAGATGTGAATGAGTAATCTTAGGAAGTGCTGAGAGGGACCTTGGAGATCAGCTAGCTAGTCCAATTGTTCATTTTATGTGTGAGAAAAATGAGATCCAGAATTTTGACTTTCCATATTTCACATAATCAAAATATGAGCTAAGGATTTAGGCCTGACTTCAGTGCAGCTCTTCTGTTTCTTACTTCGTTCCTCTTCCATCTTTTCCTCTCCAGCCCACTCCCAAAGTACCTAGGTTCCTCTAAGGTTTTGCATTTTACTCTGAGCAGCCTTTAGATGGATTGGTAAACTCTCTAATGTTTCTCTGAAAGGAACGTGTGGCATAACACTGCATACCTTCCTGTGGCTTCCCTGGAGTACTGAAAACATTCAGGGATAGCCTACATCTGTAGTAGAGAGAACAGAACCTGAGTAGAGTCAGCTTTTTGCTGCAGTCATATTTCAAATTTGACTTTTAATTTAGAGGTAGCTAATTTAAACCTGTTTTATTGTTCCTAAATAACCATGAGGAATTTTAAAAAAACAAAAACAAAAACATTTGGGGCTGAGCATGGTGGTTCACGCCTGCAATCCCAGCAGTTTGAGAGGCCGAGGCAGGTGTATCACCTGAGGTTAGGAGTTCAAGACCAGCCTGGCCAACATGGTGAAACCCCATCTCTACAAAAATACAAAAATTAGTTGGGTATGATGGCAGGTACCTGAAATCCCAGCTGTTTGGGAGGCTGAGTGGGAGAATCACTTGAACCCAGGAGGTGGAGGTTGTAGTGAGCCAAGATCGCACCACTGCACTCCAGCCTGGGCAACAGAGCAAGACTCTGTCTCAAAGTAAAAAAAAAAAATTTCATATATTGACCATGCTAAGAAGAAACTAGTGCCCAACCAGTTGGTGATACGTGACTTTCTTCTAACAGATGCTTCGTCATTTTGTCTTGAAGACGTATTTTGTGGAGATTATTTTACTTTATATTCTAAGGTCATTTAAGTTGAAATTCATTGCCTTTTATAGTACTGTTTTCTACTTCCCCATTGCTGTTTTACCATGGGACAGCCAACTGTCCTTAGTGGAACTTCTCTTCTCCACACCAATCTCAATTTATTTCTATTTCATAGGTCCCTTCTAAAAGGGCTCCTTTTGATTTAGGAAACGCAGGAGACCACTGGAGATTATAGGTGAATTAAGTACTTTTTTCTTTCCAATTAACAGATTTACATTGCATCTTTTAAAATGATTAGTGGAAAAATATGCCAGTCTTCATTATCCTTTGCTTACATCATGCATATAATATAAAATCATCAGAATGCAGTTTGAAATGAAAGAGACCTTAGAAATTACCTCCTAGTCCCGCCCCTAATATTGTAAATAAGGAATCTGAGACCCAGAGGATAGAAGGGTTTTGTTCAAGCTTACTCAGTTAAGTAATGACAGCCACACCCACCTCTCACTGCCAGTCCAGGATTCCTTCTACTATGTCGTCATAACCTTAAAGAACAAGAATCGTTATTTAAACAACTTTTTTCAAAAGCACTTTTGCCTTCCTGTTATCAAAGATCGAGTTGTATCAGATCATTTTCATTTCCCCCCCAAATTTAAACTTCTCTTACGAGCTTTGCCACAGCCAGTCTGGTAACGAAAGTTTCTTTTGTTGTTTTTGTTTTTGTTTTTTGGGACAGTCTCTCACTCTGACACCCAGGCTGGAATGCAGTGGAACAATCTCAGCTCACTGCCAGCTCTGCCTCCCAGGTTCAGGCAATTCTCCTGCCTCAGCCTCCTGAGTAGCTGGGACTATAAGGCATGCAACACCACACCTGGGTAATTTGTTTTGTTTTGTTTTGGTATTTTGACATGGAGTCTTGCTCTGTCACCAGGCTGGAGTGCAGTGGCACAATCTCGACTCACTGCAACTTCCGCCTCCTGGGTTCAAGCAATTCTTCCACCTCAGCCTCCCGAGTAGCTGGGACCACAGGCGCATGCCACCATACCTAGCTAATTTTTTTGTTTTTTAAGTAGAGATGGGGTTTCACCATGTTGGCCAGGATGATCTCGATCTCTTGACCTCATGATCCACCCGCCTTGGCCTCCCAAAGTGCTGGGACGACAGGCATGAGCTACCGTGCCCGGCAATTTTGGTATTTTTTAGTAGAGATGGGGTTTCACCATGTTGGCCAGGCTGGTCTCAAACTCCCAACCTCAGGTGATCTGCCCATCTTGGCCTCCCAAAGTGCTGGGATTACAGGCATGAGCCACTGTGCCTGGCCAGCAAAAGTTTTAATTATATATTTTTCTTAATTTATTCAGGTCAGTTTAGTAAACATTTTAGTAGACATTTATTAAGCACCAACTATGTGCTTAATAACATTGTGCTGGCAATACAATGACAGTCCTTGCTTTCCAGAAAACTACCTTGTGTCTGTACTTAAACTACACCAGAAGCCCTTTAGTGGGGAAAAAATGACATCTTCCTTGTTTTAGTCTTAGAATGATCACTGACATAACATATAGAACTCTAGTTTCCTTCTCTGTGTCTACCCGCAGTTTATGCTAAGCCACAGTTGTTCTCATGGTTGACAGAGAAGGTGACTATAACAGAATCAGGCTTGCCAAAGCTTGTATTCTACCACTTGTGCTGTCACCTCTGTTAGTGATGTAATCCATGTATACATCTGTGCTTCCCATTCACTTTGCAGGTATAGCCGAGACTATGTGGTGGAAGGGGAACCGTATGCTGGTTATGACAGACACAATGCAGAGGTAGCAGCCTTTCACCTGGACAGGTATGTATGATCAGAATAGGTTATGTTCATTTTGTTTCCTTTCAAAATTCTTGAAGAGGACTTGAGGACTCCTTCAAAAAGATGCAACACTAATAAATGACTTGTTACCCCTTTTAGATAGCTAAGTGACTAGTTCCGTTAAACTTGCATGAGTCCAATAATTTGGTTGGTACGAGGAATACTGAAGTATTTTAATTCCAGGCTTCTTTAGGTCATTTCATTTCTGGCCTGCTGTTACTATCATCAGTGAAGATATTTTTGGTAAATAAACTTTGAACTTAAATCTCTGAATTGAACTAGTCATTAATTGGGCCTAGCCATCCTGTTATTTTGTTATGTATTTGTTTTAAGTAAGTAATGCTGATTTATCCCCATGTGCTGGAAACATATAGCATGAAATATATAATAAGTTTTATTGTCCTTTGTTTTATATAAAATATGTACAGCTTCAAAAACCAGAATAATTCCAAAAGGAAAGGGCTGGGTGTGGTGGTTCACACCTGTAATCCCAGCGCTTTGGGAGGCCAAGGCAGGCGGATTGTCTGAGCTCAGGAGTTTGAGACCAGCCTGGGCAACACGTGAAACCCCATCTCTACTAAAATACAAAAAAATTAGCTGGGTGTGGCAGTGTGAGCCTGTAATCCCAGCTACTCAGGAGGCTGAGGCAGGAGAATTGCTTGAACCCCAGAGGCAGAGGCTGCAGAGAGCCGAGATCGCGCCACTGCACTCCAGCCTGGGTGACAGCGAGACTCCATCTGAAAAAAAAAAAAGAATGTGAATTCTAAGTTTGTAAGTTAACTAGGAAAGTTTTTTTTTTTTTTTTCTCAGCAGGTTGCTAGTCAGAAACCTTGCAGCTCAACTGTCTACTATCTCAGTTAACTCCTCTGACCAGCTCTTTCATCAGGCCATATTGGCAGACTTTAAAAGAAATTGCTCGCAATATTTGTTTTAAAAATTAATTAATGACTGGATACAGTGGCTCACGCCTGTAATCCCAACATCTTGGGAGGCTGAGGTAGGTGAATCACTTGAGCCCAGGAGTTCAAGACCAGCCTGGGCAACATGGTGAAGCCCCATCTCTACTAAAAAAATACAAACATTAGCTGAGTGTAGTTCCAACTAGTGGGGAGGGTGAGGAGGGAGGATCACTTGAGCCTGGGAGGTAGAAGCTACAGTGAGCTGTGATCACGCCATTGCACTCCAGCCTAGCAACAGAGTGGGACCCTGTCTCAATAAAATAAAATAAAAAATAAAATTTTAAAAGTTTTTTTTGAAAGCGTCTCACTCTGCCCTCCAAACTGGAGTGCAGTAGCCTGGTCTTGGCTCACTGCAGCCTCCACCTCCTGGGTTCAAGCAATTCTCCTGCCTCAGCCTTCCAAGTAGTTGGGACTACAGGTGCACGCCACCACACCCGACTGATTTTTTTGTATTTTTAGTAGAGACGGAGTTTCACCTTGTTGGCCAGGCTGGTCTGGAACTCCTGACCCCAGGTGATCCACCTGCCCCCAGCCTCCCAAAGTGCTGGGATTACAGGTGTAAGTCACTAGCCCAGCCTAAAAATGAATTTATAAGAAAACCAGAAAAGAAAGGTGAAATGTTTGTCTTCTTCTGAATTAGGATTTTGTAAACATAACTTAAAAATTGCAAATTCAGTAGACTTGACTAAATAAAATAATGAACTTATTTTATTATTTTATTTGTATTTATAATGAACTTATATCAAGAAACAGCAAACAAAATTTAAAAGCAAACAACAAACTAGGAGAAAGCACTTGAATCTAATGTAATCTGAGTATTAATAGCCTTAATATGTGTTTATATAAATCTATCTATCTATCTATATACATATATGTTAAAAACGCTCTTAGGAAATAGATTAAGAGCACATGTGTTGTCAATTGCTAATAAATATGGGGGGAGGGAGTTCATCCTCACCAGAAATTTTTTAAAATTCAGAGGAAACAATGAAATACTGTTTTTACCTGTTGAAAATAGCAAAGCTTAAAAAAAGATAGCACTTTATTGGCAAGAATACATTGAGATTCATATGTTGCTTATGACATTATCAATTATTTCAGTCTTTTCTGTTAAGAACCCTAGCATTATTTATCAAAAGCCTTAATGTATATACCCTTTGAACAGATAACTGCTTTTTTATACACATATCTAGGACGTACCCTAGAGAAAGAATACAAAATTCAGAGAGATATATATACAGCAATCTTAGCTGTAAGCATTTTCAAGAGTGAAAAACTGGTTGTAACCTAAACACCTGTTGATACAGAAAAGCTTAGATACATGTGTACAATACCATGAATTTTTGCTGCCTCTTTTAAGACCTAGTAGTGAACAGTTGGATAAATCCTACTCCTCACTTAGTGGCATACTAGATGAGGATTTCCAAGACCTTATCTGTTTGCCTCTTTTCTTCATCCCCAAACCCCTTCCTCCTGTCCTGTTTGTTGGACACCAGCAGGCATACATTTCCTCATTTCTGTACCAGTGTTCTGTATCACCCACTGCCCTATGTTTTGTTAATATGTATGTAAAGTGATGCTCATTGTTATTTTGTGTTTCCCCATTACTGGCTAAGTTTTATCTTTTCACAGCAGGACACCTATTTATTAGAGTATTTGTGTACTTTTGATGTTAATTGACGATAATGTTTCAGTTTGTGACTTGTGCTTTGGGAATCTTGTAAAAGTACTTCCCTACGTCAAAGTCTGAAAGATGTTCTCTGGTCAATCACCCTGTCAATTTGTTAAATGCCACTGTAGCCAGCCTCAAGGGCCACAGTAATACTGCCCCTCAGTGCTAACCTGGCTGCCGTTCTTTGCCTTGGCAGTTGTCAATGGGGAGAAAAAATACTTCCCAATCTAGGCATGTGTTTGTAGTCCTAGCTACCAGGGAAGCTGAGGTGAGAGGATGGCTTGAGCCCAGGAGTTCCAGGCTGCAGGGAGCTATGATCATGCCACTGCACCCAGCCTGGACAACAAAGTGGGACTCTTAGAAACCGACCAGCCAAACAAACGAACAAAACCCTCCCCCACCTTGTTCATTCATGGACTTTGGGTTGCTGTTTCTTCATTATGTTCAGATTTAACCACCTTCTCTTGCCTCAGGGTGGGATCTCTGGATTTCTATGTTACTTTGACATATCTGTTGCTTTTGTGGCTTTTGTAAGACTGGGTTTAGGACAGAATCAGCAGCCCGAAACAGTAACCATTTGTAAAGGCTTTCTAAGGACTGGGGAAAGGTTCATGATGCAAGATGAGTAAAAAGCAAGATACAAAACTGCATGCAATATAATTTCAATTGTATGTATATAGTAAGTGTAAGTGTGTGTACACTTAAAAGGAAAATATACTTATATGCCAAAATGTCAGTGCCTATAATTATTTATGGGTTGGGAAATCGTAGGTGATTTTTATTTTCTTCATTATAAATTTTCTGTATGTTTCAAATTCTGCCCCTCCAACTTTTTTTCAGTTAGTGTGTATTTTTTTAGCCAGGAAATTTTATTTTTTTTTTAAATAAATTATTGTTTTCAACCTTTTAGGTTATTAGAGATGTCTTCAAATGTCTCTGTATTTAATTTGCTCTGTGAGCTAGCTTATCCTTTTAGATCCGTCTGCATCTTTTTTTAACCAGTGTACTGTTTTATTTAAAGATTTGAACCCATATGTGAGTTTGGGTCCTATCTTTTTTCTAATGCTTTCCTAAAATCTAGTTTTAATTGTTATTATGAAAACATTTCTAACATACAAAAGTAGAAAGAACAGTGTAAGGAGCCAAGTGTAAGGAACCCAGATATCTACTCTGTACATTTAACAGTTATTCACATTTTATCAGATTTGCCTTACCCATTTTGCTCAAGTGTATGTTAAAATAAATTACACACACCTTGACATTAAATTCCTAAATATATGTATCTCTAAAAAATTAGCTTTACCTACTAGCTAAAACCCTTCACACATTTGACATGATGAACTGTAATTTTTAATACTGTTACTTAAAAAACATCCCCTAATGTTTTTCTCTTCTGTTCTTCAATCTTCCAAACCAGGATTCTGGGTTTCCGCCGAGCCCCCTTGGTGGTTGGCAGATTTGTTAATCTTCGCACAGAGATCAAACCTGTTGCCACGGAACAGCTGTTGAGCACCTTCCTAACTGTAGGTAAGAAGACTGTAGAGGCCATTTAGATAGGGGAATAAGTTAAAATGGGGCTGTGGAGCAAGCTGGCTTGTGACTTTTAGGAATTGAAGAACTCAGGGGAATACAAAAGCGAATCCGAGAACAGCTCTCAGGTTATTTGGGAAAATGAATCTAGAGGAGATGGCAGGAAATTGAAATTTTCCTGTGTACTCTTGTGTCTGCGACATAGGAAGAGAGGTCATTTAGTGATAGTGAAAGCAGGTGATTATTTCCTTCTGCTTTCTCTTAGAGCTATTAATAAGTCTCAAACTCAGAATTTGGCCTAAATTGGTTATTGTTTGTATATCGTTGGCTCATTTGTTTTTATATATACATATGTTTTCTTGGGAACTGTCTCCTGTCTCCTTGGAATTGAGGAAATCTTAAGGCACCTCTTTAGGAGGTCCAGAAATTCTTTTTACGGTTGCGTTTGGACCTGGAAGATCAACAGGCCTACTACTTCCTCAAGGGTTAGCCTGTAACTCATTGTGCCTGGAGCTGGTTATATTGCCCCAGCCTCTGTTTTCCATTAGCTTGTTTGAGGTAAGAGATCTGAGCTAAAATTCTCACTCTTATTTCCCTTGTGAGCAAGGTGAGAATGGGAAGAATTCAGAAGTGCTGTAGTTTCTTGTTTCCACCTCTTCACCTTGACTCTTCTTCAGTGATACAGTGCTCTGCATTAGGGCATGACTGTTGAAACAGACATTACAAGATGAACTTCACCTTGCTTTTTGTTACATTTAAAATGAGGAAAAAAAGAACTTAGGTCAGATTCATCATTGAGAATTTCAACTTATAAGGCTTGGGCTGTACTTTTCTTACAGATAACCAAAAGCAGACAGTGTCAAATATTGCGTCAGATATTTGTTTGTTTCAGATACTTTCTCATCACCTCTGGTTGTTCAGTTTTATGCTCAGCATGAATTAATTCCTGTGGGTGCTGGGATTGAGGGAAAGAGGTCGGAAGAATAACAACAGGCCAAGGCGCCTGCTCTTCAAAGGCTCATACATTGTACACAATGTGGGAAGGAAGAGGCAGGTTTGTAGAGGAGGTTATTAACACTTGAACTGAGTATTGAAGAAGTGGTATGATTTTCCAAAGCAGCAAAGAGGAAAGGGCGTGGGCAAAGTCACAGGAATATTAACAGGACAAGAGCATAAAGACTGGAAAGTAATAGGGCAGGTAGAGAGATCTGGCCAGAGATAAAATTTTTAATAATCATCTGACCTTACAATAACCTTATTGTTATTGTTGTGTTTTTAAGACTTTATTGTTTTTAGAGCTGTTTTAAGTTTACAGCAAAACTGAGAGGAAGGTACAGAGATTTCCCAAATAACCCCTGCCCCACACATACGTAGTTTCCCCCACTATCAACATCCCACATCACAGCAGAACAGGTGTTAGAATTGATGAGTCCACAGTGACACATCATAATCACCCAGAGTCCATGGTTTACATTAGAGTTCTCTCTTGGTGTTGCACATTCTGTGGGTTTGGACAAATATATAATAACATGTATACATCAAAATAGTATCACACAGAGTATTTTCACTGGTCTAAAAATCCTCTGTGTTCCACCTGTTGATCATTCTCCACCCCCTCCAATCCCCTTGCAACCACTGATCATTTTACTGTCTGTATAATTTTGCCTTTTCCAGAATGCTACATAGTTGAATCACAGTATATAGCTTTCTTAGAATGGCTTCTTTCACTTAGTTATATACATTTAGGTTCCTCCATGTCTTTTCATGGCTTCATTTCTCATCTCTTGTTATAGCTGACTAGCGTTCTGTTGTCTGATGTACCACAGTCTGACGTTCCATTTACCTATTGAATGGAATCTTGGTTGCTTCCATGTTTGGGCAATTGTGAGTAAAGCTGCTGTAAACATCTGTGTATAGCTTTTTGGATTGATGTAAGTTTTCAGTTTTTTGGGGTAAATACCAAGGAGTATGATTTCTGCATCATATGGTAAGAGTACATTTAGTTTTGTAAGAAATTGCAAAAAAAAAAAAAAAAAAAGAAATTGCCAAACTGTCTTCCAAAGTGGCTGTACCATTTTGCATTCCCACCAGCAAGGAGTCAGAGTTCCTATTGCTCCTCATCCTTGGCAGCATTTGATGTCATATTTTAGATTTTGACCATTCTAGTAGGTGTATCTCATTGTTTTAGTTTGCATCTCGGTGATGACATATAATATAGAGCATCTTTTCATATGTTTATCTGCCTTCCGTGTACCTTGTTGAAGTGTCTGTTTAGGTCTTTGGCTCATATTTAAGTAAGGTTGGTTGTTTTCTTACTGTCAAGTTTTAGGAGTTCTTTGTATAGTATGGCTGACAGTCCTTTGTCAGATGTCTTTTGAAAATATTTTCTCCAGCTGGACGCAGTGGCTCATGCCTGTAATCCCAGCACTTTGGAAGGCCAAGGTGGGCAGATCACCTGAAATCTGGAGTTCGAGACCAGCCTGGCCAACATGGCGAAACCCTGACTCTACTAAAAACACAAAAATTAGCTGGGCATGGTGGCACATACCTGTAATCCCAGCTACTTGGGAGGCTGAGGCAGAATTGCTTGAACCCGGGAGCTGGAGGTTGCAGTGAGCTGAGATCGCGCCACTGCACTCCAGCCAGGGCAACAGAACAAGAAAAAAAAGAAAACATTTTCTTCAGATGTATAACTTGTCATTTCACTCTCTTGATGCAATTTTTAAATGTATATTTAAGTTGGTATAGTAATATTAAGTTGGTATATAATACAAGAATAACTAAATTCTTTGTAGCCCCAGCAACCTACCCAAGTACATTCACACTGTGACATTATCAGATCCTCTCGACGATAGCAGTAAGTAGTTGAGGTGCTACTCGCCTTTTATACCTGAGAATGAAGGCTTAGAAGTGTCTAATAACTTTCCCAAAATCTCAAAGCTTCTAATTGTTAGCCGGGATCCAAATACAGATTTTAAGACTAAATCTTTCTAATGAAAGATTTATAGTCTTTTATATTTATTTATTCAGTACAACTTTATTTCACTTCTGTTTGACAGGCGCTGAGCTAGATGCTGAATAGCAAAACCGAATGACCTTCTTATCTTCAAGGATCTTTGTCTAATGGGGGAACCAGACAAGTACAAATGGCCTATGAAGGGTGGGGTAGGGGTGGGGGGAATAGGGAGGTGGTCTGAAGTTACGGCCAGGGTGATAGTTAATTGGTGAAGGTGATATTTTAACCAAGTCTTAAAGGGAAAATAGCAGTCCATTGCGTAGATACGGTGAGAAAGAACATTTTAGGTTTGTGTTTAACATTTTTTGTGCTGCAGATACCTTTGGCAGTCTGGAGAAGCTTATGGATCCTTTCTGAAAATAAAGGTTTTAAATACATATGTAAATTAAAATACATAGACTTATAAATGAAACCAATAATATTGAAGTATAATTTCAGTATCAAAAACTATAAAAAGCAAATTTGGATGCAGTAATAATGTGCTTTGTTATTTAAGACATTAAATAAGATCTAGCACAGATTAGTCACTGCTGTGATTTCAAACTGTATTTATAAATAGTATTTTGAGACGATCTGCAACAATGCTAGTATGATATGAAAATCTGCGATTTCTTGTGGAGACAAAGTCACAGGTAATGCCAAGTGTTAGTAGAGGTTAGTGAAAATAAAGATGTAATTTTGTTCCCATCCAGCTCACAGGCCCTGTGGGTTGACCCCGTTCCAGATAGAGGACAGAGCATGGACAAGGGTGATGAGCAGTGAAAGGAGAGCAGCAAGTTCAGGAGACTGTGCCATCTAACTAAGGAAAGGGTGTGCGGGGCTCGCCAGTGAGGAAGACAGCTGGTCAGGACAGTGTCACCGAAGGGCCTGTGTACTATGCTTAGGAGTCGAGACTTTCCCTTTAGGCACTAACAAGCTATTAAAAGAGTTTGAATGTGGAAAAATCAGATTTGAATTTCAAGAGCGAATTGTGGCAGCATTGTCAAGGGTGCACTGGGAAGGGGAGAATCGAGCTGAGAGCACTCTGGGACTGTTGTGAATTCATATGTAATAAGAGACAGAATTAAAGCTGGGACAGGGAATAGAAAGATTTAAGAGCTATTCAAGAATTGGAATGGAAAGAATTTGGTGAACATTTGGGCTGGGAGAGCAACTGAAAGAGAAGAAAAAATTAAGAATGACTCCTAGGTTTCTGGATTGAATGACAAGTGATGACAAGTGATTAGAGGAGCTGTTAACTATTTTAGAAATGTACAGAGAGGAGCATATTTAGGGAGGCGGAGCAGAGAAAGATAATGAACTTAATTTTGAATATTTTGTTTCCTTGACAGGAACATCCAGGAGTAAGTGTAGACTAATCATTTAGGAGCTAAAGCTTACAGTTGAGGAGAAAAGGCTTGGCTGAAGCCATGTTATTGTCACAGTTGGTAGTTCAACCAAGGAGAGCATGGAGACTGAGGTGATCAGAAAACCAATTTTGTTTTTTGTTTTTTTGTTTTTTTTTGAGGTGGAGTTTCGCTCTTGTTACCCAGACTGGAATGCAATGGCACGATCTCAGCTCACCGCAACCTCTGCCTCCTGGGTTCAGGCAATTCTCCTGCCTCAGCCTCCTGAGTAGCTGGGATTATAGGCATGCGCCACCGTGCCCAGCTAATTTTTGTATTTTTAGTAGAGACGGGGTTTCACCTTGTTGACCAGGATGGCCTTGATCTCTTGACCTCGTGATCCACCCGCCTTGGCCTCCCAAAGCGCTGGGATTATAGGCGTGAGCCACCGCGCCTGGCCAGAAAACCAGTTTTCAAAAGTTTGGTAATCTGGGAAGTAGAGGTTCAGAGCCTCAGTTCATGGCACTGAAATGGGGATATTGAACTCTGGAAAGGTAGATTAAACCATGTTATTAAAATAAGTCACTGGTGTCGATTGGTATCTGACAGCATGTCAGGCGCTGTGCTAAGCATTGCCATAGATTGCCTCATTTCCTCTTCACAACTCGGAGATGGAGGAGGTACTGTTGTTGTCTCCATTTTACAGAAGATGCGTAGAAAAACTAAATTACGTGCCCAGAGTCTTGCAGTCTCATGTTTAGTCTATATGTTAACCCCAGGAACCTGACCCCAGACCCCACATTCTCCCTCCAATGATGAAGACTTTTTTTTTTCTGTTCCCTAGAGGCAGATACACTAATGATGAAGATTCTTATTTACCAGACTCAAGAGTTTGGATTTTATCCTGTAGGAAACAGGTTTTCTACACCAAGCAGTATTTTGTTTGGGGTCTTAAAATTTTTTTTGGAATCAGTAATGGATTCACACAATTCAAAATTCAGGGAAATTCAGGCTGGGCGAGGTGGCTCACACCTATAATCCCGGCACTTTGGGAGGCTGACAACGGGGGATCATATGAGGCCAGGAGTTCAAGACCAGCCAGGCCAATATTGTGAAACCTCATCTCTACTAAAAATACAAAAATTAGCTGGGCATGGTGGTGCATGTCTGTAATCCCAGCTACTTGGGAGGCTGAGGCAGGAGAATCACTGGAACCCAGGAGGCAGAGGTTGCAGAGAGCTGAGATCATGCCACCTCACTCCAGGCTAGGTGACAGAGCAAGAGTCTGCCTAAAAAAAAAAAAAAAAAGTTTCTGTGAAATTCAGTTTCTCATCTGTCCAGTTCCTTCCCCTTTCTCCAAGTGGCAACCTCTAATTAGCAATTTCCTTATGTCTTTTTTTTTTTTTTTTTTTTTTTGAGACGAAGTCTTGCTGTCACCCAGGCTGGAGTGCAATGGTGCTGTCTTGGCTCACTGCAACCTCCGCCTCCCGGGTTCAAGCCATTCTGCCTCAGCTTCCAGAGTAGCTGGGATTACAGGTGCAACACCACCATGCCTGGCTAATTTTTGTATTTTTAGTAGAGATGGAGTTTCACCACATTGGCCAGGCTGGTCTCAAATGCTTGATCCGTCATCTGCCTGCCTCGACCTCCCAAAGCGCTGGGAGTACAGGTGTGAGACCACACGCCTGGCCTCCTTATGTCTTTTTGAAATGTGAATATATACTTTCATTTATCTTTACCATTTTACACAATATATGGCATACTTTGCATACTTTCCATCTCACTCTTTTATGTAATATATCCTAGAAATCCATATCACATGCAAAGAGCTTCGTTCTTTTGTTTTACCCACTGCAAAGTGTTCCATTATTTGAGTCTCCCATAATTCATATAACCAGAATTTTATTGGACTTCTATGTTGTTCCAGCATTTTGTTTTTACAACCAGTGTTGCCCAGAATTACCTTGTATATATGTCCCCTGGGCTGCGGAACAGTACCAGTCGGTGGCATGAGTAGGAACCAGGCCGCACAGCAGGAGGTGAGGGGTGAGCAAGCAGTACTGCCTCAGCACCACCTTCTTGTCGGATCGGTGGCAGCGTAAGATTCTCATAGGAGCAAAAACCCTCTTGTGAACTGAGCATGTGAAGGATCTAGGCTTCGCATCCCTTGTTAGAATCTAATGCCTGATGATCTGATGTGGAGCAGTTTCATCCCGAAACCGTTCCCACCCAGCCCCAACCCCTGTCTGTGGAAAATTGTCTTCCACAAAACCAGTCCCTGTTGCCAAAAAGGTTGGGCACTACTGACACATGTTATTTCACACATAAGCAAATATTTCTAGAAAGGGAGTGCTTGGTCAAAGGGCACATGCATTTCCAATTTTGATAAGTGTGGCCACATTATCCTCTATTGATGTTTAACCAGTTTGTATTCCCATAGAAATATATGAGAGTGACTCTTTCTCCTAGCTTCACCAACAATATTTTACTAAACTTTTGATTTTGTGTATTTCATATGTAGCATCTTTTTGTTTGAGAGCTATTTGTATTTCCTATTAACTGTCTTTGCATATTCTTTGCTCATTTTCTGCTGTGTCATTGGTCTTACTGATGTATAGGAGTTTATCCCTAGGGAGAATATAGTCTTTTGTGACATGAGATGTAAATTTTCTTTCTCAAATTTTTTTTTTTTTTGAGATGGTGTTTTGCTCTGTCACCCAGGCTGGAGTCAGTGGCGCAGTCTTGGCTCACTGCAACCTTTGCCTCCCAGGTTCCAGCGATCCTCCTGCCTCACCCTCCCAAGTAGTTGGAATTACAGGTGCATACCACTACTCCTGGGTAATTTTTGTATTTTTAGTAGAGATGGGGTTTTGCCATGTTGGACAGACTGGTCTTGAACTCCTGACCTCAAGTGATCAGGAATTCACTTATTATAATAGTTGCCAAATGGTGACTTTTTTTTTTAATGCTCTCTCTCAGTAGTATCATCAAATGATGACTTTTGGATTTTTATTTTCTTGAAACAGGGTCTCACTCTGTCACCCAGGCTGGAGTGCAGTGGCACAATCATGGCTCACTGTGGCCTCAAACCTCCTGGTCTCAAACAATCCTCCTACCTCAGCCTCCTGAGCAGCTTGGACTACAGGTGTGCACCACCATGTCCGGAAAATGTTTTTATTTTTGTAGAGACAAAGTTTCATTGTGTTGTCCATGCTGGTTTCAAATTCCTGGGCTCAAGTGATCCTTCTCCCCCAGCCTCCCGAAGTGCTGGGATTACAGATGTGAGCCACAATTCCTAGCCACCAAATGATGATTTTTTTCATTCTATCATTGCCTCTAGACCTATTAGTTGTCATTCTGTTGAAGGGTACAACTCCCCCGCCTCCACACATTCATTTACTTGTTTATATCACCATGAACTCACTATGAGCTACGATTTATTACCATTATAATTATTTGGATGCTTAAACTGCTCCACATTTGGCCAGTGGGAACCCCTATGAACTAGTTCCTGTGTCATTGTGGAATGGTCTCATCATTCTCCAAGCACTTCCTTGCAACTGATTTAACACTGGTCCAGGCTCATCTTGTACTTTCCCTAAGCCAGACCTGAAGCCAGCTCTTTCTTCAAGGAACCCTAGTTCCTTTTAATGTGGTATTAAAATGGTATTTAGGAACTAATATGTGGGCGCTAGGTGTGCTCATTACTTCCTGGGTGTCATTGTTTCCACGTTCTCTTGAAGGACAGAGGTGGGAAATATACGTATGTGTATGTATGTGCATGTACATACATACAGATACACTTGTATCTTTTTCTGTATCTGTGTGTATTAAAACCATCAGTGCAAACTAGTGTTTCCAATTCTAATTCACCACTGCAGGATTTATCCTGGCCTTTTCTCTTTGTTTATGTTTAACTCTTCTTCACTGGTGAGAAGCTGGTTCCTAGTACACTCAGTCTGTCTACTTATTTCTCCACTTTCCCCCTTCCTCTATCCCTATGTCTCTACGTAACTAAACTCTTGGCCACACTTGGCCTAGTGCATGACCTCTTCTGCCCTCCCCTGGGCACTCTGGTGAAGATCTCGGCCCTACTGAAGAAGAGAAGTACGTTGCTTTCCTTTAATTAAAGTGAGTTCAGGCTGGACATGATAGCTCACACCTGTAATCCCATAATTTTGGGAGGCTGAGGTGGGCAGATCACCTGAGGTCAGAACTTTGATACCAGCCTGGCCAACATGGTGAAATACAAAAATACAAAAATTTGCCAGGCATGGTGGCACACACCTGTAATCCCAGCTACTCAGGAAGCTGAGGTGGAAGAATCACTTGAACCCGGGAGGTGGAGGTTGCAGCAAGCTGAGATCATGCCACTGCACTCCAGCCTGGGCAACAGAGCAAGACTCAGTCTCCAAAAAAATAAAATAGTGAGTCTAGAGCCTGGACATGGTGGCTCATGCTTATAACCCCAGCATTTTGAGAGGCTGAGGTGGGCAGATCACTTGAGTCCAGGAGTTAGAGACCAGCCTGGCCAACATGGCGAAACCACATCTCTACCAGAAAAATACAAAAATTAGCTGAGTGTGGAGGCATATATCTATAGTCCCAGCTACTCAAGAGGCTGAGGTGGAAGGATGGATGGCTTGAGCCCCGGAGGCAGAGGTTGCAGTGAGCTGAGATCAGCACTGCACTCCAGCTTGAATGACAAAGCCAGATGCTGTCTCAAAACAACAACAACAACAAAACAAAGGAAAGTGAATTCAGAAAGATACTGGTGATGGTAGTTGACGCCAGAGAGACTGGGTAGAAAGAACACAGGAGGCAAGAGCAACTTACTTTTGGGTGTATATCCTTTTGTACTTTTTGAATTTTTTTTACATCATGTGATTTTTTTATTATCTATACAAGAAAATAAATGTTTAAAATATAGTAAATTCAGGGTCTTTGTTTTCACCATGCCTATTTACTTAACTCCTCTGTTCTACATTATTTGGGAGAGAATTTGGAGTCTTCATTATTTCCTTAAGTGTATTTGGCTCCTTTCTGTCCTGTAGGAAACAATACTTGTTTTTATGGGAAGTGCTATTACTGCCGAGAAACAGAACCCGCTTGTGCGGATGGAGACACAATGGAGGGATCTGTCACACTTTGGCTTCCAGATGTGTGGCCTCTGCAGAAACACCGTCACCCATGGGGCAGGACTTACCGAGAAGGCAAATTGGCCAGGTAAATGCTCTTATGAGCCATTACTTAATTCTCCCCTGTGCCTAGCCAGGTGCCAACTCTGTATAGGATACAGCAGTTCTGTCCAAGAGTAAAAAGAACTGTGGAGTCAGGGGCATACCTAGTGGGTAGGAACTTTATCTTTTCTTTGTGTGTAACAGTGCCAGGTACAGTGTTGATACTCAGTCCTGGTGATGCTGCTTGTCTCCAGGTGGGAGTATGATGAGAGCTACTGTGATGCTGTGAAGAAAACGTCCCCTTATGACTCTGGCCCACGCCTCTTGGATATCATTGACACAGCTGTCTTTGATTACCTGATTGGCAATGCTGACCGCCATCACTATGAGAGCTTTCAAGATGATGAGGGCGCCAGTATGCTCATCCTTCTTGATAATGCCAAAAGGTGAGACCAGCAGGACTGTCCTTGTCAGGGAGGGGTTTCTGTGTATGAAAGAAGGGCTTTTTCCAGAACATCCTGGAAAACATCCACAACACCATTGATAGATGACGTCCTTCTTTTTTCCACTTGAAGTCTTTGCTCTTGGTACCTATCCTTCTCTCCACTCTCAGGGATCTCAGTACTTCAAACACTGGAAAGGTGATTCTTTCCAAGGAGTCTAAGACTCTATGAGCCTCTTCTTGGACAACTGGAAACCAAGGTCATTTATTTGTTACTACCTACATCATTCTTTCTTGGCTATGATATTTGATGTTTAGAAGCTTGAGAAATACAGACGTAACGGAGTGTGGAATTTGTTATTAATTTATTCAGAGGTTCATGCAATTAAAAAATTAACTTATCTGATAGGATGTTTTGCTATTTTTATTTTAGTCCAGGCCATACTTTTGTTATCATGGGAAGAAGAGCAGTTGCCTAGTGTGGTTTTGATATATAAAGATGAGTTACTTTTATCTTGAATAAGAAAAGTTTATTCATTTTAAATAAATAGAATGTCCTTATTTTTTTAGGCCTGAGCTATTTGGAGAGCACATCATATTTCTGTTTTGCACTCTGCATTCTCCATGGTAGCCAGTTTAATGCCACACATTTTTTTTTTTTTTTTTTTTTTGAGACGGAGTTTCGCTCTTGTTACCCCAGGCTGGAGTGCAATGGTGCGATCTCGGCTCACCGCAACCTCCGCCTCGTGGGTTCAGGCAATTCTCCTCCCTCAGCCTCCTGAGTAGCTGGGACTACAGGCATGCGCCACCATGCCCAGCTAATTTTTTGTATTTTTAGTAGAGACAGGGTTTCACCATGTTGACCAGGATGGTCTCGATCTCTTGACCTCGTGATCCACCCGCCTCAGCCTCCCAAAGTGCCACACATTTTTTTTTATACAGAGTCTTGCTCTGTCGCCCAGGCTGGCACGATCTCAGCTCACTGCAACCTCTGCCTCCCAGGTTCAAGTGATTCTCCAGCCTCAGCCCCCTGAGTAGTTGGGACTACAGGCACCCACTAATTTTGTGCTTTTAGTAGAAACGGGATTTCACCATTTTGGCCACTCTGGTCTTGAACTCCTGACCTCAAGTAATTCACTAGCCTCAGCCTCCCAAAGTGCTGGGATCATAGGCGTAGTTTCACACTGTTAGTTGCATTTAATAAATATTTGCTAAATAAAATGCTTCCTTGGAGTCTAGAATCTTACAGGCCCTAGGTCACTACTGTTAACATTGGTTCATTGGTTGTTGGAAATAAGCTGAAATAAGCTAAGACATGGCTCCTCAGCAAAGAGTGCTTAGGCAGCATTTGCAAATGATGCCACCATCTTTTTTTTTTTCCTAGACAGAGTCTTGCTCTGTCCCCCAGGCTAAAGTGCAGTGATACTATCTCAGCTCACTGCAACCTCTGCCTCTTGGGCTCAAGTGATTCTCCTGCCTCAGCCTCCCAAGTAGCTGGGATTACAGGCGCCTGCCACTGTGCCCGGCTAATGTTTGTATTTTTAGTAGAGATGGGGTTTCACCATTTTGGCCAGGCTGGTCTCAAACTCCTGACCCTTGTGATCCACCCGCCTCAGCCTCCCAAAGTGCTGGGATTATAGGCGTGAGCCACCGTGCCCAGCCGATGCCACCATCTTATACTGAACATCAGGTGCCTTGTGCTTCGTGAAAGATGGTGACGGCCACAGAAAACGAAAGACCAGGAAATATTGCCTCTCTTTCTACCCTACGGCAAAGCACATAGCACTCATACTGTGATACACATGATATTTGATATTTGGCATGTATCAAAATAGTTGCTTTGTCCATTAGGGCTGCTATAACACAATACCTTAGACTGGGTCATTCATAACCATCAGAAATGTATTGCTTACAGTTGTGGAGGCTGGGAACTCTAAGGTCAAGGTGCCAGCAGATTCAGTGTCTGGTGAGGGCCTGTTCCTCAGATGGTGCCTTCTATGTGTCCTCATATGACAGAAGAGGTGCACATGCTCCCTCTGGCCTCTTTTATAAGGGCACTAATCCCGTTCATATGGGCTCTTCCCTCATGACTTAATCATCTCCCAAAGGTCCTACCTCTTAATACTGTTGCACTGGGGATTACAAGTTTGAGGGGGACACAAACATTCAGACCGTAGCAGTTTCCTTTGCCTTGCATTACTGGAGGACCTACACTGTACTAAGGCTACCAGATGCCAGCTGTTAAGGTGAGTCTTTGGTAACAGTGAAAGGTTGACAGTTTCCCAGAATCAGTTCTTTTCTAACTCTCAATTGCTGCCAAGCTAATTTTTGCATCTGCTGTGAGTCAGTTTTTCCAATTTGAATCTGGATGTATACTTACTTGTAGGGAATAGGATATTGCTAATTTGGGAGTAGAACAAGTGTGACCTTCTTTTTACAAGTAATGGTCTTCTGCCTGTTTGTGGGAATCTAAGATAAATGGCCTTTATTTCTCTCCCTACTCCTTAAAACCTTTTCAGCCTTAGGGGTCTTCAAGTTCTCCCTTGGTCTGTGAACCCCACACTGTGTTTACCATAGTTATGCTCCAGCACCTTGTAATATCTTGGCAGGAAAAGGTCCCTTGTAAATGAGTATATTTGTTTTCAGATATTTTAGTACAAGCTGTTAGGGATCCTGTGTCCAATTGGTCATGCCCTACTTGTTTTCAATTTAAGTGATTTGAGCTGCTGGAGCATGAAATTATCTAGGATCACATTTGAGTTTCATATAAAATTTGCTATTACTTTGATGCTAAGAAGAGAATGGTACTTCCACCTAATTCACTAAGTTTTAATTTAATTTTCAGCTTTGGGAACCCCTCGCTGGATGAAAGAAGCATTCTTGCCCCACTCTATCAGTGTTGCATGTAAGTTATGCACAGCAAATACATGTGCCTGCATTGCCTTCCTTCCCAGGCTCAGGTAACAGTACATCATTTTTTTGGCCCTCAGACTTCCTGTTACCTGAGCAGTGCTTTTCAAACATTTTCAACCTAGAACCTCTGGAGATCCTGAAATGGGATATCAGGGAAAGGTAAAGGCAGTGAACCCAAAGCTCAGAATTCATCTCAAATTTTGTATGAATAGAAGGTTGTATGCATTCAGTAATACATGTCTGTGTTTGGTTTAATATCAGAATATACTCACCCATACTCCCCACCCCACTACCAAAACAAAATTGAATAAAAACTGTATCCCTGGTGACTACACCTGGTTCCCTTCCGGTTTCAGGTCCTCTCACCCATCAGAGACCACCTGGGGTTTGCATATCTCAGTTTGAAATTATCTAAATCAAAAGTAACTTTTTACATAAATAATAATTGATTTTTGCCAGGCACACAGTGGCTCACACCTGTAATCCCAGCACTTTGGGAAGCCAAGGCAGGTGGATCACCTGAGGCCAGGGGTTCGAGACCAGCCTGGCTAACATGGTGAAACCCCATCTCTACTAAAAATACAAAAAATTAGCTGGGTGTGGTGGTGAGCGCCTGTAATCCCAGCTACTTGGGAGGCTGAGACAGGAAATTGCTTGAACCCAGGAGGCAGAGGTTGCAGTGAGCCAAGATCGCACAATGGCACTCCAGCCTGGGCGACAGAGCAAGAGTCTGTCTAAAAAAAAAAATAATAAATAATAATTGAATTTTTAAAAAAACTCTATATTAGAGAACAGAGAGATTGAAAAGTGAGTCAACAGACACTTTACAAAGAAGACATACATGAGGCCAACAAACATGAAAAAATGCTCATCATCACTGGTCATTAGAGAAATACAGATCAAAACTACATTGAGATACCATCTCACGCCAGTCAGAATGGCGATCATTAAAAAATCTGGAGTCAACAGATGCTGGAGAGGATGTAGAAAAATAGGAACACTTTTACACTGTTGGTGGGAGTGTAAATTAGTTCAACCATTGAGGAAGACAGTGTGGCAATTCCTCAAGGACCTAGAAATAGAAATTCCATTTGACCCAGCAATCCCATTTCTGGGTATATATCCAAAGGATTATAAATCGTTCTACTATAAGGACACATGCACACGAATGTTCATTGGAGCACAGTTTACAATAGCAAAGACCTGGAACCAACCCAAATGCCCATTGATGATAGACTGGACAGGGAAAATGTGGCACATATACACCATGGAATACGATGCAGCCATAAGAAATGATGAGTTCCTGTCCTTTGTAGGGACATGGATGAACCTGGAAATCATCATTCTCAGCAAACTGACACATGAACAGAAAATCAAACACTGCATGTTCTCACTCATAGGCGGGTGTTGAACAATGAGAACACATGGACACAGGGAGGGGAGCATCACACACTGGGGTCTGTCGGGGGGAAATAGGGGAGGGACAGCGAGGGGTGGGGAGTTCGGGAGAGATAGCATGGGGAGAAATGCCAGATATAGGTGAAGGGGAGGAAGGCAGCAAATCACACTGCCATGTGTGTACCTATGCAACAATCTTGCATATTCTTCACATGTACCCCAAAACCTGAGATGCAATTAAAAAAAGAGAGAAAAGTGAGTCAAGAAAATAACATAAAGTCTAAGTTCTAAGAAGCTTCTTTTCATCATTCCTGATATTATTTTATTATTATTTTTTTAAATTTGAGACAGTCTTGCTCTGTCACCCAGGCTGGAGTGCAGTGGCACGATCTTGGCTCACTGCAACCTCTGCCTCCTGGGTTCAAGCAATTCTCTGCCTCAGCCTCCCAAGTAGCTGGGAATGCAGGCACCCACCACCATGCCTGGCTAATTCTTTTATTTTTAGTAGAGATGAGGTTTCACCATCTTGGCCAGGCTGGTCTCGAACTCCTTGACCTTGTGATCTGCCCGCCTCAGCCTCCCAAAGTGCTGGGATAATAGGCGTGTGCCACAGCACCCGACCCAATATAAAGAATTATTTATTAAATTCCAATAACAGGAGTGACTATTATACAAGAAAACTAGGGCTGAGGGAGAGTACCCAAGGAAGGACAAACTGGGAAGGGGACCTCCTCCCAGTGACTGGAGTTTGCACTTCAGTGGAGAAGGTTTAGCTCAGCCCACTGGATAGCAGAGAAGTTTGCTAGTTTACAAGTGCCGAGCAAGCCAGAAGCAATTCTCCGGGGTGCAGGCAGGGTATAGGCAAGCCACAGCTGGTGTCATGACATGCAGAGGGAGAGAGGAAATCCAGTAGGAACCTTCTGTGCCGCAGGTAAGGCACACGTGTGGGCCTTCAGAGGGAATTGGGGCCAGGGTGAACAGATGGCCTTTAAAGCTCTGGTGTCCATGTTGAGAGGGCCTCAGGAGAGTCATTCAGGTCACCAAGGACCCAAAGCTCTGGTGTCCATGTTGAGAGGCCCTCAGGAGAGTCCTTCAGATCACCAAGGACCCACATCTTCTGGGAATGTGGCTAGACAGGGATTCACTGGGTGACCTGTCTGCCTCCCCACCACCACCCTGGACCCACAGAAGCATTCAGGGAACCCCTTCCTCCTGCAGTGTCCCCCTAGCACCCTCTAGTGAGAAAGCTTTAGGGGAAAGATGCTCAAAGGAATTCCGTCCATTGTAGCAGAGCACATTTTGTTTTTGTTTGCTTGTTTTTGTTTCGTTTTGTTTTGTTGAGACGGAGTCTCACTTTGTCGTCCAGGCTGGAGTGCAGTGGCAGGATCTTGGCTCAGTGCAACCTCTGCCTCCTGGGTTCAAGCAATTCTCCTGCCTCAGCCTCCTGAGTAGCTGGGCTTACAGGTGCCTACCACCACACCCGGCTAATTTTTCGTGTATTTAGTAGAGACAGGGTTTCACCAGGTTGGCCAGGCTGGTCTGAAACTCCTGACCTCAGGTGATCCGCCCACCTTGGCTTCCCAAAGTACTGGGATTACAGGTGAGTCATAGTGCCTGGCCAGTAGAGCATATTTTGAAGAGTGAATTTGGAGCCGAGAGGAAGTAATGTGATAACTTAGTCTTGCAGAGGAAGCTCTGATTCTCTGGGCATTTGTAATAAATTTCAGAATAAAAAACAACTGTGCTCCATCTGTGCCTGTCTGTCCCCTCCATGCATGCTTTATGCAAGTCTTCCGTACCTTTTAAATTGTTGCACAACAGGCTGCCTTTGACGGAATCAGACATTTCTGCCTACCCAGTAATTCCTAGTTTGCCCACAGAGAGCTAAGAACTTTTCTTCTCAGATAAATAAAAGATACTCTGTAGTTGGTGTCTTAGTTAGTTTTGTGCTGCTGTAACAGGATACTACAGACTGGGTAATTTATTTTATTTTTTTGAGATGGAGTCTTGCTTTGTCGCCCAGGCTGGAGTGCAATGGTGTAATTTCAACTCACTGCAACTTCTGCCTCCCGGGTTCAAGTGATTCTTGTGTCTCAGCCTCCCAAGTAGCTGGGATTATGGGCATGCACCACCATGCCCAGGTAATTTTTGTATTTTTAGTAGAGATAGGTCTTCACCATGTTGCCAGGCGGGTCTTGAACTCCTGACCTCAGATGATCTGCCTGCTTGGGGCTACCAGAGTGCTGGGATTACAGGCATGAGCTACTGTACCTGGCCAGACTGTCATTTATAATGAACAGAAATTTATTAGCTCACAGTTCTGGAGACTGGAACGTTTCAGTATCAAGGTGCCAGCATCTGACAAGGGTCTTCTTGCTGCCTCATCATGTCACATGGCAGAAGGTAAAAGGGCAAGGAAAGAAGGCAAGAAGGGGCCAAACTTGCCTTTTCTTTTTTGAGATGGAGTCACTCTGTTGCCCTGGCTGGAGTACGATGGCATGATCTTCACTCACTGCAACCTCCACCTGCCAGGTTCAAGCAATTCTGTGCCTCAACCCCTACAAGTAGCTGAGATTACACATATGCATCACCATGCCCAGCTAATTTTTGTATTTTTAGTAGAGGCGGGGTTTCACCATGTTAGCCAGGCTGGTCTCAAACTCCCAACCTCAGGTGATCTGCCCACCTTGGCCTCTGAAAGTATTGGGATTATAGGTGTGAGCCACCGTGTGCCTGGCCTTGAACTTGTGTTTTCATAACAGCATTAGTTCCACCCACGAGAGCACAGCCCTCAGGGCCTAATGACCTCTTAAAGACTCTACCTTGATACTGTTACAATAGCAATTTCAACATGAATTTTGGAGGGGACAGACATTGAAATGGTAGCAGTTGGTGAAATAATTAAGGCAGATAGGTATCCTTAAAATAATTTTTTCCTAGTAAAAATTTTTTTAGACTTCAGAAGCACATGAAGAAGGAAGTCTGTAGTACCCATTAACGTCTAAGGATACATCCTCTTATTAACTTTGTAGTGTACTTCATTCTAATCCTGTGTGTGTGTATAGTTTGTTTTCCTACAGATTTGAAGTAAAATAAGTTTTTCCTCCAACTTTTCCCCCTACCCAGCATCATATCATAGGCATTTTCCCGTTCCACTAAATTTTCAAAATTGTTTTTAACAGCTATATGGTATTCCTTTCAGTGAATGAGCCGTAATTTAACTATTTCCCAATCATTGGACATTCAGATTGTTAAACATTTTTCCTGTTGTAAACAGCACTGCAGTGAACATGTATGTATATCTCTGTATATATCTCTGATTAATTACCCAGAAACAATATCAAAACATGGTAATGTAGGCCGGGTGTGGTGGCTCACGCCTGTAATCCCAGCACTTTGGGAGGTCGAGGCAGGTGGATCAGAGGGTCAGGACTTCAAGACAAGCCTGGCCAAGATAGTGAAACTCCGTCTCTACTACAAATACAAAAATTTGAGCCAGGCATGGGCAGGTGCCTGGAATCCCAGCTACTCAGGAGACTGAGGCAGAGAATTGCTTGAACCTGGGAGGCGGAGGGGGCGACAGAGTGAGACTCCGTCTCAAAAACATCAGCAACAACAACAACATGATAATGTGGCTTACTTATTATGTAGGGGTAATTCTAGGACAAAAATGATTTAGTTAAAGTATTTTACCTAATTATTTTTTTTACTTTTGTCTGCCTAGCAGGCTTTCAACTCCATTTGATAATGAGAGGCTTTATGTACCTTGTTCTATAACTTTTCTTCCAGTATTCGGGTTTCTACCTGGAACAGACTGAACTACCTAAAGAATGGTGTGCTAAAGTCTGCCTTAAAATCTGCCATGGCCCATGACCCCATCTCCCCAGTGCTCTCTGATCCTCATCTGGACGCCGTGGACCAGCGGCTCCTGAGTGTCCTGCTCACCGTGAAGCAGTGCACTGACCAGTTCGGGATGGACACTGTGCTGGTGGAAGACAGGATGCCTCTCTCACACTTGTAATTCTCAACACAAAATAAGTGAAACTTCTTTTTACAGAGATAGAGAAACAGCACAATCAATTCCAAATGGTATGAGATGGATTGGAAATGGCCAGCAGCAAGTTCTGGTGACGGGGGACAGGGTGGCCTTGGATGTCTTTGGTGTTTTCTATCGTGGAAACTAAAGCAAAGACCACAAGTTTCAGAGCATGGAGACATTCCTGCTGAATCGCCTTCTGACTTCCTTAGCAGTGGGCATCATAGTTGGTCAGTCTTAATTCCCATGCCAAAGGACAAACAGAGGTGTGACATTTGGATGGATGAATACCGGGACTGGCTCTGGAGCGAGTGTTTTAGGTTGAACTTTGCAGTCCTTTCTCCATGCCTGTGGATTTTGTGGAAACACTTTGCAATCTCGTGTGTCTTCTTCTTTTTCTTTCTTTCTTTCTTTTTTTTTTTTTTTTTACCAGAACTAGTTAAATTGGAATGCTTACTGCCTCCTACAGAATGGCAGCAAATAAAACCTTGCATTCCATCAAGCCAAAATAGCACACTCTGTTGGAGGAGATACATGTTTAGGATAGAAGGACAAAAACAAGATGATGTTTGGGCTTTTAAGCCATTGGGTAGTATTGTTTCGATGATCTTATAGGAGGGAAGAAAAGAGAGTCACTTGGTAGAACCAACTGGGGAGATGACTGAACTATTGAAAAACAGGTTCCTTGGTATTTAGGTTCTTAAGGTATGTAAAAAGGAAAAATGACTTTACACCTAAGTAAATTCTGCATTCTCACAGTTGTGTCCCAATTAACCAAAAAGTTGTTTCCAGAGAAAATACTATTAGCTTCTAAGCATGATTCTCTTATGGAGACTAATTCTTCCCCCTTTTGCCTAAAGCAGTCCTTTCCAAATTAACAAAGCAAACTGAATAATACCTTGAATATCAGGTGGCCTGTGGTCTCTGCCATCCTCATTTCTCTTCTGAAATGAATTTCCACCTCCGCCTTTAAGGCATTTTGTCACTGAAGCTGCTGTTCGCCAGAGATCTGCAACCTTTTTTGTCCCTAAGGAGAAAGGGACACACGCCTGCAAGTGAGAGTGTATACCTTACTGGTGACTGGACTTATCTTGTGATTTTGGAAGACTGGAAACAAATATTTTAAGCCGCCGCCTGTTTTTTTTTTTTTTTTTTTTTTTTTTGGAGACCAATTCTTGCTCTGTCACCCAGGCTGAAGTACAGTGGCACAATCTCAGCTCACTGGAACCTCCACCTCCCGGGTTCAACTGATTGTCTTGTCTCAGCCTCCATAGTAGCTGGGATTACAGGAGCCCGCCACCATGCCCAGCTAATTTTTATATAAAATATAAAGGGTTTTACCATGTTGGCCAGGCTGATCTCGAACTCCTGAGCTCAGGTGATCTACCCACTTGGCCTCTGAAAGTGCCGGGATTACAGGCATGAGCCACTATGCCAGGCGAAGATTTTAAGTCTTCTGAGCCTTGAAGTTGAGGAGGTTAAAAGGAAGAGCCTTAAGATTTTGATTTATGGCAAATCCTAATTCCATCATTCAGTCTTGTTTGGAGTTTTGAACCCATGATGTTGGATTATGCTTCTTTCTCCTCTTAGCACTCTCAAATTTCAGGTTGCTGAAACACTGTTTTAGTTTTTTGTTCTGGCAAAGTGATCTCGACATGTAAGTAGTTGCAGTAAAACATAGGGGCAAAGGAAGACAGGCCTGACGTGCCCACTCACCTGTGGACTCAGAGCTGTGTGCTTTTCTCCTGCATCTTGTTGAGGTGCTGTTCCAGCTTTGCATTTCTGTCAAGCAGAGGCAAATATTTAAACAGTGTGGTTGACTGCATTTAATGCCAGCCATTGGAAACTAGTTTCAGGCAACCACTCTTTGAAAAACGGCTTTAGAATTTATGCCCAATTTCTTGCATTGAAAGATAACTGAGTAACCTGTAACTATTTTAAAATGGCATGAAATTAGGAAACTTTTGTATATTTTACATACATTTTTAGACGGACAGAACAATGGACTGAGTTATAAAAAGGGTATTGAATTTAAGAAGACAGAGACTAGTACAAAACACACAATTAGTGTTAGCCAAAGGAGGCATTGATTGCAGTGTTACAGCCACTCACTGTTGTGTGTCAGGGAAATTCACAGCTCAGTCTGAGAATACCTTGTTAGTGCTCACCCATGAGCTTCCAGGAACCAGCTGGGAGGAGATAATGGGAAGAGGTGTCAGCTTTGCTCTCCCTGTAATGTTAGTTGAACTAAATTACGGATTTGTGGTCTTTCAAATACGTGACGCCGTTAGTCTGCCACACTGAAATGAGTGAGAAGTCTTCTCAAACTGGGAACTTCGTAACATTGAAGGCAGAAGATTCTGCCAAGGAAAAAGCAGGCAGAAAATAAACTGTCTCATCCTTTCTTCAAAGCATTTGCACAAAATTTATTATTTCATTTTATTCCCACCTATTTTCAAACTCGTGATTTTAAAAGGCATTCTGATCCATAAATTTAGAATTTTCATCCGTAAAATTTAGAACTCTAATTCATAAAGTTAGAATTAAGCTAATAGAATGGTGTCACATGGCACTGAGAATATAAATTTTTGTTCTAAGTCAGGATTGGAGTAAGCTGGAAAAGCATGGTTAGGCAAATCTTGGAGAAAACCAGCCATAAATTTACAGCTCTAAACTTCAAACTGTTTGAAAGAAGAGGTGGGGGCCAGGCGCAGTGGCTTACGCCTGTAATCCCAGCACTTTGGGAGGTCAAGGCAGGTGGATCACCTGAGGCCAGGAGTTCAAGACCAGCCTGGCCAACAAGGTAAAACCCTGTCTCTACTAAAAATGCAAAAATTAGCAAGGTGCAATGGTGTACACCTATAGTCCCAGCTACTCGGGAGGCTGGGGCAAGAGAATCGCTTGAACCAGGGAGGTGGAGATTGCAGTGAGCCAAGATCCTGTCACTGAACTGCAGCTTGGGCAACTTTTTTAGACTCTGTCTTAAAAAAAATAAAATAAAATAAGAGGTAGATGCTTTTTTTAAGTTTTGCAACCCTGTCCTCGGAGTTTATTTATTAGAATCTAAGGCTGTTAGAGTCAAGTCGTTGCAGCTTTGGGTCTGCTCTAAGTTAGGTATGCCTGCCAAACCTCCAAAGGTAGATGTGGAGACATCTTAATACTACAAAAGTAGGAAAATCAGAACTCATGGCCATTTCCTGCCCTCCTCCCACTTGTTAAAAATGTTTATTCTGAAGTTTGAGTGGCTAATTTGAGTATAAATGTTTTGTTATAAAACTTTTCTTTAATACGAGGCTCCATTGTGAGTTTGGGGGAGGTGTAAATAATTTTCTGTGTAAGACAAATTCATAGGATCTGATTTGCTCAGAGTGTTATTCAGGAATGTATTAATAAGGCATTGCTCCCTGTTTGCACTCAGGGTTAATATGTCAAATGAAATTTAGGAAGGAAGTGGAAGAATTCAGGTACATTAATTGCATATTATTTTTGGAAAGATGAATCTTATACGTGGCAATTTTTCAATATCACCCATAGCCTGCATTTTCTTCCAAAGAAATCCATCTTTTTTTCTTAGAAAAGAGAATGCTCTTGCCTCCCCTTCCCGTCTGCCGTGTTTCTTCAGTCGTTCTTCTCTATCACTGTGTCTGAGCAGTGAATGACCACACCGCGAAGATGGTAAAACAGCATCATTGGTAAGCTGTCTTACATGCCTCATCCTGTGAGTTCGAGCTTCAGGAAACATGAGTTTTAAAGGTATATGTAATGTATATAGTCGTATATGTATTCTAGCAAGAAAAACATATTTATTTTGACAAAGGGGAACACTGACTTACATTGCTGAAGGACCTGCAGCTAGTGAAAGGTTCTCAGTCTCTGAGAGTGGACCCTAATTAACATAAAGCCCATTCATTCAGCAAATCCCTACTGAGCAACTCTGGTGTGCCAGCACAGGCCAGGCACGCTACTGAGCCAGGCACACCTGGCCTCATGAAACTCATTCTACAGGGGAAAGACAGTTTTTTCCCTGCAATTCCTCAAGTCTGGGTGGTGACAAGGTAGGGGCTGGGTACTGGACTACCACAGGTTTTTAGGAACTAAGGTGTTTCTCATAAACACAAAATGTTGGGTGAAACTGGGAACAACTTACTGGGAAGCTAATTTATTTGCTTAAATGGAAAGTGTAGGAGCCACTGCCCTCTCTTTTGATCTGCCAAGGATTTCCTCAGAGCTGTTGCACAGAGACTGTACTTGGTAAGATATCAAACAAGACAGATAAGCATCTAAATTTCTAATGTGTTCTGTGGGTTTCAATTCTGAAAAAAGAAAATGAATAAAGATTTTAATAAATACTGATGTCTGATCTTCTTCTTTTCCCCCTTCAGGATATTTCTAGTCTTCCTATTTCAGTTTCCTTCCTGTTTTGTTAGGGGACAGAAGAAGATTACATCTTTTGTACTCAAATTTCCAGGAACTGTTTCACAGTGTCTGGTGGATAAGACCTTTACATTTCCTCACCTATCTTCCAGCAGTTCATACTAGATTGTAACTGTACCAAAGTTTTCCATGGGATCATTCTTAGGTGCTTTTGGAGTTAAAAATACTTAACTCCATTTTTACAGCTTCCTTAGAGGTAAAGAATTCTGAATCCTGAAGAACTGGTCAGCATAATACGAAAAAGGCAGGAAGAGAAGGCCAGTTGCCCTAATAATACATCTTAGGACACCTAGAATTTTAACTTTTGAAATAGAATCCAGCATCATAAACCTCAACCAAATAACTGAGCAAAGTTCTTAAGATTTTTATTGGGCCAGGCATGGTAGCTCACACCTGTAATCCCAGCACTTTGGGAGGCTGAGGTGAGCAGATGACCTGAGATCAGGAGTTCAAGACCAGCCTGGCCAGTGTGGTAAAACCCCGTCTCTACTAAACATACAAAATTAGCCAGGCATGGTGGCACATGCCTCTAGCCCATCTACTTGGGAAGCTAAGGCAGGAGAATTGCTTGAATCTGGGAGGTGGAGGTTGTGGTGAGCAGAGATAACACCATTGCATTCCAGACTGGGCAACAAGAGTGAAACTCCATCTCAAAAAAAAAAAAAAAAAAAATTGCTGGGCGCGGTGGCTCATGTCTGTAATCGCAGCACTTTGGGAGGCTGAGGCGGGTGGATCACGAGGTCAAGAGATCGAGACCATCCTGGTCAACATGGTGAAACCTTGTCTCTACTAAAAATACAAAAAATTAGCTGGGCGTGGTGGCACGTGCCTGTAATCCCTACTACTCAGGAGGCTGAGGCAGGAGAATTGCCTGAACCCAGGAGGCGGAGGTTGCAGTGAGCCGAGATTGCGCCATTGCACTCCAGCCTGGGTAACAAGAGCAAAACTCCGTCTCAAAAAAAAGTTAGTTGGATGTGGTGGCAAGTGCCTGTAATCCCAGCTACTTGAGAGGTTGAGGCAGGAGAATCGCTTGAACCCAGGAGGTAGGGGTTGCAGTGAGCTGAGATCACCATTGCACTCCAGCCTGGACGACAAGTGAAACTTCATCTCAAAAAAAATGTAAAAAAAATTTTTTTTATTTTATTTGCAGCATATTTGTGCTAATTTTTGTCATTTGTATGTGAATACGTGTGGGAGGCTGGTAGAGCCTGGTCTGTGTATCTCACTGACTCACCACATACAAATTCTTTTCCAGGCTAGATTTCAGGATTCATTTGCTTCTCAAGCATATCAGAACGACCTGAGACAGGTAGGTGGGAGTAGGGAGGGCAGGGCTCTGTTGCTGGGTGATTTTACCTAGTATATTTGCTTATAAAACTGATTTTTAGCAGCCTTCATTTTGTAAAATAGATAGGAATGGTCATAACCACTGGATTTCCATGGGCAGGGTTTTGTAAGGTAAGTTGCAGTAAAAGCCCCAACGAATATGGTGTGAAATCACAATTTGTGAGATGTTTGGCCTGTCATCAGTAGATCCTTGGGCCAGTGTGCTTCGAGCTGTGGATACCACCATGATAGTGACTGTCTTTTCCCTCAAAGAGCCTGCAGACTAGACCTGCCAGGGAAAAAAAAAGAAAAAAAACAACTGCTTGTGAGGCACCAAGTCCCTCAGGAATTACAGAAATTAACTGCAGTGAGAATAAGAAACAGGAGAGGATCAGGGAGGTGGGGATTGGGAGGGATTGGGTTAGGCAGGACCCACATTGAAAAAGGGGAGATTTGCCAGGCTTGACAAGAAGTGTGTATAGAACCCCTGATTCCGGAAATGCAGAACTATTTGCTTAGTGGATCAAGGGCTTCCTGGGCCAGTACTTTTAGTACCTGACTCACCATAAATATCCCTTCAGAGGTTTCTCATTCTTGGAAATGTTTGTGTGCCCTGTCTCTTGAGAGGACATTCATAGTCCACCTCAAGTCCTGTATAAATGTTAAAGCAACATAGATGAGCTGGGAAGTATTCCTGTAATGTTTTCAGAGTTTGTTTCTTCGTAGAGATGGGGTCTCACCATAGCCAGGCTGGTTGGTCTCAAATGCTTGACCTCAAGTTATCTGCCTGCCTCGGTCTCCCAAAATGCTGGGATTACAGTCATGAGCCACTGCGCCAGGCCGAGACTTGCTTTTGAACCAGAGTGTTTCCAAGGCAGATGGTTGTAACTGCCTTCAGCGGGGTTGGGAAGATGTCTGTTGTAAAGCTAGGTCACGTTCAGATTACATCAGTAAAGGTGGGTGTGCCCATTTTGCCTTAGGCTTTTTTTTTTTTTTTTTTGATTGACAGTCTTGCTCTGTCACAGGCTGGAGTGTAGTGCATTGGCACAATCATAGCTCATTGCAGCCTCAAACTCCTGAGCTCAAATGATCCTCCTCCCTCAGCCTCTCAAGTAGCTAGTATTACAGGCATGCACCACCACACCCGATAACTTTTTATTTTTATTTTCGGTCTCAAACTGGCTCAAGCAACCCTCCTGCCTCAGCTTCCCAAAGTGCTGGGATTACAGGCATAAGCCATGACTCCCTGCACAGAAAGACCTTATTTATTTATTTTTAACCTGGCAACTTTCATTTAAAGAAGGACCTCACAGTGCAGGTTTTGATTCAGTATGTTTGGGGCCTCAGGTTCTGCATTTCTGACAAGCTCCTGGGTGATGCCAGTGCTGGGGTTCTGGGACCACACTTGAGCAGTACCATAATGCTTGTAAAATCACAGCTGTCAGCCAGGCGTGGTGGCTCACACCCATAATCCCAGCACTTTGGGAGGCCAAGGCAGGCAGTGAGGTCAGGAGTTCAAGACCAGCCTGGCCAACACAGTGAAACCCAGCTCTACTAAATATATATATATATACACACACACAAAATTAGCTGGGCATGGTGGTGTGCACCTGTAATCACAGCTACTTGGGAGGCTGAGGCAGGAGAAGCACTTGAAATCGGAGGCAGAGGTTGCAGTGAGCCGAGATCGCGCCATTGCACTCCAGCCTAGGCAAAAAGAGCGAAACTTCATCTCAAAAAAGAAAAAGAAAAAAAAATCATAGCCTTCTGTAGTTTTCCCAATAGCCTCTAGATGTCCTCGTCATTCATGAGATATGGCTCCTATACCTTTAAAACCAGCACAGCCTGCAAGCCCTGAAACCAAAATGAATATTTATTGAAATACTCAGTCTGGGTAACAACAGCGAAACTCCGTCTCAAAGAAAAAAAAGAAATGAGACTTGTCTAGAAACTGGTGTTTGGATTTATTGTTTCTACACAAAACTGGTGAAAAAGTGTTTATCTCTTTTTTTTAAATCTTGAAATCAAGTTGGTTGTCAAAGAACTTTGCAGCTAACCTACTTTATTTACCATGGGATGCTTAATCCAACTCAAAACATCTCAGAAATGAGCAGTTATCCCTACATGAAAGTTAGAGATAATTCTTTCCACAGATAAAGAATTAAGAATCCTTTACTTCTTAAGGCCGGGCTGAAGCCTGTAATCCCAGCGGGAGGTCGAGGCGGGTGGATCACGAGGTCAAGAGGTCGAGACCATCCTGGTCAACATGGTGAAACCCCGTCTCAACTAAAAATACAAAAAATTAGCTGGGCATGGTGGCGCGTGCCTGTAGTCCCAGCTACTCAGGAGGCTGAGGCAGGAGAATTGCCTGAACCCAGGAGGCGGAGGTTGCGGTGGGCCGAGATCACGCCATTGCACTCCAGCCTGGGTAACAAGAGCGAAACTCCGTCTCAAAAAAAAGAGAATTCTTTACTTCTTAAAACTTGGACTGTTTCAATAAACTGTTGTTACTACTAGTAAATTTTTCACCATAAATACACATACAAACTTCACCAGTATTAAGCCATCCTAGCCTCCTGTATAGACCACGCAGAGCCTCCTCCAGGGCTGGGTAGATACAAAAATTAAAGTGACTATGTATTCAGTGTTGATGCCGCACTCACTGAATAAGCTTGTTGAATCTTCACAGCAGCCCTATGAGGGGACTATTTTATGATCCCTTTTTTATAGGCGAGGAAACAGGCATAGGATGCTTCAGTAACACCCAGGGTTGCACAAATAGAAAATGGTAATCACTGTACTAGACTGCCATTCAGACTCAAACGATGTTTGTTGAATGAGTTAATTTTTTTTTTTTTTTTTTTTGGTTTTGAGATGGAGTCTCACTCTGTTGCCCAGGCTGGAGTGCAGTGGTTCGATCTCAGCTCACTGCAACGTCTGCCCCTGGGTTCAAGCCATTCTTCTGCCTCAGCCTCCTGAGTAGCTGGGATCCCAGATGCCCACCACCACGTCATCTGATTTTGTATTTTTAGTAGAGATGGGTTTCTGCATGTTGGCCAGGCTGGTCTTGAACTCCCGATCTCAGGTGGTCCATCCGCCTCGGCCTCCCAAAATGAGCCACCACATTCGGCCTAATTTTTTTAGTTTTCCAATAAGCGCTGCGGTATGTGCATTGTTGTTTCCGGTGGATTCCACAAGCTTGATGCATACAGTGCGGGGCTAGTGCCATGGCTCCTACTCCATGAAAAGTTTTTGACATCACATTGAATGAGACACTACAAACATTTTACTTTTCAACTGAGCCTTGTGGTGTCCTAGGAAAGGTGCTTATCTGGTTTTCGTAGGTGTTTGAATGAAAAGCAGGCGCAAATTTGGGAAGCTTTTGAGAATGGAGCAGACCTGGCACTGAGTGTGATTCTAAGAGACTGACTGGGGTGAAGCGGTGAGTCAAGTTCCCCGCGACATTGGTGAGACACGGTGCTAGTGTTCACCTTACTGTCTGGAGGGCCCAACCTCAGAGCCACTAAACATATGACATTGGCCAAGTCCTGTCATCTCTAGACAGCAGTTTTCTCCTAAGGCAGGATGGTTTTTTGGCCATTGGCTGCAGTAAGCCGGGTGATTTTATTTATTTATGTATTTTCTATTTACAGCCATCAGAAAGCCAGGTGATTTTAAGCAATGCGTTAAGCTTTTCTGAAATCTAACAGCCTTGTTCCAAGCTCCTCGCTATGGAGAAGAGCGCCGTAGTCTGCCAGCGGTGTCGGATGGGCTGCTCAGTCACAGCCCTTCAAAGTTGCAAACCTAGCCAGGAAAGTACTGCACCCAGCACTTAGCCTTATTTATTTGTTTGTTTGTTTATCTGGAGACAGAGTCTTGCCCTGTCGCCATGCTGGAGTGCAGTGGCGCGATCTCGGTAAATCTTATGATTTGCCCATGACTCGGGGGTTTCCAAAATCCAAACACCTCCAGACGAGCCCATCAATCAGCTTCCTCTTTCTTTTCGCGGGCTCGGTTGCAGTTTCATTTCCCTCTGCGTGGGAGCCAGGGCAGCCTTGGCCCGACAGGCACACGGCTGCGCCCTTCTTCCCAGGGCCTCTTCTCCACTCAGCTGATCCGTGGCCCGCCTAGCGCTCCCGGCTTCGTCTAACAGGTTGGCGGGAAGTTGAGCTGCAGACGGGAGGCAGAGCACGAGTGTCCTTATTCCGAAGCCCTGGCGGAGTGACTGACAGTGGCCATTTCAAAGCCTGATCTCACCTTCTTTGCAGCCAGTCACGACCCGGAAGCCGGTGAGTTGCACCCGGCCCGAAGTGGGTTTCGGGGCCGCCTCTCGCGACCACAGCCAGGGTTTCAGGGTCCCGCCCAGGTCACGTGTGCGGAGGCTGCCAGTGCGCGCTCTGCCCGGCCCACCGGTCGCCACAGCAACACCAATCCCGGGCTCAGGCCCGCCCCCCACCCCCAACCCCTCCACCGCCGGCCGTAAGCGAAGCCGGCGAGCCCCGCGGCGGAAGAGGCCTGCCTCCCGGGGCCCGCCATGCTTCGTGGGCCGTGGCGCGCGCTCCGGCTCCTTGTCCTGCTGCTGTTGCCGCTCCCGGGCGCGCCCGAGCCCCGCAGCGCTTCTAGACCGTGGGAGGAGACCGACGAGCCGCGCTCGCCCTGGGCCTGGCCGGGCTTCCAGCGCCTGAAGGAGCAGCTGCGGGCGGCCGCCGCCCTCTCCAAGCGGTACTGGACGCTCTTCAGCCGCCAGGTGTGGCCCGACGACTGTGACGAGGACGGGGAGGCAGCCGCGGGGTCCCCGGGTAAGACCCCGTGCCCGCGGCCGCCATTCGCTGCCGAGCAGGGTGCCATCCGGGCGCGGCTGTGGTCGCCTCGCTCCCGCCCCGGGCGACGTCTCAGCCCACAGTCCCGCTTCGCGCGGCCCCGGGTGCCGGCTGTGGGCGCCGCAGCCTCCGCGGAGCCAGGAGCCCAACACCGCCTGGCCCCACCCGCGGCGCCGGCACCTCTTGGGGCCCGGCCGCGCGCCCCCGCCACCCGCATCCCCGCTCCTTCCAGACTGGCTCGCGCCGCCTGTGCCGCCTCCCAGCCCACCTTGGCGTCCTTCGAAGGTGCTGCCGCGGACAGCCCTGGGGAACGTCCGCTGTGGACAGCCTGGTGCCGCCTTCTCCCCTGCCGCCTGTGGACGCAGGGCTTGAGGGCCGACAGTGGGCCGAGCCCGGGCTGGGCGTTGAGATCTGAGTCCTGGGTGTCGCTCTGCCCCTGACGAACCGTGGGGCAAAGTTGCCGCATCACTGTCGCGCACCGGATGGTCTCCTCTCGGTCTCACGGCTCCTCCTTTTCCAGGCTGGCGCCTTCCCCTGTTGGGCCGGCGGTACCTGGATCTCCTGACCACGTGGTACTGCAGCTTCCGAGACTGCTGCCCCAGTGGGGATTGCAGAATCTCCAACAACTTTACAGGTTGGACCCCGCTTGGCTTTAAGGGGCTGGGAATCTGGGGTGGGGGAGGCTGTCCAGGGGAAAGGTTAGATGCAAGGGACCTTTGGTCATCCTGCCCAGCCTCCCCACAAGCAGGAACTGCCACAGTCCGACTGAAGTTTTTGGAGTACCAAGTACTTAAGATGGGACTCGGGGATTTGAGCCTCTAGCCTAATCCCCCAGACAAACTGAGCCGTTCCGTGGATCTTGAGGGTCCACGGGAATGCCATGGACAAGTGACACTCAGCTGAGCTGGGAGGAGGGAGCACTGCTAGATGTCGGACAGGCCCCTCTACCACCGTGTGGCCCCGTCTAACAGGTGTTCTCTGCTCGCTTACCACCCTCCCCGGCCATGTCGGTCTGAGCCCCGAGAGCCTCTCCAAGAAGAGAATAGCTAATATCTATTACACATGCCGGGCACTGTGCTGAGGGTTTGGCAGGGATTAACTCAGAATCCAGCATCTTGGATCTTAAGGAGAGTCAGGCCCAGAACACCTTGCTGTAAACGTCGACCTCTCAGAGGGGGGCTGGAAGTGTCCGGTGAGAGAACTGATGAGAAACTGCGGGTGGTAATTGGAAGGGTCCCTTTCTGACCCTTAGCTGAGGGATGTCTGGGTGATGCAGCACTCCTTTCCTGGCTTATCTGGGATCAGTAGCGAGGCCTCTGCGGCTTCACACCCTGAGAGAAAGAAGAGACTGTTGCTGATGATAACTAATTCATAGTCACCATCACAGGGAAATATGCCTGTGCATTCTCCGGCTCCCGGCTGCCTGTGACGCACGACTTACCAAACTCCCTTCCTAGTATTTTCTAATTAGTTTCGGTGGCTTGATTTGCATATTGCCGTTGATTGGATTTTCACTCACAGGGTGATCTTTGGCCCCTCGTTCTGAAGCCTGTTCTGATACTTGCAAAAGCTTCCTCTCTTTTCCTTAGGAGCAGTTTCTTGCCTAGAGTTCCCCTGATCCCAGCTCCTTCAGTCTCCATAAATGGGGCCCACCCTAGATATTTAGGTCACTTAATTGGCCAAAATGCCAATAACACAGTGTGTTAGGGACAGTCTGGCTCAGGACACAAGACTGGACTACTAGGTCAGGAAGTCTGACTCTGGATCGGCGCTGACTTGGATTAAGACTAAGTGGCGGCTGGGCGGTGGCTCACGCCTGTAATCCCAGCACTTTGGGAGGCCGAGGCGGGTGGATCACAGGTCAAGAGATCGAGACCATCCTGGTCAACATGGTGAAACCCCGTCTCTACTAAAAATACAAAAAATTAGCTGGGCATGGTGGCGCGTGCCTGTAATCCCAGCTACTCAGGAGGCTGAGGCGGGAGAATTGCCTGAACCCAGGAGGCGGAGGTTGCGGTGAGCTGAGATCGCGCCATTGCACTCCAGCCTGGGTAACAAGAGCGAAACTCCGTCTCAAAAAAAAGAAAGACCCTAAGTGGCAATTAGCGACTTCCTGCGCTCAACATGCCTGTTGTTCTACAGTGTTGTGGGCAGGGAACTGGGGCCTCCACTGGATTTAGTCTTGCCTCTTCTTGCTGCTAACTGAGGAGTCCTTCCCAAGCATCGGTTTCCTCAGCTTTATTTATTAATTTAATTTACTCAGTTTGAGACCGAGTCTCTTTGTTACCCAGGCTGGAGTGCAGTGGCACGATCTTGGCTCACTGAAACTTCTGCCTCCCAGGCTCAAGCGATTCTCCTGCCTCAGCCTCCTGAGTAGCTGAGATTACAGGCACACGCCACCGTGCCCTGCTCATGTTTGTATTTTTAGTAGAAGACGGGGTTTCACCATGTTGGCCAGGCTGGTCTCGAACTCCTGACCTCAAGTGATCCACCAGTCCCGGCCTCCCAAAGTGATGGGATTACAGGCATGAGCCACTGCACCCAGCCAGTGTCCTCAGCTTTAAATGGGAAGAATAATGCCTGCCTTGCAGAATTGTGAAGACTAAATGTAAAACACTTAGCCCAATTCTGAACATAGAGGGAAAAAAAAGCAGCAAACGTTAATTTTCTTCTATGTTCCTACTTTTGAACCAATGTGTGATACCCTCAATGTTTTATCATAGACCTTGACCTCCGAAGGCTCCAGAATACCCACTCTGGGCTGACTTGAGGTGTTCGACCAATGGGTCCTGAACTTGGAATGGGCAGGATGTCGCCCACAGCTGGCAGCACACCCTCCCTGTCTCCACCGCGGCTCCTGGTAGCCCCGTCTCCAAATCCTGCAGCCTCCTGGCTGAGAGGAAGTTAGGCCTAGCAGAGAACTTTGCACCTGGGAGATACTCTCAACAGGTGTTGGCTAAATTGAATGAGAATGAATAATATCAGGCTTCTCCATAAATCAGAGCCGTGAAACCACAGGATGGAAGTAGCCTCAGGACAGGGTTCCTCCCCAGACGTCTGTGCCAACTGTTCTGGGTATTTCCGGATCCTCGGGAAGGGTGATACCACCCTCTCCCTGAGTCCCATCTTGATTTCTGAAACTTTGGAAAGTAGCCCTCGAGGCTGGGTGTGGTGGCTCATGCTTGTAATCCCAGCACTTTGGGAGGCGGAGGCGGTCAGATCACCTGAGGTCAAGAATTTGAGACCAGCCTAGGCAATATGGTGAAACCTCGTCTCTGCTAAAAATACAGAAATTAGCCAGGTGTGGTGGTGGGCGCCTGTAGTCCCAGCTACTCAGGAGGCTGAGGCAGGAGAATCGCTTGAACCCGGCAGGTGGAGGTTGCGGTGAGCCAAGATTGTGCCATTGCACTCCAGCCTGGGCGACAGAGTGAGACTCCATCTCAAAAAAAAAGAAAGTAGTCCTTGAATCCCTTCTACAGCAAGATCTGACTCCTGGCTGCTTACTCTAAGGCCAAACAGGAGGAGTAACTGGTCCCACCTGAGAGATTCAGAGCGGCTTGGTTTCTGGGCTGCTGTGTTGTGGGGGATGGGCCTGTGTGTGCCTCTCACTGTGACTGCCTCTTTCCTGCCCTCAGGCTTAGAGTGGGACCTGAGTGTGCGGCTGCATGGCCAGCATTTGGTCCGGCAGCTGGTTCTAAGTACAGTGAGGGGCTACCTAGAGACGCCCCAGCCGGACAAGGCCCTTGCTCTGTCGTTCCACGGCTGGTCTGGCACAGGGAAGAACTTCGTGGCGAGGATGCTGGCAGAGAACCTGTATCGGGACGGGCTGAGGAGTGACTGTGTCCGGATGTTCATCGCCACGATCCACTTTCCTCACCCCAAGTATGTGGACCTGTACAAGGTAAGGCCCACCAGGGCTGGGGCGAGGCCTCTGTGCTGGGGGGAGGGGGGAGACCCTCATGCCAGCCCTTCCTTGCAAGGTAGTAGGCTCTGGAGAAGCCTGGTGAGGTGGGGACATGTGGCAGAACCTGTGACAGACAGAGCCACTCACCCCGTCCACTCCTCACAGAGGCCCTGAGCATCTGGAGGTGACTGGCGTTCCAAACACCACTCCCTGCTCAGTCCCCTGAACAGCCACCCTCGAGAGGCCGGGCGCTGCATGTTGATTTTTGTTGGGGAAGTAGTGAATTGTCACAGGCAGTGTAGAACAGAGAGGCAGGGGCCAGGTGCTGTGGCTCACGCCTGTAATCCCAGGACTTTGGGAGTCCGAGGTGGGTGAGTCATGAGATCAGGAGTTCAAGACCAGCCTGGCCAACATAGTGAAACATCATCTGTACTAAAAATACAAAAATTAGTCGGGGGTGGTGGCACTCGCCTGTAGTCCCAGCTACTCAGGAGGCCGAGGCAGGAGAATAGCTTGAACCTGGGAGGCAGAGGTTGTGGTGAGTCGAGATCATGCCACTGCACTCCAGCCTGGGCGACAGGGCAAGACTCCAACTCAAAACAAAACAGAAAAGCAAAAACTCTCAGGCTCTCTGCATGGACACACCCGTGTCAGCTAAGGAGAGTTCGAGTTTTATCTGCTGCCTTTGGTGTGAACCTTTGTCCACGATCTTTGTGTCATTGTGACTACGTTGGATAGAAAGTTGCATATCCTTCTTTTTAAGAGACAGGCCTGTCCTATCTTACAGATTTTCCATGTCTTCCCATAAGGGCTTATTATATACCAGTGAGTGGATGGACAGAAATTTCCTTGGCTATTTTGCTATTTTGGGTTTCTCCTAATTCAGACATGTGGTATTGAAAACATACCGCCAGAGGACTGAAGCCCGTTGAGCCTGACAGAGAGGACTGCACCTGTTCTAACATTTGGAATGTGCTCACCTGGGAAGATTCTGTCAGCATTAGAGGACGGAGACTTGCCCCCGTCTTCTGGCAATTTCCATATGGCTTTGGAGGGCAGGGGCAGGGTGAGCTGGGCCTTTCCAGGAAGAGCCATCTGGCTTAGGCTGTAGCAAAACTGCTGTGACCCCAGCATCTCTGCTGTGAAGACTGGCATAGCACACCCTTACACCGCGAGCCTTCCCCCACACGGGTGCACCCAGTAGACAGGGAGTGTGGGCCCTGGGGTGGGAGCTGGCTCTAAATAATAGATTCCTTGCCCGTTTTGATGAACATTGCAGAGAACCATCTTTTCACTTGAGGGTTTACTCTCTTGCCTGGGGCAAGGAACCCGCCACAGCCCCTTGCAGGAGCCAAGTCCAAGGTTGGTTGGGCCCAGACAGCCCTTCAGCAGGCTTGCTCCCCTGAGATCTCAGCCCAGCCAGGCTGCCAGTGGGCGCTGTGCACCTGGGAGTTCAGGACAGGTTGGCTCCACTGTGTTTAGCTTTCAGCTCTCAGTGTGCATGAGAATCACCTGGGAAGCTGATCAGACGCAAATACTCTAGGCCCGCCCGCATTGCACATGCCCAGGGAACCATGCCCGCAAGGCTGGAGGTGGAAGGCGTGGCCAGTTACCCAGCTTCTCCCTATATCCCTTGCAGGAGCAGCTGAAGGGCCTGATCCGGGAGACGCAGCAGCTCTGCCATCAGACCCTGTTCATCTTCGATGAGGCTGAGAAGCTGCACCCAGGGCTGCTGGATGTCCTTGGGCCACCCTTAGAACGCCGGGCCCCTGAGGGTGACAGGGCCGAGTCTCCATGGACTATCTTTCTGTTTCTCAGGTGGGTTCTGGGGCACAGTGGTCAATGGGGACGGGAAGATACTAGCTGGCAGTGGAGGCTTCCACGCGTCCCCAGGTTCAGAATCTTTTCCTCAAGAAAAACGAACACAGACTCCAGTACGGAAAGCAGCAGCCAGCTGTGGTGGCTCATGCCTGTAATTTCAGCCCTTTGGGAGGCCAAGGCAGGCAGGTCCCTTGAGTCCAGGAGTTTGAGACCAGCCTGGGCAACATGGTGAAATCCCATCTCTACCAAAAAGACAGAAATTAGCCGGGCATGCTGGTGTGAGCCTGTGGTCCCAGCTACTCGGGAGGCTAGGGCAGGAGAATTTCTTGAGCCTGGGAGGTGGAGGTTCCCGTGAGCTAAGATTTCGCCACTGCACTCCAGCTTGGGCGACAAAACTCCATCTCAAAAGAAGTGAAACAGGTTTAAACTATTGCTGGGTTGGAATTTCTGTGTGGTGATGGGAAGCCCTTCCTGGTCTGTAGGTAAAGCTGTGGAGGCTTAGAATGCGGGGCGCCCAGGGTGATTTTTAAGAGGAGAGAGACGCCTCTTGTGTGATTTGAGTGGCCAGAACGAGGAGGTGTGGACAGTCCGTTCTTCAAATTCGTTCTTACGCCCACATTCGGTACTGTTTATTTCCATCTGGGGAGGCAGCCAGGCTTAAATCTCCTGGTGCAATGAGTCAGGTGGAGGCTGCACCATGCAGATGAGCCCGAACAGAGGAGTCACTGGGTGGGGGAATCCACGGGACGCTCTGGCCCACCAATGCGGAAGCCAGTCCTTCCCACGGCACATTTCCCTTCTGCAGGAGTCTCGTGTGTGTGTCGACCTCCTCCCTTTCCCCGATGGGGGTCTTTTGGCCTCAGGTGGTGCCAGCCAGGCAGATTCTCCCACTTCTCAGCTTGGAAAACCTCACCTGGGCCATGGTTGCCTAATGTGACCTGGTGACCCTGCAGTCTCTACACAAACATCAGCCTTCGTAGTATTTTGGCCATCGACCCAATGGCAGCACCCTCCAGCCCCTGGCCGGCCGTCTGTCCTTCCCCCAGTGACCCTGCCTCGGTGGGCTGTTTGAGGCTGTGTGATGGTGGGCAGGTTGCAGGTGGGCCAGATTCCTCCAGGCCACAGCAGGGTGGGGAGGTCCCCCAGGAGTCTCTGAGCTCCAGGGAAGAGGACGCATAACTGTGACAAGGATGTGAAGGAAAAATGAAAAAGTTGTGCCCTTGGGTTCTAGTGGCTGTGGTGTGGGCCTGTGCCCAGCCTTGGAGAGCCAGGTCCCCCCTCCAGCCATGGGCTGGGCTGACATGGTTCGTACCAGGCCGTCCAGGGCGCACACTCACCCTCTGAGGCTCTCAGGTGGGCTGGCGATGTCTTGGAGAGACACTGTGTTGATACTGGCATCTCTGGATTTGATTTCTAGAATGGCGCTTGAATTAATCATCCCTTGTATAAGGATTCTTGGATGTGAAAGGAAAGCACAGCTGGTTCAGATTGCTAGAGTGACCAAGTCTCACTACGTGAAGAGTTTTATTCTGAGATAAATCCGAACCTGCTGTTTGAAGTGAGTTGCCAGTGGCTTTGCTGGCCTCCCCTTGGTGGCAGAAGAGAGGAGGAGGCAGCTGAAGCAGGGAGTTGAGTGTGTGTGGTGCCACCTTGTCTGGGCTAGGGGATCGGGGGTACGGTGGCTGGGCAGCAGGAAAGTAACTACTTCGCCTGTGTCTGCCAAATACAGAAGGCTGCAGGAACGGGGCCACGGAACGCTGAGCTCTGCGATGGGAGCTGTGAAGTGACAAGGGTAACTAAGGCCTTGTTTCCTTTGTGGTGTCAGGAAAAGGACAGAAGGGACTTTGAGAACTTACTCCGGGAAGCGTAGCTCCCAGTGTATCTGCTGGCTGCCTGTTGATTCACGAGAGGACAGCTTACATTGGTCCAGTCCCTGTTTTGTAAATGAGGACACTAAGGCTCAAAGAGATGTGTCTGTGGCGGTTCTTTAGGAAGCACGAAGCAGTTAGCATGGGGTTTGTTACAGGAACAACCAGTTCTGTCTGGCGAGGCCTTAAGTCCCCAGACTGAAGGGGTCTTAGGGATAAGGGCTGGTGAAATTCAATGTTGGCCAGGGGAGCAGGCTGAGACGGGTGCCCTCTGGCCCCTCCAGATTCCCAGCGACTCAGGCTAGCAGTGACCTGTGGAAGGGAATTGAGGTGTTACGTGAAGACAGTGTGTCTACAGCTAAGATGCTGGTGCCAGAGGGGCCTCGAGTTACGAGTCGGTGGGTGAGATTAAAACCTGTAAGATGCTGGAATAAAAGGGACTTTGTGGGACAAACCAGGAGAGATTGAGAAGGGTGAAGATGCGGACACAGGTGCGGAGATGTACTTTTATTTAGTAAAGGCTGAGTGCCTGACGCGTGCGAAGCACTGGGGTGACAGCAATAAATAGGCCAGCTTGCTGCTCTCAAGCAGCTGACAGGGGAATGGAGAAGGCCCTGGAGGCTGTGCCCCTGGGGCTGGGTGAGGGAGTACCACGGTGTGGGCTTCACAGCACCCTGGATCCTGCTGTGGGGAATGCAGGATGGGGTTTTGCCGCAGCTGTGGCTGCTCCTGTGCACAGATGGCCTTCCTGCAGCAGCGGCAGAGTCAAAGTGGGAGAGTTGTGAGCAGCTTCCCTGGAGGCAGGTGTTGGAGGAAGCCTGGCTGAGCGGCTCATCTTGAGCTCCTTTGTTCTGCTGGGCTCCTCCAGCGGGGAGCGGTCTTCCTGTAAATTCTGGTTGTGAAAGGCACATTGGCACCTACCCCTGTGAGGGGGCACCTGGCTAGACAATCTGACAGTCTGAGCTTACCTGCATGGCAGGGAAGGATGCCTGCGTAGCCTCAGCCTCTACCCAAGGGCTGAGGCAGGGAGGGAGAGAACCACACAGCTCCCCTCTTCCCAGGAGTCCCATGGAGCTTGGTGCACAGAGTGCAGCCATAGGCTACCGCTGGGTGTCACGGGGCTTTCAGAGCTGGCTGAGGAGGGAGAGGATGGAGATCCTGGATCTCCACTCCTAACCTGCTTTCCCTGTCCTTGACCCTCCCTCATTCTGCTGGACCTGAGGAAAATGCAAGGGAGGCCGGGCACAAGGGCTCATGTCTGTCTGGGAGGCTTGAGAGGATCACTTGAGCATAGGAGTTGGAGACCAGCCCAGGGAACATAGTGAGACCTTGCCTCTACGCAAAAATTAAAATAGGGCTGGGCACGCCTTTCATCCCAGCATTTTGGGAGGCTGAGGCAGGCGGATCACCTGAGGTCAGGAGTACGAGACCAGCCTGGCCAACATGGTGAAACCTTGTCTCTACTAAAAATACAAAATTAGCTTGGCCTGGTGGTGTGTGCATATAATCCCAGCTACTTGGGAAGCTGAGGCAGAAGAATCTCTTGAATCTGGGAGGCAGAGGAATCTCTTGAATCTGGGAGGCAGAGGCTGCAGTGAGCAGACATCACGCCATTGCACTCCATCTTGGGCAACAAGAGTGAAACTGTCTCAAAAGTAAAAGCTGGGTATGGTGGGATGTCCCTGGGAGGATCTGCTGAGCCTGAGGCAGCTGAGGCTGCGGTGAGCTGAAGTCATACCACTGTACTCCAGTCTGGGTGACAGGGTGCGACTGTCTTCAGAGAGAGAGCCGAAGTCATACCACTGTACTCCAGTCTGGGTGACAGGGTGAGACTGTCTTCAGAGAGAGAGCCGAAGTCATACCACTGTACCCCAGTCTGGGTGACAGGGTGAGACTGTCCTCAGAGAGAGAGCCGAAGTCATACCACTGTACTCCAGTCTGGGTGACAGGGTGCGACTGTCTTCGGAGAGCGAGCCGAAGTCATACCACTGTACTCCAGTCTGGGTGACAGGGTGCGACTGTCCTCAGCGAGCCGAAGTCATACCACTGTACTCCAGTCTGGGTGACAGGGTGCGACTGTCTTAAGAGACAGAGCCGAAGTCATACCACTGTACTCCAGTCTGGGTGACAGGGTGAGACTGTCCTCAGAGAGAGAGCCGAAGTCATACCACTGTACTCCAGTCTGGGTGACAGGGTGCGACTGTCCTCAGAGAGAGAGCCGAAGTCATACCACTGTACTCCAGTCTGGGTGACAGGGTGAGACTGTCTTCAGAGAGAGAGCGGAAGTCATACCACTGTACTCCAGTCTGGGTGACAGGGTGAGACTGTCTTCAGAGAGCTGAAGTCATGCCACTGTACTCCAGTCTGGGTGACAGGGTGCGACTGTCCTCAGAGAGAGAGCCGAAGTCATACCACTGTACTCCAGTCTGGGTGACACGGTGCGACTGTCTTCAGAGAGCCGAAGTCATACCACTGTACTCCAGTCTGGGTGACAGGGTGAGACTGTCCTCAGAGAGAGAGCCGAAGTCATACCACTGTACTCCAGTCTGGGTGACAGGGTGTGACTGTCCTCAGAGAGAGAGCCGAAGTCATACCACTGTACTCCAGTCTGGGTGACAGGGTGCGACTGTCTTCAGAGAGAGAGCCGAAGTCATGCCACTGTACTCCAGTCTGGGTGACAGGGTGCGACTGTCTTAAGAGACAGAGCCGAAGTCATACCACTGTTCTCCAGTCTGGGTGACAGGGTGAGACTGTCCTCAGAGAGAGAGCCGAAGTCATGCCACTGTACTCCAGTCTGGGTGACAGGGTGCGACTGTCTTAAGAGACAGAGCCGAAGTCATACCACTGTACTCCAGTCTGGGTGACAGGGTGAGACTGTCCTCAGAGAGAGAGCCGAAGTCATACCACTGTACTCCAGTCTGGGTGACAGGGTGCGACTGTCCTCAGAGAGAGAGCCGAAGTCATACCACTGTACTCCAGTCTGGGTGACAGGGTGAGACTGTCCTCAGAGAGAGAGCCGAAGTCATACCACTGTACTCCAGTCTGGGTGACAGGGTGCAACTGTCCTCAGAGAGCCGAAGTCATACCACTGTACTCCAGTCTGGGTGACAGGGTGAGACTGTCCTCAGAGAGAGAGCCGAAGTCATACCACTGTACTCCAGTCTGGGTGACAGGGTGTGACTGTCCTCAGAGAGAGAGCCGAAGTCATGCCACTGTACTCCATTCTGGGTGACAGGGTGAGACTGTCTTCGAAGAGAGAGCCGAAGTCATACCACTGTACTCCAGTCTGGGTGACAGGGTGCGACTGTCCTCAGCGAGCCGAAGTCATACCACTGTACTCCAGTCTGAGTGACAGGGTGAGACTGTCCTCAGTGCCGAAGTCATACCACTGTACTCCAGTCTGGGTGACAGGGTGCGACTGTCTTCAGAGAGCGAGCCGAAGTCATACCACTGTACTCCAGTCTGGGTGACAGGGTGCGACTGTCTTCAGAGAGAGAGCCGAAGTCATACCACTGTACTCCAGTCTGGGTGACAGGGTGAGACTGTCCTCAGAGAGAGAGCCGAAGTCATACCACTGTACTCCAGTCTGGGTGACAGGGTAAGACTGTCTTCAGAGAGAGCCGAAGTCATACCACTGTTCTCCAGTCTGGGTGACAGGGTGCGACTGTCTTCAGGAGAGAGCCGAAGTCATACCACTGTACTCCAGTCTGGGTGACAGGGTGAGACTGTCCTCAGAGAGAGAGCCGAAGTCATACCACTGTACTCCAGTCTGGGTGACAGGGTGAGACTGTCTTCAGAGAGAGAGCCGAAGTCATACCACTGTACTCCAGTCTGGGTGACAGGGTGAGACTGTCCTCAGAGAGAGAGCCGAAGTCATACCACTGTACTCCAGTCTGGGTGACAGGGTGAGACTGTCTTCGAAGAGAGAGCCGAAGTCATACCACTGTACTCCAGTCTGGGTGACAGGGTAAGACTGTCTTCAGAGAGAGCCGAAGTCATACCACTGTTCTCCAGTCTGGGTGACAGGGTGCGACTGTCTTCAGGAGAGAGCCGAAGTCATACCACTGTACTCCAGTCTGGGTGACAGGGTGAGACTGTCCTCAGAGAGAGAGCCGAAGTCATACCACTGTACTCCAGTCTGGGTGACAGGGTGAGACTGTCTTCAGAGAGAGAGCCGAAGTCATACCACTGTACTCCAGTCTGGGTGACAGGGTGAGACTGTCCTCAGAGAGAGAGCCGAAGTCATACCACTGTACTCCAGTCTGGGTGACAGGGTGAGACTGTCTTCGAAGAGAGAGCCGAAGTCATACCACTGTACTCCAGTCTGGGTGACAGGGTGAGACTGTCCTCAGAGAGAGAGCCGAAGTCATACCACTGTACTCCAGTCTGGGTGACAGGGTGAGACTGTCTTCGAAGAGAGAGCCGAAGTCATACCACTGTACTCCAGTCTGGGTGACAGGGTGAGACTGTCTTCAGAGAGAGAGCCGAAGTCATACCACTGTACTCCAGTCTGGGTGACAGGGTGTGACTGTCCTCAGAGAGAGAGCCGAAGTCATACCACTGTACTCCAGTCTGGGTGACAGGGTGCGACTGTCTTCAGAGAGAGAGCCGAAGTCATGCCACTGTACTCCAGTCTGGGTGACAGGGTGCGACTGTCTTAAGAGACAGAGCCGAAGTCATACCAGTGTTCTCCAGTCTGGGTGACAGGGTGAGACTGTCCTCAGAGAGAGAGCCGAAGTCATGCCACTGTACTCCAGTCTGGGTGACAGGGTGCGACTGTCTTAAGAGACAGAGCCGAAGTCATACCACTGTACTCCAGTCTGGGTGACAGGGTGAGACTGTCCTCAGAGAGAGAGCCGAAGTCATACCACTGTACTCCAGTCTGGGTGACAGGGTGCGACTGTCCTCAGAGAGAGAGCCGAAGTCATACCACTGTACTCCAGTCTGGGTGACAGGGTGAGACTGTCTTCAGAGAGCCGAAGTCATACCACTGTACTCCAGTCTGGGTGACAGGGTGCGACTGTCTTCAGAGAGCCGAAGTCATACCACTGTACTCCAGTCTGGGTGACAGGGTGAGACTGTCCTCAGAGAGAGCCGAAGTCATACCACTGTACTCCAGTCTGGGTGACAGGGTGAGACTGTCTTCAGAGAGAGAGCCGAAGTCATACCACTGTACTCCAGTCTGGGTGACAGGGTGAGACTGTCCTCAGAGAGAGAGCCGAAGTCATACCACTGTACTCCAGTCTGGGTGACAGGGTGCGACTGTCCTCAGAGAGAGAGCCGAAGTCATACCACTGTACTCCAGTCTGGGTGACAGGGTGAGACTGTCTTCAGAGAGCTGAAGTCATACCACTGTACTCCAGTCTGGGTGACAGGGTGCGACTGTCTTCAGAGAGAGAGCCGAAGTCATACCACTGTACTCCAGTCTGGGTTGAAGTCATACCACTGTACTCCAGTCTGGGTGACAGGGTGCGACTGTCTTCAGAGAGAGAGCCGAAGTCATACCACTGTACTCCAGTCTGGGTGACAGGGTGAGACTGTCTTCAGAGAGAGAGCCGAAGTCATACCACTGTACTCCAGTCTGGGTGACAGGGTGAGACTGTCCTCAGAGAGAGAGCCGAAGTCATACCACTGTACTCCAGTCTGGGTGACAGGGTGCGACTGTCCTCAGAGAGAGAGCCGAAGTCATACCACTGTACTCCAGTCTGGGTGACAGGGTGAGACTGTCTTCAGAGAGAGAGCGGAAGTCATACCACTGTACTCCAGTCTGGGTGACAGGGTGAGACTGTCTTCAGAGAGCTGAAGTCATGCCACTGTACTCCAGTCTGGGTGACAGGGTGCGACTGTCCTCAGAGAGAGAGCCGAAGTCATACCACTGTACTCCAGTCTGGGTGACACGGTGCGACTGTCTTCAGAGAGCCGAAGTCATACCACTGTACTCCAGTCTGGGTGACAGGGTGAGACTGTCCTCAGAGAGAGAGCCGAAGTCATACCACTGTACTCCAGTCTGGGTGACAGGGTGTGACTGTCCTCAGAGAGAGAGCCGAAGTCATACCACTGTACTCCAGTCTGGGTGACAGGGTGCGACTGTCTTCAGAGAGAGAGCCGAAGTCATGCCACTGTACTCCAGTCTGGGTGACAGGGTGCGACTGTCTTAAGAGACAGAGCCGAAGTCATACCACTGTTCTCCAGTCTGGGTGACAGGGTGAGACTGTCCTCAGAGAGAGAGCCGAAGTCATGCCACTGTACTCCAGTCTGGGTGACAGGGTGCGACTGTCTTAAGAGACAGAGCCGAAGTCATACCACTGTACTCCAGTCTGGGTGACAGGGTGAGACTGTCCTCAGAGAGAGAGCCGAAGTCATACCACTGTACTCCAGTCTGGGTGACAGGGTGCGACTGTCCTCAGAGAGAGAGCCGAAGTCATACCACTGTACTCCAGTCTGGGTGACAGGGTGAGACTGTCCTCAGAGAGAGAGCCGAAGTCATACCACTGTACTCCAGTCTGGGTGACAGGGTGCAACTGTCCTCAGAGAGCCGAAGTCATACCACTGTACTCCAGTCTGGGTGACAGGGTGAGACTGTCCTCAGAGAGAGAGCCGAAGTCATACCACTGTACTCCAGTCTGGGTGACAGGGTGTGACTGTCCTCAGAGAGAGAGCCGAAGTCATGCCACTGTACTCCATTCTGGGTGACAGGGTGAGACTGTCTTCGAAGAGAGAGCCGAAGTCATACCACTGTACTCCAGTCTGGGTGACAGGGTGCGACTGTCCTCAGCGAGCCGAAGTCATACCACTGTACTCCAGTCTGAGTGACAGGGTGAGACTGTCCTCAGTGCCGAAGTCATACCACTGTACTCCAGTCTGGGTGACAGGGTGCGACTGTCTTCAGAGAGCGAGCCGAAGTCATACCACTGTACTCCAGTCTGGGTGACAGGGTGCGACTGTCTTCAGAGAGAGAGCCGAAGTCATACCACTGTACTCCAGTCTGGGTGACAGGGTGAGACTGTCCTCAGAGAGAGAGCCGAAGTCATACCACTGTACTCCAGTCTGGGTGACAGGGTAAGACTGTCTTCAGAGAGAGCCGAAGTCATACCACTGTTCTCCAGTCTGGGTGACAGGGTGCGACTGTCTTCAGGAGAGAGCCGAAGTCATACCACTGTACTCCAGTCTGGGTGACAGGGTGAGACTGTCCTCAGAGAGAGAGCCGAAGTCATACCACTGTACTCCAGTCTGGGTGACAGGGTGAGACTGTCTTCAGAGAGAGAGCCGAAGTCATACCACTGTACTCCAGTCTGGGTGACAGGGTGAGACTGTCCTCAGAGAGAGAGCCGAAGTCATACCACTGTACTCCAGTCTGGGTGACAGGGTGAGACTGTCTTCGAAGAGAGAGCCGAAGTCATACCACTGTACTCCAGTCTGGGTGACAGGGTAAGACTGTCTTCAGAGAGAGCCGAAGTCATACCACTGTTCTCCAGTCTGGGTGACAGGGTGCGACTGTCTTCAGGAGAGAGCCGAAGTCATACCACTGTACTCCAGTCTGGGTGACAGGGTGAGACTGTCCTCAGAGAGAGAGCCGAAGTCATACCACTGTACTCCAGTCTGGGTGACAGGGTGAGACTGTCTTCAGAGAGAGAGCCGAAGTCATACCACTGTACTCCAGTCTGGGTGACAGGGTGAGACTGTCCTCAGAGAGAGAGCCGAAGTCATACCACTGTACTCCAGTCTGGGTGACAGGGTGAGACTGTCTTCGAAGAGAGAGCCGAAGTCATACCACTGTACTCCAGTCTGGGTGACAGGGTGAGACTGTCCTCAGAGAGAGAGCCGAAGTCATACCACTGTACTCCAGTCTGGGTGACAGGGTGAGACTGTCTTCGAAGAGAGAGCCGAAGTCATACCACTGTACTCCAGTCTGGGTGACAGGGTGAGACTGTCTTCAGAGAGAGAGCCGAAGTCATACCACTGTACTCCAGTCTGGGTGACAGGGTGTGACTGTCCTCAGAGAGAGAGCCGAAGTCATACCACTGTACTCCAGTCTGGGTGACAGGGTGCGACTGTCTTCAGAGAGAGAGCCGAAGTCATGCCACTGTACTCCAGTCTGGGTGACAGGGTGCGACTGTCTTAAGAGACAGAGCCGAAGTCATACCAGTGTTCTCCAGTCTGGGTGACAGGGTGAGACTGTCCTCAGAGAGAGAGCCGAAGTCATGCCACTGTACTCCAGTCTGGGTGACAGGGTGCGACTGTCTTAAGAGACAGAGCCGAAGTCATACCACTGTACTCCAGTCTGGGTGACAGGGTGAGACTGTCCTCAGAGAGAGAGCCGAAGTCATACCACTGTACTCCAGTCTGGGTGACAGGGTGCGACTGTCCTCAGAGAGAGAGCCGAAGTCATACCACTGTACTCCAGTCTGGGTGACAGGGTGAGACTGTCTTCAGAGAGCCGAAGTCATACCACTGTACTCCAGTCTGGGTGACAGGGTGCGACTGTCTTCAGAGAGCCGAAGTCATACCACTGTACTCCAGTCTGGGTGACAGGGTGAGACTGTCCTCAGAGAGAGCCGAAGTCATACCACTGTACTCCAGTCTGGGTGACAGGGTGAGACTGTCTTCAGAGAGAGAGCCGAAGTCATACCACTGTACTCCAGTCTGGGTGACAGGGTGAGACTGTCCTCAGAGAGAGAGCCGAAGTCATACCACTGTACTCCAGTCTGGGTGACAGGGTGCGACTGTCCTCAGAGAGAGAGCCGAAGTCATACCACTGTACTCCAGTCTGGGTGACAGGGTGAGACTGTCTTCAGAGAGCTGAAGTCATACCACTGTACTCCAGTCTGGGTGACAGGGTGCGACTGTCTTCAGAGAGAGAGCCGAAGTCATACCACTGTACTCCAGTCTGGGTTGAAGTCATACCACTGTACTCCAGTCTGGGTGACAGGGTGCGACTGTCTTCAGAGAGAGAGCCGAAGTCATACCACTGTACTCCAGTCTGGGTGACAGGGTGAGACTGTCTTCAGAGAGAGAGCCGAAGTCATACCACTGTACTCCAGTCTGGGTGACAGGGTGAGACTGTCCTCAGAGAGAGAGCCGAAGTCATACCACTGTACTCCAGTCTGGGTGACAGGGTGAGACTGTCCTCAGAGAGAGAGCCGAAGTCATACCACTGTACTCCAGTCTGGGTGACAGGGTGAGACTGTCCTCAGAGAGAGAGCCGAAGTCATACCACTGTACTCCAGTCTGGGTGACAGGGTGCGACTGTCCTCAGAGAGAGAGCCGAAGTCATACCACTGTACTCCAGTCTGGGTGACAGGGTGAGACTGTCCTCAGAGAGAGAGCCGAAGTCATACCAGTGTACTCCAGTCTGGGTGACAGGGTGTGACTGTCTTCGAAGAGAGAGCCGAAGTCATGCCACTGTACTCCAGTCTGGGTGACAGGGTGAGACTGTCTTCGAAGAGAGAGCCGAAGTCATACCACTGTACTCCAGTCTGGGTGACAGGGTGAGACTGTCTTCAGAGAGAGAGCCGAAGTCATACCACTGTACTCCAGTCTGGGTGACAGGGTGAGACTGTCTTCAGAGAGAGAGCCGAAGTCATACCACTGTACTCCAGTCTGAGTGACAGGGTGAGACTGTCCTCAGTGCCGAAGTCATACCACTGTACTCCAGTCTGGGTGACAGGGTGCGACTGTCTTCAGAGAGCGAGCCGAAGTCATACCACTGTACTCCAGTCTGGGTGACAGGGTGAGACTGTCCTCAGAGAGAGAGCCGAAGTCATACCACTGTACTCCAGTCTGGGTGACAGGGTAAGACTGTCTTCAGAGAGAGCCGAAGTCATACCACTGTTCTCCAGTCTGGGTGACAGGGTGCGACTGGCTTCAGGAGAGAGCCGAAGTCATACCACTGTACTCCAGTCTGGATGACAGGGTGCGACTGTCTTCAGAGAGAGAGCCGAAGTCATGCCACTGTACTCCAGTCTGGGTGACAGGGTGCGACTGTCTTCAGAGAGAGAGCCGAAGTCATACCACTGTACTCCAGTCTGGATGACAGGGTGCGACTGTCTTCAGAGAGAGAGCCGAAGTCATACCACTGTACTCCAGTCTGGATGACAGGGTGCGACTGTCTTCAGAGAGAGAGCCGAAGTCATACCACTGTACTCCAGTCTGGCTGACAGGGTGCGACTGTCTTCAGAGAGAGAGCCGAAGTCATGCCACTGTACTCCAGTCTGGGTGACAGAGAGCACGGGTGGGTGTGAGTGCATCGATGCGGAGATGGGCAAGGCTTTGGTCTGTTTAAGGAGCTGGTGGAGCTGGCTGAGGCTGCAGCCCAGGGAGGGCAGGTGGGGGAAGAGGATGCTTGGGCTGGGGCAGGCGGAGCAGGATGTGGAGGTGCTCCCAGGTTCAAGCCTTCACTACCTCCATCCCAGCTTCCTGCTGGCAGACCTACAGTTGCATCCTCTCTCCCTATCTGTAACCCAAATCTGTCTGCTTCAGACCCATCGTTCCAGTTATTCAGTGATATCACAACCTGAGAAAGCACAGGCAAGCAAAAAACGATTCCAACGCTGTGAAGCCAGGCTTTCATCCCCACCCTTCTGTGTTCCACCTCTGTCAAAGGGGGACAGCAAGCAGCTTGAGGCTACTGTGTTCTTTGATGACCTCCTTTCACTTCTCACGTCCATTCTCACGTCCATCAATTACAGCGTTTCTCAGTTGTGCCTCTATAACTAATTCTTTTTTTTTTTTTTTTTTTGCGATGGAGTTTCGCTCTTGTCACCCAGGCTGGAGTGCAATGGCGCGATTTCGGCTCACCGCAACCTCTGCCTCCTGGGTTCAGGCAATTCTCCTGCCTCAGCCTCCCGAGTAGCTGGGATTACAGGCACGTGCCACCATGCCCAGCTAATTTTTTTGTATTTTTAGTAGAGACGGGGTTTCACCATGTTGACCAGGATGGTCTCGATCTCTTGACCTCGTGATCCACCCGCCTCGGCCTCCCAAAGTGTGGGGATTACAGGCTTGAGCCACCGCGCCTGGCCTATAACTAATTCTTACTCTCCTTTCCCTCCCTTCTCCATAGTCCCTAAGCTCAAATCCCAGCATATGGCAGACAAAGGCCTCCTCACCCTAGCCTTTTATGCCTCTGCTCCTCCGGTTCCTCTACGCAGCTAAAGCCCCTGAACCCCAGGCCCTCTGGTGCACCCGTGCCTGACCCAGCCCTTCCCTGCCAAGTGTCTGGTGATCACTACTTGGTCTGTCTTTGCTCAGAGTCCTCATCTCCCCTCTGAAGGCTTCTCCTCAGAGCTGGCTCACTCCGCCGCACTGTCCTGAACTGAATACGTGGATACCCCTCAGACCACACAGAAGTGAGGGGAAGAACCACTTACCATCTTCATGCTCCCTGCACCTAATGGTCTCGGTGTGTCTCAGAAGAGAAGAGTGAACGGGTGGCCAAGCTGGACAGTCTTTTCTGTGCAGGCCTTTGAGTTGTGACAAGGTCTCCTGGGAGAGAGAGAAGGCTCAGGCTGCTCAGCCTCCATCCTTCCAGGCACCCCTGCATTGGCTTCAGTGGTCATAACAAAGAAATGGGTTAACACGCTCTTGTCTCCTTCAGTAATCTCAGGGGTGATATAATCAATGAGGTGGTCCTAAAGTTGCTCAAGGATGGATGGTCCCGGGAAGAAATCACGATGGAACACTTGGAGCCCCACCTCCAGGCAGAGATTGTGGAAACCATAGGTAAGTAACTGACTCCCAGCCACACACACACAAATATGCCTCTGGTGAGAGCCACAGCTGGGGTAATTAACGTGTTGGTTGGAATGTGTGTGTATGAGGCAGCTAGGGTACTTGGCACCACAGAGGGCAGACCATAGTCATCTCATCAGCCTTGTGTAGGCACAGGAATAGTGCGAAGAAAGCCTGAGCTCCTTTTCTGGAAATGCTTGGAAAGAGTAGTTTGCAGTAGCCCCAGGAGTCTCACTGGGAGACGACCTAAAGGAGACACAGCTGTGGAGTTTTCACACACTGCAGACAGCACTCCTGGAGTTGAGAGACGAGATCCAACCTTGCCCAGCCCTTCAGTTTAGGGACACCTTAAAAACTCCAACTGGGGCCAGGTGTGGTGGCTCACACCTGTAGTCCCAGCACTTTGGGAGGCTGAGGCAGGCAGATCACTTGAGTCTAGGAGTTCGAGACCAGCCTGGCCAACATGGTGAAACCTGTCTCTACCAAAAATAAAAAAGTTGGTCGGGTGCCACCATCTTACGCCTGTAATCCCAGCACTTTGGGAGGCCAAGGTGGGCGGATCACGAGGTCAGGAGATCAAGACCATCCTGGCTGACATGGTGAAAGTCTGTTGCTACTAAAAATTAGCTGGGTGTGATGACAGGTGCCTGTAATCTGGGTTCAAGCAATTCTTGTGCCTCAGCCTCCCAAAGACAGGTTCAGTGCCACTGAAAAGATTGAGCCACTGCACTCCAGCCTGGCAACAAAGTGAGACTCAGTCTTAAAAAGAGGGCCGGGCGCGGTGGCTCAAGCCTGTAATCCCAGCACTTTGGGAGGCCGAGGCGGGTGGATCATGAGGTCAAGAGATCGAGACCATCCTGGTCAACATGGTGAAACCCCGTCTCTACTAAAGATACAAAAAATTAGCTGGGCATGGTGGCGCGTGCCTGTAATCCCAGCTACTCAGGAGGCTGAGGCAGGAGAATTGCCTGAACCCAGGAGGCGGAGGTTGCAGTGAGCCGAGATCGCGCCATTGCACTCCAGCCTGGGTAACAAGAGCGAAACTCCGTCTCAAAAAAAAAAAAAAAATCAAAATCAAAAATTAGCTGGATGTGGGGGCGTGCATCTGTGGTCCCAGTACTCAGAGGCTAGGATGGGAGGATCTTCTGAAACCAGGAGGTGGAGGGTGCAAAAAGCCAAGATAGCACCACTGCACTCAGCCCAGGTGACAGAGCAAGACCCTGTTTAAAAGAAACAAACAGCAACGCCTGTCCCCTCACCCCAGATTCAGCGAGGTTCAGCCCCAGGTCAGACTCCATGTACCTCTGATCTTGATTTCAGACAACGGCTTTGGCCACAGCCGTCTTGTGAGGGAAAACCTGATTGACTACTTCGTCCCCTTCCTGCCACTGGAGTACCGTCACGTCAGGCTGTGTGCCCGGGATGCCTTCTTGAGCCAGGAGCTCCTGTATACAGAAGAGGCGCTGGATGAAATCGCCCAGATGATGCTGTATGTCCCCAAGGAGGAACAGCTCTTTTCTTCCCAGGGCTGCAAGTCCATTTCCCAGAGGATTAACTACTTCCTGTCATGAAGGCTAGGCAGACTTCCTGGAGCTGCCTTTCTTCCACTAACAGGACCCTGGGACCTGTAGGAGCACCCTGCTTGGGACGGTGAGGTGTTTGAGGGTGTGTGGACCGGTATCCAGCAGTCATTAACACACAACTGTGTGTAAAAGGCAGGCCTTACAGAAGAAGCAGAGCCAATCTTTTTTTTTTTTTCCTGAGGTCCCACTGAGATAGGAACTTGGATCGCCGGATTCAAAGAAACAGCCAATTCTTGAGATCACTTGGTGCCTTAAAGACACACGTTCCAGATGGAATGTGGCTGAAGCAAGTAGGCCAGGTGGTTGCAGAAAGCCCCATGTGGGAGCTCAACAAATCCCAAGGGCTTATTATGACACTGCAGATGGTCTCCTTAGGATGTTGGGCCTCAGAGGCTGTGGGGTCCTTGGGTTACAGAGCAGGAGGGAATGAAGTTCTGTGACCCGGGGGTGGAGAGTACACTCTAGGTTTGTGGGCTGGGGGGGCTTTCAAATTGGTGCTCCCAGAGGAAAGCCGAGCTGCTTGTGTTGTGAACAGATCAGCAAAGAGCAAGATATCTTATAAATCAGGTCAGTGCAAGCCAAGACTTATTATGCTCTACAGATTTGGAGGGGAGGAAAAACTTAAAAACAATTAGGGGTCTGGACATGTTATATGTAAAGATTAAAATCTTCTATTTTTCTAAAATCCTTAGCGTACTTTGTTTCTAAGATCTAGCAGAATTTCAAATGCTGGGTAACCCTAATGAGGCCTGGCAGAGACAGGGCAGATACTGGCACGGAGCTGGCAGGGTATGTGACTGTCTACATCAGTTTGCTTTGGGACCACATTGGTGGGGCCAAGTTATGCCGACCTCCTACTGAAGAGGCTTTGACAGCATATTGCTCTTACATTTGAAAACGTTCACTCTTGTACTCCCGGCTATTAAAAAAAAAAAGGCGGTCATTTCTGAGAATCCCAGCACTTTGGGAGGCAGAGGAGGGTGGATCACCTTTGGTCAGGTGTTTGAGACCAGCCTGGCCAACATGGTGTAAACCCTGTCTCTACTAAAAATATAAAAGTTAGCCAGGCATGGTGGCAGGCACCTGTAATCCTAGCTATCCAGGAGGCTGAGGCAGGAGAATCACTTGAACTTGGGAGGCGAAGTTTGTAGTGAGCCAAGACCGCATCGCGCCACTGCACTCCAGCCTGGGCAACAGAGCGAGACTCATCAAAAAAAAAAAGCCACCATGCCTACACACAGTGTTGATTATGTGCTTTCCCCCTTTTCTTGGTGGTTCTCCCGTGCTTCTGGAATAACAGGTCTTTTTTCCTTTTTTTATCATATGCATATACACAAAGACATATATAAAGAGAATCAGAGTCTCACTATATTGCCCAAGCTAGTCTGGAACTCCTGGGCTCAAGCTGTCCTCCTGCCTCAGCCTTCCAAAGTGCTGGGATTACAGGCGTGAGCCACCATACCCAGCCTTTTCTGTCTTTCTGCTTGTCACCTCATGTCCTTTCTTACTTAAAGCCTTCCTCGGAAATCACCTGAAATCAGAAGTTCAAGACCAGCCTGGCTGACGTGGTGAAATTCCATCTCTACTAAAAATGTAAAAATGAGCCAGGTATTGTGGCACGCCCCTGTAGTTGCAGCTACTGGGGAGGCTGAGGCAGGAGAATCAATCACTTCAACCCGGGAGGCGGTCACTGAAGTGAGCTGAGATCACGCCACTGCACTCCAGTCTGGGTGAGGGGCGAAATTCCATCTCAAAGTAAAATAAAAAAATAAAAGCCTCCTCAACCTTCTCTTAGTTCTTACAAATTGAAACACTTGTCTCTCCCCTCATTCAGCACTTCATTTGCTCATTTACTCAACTGCCTCGAGGCTAGAAAGTACCTAGCCTGAGCCACATTAGGTACTCAAATATTCAAATCAGTAAAAAAGGTCTAGTTGCATACCCCTCATGGGACACAAGTGAACTCAGGCTAACTGCACCGTCAGGCGGGGCCGGTGTTGGCTGCTGGCTCACTAGCTTTCCGTCTTGAGCATCCCGGAAGATGCAGGCCACCCGATCCTACTGCACACCAGGCTCTAAACACTGAATACACCTGTTAAAGCTCGGTCTTGGAGACAAACAGCGGGCGTTCCCTATAACTGGCCAGCTGTGTTTGGTGTCAGAGGATGTGAACCTCTCACCTTGGGAACCAAGACAAGCGGCAGAATGTGATGGTTCCAGACACATTAGCTGGAGCCATGTTTCATCACTTAAAGGAGACCATGGGGGGGCAGTTTAACCTTAGCGTCCACCCCGGCATGACTGAACCTACCGCGCAGGGTGGCAGGATGACACGACTTCCTCTTTATAAAGTGTCCATGAAAACACTTGCAAACATCATAAACAAAATTAGGACGGTGACATACCAAACCCAACTGACCCCATCATGCTTCTAACCTCTAAACTGTCCTTGTTCAGTCCTGGGCATCGGGCAAACCAGCTTTGGGAAGGATTTTCACGTACATTGTGTAAACCGCCCTTCCCAAAAGGCTAAACCCTTGTAAAACAAATGAAAGGCCACCAGCTACCAAGTCAGGAGAGGATCTAGAATTCTTGCCAGCCATCATTCTGGAGGTCGTAAGATTTACAGCTTCCCCAGTTATTCTTGTGGACCTAAGACCTGCCTTTTGAGATTGTCTTTTCAGATTTTTCCGTTTTAAAAACCAGATGGCCCCACCTGGACCTGCCAACCAGTTCTGTGCCCCCAATACAGGAACTGACTCAGCAGCAGAGAACAGCTTTGAATCCCCACGATTTTACCCACCAAATTATCCTTTAAAACTGATCCCCTAGAGACTGATTTGAGTAACAATAAAACTCCAGTAGTCGCCCGCACAGCCAGCTCTGCATGAATTGTCTTGATAAATTGGCTCTGTCTAGGTGGTAGGCGAACCCATTGGGTGGTTACACTCAGGACACAGAGCTTTAGATCTGTAAAAACAAAGCTTTTCCACTACTCCAAATGCGAGGACTTTCCACATCCAGCAGTTCAGTTATCTGTTGACACTAACTGGGGGTCTTAACATTTCAATTCTGACATTACTTGGACTTAGTGCAGACCCTACAGGTTAAGGGCTCGGTCCACAAGACTCCCCCACTTCAGATACCAATTGCAAGTAGTGGGTCTCCAGGTGCCCCACACTTCTGACTGGGCTACAGATTGGCCTACAAGCCCTTCCGTAAGTTTGGTAACCTGCACAGAACTCAGGGAAACAATTCACGACCAGCCTATCAAAAAGGAAACAACTTGGGATAGGGTTAGGGTGGGGGTGGCACAGAGGTCCCATCCCTCAAGGGAGTGCCACCCTCCCAGCATCTCCGTTTGTTCACACCCCAGAAGCTTTCTGAAACCCATCATTTAGGGTTTTTACAGCGGCTTCATTACAGATCCGCGATTGATTAAATAATTGGCTGTTGTCAATCTCCGGCCTCTCCTTTCCCCAGAGGTCGGGGGTGGAGCTGAAGTTCCAACCCTCTAATCACATGGTTGCCTCTGGCAACCACCCCCCATTCTCCAAGTCACTTCATTAGCACAAACTAGGGTAAGGCTGACAGAACAGGGAATAACAAAGGATGTCCCTCTCACCCTCTGGAATTCTAAGGGTTTCAGAAGCTCTGTCAGGAACAGGGAAGACCAGACACGTATTTCTTACTACCTCACAGGATCACAGGTGATTAATAAAATATAAACTTAATAAAACTGCTGCTTAATTTCATGCTCAAAGTCACAAAAGTAGTCAGTGGAGGGGGTGGAGATTCCACCCCAGGCAGTCTGACTCCAGCTGCTAAGGGCTAGTGACTCCCACAGCAAATGCAGAAAAATGTTACAAGTCCAGATGCTCAACTTATGACAGGGTTATGTACCGACAAACTCATCATAAGTTGAAAATATAAGTCAAAACTGCATTTAATACACAACCTACAAACATCGTAACTTAACCTAGGCTGCCTTAAACGTGCTCAGAACGCTTTCCATTAGCCCACACGTGAGGAAATCATTTAACACCAAGCCTACTGTATAATAAAGTGTTGACTGTTGTTTTTTTCACAGACAGAGTCTCGGCTCGGTCACCCAGGCTGGAGTTCAGTGGTGTGATCTCGGCTCACTGCAACCTCTATCTCCCCCAGGCGATTCTACCTCAGCCTCCGGAATAGCTGGGATTTACAGGCACACACCACCACAGCTAATTTCTGTATTTTTCGTAGAGATAAGATTTCACGATCTTGGCTGGTTTGGTCTCAAACTCCTACCTTGTGATCCACCCGCCTCAGCCTCCCAAACTGCTGGGATTACAGGCATGAGCCACGGCACGCAGCCTATCTTAGATAATTTATTGAATTCTGTAAGTGAGAAACAATGTATGGTACTTAAAGTATGAATGTGTATCACTTTCCTACCACCATAAAGTCAAAATATTTTAAGTCGGCTGGGCACGACGGCTCATGCCTGTAATCCCAGCACTTTGGGAGGCCGAGGTGCATGGATCACTTGAGGTCAGGAGTTTGAGATCAGCCTGGCCAACGTGGTGAACCCTGTCTCTACTAAAAAATACAAAAAATTAGCTGGGCATCATGGCAGGTGCCTGTAGTCCCAGCTACCTGGGATGCGGGAGCAATGAGTTCAAGGAAAACCGCTTGAACCCAGGAGGCAGAGGTAGCAGTGAGCCGAGATATCGCCCCACTGCACTCTAGCCTAGGTGACAGAGCGAGACTCTGTCTCAAAAAGAAAAACAAAACACAACAAAATTAAGTCAAATCACAATGAGAGATTCCTCCTGGAAGATTCTAAAAAGACGACTTTCTAGACAAAACCAAAAATGAGTGGGAGAAAAGGACAGAAGGTGGAATGTGAGGACGTGTGTAAACTGCTGTAACAGCCACTTTAATTGGGCCTCATGTATGCACAACTTGCGTATGTGCTACCCAGACCTAGTTAACGTGGGTTTTTTTTTGTTTTTTTTTGAGACGGAGTTTTGCTTTTGTTGCCCAGGCTGGAGTGCAATGGTGCGACCTCGGCTCACTGCAACCTCCACCTCCTGGGTTCAGGCAATTCTCCTGCCTCAGCCTCCCGAGTAGCTGGGATTACAGGCACGCGCCACCATGCCCAGCTAATTTTTGTATTTTTAGTAGAGACGGGGTTTCACCACGTTGACCAGGATGGTCTCGATCTCTTGGCCTTGTGATCCACCCGTCTCGGCCTCCCAAAGTGCTGGGATTACAGGCTTGAGCCACTGGCCTTAGTTAACGTTACTTCTAAAAGCAGTAACTCATTCACAAAACCTTGAAGACCACGTCAAACAAGAATAGAATGTCACCCTGTGAGGTTCCACACTTACTCTATAAATGCTACATCGACTCAAAACATTTTTTTTTTTTTTTTTTTGAGACAGTTTCGCTCTTGTTACCCAGGCTGGAGTGCAATGGCGCGATCTCGGCTCACCGCAACCTCCGCCTCCTGGGTTCAGGCAATTCTCCAGCCTCAGCCTCCTGGGTAGCTGGGATTACAGGCACGCGCCACCATGCCCAGCTAATTTTTTGTATTTTTAGTAGAGACGGGGTTTCACCATGTTGACCAGGATGGTCTCGATCTCTTGACCTCGTGATCCACCCGCCTCGGCCTCCCAAAGTGCTGGGATTACAGGCTTGAGCCACCGCGCCCGGCCTTCAAAACACTTTTAAAACTTACTTGCAGTCGTCCTCAGAAGGCATTTTGAGAGAATGAGATTGCACTTGACAGTCACTTCCTGTTGAAGATGCAGATACAAACGCATTACCCACCTTATGCACGGCAGCCTGGGCTCCAGATGATGCCCTTTGCTCACTTCCAGAAATGTAATCCATCGAAGGATGAGTACTCACCCCCACAGCGGACATTCTAAAGAATGTGCCACAGGGATGCTTGCTGAAACCAGCTCCTTTACCTTACAGACGTCTGCTTTACACAGAGACAAAGAAATGCTGCTTAGATTCCCTGTCAGCTAAAATCATGGGAGAAACATTCCAATCTCCAGCCTACTTTGCCAATAAAATATTGCAACCTTTATTTAAAACAAAACACAACTTGGCAAACCTTGTGAGCAGACAGGCAGAGAGCAGTCCCTTTCAAGGGCCTCATTTATTTACATCAAGTTTAACACTGTTAGCAGTTCACAGTCAGACAACGGAGTGAGAGAATTAAATTAGAAACACAACCGACCGAAAATATATTACATTAACAATTAAGAACAAATACCTGACAACACTGGTAGTGTGACCCATGACTGATGTGTTTTTAGTTAAATCCCACATTGTCCCACCACGTCCCCTCAGCAATGCACACAGTGCCCCGTGCACCACACACACCTGCAGGGTGGGACCTTTGGCATAAATGTTACAAGAGTTTTAGATAATCTGAATCCACATGTTTTAGGACAAAGTTCTGTCAACCACCATGAAATGTTTAAACTTATTTTTACTAAGAGAGCATAAAACTGGCATTTGTCCACTGATAGTCGTTAGAGAATCGGACAGCAGGGAAGGAAAAGTGCAGGGTCTGGGAGGAGACGGGCTTCCTAGGATGCATCACAAACAGCTCAGTCAGCCTGCTCACAGTCAGCACACAACCACGCCACTGCCGCGCACCCCGGGAAAGAGCCGAGCGGTTCCTTTTACTGCCCCTCGTAATGGGCAGGACAGCGGAGCAGCTACACAGATCTGAGATGCGAGGCTTTTCAAACACACACCCTAACGAACTGTAAAAGGAGTATTCCATTGTTCCCTTCTAGTTTCTGAACACTGACAACCGGCCCAATCAAGGTGGGTTCTCAAGATCTCAAGAAGTTTCTCTCATCACGTAACGGAGCGCAGGTGGTGACAGTGAGAAACTGCTGTCCAAACGGAGGAGAGCTGCTTTGTCTGCCCTCATCTACCAGAAGCATCTGTCTTCTAGCCTTCTTGCCACTCACAATATCTGAGGTTTACTGTTGCTGACCCTAAAGCATTCCTACTCCTGCAATACCTTCTGAAACAAATTTGCATATTCTTTTTGTGTTCTAATTGCTGAAAATTAAGTAAACATATACGTGAAAATTTAAGTCCCATTCTCCAACTAAAGTTTATGGTACCTAATGACAAGATTTAAAGCTCCTGCTCTGAGATTCAGAAGCAAACCTAAGCAAGTTCCAGCTACACCAATTCCCTGTATTTCCTTTCATAAAGCCTGCTAACATTGGAGTTCGGCTCCCACATGTCCTAAAGGGCTTGTGAGCATGCTCAGAGCCCCCAAGTTCTGAGGGTTCCGCTCCGTAACCTGGAGTGACAGGTAGGAAATCTGCTCACGTGAGTACAAAGATGAACAAAGAATCTCCCAGAACAGATAGAAACAACATGCGTCACAATTCTACTCCAGACCTGGTGTGGTCCGAGGAGTGTGCTCAGCCTGGCCTTTCCCCTTCAACATGCCAGCTGCTCCCTCTGAGTGAACACGGCTTTGCTACTGTGCTCTGGCTAAAAGTAAGATTTTTCTAGGAGAGGTAAACAATTTCAAAGCTATGGATATACAGGACGAAGAAGTAAGTGCACTTGGAGGGAAGGGCTCAGCGAGACCCCGCCAGGGGGGCTTGAGAAACGCAGAATTGCCAAGTGAGCACTCTCAGAAAACCATTTCAAGTGGGGGGTTCTCAAAGATGGGGGCTCTGGGCCACTGCCACCCAAGAAGCTCATGTCTACCAGTTCTAGTTCAATAATCATGCAAAGTCAGCCCAGCCGACAAGTCCTTTCCTCTGTAAGACTCATGAAACCCATCTTTGAAGGCACAAATCTCCAAGGGTGGCCTCTTAGCAGTTTTCTGCCATTCCAGGTCAGCTCTGAATCACGACCTGCCACAGGCCTCCTTACCTGGGAAGAAGTATGGGATCTCCTAATCCTGATCCCACAGGGTGAAGCCTTCCCTAATTTCCTGTCCTTTGGATTTAGAATACTGAGTCAGAAATGAAGGTATCATCTTGGTTTTGTTTTTTTTTGATGAGTCTCGCTCTGCCACCTAGACTGGAGTCAAGTGGCGTGATCTCAGCTCACTGCAACCTCCGCCTCCTGGATTCAAGCAATTCTTCTTCCCGCAGCCTTGGGAGTAGCTGGGATTACAGGCATATACCACAACGCCGGTATAATTTTTATAATTTTAGTAGAGACGGGGTTTCACTGACCTCAAGTGATCTGCCCGTCTTGGTCTCCCCAAAGTGCTAGGATTACGGGCATGAGCCACCGTGCCCGGCCAAAAGGTATCATCCGGTACATGGTCAACATATAATACATACCTCAGAGAGGTGTCATGAAAAGCAGAAGTTCATCCTTCTGGACACTGCAGTAAACTTCCCAAAAGATAGGCTGGAGCTAAGAGTTATGGGAGCCAGTGCTCCAGAGACGGATGCAGCTCATCCCACAGCTCTGAATCCCACCCATGCTTCCCAGTAACGAAGGAGCATAGGGAATGGCTGTGAAGGTCAAGTGAACTACAGTTGTGCTGAACAGAGCAAGTAACAGTATCACTACTGGCCTGCTGGTGGGGGGGGGGGAAAGCAAGCCTTGCATTAGATTTCTTTAAGTCTAATAGTTGGAAAACCCGAACTCCATCCAACTGATACAGCTATCTAGACTGCTAAGAGTGGGAGAGGTTTCAGAAGTTCTCACATACCTACGGATCGCACACTGAAACAGGCATTCACAAGGGAAGTGAGCTACCACCGGCTTGGTGTGAGCTAAGAGAGACAAACCTCTGAAGCCTATCGATCCTTAAATCAAGAGACTCACCTACAAAAAGAGGATTGGTCATAGCAGATGCTTGGGGCACAGAGATGAATCCCAAGTCCAGGTGGAACAATTTCATGCAAGATGATGAAACTCAAAAGTCAAGAACAAAACTAGAGATAACCCAGTCAACCCAACATGAACTCCCAGTAGGGGCAGAGCCTGGTAATAACAATGGCATCAGTAGCAAAATGGAGGGAGCAGGAGGGGTCAGAATGAAACGTAGCTGTAAGGCAGAAGTGGCCACCAATGCAATTTGTTCTCAAGTATTTTACACTCTAGTAGGTGAATTAAATTTACTCTTTTTAGAAAAGGAAAAAGAGACGGCAAATGTCGATGTCATTTATAACTGGTAGGAAATCCCGGAAAAGTTAATTCCCAGAGTGCACTGGTTTTATGGCCATCCACCTCCTACTGTAAACTTAAGGAAACCATGCAGGACATAGGTTAAAAAAGAGACTGTCACCATCAACAGACAAGTCCGCTCCCACCACACTAAGATAGACGGCCAAGCATACAGTGGACAAATGGACAAATGCTCAAGAGTAAGAGGGCCTCATCTTTCTTGAGTCAAGGTCCCTGGAAGAGCTTCTGGATTCTAGAGTGAGTACACATTCTTACTTTCTAAAGACTGCAATTAAACCAAAAAATTGGTCCCGAGTTTCAGCTCTGAACCACAGCTCTAGCAGAACACTCACTACCCCTGCTCATGGCTGTGGAGCAGTTTCATTTCTAAACGTGATCAATGACAGCGGTGGTTTCTGTGTGCCTGCATTTCCAGGTCCCCACAGGGTCCATCCACGTTGAAGCAATTGTCCTATCTTTTAAACAGACAATACTACAACCTTCTAATTATATTACAGTTGATATTTTCTCAAAGTGCTCTCATGTACATTATCTCACAGTCATTAAAATCATGTGAACAATAAAGTTTTTTTTTTTTAAGAAAAAGGAATGTAGGACTAACTAGGTTTTTTAAAAACTCAGGTTGGTTTCTTTACTACAAAGTGCACATTGCTGTGTTGCTGAGGTCTGGCTAAAAGAATGACCCCATATAATTTTTTAAATGACTGAGTTCTACCGAATGCTTGCTTTGCTCGTGTTCCCATCACTTCACATTCAAGCCCCCTTAAGGTCAGAGTGTCAGGAGCATGTGCTTTACAAAGTGTGCAGCACCACACAGGCTGATTGTCTGAGCCACTTTTTGGCAGTGTCTCACAAGAAAGCAGGTGTGATGGAAAGACCCCACAGCCATACAGTCAGGAGACCCGAATTCTAGCCTTGGCTCTGCCACTAATAACTGTACTGAGACAATGGGCAAGTAACTTAACCATCTTCTGCTAGTTTCTTAATCTATAAAAAAAAAAAGGGTTGGTGTTTGAAACACCTGGAGAAATTACTGGTGAATACACTGGCCGAGAGCCCAGTCCACCGGGAATTCTGATCTGGAGTGGGGCTTAAGCATTAGTCTGTGTTTTTAACCCTAGGGGATTCTGCTGTGCATCCCTAGACTAGGTGTTAGTAGTAGTTTTAACACTACAGAGTGTGCTCACTGGGTGCCAGGCACTTGAGCTCAGTATCTTACAAACATCATCTCATTTAATCCTTACAACCCTGAGGTAGTTACTATTATTATCCCTGTTTTGCAATGAGGAAACTGAGGCTCCCAAGGTCACATGACTTGCCTTTTAGACCGGCATTAGAGCCTAAACACGAAACCACTATCTATACTGCATCCTTTAAACTCACAATCTCCATGACTTTAAATAAAAATGGGCAGTGCCTTAGCAAAGTCAGCATGCTTTATTACCTGGGGACTATTTTACTAGCCAACTTTCAGTTGAATCCTAAGAAGCTTTCTGATTTAGATTCTGAAATGCTGCTGGTAAAGGCCCTCCACTATAATGACCTCTATGTACAGAGGTCATCTAGAAAACACTCAATAAATTTCTTGCCGCCAAATTTTTTAAGGCTAATCTCTGAAAATCATGATGGAAATCTACAGGAAAAAATATACATTTAAATTTTACACAAAGCCTTTTAAGGAAATACTTTATGTAAAGCATAAATCATTGCATTTTAAAGTAGGAAATCTAAATGAAACCACATGATCTGTACACGGAGGGAAGGAAGCAGGTGCGGCAAAGGCACGCACCCAGACACAGCCTAAGTCACTTCAGAAAACGGTCAGCGCCTTGTAGAGGCCTTTCCTCTTTGCTGTGAGGTTCATTAAACTACACTTTTCGAAGCAGTTTTCTCTGCTTTGGACTCAAACCTTTTAATTTACAGAAGGGTTTGTGTTTAAGCTGGTCCTTTTCAAGTGGAAAAAGGAAAAACATAAATGCTTGTATAGTAAGTTGACAGTGCCTCTCCAGCCTGAACCCTGAGCCCTAGACCCCTGAAGTCACATAGTTCAAGCATCCTGTGGACAGGACGTGCTCCAAAAGTCAATGCCACCGTTGACAGTGTGGAGAGAAATCAATTCCATTCATAAACTGTGCACCCCTGCAGGCAAGACAGAGCTAGGTGCTGCCCCTGAGTAAGACACAGCCCCACCCTACCCTTAAGATTGTTGTCGGGAGAGAAAACCGGGGAACCTAAATATACTCAGTAGTGTTTCTCCAAGGCTTATTTCCAGAACTCTCAAGGGAAAAACAGAGCCCCTGCTTAAAAAACAAACAAATAAAAATCCCCTGAAAAACAATTACAATCCCTTAACCGCATCCCACAACAGGGATAAACCTAAAAAGCAGCATAATAACACTCTAAAGTTTTAGCTTTCCCATCCTTGACCTTAAAAGGCTAACTGCTAAAACGAGTTCTTCAAGTTTATGGACAAGCATGATGAGCAAGTGTGGCAGGAAAGAAGGTGGGAGGAGGACTGCTGGATTTCCCATCCGAGTTCTCTTCCAACCCCCACGAGGAGGTGAGCCCCATCACTAGCTGCCTGGGCTGCAGCTGCAGGCGACATGCGGCCGGCAATGCCCAGCACTGCTCATCTCTGACCCTCCTCTTAACCTGGGCTTCCTTTGGAGCAGCAATGGTAAGAATCAAGGTTTCCTTTCTTTCTAATGAAAACTCAGTTTTGTTCTTGGTCAAAGATGCCAAACTCTATTCAAATCAGTTTCCCCCTTAGTATTCTAGCCCAATTAATATACTCTCAGCAATCTTAATTTCATAAATATTTTCTACTCAGCAAGTAAGATGAAAAACCGTTCAGCATAACACTGCACTGACAGAGCTTTCCAGAGAGGCTCTCAAAGGGATAGCTGTACACTTACTTGCAACACTCCTGAGAACACGTACTATTACCTTAATTAACGGATTAAGAGATGGGGCTGTGGTTTGACAGTGTACCAATGGCAGAGCCAAACTGCTCAATGTTGAATTCCTATCTTCCTAAGCTACTATTCCTTTGAGAGAATAAAATAAAAACACAGGTGTACTGGGCTCTCCTTGGGGAGGATGGGGGAAGTATTCATAAAGCTTTAAAAAGAGAACGAAGCAGTAACTGAAATTAGACTCAAATACCAAGAACATTGATAATACCTAACTCATTAGATTCACTTCCATGCCATCTTAATTAGCTTCCAACTATAACTAAGTAGGGAAGGAAAAGGCCTAGTTTTCAAGGGTAAAACACATTTAAGGATGAACTCATTAGGTCTCCAGGGTCTAACTGGTGCTCCCTGAAAAGGACTACTCCTTCAATTATGCATTCTTAAAATACAAGTGAAATGACAAAATAAATAAAGAATATTCCAAATAAGATCTATACAAATAAGCACAATGACTGGGTGGGGAGTAGGGAGGATTATCTGCTAGAAGAAAAGCATGTGAGAATAATGTGGGGAATTACTCACTTCAAATCCATAGAGAGGAGAATGCGGCTCCCTATTCTCTACCTAGATTGGGCTTACGGTGGTAAGTGAGGGGAAAGGTACAGAGAAACAGCCATTAGGACCAGCTTTTCCTTTCAGTCACAGGCCACTGGGTTTCAAGAAAAGACCATCTCCCTGCTATTTTAGTTGATAAAGAAAAATACACAGCTGCTCAAGTCCTTGGCCAGTGTGTCAGTATGCAGGCGAACTGTATCAGAACAGGATTAGTTCCCCTGTGAGATCCTGCAGGGACTACTATTTTCAAAATCGACATTGGTTAATGCTCTGAACACTATCAGGAATAAAGGAAGACAGGCTGCCAGCAAAAGACGAAGAACCACTAGGGAGACCCCGTACTCGTGGTTTACAGACAGCCAACAGCAAGCAGGAAGCCAGTCCTCGTCCATTATGAAATAACATAGCAGACTGGGAGAAGTGACTTCCGCTAATCTATACAAGATTTTATAGGAGAAGGTTTTCAATCTCCCTGACTCAACTTTCCAGCATTCTGTATTTCCTGCACCAACCAATACACCAGCAGAAAACAGGACAGAGGCATTCAGATAGGGCCCCGTTTCTTAGCTGTGTACTGCAGCACTCTGATTTGCAGTTCTCGTTACAGCAGCAATGGCCTAGTGAAAGCGAGGCTGGGGTGCTTCCGACAGCCTTGAACCAAAGTTTCTCTTCGTACCTTCCCAGCTTTCTTCTGTCCCCCCAAACTCATGAGGTAAATCGGAGCATAATCACCATGAGTATCTACCAGAGCCGCAGGTCTGAGCGCGGCCCTGCCTGGCACCTCCAAGCACTCCAGGTAGGGTGTTGCTGAGCGCGGCCCTGCCTGGCACCTCCAAGCACTCCAGGTAGGGACGGGCTGCATTGCCTTCCTTAAGACACACCTATGTTCCCTGACTTTCCAACCCTGTCTTCTACGGCCTCGCCCCACTTAATAATCTTGTGGTTAGCTTCTTATGTTTGAGATGAAACTGTAAACGTGAGAACTCAGGGATCTGAGGTACTTCACATAAACACACTCAAGTATGAGTCATTTTTTGAAAAGAAGAACACAGGAAAACAAGTCCCTTTCCCTCTCCCCTCAGAAATGTGTGCATTTTCCCACCAGGCTAACAGTGGCTACCTCTGTACCACGTCACTGATTTCCTGTACACATGACAGTAAGTTATTAAGGACGGGGTTTGCCCCGGGCACACCAGCAGCTGCTGAAGACACCTGTAGCTCCTGTAAGCTGAGTTCCAGTCTGCTCACAGCCTCTCGGAAGGCAAATTTGTTCCGGGTTTGAGGGATGCAGTCCACGTAGCCTGAGCAGTAGTTGAGCAGCTGGTGTCCAGTGTCTACCAGCTGGCTGTGGGGCAGAGGTTCCGTGATTGCACTGGACAGTAGGTCAGCACATTCCAGCAGGGCCTCTTTGCTGATTTTGTCTGCTGCGATTTTCTCAGCGGCCTGTTTGGGTTTTCTCAGGGCCACTTTAGTACCTGCTGTGCCGTTGGCCATTTTGGCGGGCGAGATGGAAGATGTGGGCAGAGGCACTTGAGGCGGAGGCACCACTGGCCTCCCAGCTTTCCCACTGATGGGCACTGCAGCTGGAGCTGCCTTCTTTCCTCCTTCCTGTGTTTCTGAGGTGGACTGTCCTGCAGTCGGGGCAGTCGGCTCTTCTGCAGGCTCTGAACAGAGGGACGAATGCTGCAGCAGTCTCATCACTGGTGGTGGGGGTGGGGCACACTTTGGTTTTACCCGTCGGGGTCGGTCCTTGTCTCCAGAGGATGTAACCTGATGCTCAGATAAGAGCTTGAATTTATTCCCCTGAGAGTCTGTGCCAATGAGCTGCACGTCAGCTGGAGTGTGTTTCAGAGTGGGTGAGATAAGGACTGGCACTTTGTGGTTGTGAGTGGTTGGGAGGACAGGGGCAGCCTTGGCTGGAGAAGACCAGCCAGGCTGCTCTCCATCCTCTGGGACTCCAGCCATCCCAAGTCGTGCCCCACCATTCTTCTCTTTGCCCTTGGGGGCAGCTGTCACTCCAGCCACTGCCATCCCTGGAGAGTCCTTCTCTGTAATGGCTAGGTCCCCAGAGGGGGTTCTGAGAGGAAGAGCTGTGGCTCCTCTGGGCAGTAACTTGGCTTTTGGTCTCTCCCTGCTTGGAGCAGCACCTTCCTCTGATTTTTTTGGAAGCATGTCATTGGCCCTGTCCACATTCTCTTCTGGCTGAGAAGAGGTGGACACTGTCCTTTCCAGCTGGAGTTTGGACCTCTGGCAGTTCCTGGGAAGGGTCATTGCCATCCTATCCTGCTCTGGAAGCCCTGAGGACATGGAAGATGTAGAGTTTGACCTTGGAAAAGGCTTGGAAGTGTCATCACTGGCTGTGGGTTTACCTGCTCGTAAGCCCAGTGTCTTTTTGATTAAGCGTGGTGTAAAGAAGCCTGTGATGCCAGACCACCCACCCCCAGCAGTGCCACTGCCCCCACCCCCAACACCGTCGTCATTACACAGGTTCCTCTGTACAAAGCTCCCCCCATAGCACTTGGGTGGCACCAGATTCGCCTCTTGCTGGGCAGGAGTGAAAGAGAACCCATCAGCATGCTGTAGAGAAGCAACAGATGAGAAGTTACCCGTGAGTTCGTATTTCTTATGGGGCTGATTCTCCATTTCTCGGAAGGAGCTGCTGCGTTTGGGGGGTGTGGGAGCATTTCTCTTTTTCATGAAGGAGCTGAAGAAGCCCCCTTTCCTATCCCTGGTGAAGCATGTCTCTTTGGCATCTTCCAAGAGGCTACTGGGTGACTTGTCTCTTTGCTTTCGAGGCAGTGCTGGGGATCCACTGGAGGCCTGTGCACCTCTGAGGAACCCTGATGAGAAACGGCCGATCAGTAATGTGAAAGACAAGACGTGAATCTATTGTAGTTGAGTTACCGAGGCTGCATCATAAGAGTTTTGCCAGCATTTATCAAACGTCAGGCGTTGGCGGGACTCAGAGGCAAAAAATAAATACATTATCACTGCACAGTGACTGGTGTTCCAAATGTGAAGTGGGTTACAAATGGGGGGAGATAACCTGCTGGTTATCACCTCAACATTCATCCTTTCTTTAAAAACCACTGCGCAATCCGTTCCCTTCTATCAGGTTCAGCAAAGTTTTTGGTGGACCTGTAAAGATGACACCTACTTGGGAACCCAGGGTTAAGGAGATGAAACTGGAGGCAGAGTTGTATGATGGACGGATGGACAGATCAGGACAACTAACACTGGCAGTGTGGAGCCGAGGACTTCACAGGTGGGAGACTCCATGCTTTCCTCAGGGAAGATGGGCACGGAAGTGGGCAGAAAAGCCTCATATCCCATGCTTCTTTCAACAAGGGAGTTTCTATTTTGATTCTAGCTGCCTAGAGACCCATACCTGGTGCTAAACTGGAAGCAGAGTTTTCTGTGGCATCATCTTGTGCCCCTTCAATGTTCTCCTTGTTCTCTGCCTGTTTCTTCAGTGTCCGAGTCTTGGAAGGAAGTATAGGTAGCCGGGGCAGGTATGGAACGACAGACGATGAGGAGGCAGCTCTCCCAAGCTCCTCAGCTACTTCTGTGAGGAAGACAAGGGACTGATGAAAAGAACAATTTCATAACAGAGAAAGGGAGTTCTTTTCAGAAAAGGCACACAGCTGAGAAGGAACGGACAAGTAGACAGTACTAAAATACATACATGGAATCATAAAATATGTACTCTCCTGTCTTCTTTTGCCCAGTATCATGTCTGTAGATTTGTCCACGCTGCTGCATGTGGCAGGGGTTCTCATTGCTGTGTAGTGTGCCAATGTGTGAATACACCACAATCCACCTGTTCTCCTCTTGATAGATGTTTAGGTTGTTTCTAGCTTGGGGTTGCTACTAATACATTGCCAGCATCATCCCGCTACGTGTCTTTTGGTAGACAGTGTTATGCACATCTGACTGGCACAAACACAGGAGAACTGGTGGATCACAAGGTATATGAGCATTCAGGTTTTTCAGGTCCTGCCAACCTATCCCTAAATGGCTTTTGCATGAAAGCTCTGGTTACTCTGAATGCTTGCTAAAATTTGATGTGATTATTTTTCCTTTTTTTGGCTTTTTTTTTTTTGAGATGGAGTCTCACCCTGTCACCCAGGCTGGAGTGCAATGGCTTGATCTTGGCTCACTGCAACCTCTGCCTCCTGGATTCAAACAATTCTCCTGCATCAGCCTCCTGAGTAGCTGGGATTACAGGCACCCGCCACCATGCCGAGCTATTTTTTTTATTTTTAGTAGAGATGGGGTTTCACCATGTTGGCCAGGCTGATCTCAAACTCCTTGTGATCTACCTGCCTCGGCCTCCCAAAGTGCTGGGATTAGGATTACAGGCATGAGGCTCCTCGTGCCTGTAATATACACACACACACACACACACACACACACACACACACACACACACGTATAGATGAAGCAACATATCCACTTCTCAGCTCTAGACTCAGAGGTATAACAAACCCACTTTTTTTTTTTGAGATGGAGTTTTACTTTTGAGCTTCATATATATATATATATATATATATATATGATTATCATTTTAAATATTCAGCTATATGAATGTAATAATTTGCAGTCCACTAGATATTTAAGTTGTTCATAATTTCTCACTATTATAAACTACACTCTGATGCAATGCCCTTACAGTTAAATCTTTGTTCATATTCTTAATTATTTCCTTAAGATCTATTTCCAAAAATGGAATGTCTGAATATTGTTTTTACAACTTGGTTCTGCTTTGTAGATACGGTTCAGGGAGTTAGAATTTTTTTTATACTTATTATTTCCTTTGCTCTTTCCTACATCCTAAATATTGATGCTTAATGAGCTACCAAACTCACTAATGTTAAAGGGACGATGAATAAATTTCTAATTAAAATACAACTTCAATTTTAAATAGATGAGACACAAAGATGCACTGAAAATAGCAAAAAAGCAACACAGCATAATGAAGGTCAAAAATTAGTTCAATATCTTGAAACAGAGTCCCAAACTACAGAAGCTGATCATTTTCGAAATGTAATTCCCATTATCATCACCATCACTACCCAGAACTAGTCACCAACAGTTAATTCTATAGATTCTCACCTTCAGAAATGCTGGAGTCATGGAACATGGTTTCAAAAGCTTGGTGTGTTTCAGCAAAAGAGGGCCTGTCGGCAGGGCTCCACTTCCAGCCTATATAGCGGAAGAAGAAAATATTAAAAACTCCTTGCAGAAATTCAATATCCAGTGGTATGTCTAATAATGAGTTCCATGCCTCATGATGTGTACTTATTACACACATGTTATGGCATGTTCACAATGATAGCTCCAGGCTGGAGTGCAATGGCGATCTCGGCTCACTGCAACCTCTGCCTCCTGGGTTCAAGCAATTCTCCTTCCTCAGCCTCCTGAGTAGCTGGGATTACAGGCATGTGCTACAACACCTGGCTAATTTTTTGAATTTTCTCCATGTTGGTCAGGCTGGTCTTGAACTCCCAACCTCAGGTGATCCACCCGCCTTGGCCTCCCAAAGTGCTGGGATTACAGGCTAAGCCACCGTGCCTGACCAATGAACCCGCTTTCTAAATTCCTTCCTTTTTCTTTGAGACAGGGTCTTGCTCTGTCACCCAGGCTGGAGCATAGTGGCATGATCTCGGCTCACTTCATATGCTTACTGAACATCTGGATATCCTTGTTTATTAAGTTAAAGTTAACCTTTAACTCCTTTCCATGTCGATATATCCAAGAAGGTCAGGCATGGTGGCTCACATCTATAATCCCAGCACTTTGGGAGGCCTAGGTTGACAGATCACATAAGGCCAGGAGTCTGAGACCAGCCTGGTCAACATGGTGAAACCCCATCTCTACTAAAAATACAAAAATTAGCTGGGCATGGTGCTGGGCGCCTGAAATCCCAGCTACTCAGGAGGCAAGCACAAGAATCACTTGAATCTGGGAGGTGGAGATTGCAGTGAGCCAAGATTGCACCACTGCACTCCAGCATGGACCTCCTGGGTTCGAGCAATCCTCCTGGCTCAGCTCCCCAAGTTGCTGGGACTATGGGTATACAACACCACACCCAGCTAATATTTGTATTTTAATAGACAGGATTTTGCCACATTGCTCAGGTTACTTTTGAACTCCTGAGCTCAAGCAATTGCCCACTTTGGCTTCCCAAACTGCTAGAATTACAAGTGTGAGCACCACACCTGGCCATGAACCCACTTTCTAAGGCTGGTGCTTCTATTTAGCCTCAGCTCCTATTCCTTCTACTAAAGGATGAGGAGAAACGGGAAGATGATTTAGAAAATGGTTGGGCCAGGCGCAGTGGCTCACGCCTGTAATCCCAGCACTTTGGGAGGCTAAGGTGGGCGAATCACTTGAGGTCAGGAGTTCGAGACCAGCCCGGCCAATATGGTGAAACCCCTTCTCTACCAAAAATACAAAAATTAGCCATGTGTGGTGGCAGGCACATGTAATCCCAGCTACTTGGGAGGCTGAGGCAGGAGAATTGCTTGAACCTGGAGGGCGGAGGTTGCAGAGACTGTGTCACTGCACTCTCTCCAGCCGGGTGGCAACAACAACGACAATTAGCTGGGCATGGTGGAGTGTGGCTGTGGTTCCAGCTACTCGGGCTGAGGCAGGAGAATCACTTTAACACAGGAGGTGGAGGTTGCAGTGAATCAAAAATCACATCACTGTACCCCACCCTGAGCAACAAACCAAGATTCTGTTTCAAAAACAAGTGCTATTTAATTCACTACTAACTTCCCTACTTTTTCATCTGCAAGCAATCAGATGCTTCTGTTTATCCAACACAGGTATTTGTACCCATTCTTCTTTAGCAATCACTTTTATCTAGTTGAAAGCAGCCCTCTCCATCTTAAGCTCTAAACTCAATCTCTTATCTTATTAAATATGCAAATGTCTCTGAGAAACTGGGCCAATATTTGGGCCATAATAAAAACTATTCTTGGGATTCCAGAAAGACTCAATGCTATGTGATACGACAACTGGCTGATCAATGATAAACTTTAAATGTCATGAGGCTGGATTCACTCAAACAGCAATGAGAGGAGAAAAGTTTCTACTTTTGTTAACTATTTTGAACTGCTAGCTTATGCCTTCAAAATTAAAATATGCAAAAATACTCACAGGCTCTCATAAGTTCATAAACTTTCGGGGGGCACCCCTCAGGCTGTTCCATTCGATATCCTTTTTCTAGTAGGTCATAGACCTGAGACAGGTCAATACCTGGATATGGTGACATTCCATAGGTAGCAATTTCCCACAACAGTACCCCAAAAGCTGCATAAGGAATTTAAAAAAGCACTTAGTGTTTCTCCTCTGATTTATTTATTCATTTTACATAATTAGGTAATTCTCTTTCCAATTTTAACTAACATTCACACCCTGTTAAAACAACATTAACATAGAATATACTCTTTTATCAACTCTTACAGCATGGCTTGTCCTTCTAAAATATTTGCCACAGGCATATAATCTCAAGACAGTTTTATTTAAATTTCCAATTTTTATTTAGATTTCCTTTACTACTGTGAGGGAAAATAAACTATGACCATTTAAGAAGCTGGGGCGTAATCCAACTAGTCTTAGAAAAGTCTCTGATATACAGTAGTCACCCCTTATCCATGGTTTCATTTTCCATAGTTTGTTACTCACAGTCAACCAAGGTCGAAAAATATTCAATAGAAAATTCCAGAAATAAACAATTTGAAAGTTTTAAACTGCATGCTGCTCTGAGTAGCATGATGAAATCTCAAGCCACGCTTCTCCATATCCACACCATAGATGCTACCCACCCCTTAGTCACTGAGAAGACCTCTCAGTTATCAGATCAAAAAAAAGATGATATATCCAGAGCTTGACACTATCCTTGGTTTCAGGCATCCAAGCAGGGGGTCTTAGAACGTATTCTCCGAGGATAAAGGGGAACCTCTGTATTTAATAACAGTTTTAAACTCAGTTAAAATAAAAAGATTCATTTAAAATCAGATAAAATTCAGAGCAGAAAAAAATTTGATTTTGTCACAGTTATTTCAGTTTGAGATTTCTAGTAAAAAGTGACTTACAATCCTGACTATTTCTATTGGCCCACAATCCAAATTTCCAGATCATTCAGTCCACTAAGTTTCTACCAAGTCATATTACTTCTCAGAGCAGTAGAAACAAGATCACTAAGGACAAATTCTAGATGAAACCTCATCACACTTCCCTTGAAAAGAAAGCTCTGTGACACAGTACTTTGCAAATGAGTAACAAAACCTAATGTGAGGCTAGGTGCAGAGGCTCACTCCTGTAATCCCAACACTTCGGGAGGCTGAGACAGGTGGATCATCTGAGGTCAGGAGTTTGAGACCAGCCTGGCCAACATGGTGAAACTTCATCTCTACTATAATGACAAAAATTAGCCAGGCATGGTGGTGCATGCCTGTAGTCCCTGCTTCTTGGGAGGCTGAGGTAGGAGAATCGCTTGAACCTGGGAGATGGAGGTTGCAGTGAGCTGCGATTGTGCCACTGCACTCCAGCCTAGACAACAGAGCAAGAAAAAAAAAAAAAAAACTGATACGGAAATACGGTGCTATACAGAGAGGATCATCAGCACTCCAGTGCAATATGAAATCTAGACTGTGAGCGCTCTTGAAGGAATGGACTTTTTTTAAAAACTTTATTCTTTATACTTTTTTTTTTTTCTGAGACAGTCTTCCTCTATTGGCCAGGCTGCAGTGCAGTGGTACCATCTTGGCTCACTGTAACCTCCACCTCCCAGGCTCAAGCAATTCTCCTGCCTCAGCCTTCAGCCTCCCAAGTAGCTGGAATTACAGGCGTGCACAACCACGCCTGGCTAATTTTTGTAGTTAGCAGAGATGGGAGTTTCACCATGTTGTCCAGGCTGGTCTCAAACTCCTGACCTGAGACAGGGTTTCACCATGTTGACCAGGCTGGTCTCAAACTCCCGACCTCAAGTGATCTGCACACCTCAGCACAAAGTGCTGAAATTACAGGCGTAAGCCACCACATCAGGCTTATTGTTCTGTTTATGTGAAGTTCTTAGCACAATCCTGGCAGACAGGAGGTACTTAACAAATGCTTGCTGAATAACTGAAGAAGAATGGTAGGTAAAGGTGGAGGATACTGAACATCATAAAAAAGAGAAGCTCTAAAGAATCAAAGGCATTTATTAAAACAATAAAATGATACAGAAAAAAGTCCCTTTCAACCTTACCCCAGACATCAGATTTAATTGAGAAGGTATTGTAGGCAAGACTCTCTGGTGCTGTCCACTTAATAGGAAATTTGGCTCCGGCATGAGCAGTGTAAGTGTCTCCAGTCATCAATCTACTTAAACCAAAGTCGGCCACTTTTACCACGTGGTTTTCTCCCACTAGGCAATTACGAGCTGCAAGATCTCTGTGGGAAAGAGAACCCTATATGTGATTCCATTCAGACAGTGGGAAAATGGTCATGAACACTCTACTCTTGGTTCTGTGTGTTACAGGCAGTTAACAAGTGCTGACAAATATGGTAGTATTTTTTGATAATCACTAACACCTTAGAAAGCCACTGATGATATGTCACTGTAGAATACTCCTCAAGAAGCAGAATAAAGTATGCTTTATAATATGGGTCCCTATTTATAAATACATTGGGATAGGTGAGCAATAGATGCTTTTCTATAAGACTTTCAGTTATTTATTAAAGCAGAAAACTATTTTAAAAATTCAGCCTCTGGGCCAGGTGTGGTAGCTCACGCCTGTCATCCTAGCACTTTGGGAATCCATGGTGGGTGTATCTCCTGAGCTCAAGAGTTCAAGACCAGCCCAAGCAACAAGGCAAAACGCTGTCTCTACAAAAAAAGAAAAACATTTAACCAACAGGGTGGCACACTCCTGTAGTCCCAGCTACTCAGGAGGCTGAGATGGGAGGATAGCTTGAGCCCAGGAGGCAGGTGTAGTAAACTAAGATCAAATCACTGCATTCCAGCCTGGGCGACTGAGCCAGACTATCTCAAGAAGGTTTAAAAAAAAAAAGAAAGAAAGAAACAAAAAACAACACTAGATGGTGAAAAAGGATCTTGGCTATAGTGCTGGGCAAAATAAGAGAGCTCTCTGGCTGGGCGTGGTGGCTCATACCTGTAACCCCAGCTCTTTGGGAGGTCAAGATGGGAGGATCACTTGAGGCCAGGAGTTTGAGACTAGCCTGGCCAACACAGCAAGACCCCATCATGACTGTAATTTTGTTTCTTTATTTTTAATTTTTTAATTTTTTGAGACACAGTCTTGCTCTGTCGCTCAGGCTGCAGTGCAATGGTGCTATCTTGGCTCACTGCAATCTCTGCCTTCGGGGTTCAAGCAATTCTCCGGCCCCAGCTTCCTGAGTAGCTGGGATTACAGGCACATGCCACCACACCAGGTTAATTTTTTGTATTTTTAGTAGAGGCAGGGTTGTGCCATGTTGGTCAGGGTGGTCTCAAACTCCTGACCTTGTGATTTGTCTGCCTCAGCCTCCCAAAGAGCTGGGATTACAGGCGTGAGCCACCATGTCCAACCATTTTTTTTTTTTTAAATAGAGTTCTCAGTTTTGAGACTAGCAAAGGCCCCTTATTAATACTTCAATCAGAGTATAGTCAGTTTACAAGTTAGAAGTGATGTAATAACGGGCACTGTGAGACACAGAATTACTTTCTTGAATCATCTGAAATTTTCTGGGAAGGTTCCCACCTTCTTCCTTTTAACTGCATGTCAAGCAGGATGGCTTAATGGTTAGTCACAGGCAAGTTTTACAAACCTATGGATGAAATTCTTCTTCTCTAAGTACTCCATTGCAGAAGAAATCTGAGTGGCCATGTAGAGCAGCACAACTGCAGTGACCTCTTCTCGGCTGCACTCTCGGAGATAATCCAGCAAATTCCCATATGGCATGTATTCAGTGACAATGTAAAACGGTGGCTCCAAAGTACACACACCTAAAAGTTGAACAATACTGCTTGTCTTATTAATATACATTCAAACACTCCAAACCACTTTGGTCCTGAGTAATTTGGCACTTTTTCAGATCTAGTTCAGGGCAGTCTTTCCCTTCTTACCACAACATTCTCTGAAATTAATATAGCAAAATTAAGAAGCTGGTTCAAAAGGGAGTCCTTGCCTCCAGTCCTAGCTCTCTGGGAATTCATATGCATCTGAGTATGTGTCTGTTTCAGCAAAAGCAGTGTTACTTGTATTAATTCTGTAAGGAGCCAAGAAAACCAACATTTCCAGAGTTTTGCACATGGCCTGTGATTCTCCTCCTCAACTGCAGGCTAACAATACTTATTCCAAAGTAATAGCAATTGTGCACATGCTGAAGATGTGAGCCCCACCTGTAATACTGCTTTGTAAAAAGATTTGCATTGCTTGTATCATCAAGGATTTCACTGAGATATGGCAGATTCCTTATAAAAAAACCAACAGTGGCTCACCCATGTAATCCCAGCAGTTTGGGAGGCTGAGGCAGGCAGATCACTTGAGACCAACAGTTCAAAACTTGCCTGGCCACATAGCAAATTCTGTCTCTACTAAAAATATAAAAATTAGCTGGGCATGGTGATGCATGCTGAGGCACAAGAATCGCTTGAACCTGGGAGGCGGAGGTTGCAATAAGCCAGGATCATGCCACTGCACTTCAGCTGGGGCGACAGAGAGAGACTATGTAAAAAAACAGGTCAGGTGCAGTGGTTCACGCCTGTAATCCCAGCACTTTGGGAGGCCGAGGTGGGCAGATCACGAGGTAAGGAGACCATCCTGGCCAACATGGTGAAACCCCGTCTCTTCTAAAATACAAAAAATTAGCCAGGTGTGGTGGTGCACACCTGTACTCCCAGCTACTTGTGAGTCTGAGGCAGGGGAATTGCCTGAACCTGGGAGGTGGAGGTTGCAGTGAACCGAGATCCCGCCACTGTACTCCAGCCTGGGGACAGGGCAAGACTCCATCTCAAAACAACCACCACCACCACCACTGCCGCCAAACAAAAGCAGAAACAAAAACCTGGCCCTATTTTTAAAAAGTAAAGAAGCTTAGTGAGACTTCTTTGTGACCTGAATGGTGAATTTGCTTATTATCAACAGTCCTTTGTTTAATGCCTCTTTATTTTGCAAAAACATTTCATGAGTTTTCGGTTCAGTACCATTTGAACACTTCTGAACTTTGAATCTGGGGCAATTACTACAAACTGAGCAGTTTTATATATGAAAATCAATCCAGGCCACTGTTTCTTGGGCAGTTTTTAAACAGGGAAGCTACTGATTAACTTTTTTTTTTTTGAGGTGGAGTTTCACTCTTGTTGCCCAGGCTGGAGTGGAACGGCATGATCTCGGCTCACTGCAACCTCTACCTCCCGCGTTCAAGCAATTCTTCCATCTCAGCCTCTCAAGTAACTGGGATTACAGGCGCATGCCACCACATCCAGCTAATTTTTGTATTTCTAGTGCAGACAAGGATTCATCGTATTGGTCAGGCTTGTCTCCAACTCCTGACCTCAGGTGATCCACCTGCCTCAGCCTCCCAAAGTGCTGGGATTACAGGCATGAGCCACCTTGCTGGCCAAAATTATAACTACTTATTGAAGTGGATTCAAACCTGCAGTTTCAACCACGGTGATTCAAAAGAAGGGTTTGGGGGGATGGGGAAAGGCCCAGCATGGTAACCCCAACAAACTGAAAGGCCCAGGCAGGAGGATTACTTCAACACCAGCCTGGGCAAACAGAGTGAGAACTTGTCTTTATTTTAAAAAATGAAAGAAAAAAAAAAAAAGGATTTGGATATAGCAAGTGGTTAAAGGGCCAGTACTTGTGAAGAAAATCTATGGTCCAGGCAAGGTTCCGCACCTAGAAGTTGTACCAGATTAGGGTGCTTGATTTCCTTCATCACTGCGGCTTCCTTTAGGAACTCTTCTACCTCCATGGTATCTTCCTGGAAAAAGGGAAAGGTAAGAAAGAAGAAAACGAGAGGGACAAACCCCCAACTTAATCACAATCCTAGAACTTCAGCTTTAAAAGTAAAAAGAAGTATCTTTTGAATATTTTAGGAAATAATTATCTTAATTTTTTTTTTTTTTTGAGACGGAGTCTCACTCTGTTACCCAAGTTGGAGAGAAGTGATGCAATCTCACTGCAACCACTGCCTCCTGGGTTCAAGCGATTCTCCAGCCTCAGCCTCCTGGGTATCTGGGTTTACAGGTGTGCGCCACCACACCCAGCTACCTTTTTTATTTTTAGCAGAGATGGGTTTTGCCATGTTGACCAGGCTTGTCTCCTGACCTCAGGTGATCCGCCTGCCTTAGCCTCCCAAAGTGCTGGGATTATAGGCGTGAGCTACCACGCCCAGCCAAAATAATTATTATTTTAAGAAGTCCAACTTAGAAAAATATCCTGGAGTAAAAATTAGCAGGAGCAAAATTCAGCAATCATGTCCTATAATCAAATGAAACATAGGAGCCCTGCACTGGAGAGTTCAGTTCTCTCCTAGTTTACTTCCCCAGACAGCTCAGGTTTGAATGAGGAGACAGCGCCTTAGCTGCTTACATACCTGCCTTCATTACATCAAAATCTTCTTAGAGAGCAGGGCCTTATGTATTGCTTCACACTCAGAATATGCTTAAGAAACAGGACTACTACTTACAGCTAAAGAGTAGCCCTTATGAGAGATACACCAGAGACAGTTACTGAGGCTCTGGGAGAATCAAGTGAGTGAAAACCTTAAAGTTTGATACTGGGATGTTTAAAGGAGACATACAGTAGTATCAGGGAAAAGATTCTGGTGAACATTAAGAGGTGATCTAACTGCAAAGAGACAGGAAGAACAAGAAGCAGGGAGGTAAAGGACAGAACAAGAAAGAGGCCATGATTCTCGAGAGGGCAAAAAGAATTCTGTCCAGCAGGGGTCGTTCTCAGGAAGCAAGAGAGCTTATTTTGCTTTTATAACTTAATTTGCTTCTAACCTCCCACCAAGATCTACACCAACAGCCTCGAGAGACAAACCTTTCCCACGTGTGGGTCTCACTGCACTGCAGTGAGTAACCTGCCTCTGCATCGTCAGCAGTGGCACTAGGGTTAATCACGATTTGCTGATGTGCTTGGCACCAGTGGGTGGAAAGTGTTCCAAAGTTAAAGAAGGGCATGCTGATATTTCCAAGTGATTGAGTACAAAAGAAAAAGATGCCTGAAAACTGTAATTCTCAGCAACCCACCTTCAGTGTTTTCACAGCAACTGTAAGGCTGTATTTCTTCCAGACGCCAACGTAAACCTCTCCATACTGACCGCCGCCAAGTTTGTGCTTCATGGTGATATCTGTTCGCTCCATTTCCCATTTGTCATGGATGGGGGACACACCATAGACTGTAGGCTTATTGCACTTGGGTGCCGGGTAGTGTAACGTTGTCACCAGCCCATCAGCCACTGTGGAGTGATGGTGTACCAGCTCTGCCAAGGTGCTGAAGCGGCTCTCAGCAGTCACGTATACCTGGTAAGAAAAGGAGAAAAGCTAAACAACTTGAATTAAAGCCCATGTACCACTGGCCTGAAGATATGGATAGGAGGCTATCCTTAAATTTTTTTTTTTACAGACAGGGTCTCACTATATTGCCCAGACTGCTCTCAAATGCCTAGCCTCAAGCAAACCTCCTGCCTGGGCCTCACAAGGTGCTGAGATTACAGACTGGGCCACCACATCCAGCAAGAGGTTATTTTAATTGAGGTAAATAAAAAAGTTAAATGATAATGACAAGGGTAAACAGACAGCTTCAGTTTAATCTTATTTAATTTAATCTGCCTTTCCTATTCTTCCTATTGAGGAAAAACTTCCAAGATACCTCTCTGGATCATCAAGCTCATTGGTCTCCAAATACATATACACATATGTATCTTTTTGTAATTACATATATATTGTATACACATATATGCGTTTATAAAAATTTACATATTTATATATGTATTTACATATATACAAATACTGTGTGTATATGTAAATACAAAATACATATATATTTTTTTTTTTCTTTTTTTTTTTTGAGACAGAGTCTCACTGTGTTGCCCAGGCTGGAGTGCAGTACGTGATCTCAGCTCACTGCAACCTCCACCTCCCGGTTCAAGTGATTCTCCTGCCTCAGCCTCTCAAGTACCTGGGATTACAGGTGTGCACCATCTTGGCTGGCTAATATTTTTCTTTGTATTTTCAGTAGAGACGAGGTTTCACCATGTTGGCCAGGCCGATCTCAAGTGATCCCTAAACTCAAGTGATCTGCCCGCCTCAGCCTTCCAAAGTGCTGGGATTATAGGTGTGAGCTACCGCACCCAGCTGGCTTTCAAGTATTTTTAAGTCACAAGACTGTGGATCAACTACAGAAGAGAGGTAAAGAAGAGAGACCCTGACCAAATTAGGTAAGAAGGGCTTGGCCTCTTATAAAAATGTACAAAATATCACCTCACAATCTTGAAACAATGTAACTTGAAAACCACTGATTTAGATTTTTTTGGTAAGAGTATTCAAATATCTTATAATTTTAATTACGATGTGCATTTGAGTGTCTAGGCCATTAAAGAAAGAGCCACAGTTTACCGGTGGCCAGGCAAGGTGGCTCACGCCTGTAATCCCAGCAGTTTGTGACACCAAGGCGGGCAGGTCACTTGAGGTCAGGAGTTAAGACCACGGTGAAACTGTCTCTACTAAAACTTCGCTGGGTGTGGTGGTGCGTGCCTGTAGTCCCAGCTAATTGGAAGGCTGAGGTGGGAGGACTGCTTGAACCTGGGAATCAGAGGTTGCAGTAAGCCAAGATCATACCACTGCATTCTAGCCTTGGTGTCAGAGCAAGACTCCATCTCACAAACAAAAGCCATAATTTGATTTCAGAGAATTGTTTACAAATAATTATTAATTTGCTACGCAGTAAGAAGTATAAAGTAAGAGGGCATTCTCTGGCCTTCTCTCCCAAGGGAGATTTTTTATTTTTTTTAGACGGAGTCTTGCTTGTCACCAGGCTGGAGTGCGGTGGCGTCCATCTTGGCTCGCAGCAACCTCCGCCTCCTGGGTTCAAGCGATTCTTCTGCCTCAGCCTCCCAAGTAGCTGGGACCACAGGCATATGCCACCATGCCTGGCTAATTTTTTTGTATTTTTAGTAGAGACGGGGTTTCACCATGGTGGCCAGGATGGTCCCAATCTCTTGACCTCGTGATCCGCCCACCTCGGCCTCCCAAAGTGCTGGGATTATGGGCGTGAGCCACCGTGCCTGGCTTTTTTTTTTTTTTTTTTTTAATTTTTATTTTTGAGAAATAAGAGTCTCATTCAGTTGCCCAGCCTGGAGTGCAGTGACACAATCATGGCTCACTGCAGCCTTGACCTGCCAGGTTCAGGTGATCCTCCTGCCTCAGCCAAGCACCTAGGACCACGGATGTATGCCACCATGCCCAGCTAATTTTTAAAATTTTTTGTACAGATGAAGTTTCACTATGTTGCTCAGGTTGGTCTTGAACTCCTGGACTCAAGTGATCTACCTACCTTTCCCTCCCAAAGTGCTGGGATTATAGGCATGAGCCACCAGGACTAGCCTGTTGGTTTTTTTAAAAGAAGCTTTTGTTTTAGTGTATACATGGAACTATACAATTCATAAACAGAGAACTGATAATTTTTAGAGTAAACTCACCCATACAAACATCACCCACACCAAGAATTATAACATGATCAGCACCCCAAAACCTCCCTTATGCTATCCCAGCTATTTACCCACGTAAAGATAGCCACTATGCTGACTTCTAACATCTTAGATTAGTGTCTGCTCTTTTAATTAATTTATTTTTTTTTCTGAGACAGAGTCTTACTCTGTTGCCCAGGCTGGAGTACAGTGGCCGATCTTGGTCCACGGCAACCTCCGCCTCCTGGATTCAAGCGATTCTCCTGCCTTAGCCTCCTGAGTAACTTGTATTACAGGCGCACGCCACCATGCCTGGCTAACTTTTGTATTTTTAGTAGAGATGGGGTTTCACCATGTTGGCCAGGCTGGTCTTGAACTCCTGACCTCCAGTGATCTGCCCATCTCAGCCTCCCAGAGTGCTGGGATTACAAGCATGAGCCACTGTGCCCAGCCTCTGCTTCTGAACTTATATACTTGTATAACTTATATATACAAACAGAATCATACAATTTGTATTATGTCTGCTTTCTTCCACCCAACTTTTAAAAATTGCAATAAAATTCATCATTTTAAAGTCTACAACTTAGTGATTTTTTAGCTTATTCTCAAAGTTGCCCAACTATCACCACTATCTAACTCTAGAACATTCATCACCTCATACCTATTAGCAGTCATTTCCACTCCCCACATCTTTATTCCCTGGCTAATATTAATCCTTCAACTTTGTTGAAGTTATTGAGTCAACTAAGACTCATCTACAGTAGGGGCCAGCAAACTCTTGGTAAAGGCCAGATAATAAACATTTTAGGCTGTGGCCATAGTGTGCCTGTTAGAACTACTCAGCTCTGCCTAGTAATAGAAACCATAGACAATGTATGAACAAATGGGTGTGGCTGTATTCCAATAAAATATTATTTACAAAACAGAGCAGACAGTGGGAGGGCCACAGTTTTCCTGAGGGTGTTGTGTGTAGTAGTACCGTGTTCATTTCTGTTGCTGAATGAAACTGCACTTTATGAATATGCCACAATTTATTAATCCATTCTACTGTTGTTAGATCTTTGGGTGTTTCTAGTTTTTTGCCTATCACAAGCAATGCTGCTGTGAACATTCCTGTACATGTCTTCTGGCACACATATGCACTCATTTCTATCAGGTAAATAACCAGAACTGCTGAGTCACTCTGACATCATTGCATACCGGATTCTGTTGTGTTTGGTCAAGACAAAACATACTATATATGGTGATGCAAAAGCAAAAGAAAACTACAGATTTACTTATTTCCTACTTTGTAATTAGTCATTATATTTTACAGGAATTACTCTGTTTAATCCTTCAAAGTGGGATTTAATAACAGACAGGGAAATTGAGGCTTATGTAAGGTCACAATCGGATCTGCCTGCTCTAAAGCCTGTGCTTCCCCCCGCCAGGCTGCCTATCACATAGAGGAGAATGGGCGAATTCAACCTAAATTTACTGCTCAACAGAGAAACAACGGACATAAGCTCATGCTCTGTAGTTACAACGTATAAACACATTGTAACACATGCATTCTAACACGGTTGGTCTTCCCAGTATACAAACTGTTCAATGACTAAATTATCTGTTTAAGTTAATATACATTAATGATTGACACCAGGCTCACAAGTCTAAATTCTTACTCTGTGAACATTCTGGTAGATATCATTCTAATTTTCAATGATACAAAAATAATTGATAAATTCCATACCAGTGCATTGGGTGCATATTTGTGTATTGATTATTAGAACAGTTAACTTACACAGCAGTTCCCTTCATTCTTCACTTTCAAATCTAGCTTATTTTAAAAGTATTAATATAATACTGTTTTTACATTTCTATTACCATATCCTTTTGAAGACAGCAAGCTCTAACATGCCAAAAAGCCCAAACTCGCGAAGCTAGTTAATATTTTATTCCACGTCAGACATAAAACCTGTATTTCGGCCAGGGGCGGTGGCTCACACCTATAATCCCAGCACTCTGGGAGGCCGAGGCGGATGGATCACGAGGTCAAGAGATCGAGACCATCCTGGTCAACGAGGTGAAACCCCGTCTCTATTTAAAAAATACAAAAATTAGCTGGGCATGGTGGTGCGTGCCTGTAGTCCCAGCTACTCAGGAGGCTGAGGCAGGAGAATTGCTTGAACCCAGAAGGCAGAGGTTGCGGTGAGCCGAGATCACGCCATTGCACTCCAGCCTGGGTAACAAGAGCGAAACTCTGTCTCAAAAAGAAAAAAAAAAAACAAACAAAACAAAACAAAACAAAACAAAACAAAAACGACCTGTATTTCACTTCAATCATGTTGAATATTTCAGAGCAGTCAATTCATGCTTAAAGGTGGTAACCAGCGAGTCTTACCTTGCCATCTGCAGTGGTATTGATCCTGTAGTGATACACACGCCCCTCGTACCTGAGCGAGATGGACAGCTGCCCAGGGCTGCTCTCACTTTCTCGCACCAGGAAGCTGCCATTGATTAGACTGCTGAGCAGATACTCAGCTGCACTGCGTGACACAGGTCCATGGTACCAGGAGTGTTTTTCCAGGCTGTTCACTGGGGTGATGTAGTTGCTTGGCACCCAGCCCTGCCCATTCTTAGAACGAACTTCACTCCACTCGCCATTCTGGTTGTAACCAAGTACTCGTAGCTTTTCACCTAGCCATAGGTCATCACAGGATTAAAGAAATGATGTTAAGCCTTTATTTCAACTGACGAGGTATATCATGAAACTTTAAACTGATTAAAAAATGAATCCAGAACTTTTATGCCAGAAATTTGTTTAAATAGTGAAAACAAACTTGGCTGTTCATCATGTCCTGATTGCTCTCTTTAGCTTTTAGCTTAACCACAGAAGCATGGTCAGAAATGGTTTTCTGGAATGTACTACAGAGTTTTAAAAGTTTATATACAACTTAAAAAATATTCTTAAGAAACTATGTACAGTAGACAGGTTACTAAAATGGCTGGAAAAGGACATAGCGCTCACTCATCAAAAGAAGAAAATTCACTTTCCCTCAAAACAGTTTATCAAGGAATTTATCTCATATATGATCAATGTTAACAACAATCAAGGATTAGGGGTAAGATATGTGATATACCAAGTGACTTCTAAATTTCACATGGCACCAAGGCAACAAAACCACTGAGGTAAAAAAAAAAAACTAAAAAATGAACAAACAAAATAACAAATTACAGAGTTTTCAGCAAGAAAACTGCTTAGTGGGGTGAGGGAATGGGCAGTCAGGACTCCCAAAATACAATCCCCTCCAGAATTCAAGTTTAAAAATAGCTATAGTTTTCTTATTTCCTTCCTATTCCCCACAAAAAATGAATCACACTAAAATCAGTGTGTGGAATGGCAAGCTCACTCTGAAGCTAGAAACCAAAATCCAAGTCACTCAGTGTATCTCTGCTGTCAACTTCAGTGTTCTTGATTTTTCTATTAAAATTGTGAACATTGAGTTCAGACTTCAACACATAACTTGCCCTAATACTTGCAGCACAAGTGAAAGAGGTATCACTAGTGATAAGTAAATGTTAATCTAAAGATTCCTAGCAGTGCCTCAGGCTCTTATCACTAAGAGATTAAGTAAATGTTAATCTAAAGATTCCTAGCAGTGCCTCAGGCACTAAGAGATGTAAGCCTTCCTATAGCATTCACAGCTACTTCTTCAGTGTTGGAAGGCAAATCAATCAAAAGCACATGGCCAGCAGTATCAGGCAAAGGTTTTTAGGAAAACTCAAAATAATCATTCTTGTAACCATGTGTCCTTTTTTAGTGGCCTTCAGAAATGTTTCCACAGAATAGTGTTCTACTAGACACCATCTCACCTTAGAAACATGGATATGAGATAGTGAGAAAAACATGAGTATATGTATATACACATACCTATGGGTACATAAAATATACAGATATACAGACAGGAGTGTGTTTGGTGTAGTGGTGGATGTAAGTGCGTAAATACTTGCCAATCAGATTTACAGAAAGTAAAAAAAAGAATCCTGCTAGAAAAACTGAAGAAAACCTGTTGCTCTGTAGCTTTCACTAGTCCACATGAACGAGAAACAAAGAATATAAATACTTTATATATCTATATACACATACACACACGTATGCATACGCATACACACACGCACACACACATATATATATATACTTTTAAAAAAATATTGTTGCTTCCTCAAAAAGAAACGGTAATGACAGGCTATCATAATTAGGATACAGCCAAAGACCCCAGGATTTTTTGTTTGTTGTTCTTTTTAACTGTTATCAGGAAAATTTTTCTACCCTGGAAGTTTTGACTATCATGGAAAATGACAGGGGGATAACTAGTTAGGATTCAAACACTGGCCAAACTGGCAGAGGAATCCTAGGGAGAACTTTTTTGTTTGTTTTGAGACAGGCCTCCCTCTATCACCAGGCGGCAGTGCAGTGGTGTGAATACAACTCACTGCAACCTCAACCTCTCACGCTCAAGTGATCCTCAGACCTCAGCTCCCCAAGTACCTGGGACTACAGGTGCATGCCACTGCACCTGGATAATTTTTAAATTTTTTGTAGAGAAAAGGGTCTCACTACATTGCTTTGGTTTTGCACTCCTGGGCTGAAGCAATCCTCCTGCCTCAACCTCCTGAAGTGCTGAGATTACAGGCATGAGCCACCGCACTTGGCTGGTAGAACTTTAAAAAAATTTTCAAGTAAAACAGCATTTTCAATAAAAAACTAAAGTGTTACATTCATTCATTCATTCATTCATTCATTCATTCATTTATTTATATATATATATTTTTTTTTGAGACGGAGTTTCGCTCTTGTCACCCAGGCTGGAGTGCAATGCAATGGTGCAATGGCACGATCTCGGCTCACCGCAACCTCCGCCTCCTGGGTTCAGGCAATTCTCCTGCCTCAGCCTCCCGAGTAGCTGGGATTACAGGCACGCACCACCATGCCCAGCTAATTTTTGTATTTTTAGTAGAGATGGGGTTTCACCATGCTGACCAGGATGGTCTCGATCTCTTGAACTTGCGATCCACCTGCCTCGGCCTCCCAAAGTGCTGGGATTACAGGCTTGAGCCACCGCGCCCGGCCAGTGTTACTTTATTTTTAAAATATATTTTCTTGTCTTTTAAAATAATAAAATAGCTTTAGCATGACATCATTTTATATAGTGAGAACCTGATACAAAAATCTGGCATTTTGTGAATTTTAAGAGAAACCACTGTTGGCCATAAGATAAAGGCCAGTCTTTGAGTTACACACAGGTGGTTGCTGTAACTGATAACTAAAGAATCAAAAGACTTTATCAGTGTTTCCTTGATGACTGGGCTATCTTGAAAAATAACAGAAAAATGTACCTAGGAAAGAATTTCTGAGTCATCACTTTCACAAGTTTGAATAATCAGTGAAGGTAAAATCAGGTATACTGCAGTTGAAAGTGACTACTACACAGTATAAAATTTCTGGCCCAGTGGAGTGGCACATGCCTGTAATCCCAGCACTTTGGGAGGCTGAGGCAGGCAGATCACAAGGTCAGGAGTTTGAGACCAGCCTGACCAACATGGTGAAACCCCATCTCTATTAAAAATATGAAAATCAGCCAGGCATGGTGGCACACACCTGTAATCCCAGCTACTCAGGAGGCTGCGGCAGGGGAACTACTTAAACCCAGGAGGTTGAGGTTGCATGCTGAGATGATGCCACTGCATTCCAGCCTGGGTGACAGAGAAAGACTCCAGTTCAAAAAAAAATTTTCTTTGACATCTTTTGTTCTATCCTCAAACTTTGTGTAAAATTTTCCTTCAATTGCATAAACATAACCCCTACACACATAACATATATCATCATCCTGTCCCCAAAACGATCCAAAAGCTGTAAGACTGACACTAGATGATGCACTTTTACTTATATTTCTGTCCTATGTACAATTCGCCAGCACGTGCAACTACCACGAAAGTTAGACTCATTCTACACCTATTCTTTATTTCTTTTTTTAAGAGACGGTGTCTCACTCTGTCGCCCAGAAGACCAATAATGATATATATGATAAATTGCATCGAATGATATTTATCCCAGCGTTCTAAAATTAATTATTTTTTTACTGTCTTTAAGTCTTAAAAGGATTTTTTCTCATAGGTATTCTACTTTAGACAGTATAGACAAGTAATTTTATCATCCCGTAGTGTATCCACTATATTTGTGGTAATATTTTTTCTTTTAAGATGGAGTCTCACTCTGTCACCAGGCTGGAGTGCAGTGGCATGATCTCGGCTCACTGCAATCTCCACCTCCCGGGTTCAAGCAATTCTCCTGCCTCAGCCTCCCAAGTAGCTGGGGCTATAAGCGCATACTGCCATGCCTGGCTAACTTCTTTTTTATTTTAGTAGAAATCGTGTTTTACGTGTTGCCCAGGCTGGTCTCAAACACCTGAGCTCAGCCAATTCACCTGCCTCAGCCTCCCAAAGTGCTAGGATTATAGGCATGAGCCACCATGCCTGGCCACACCTATTCTAATTGAAGTATGGCTAAGATGAGCCATGTTGCCAGATCTCAGCACTACTCAGAATGTTATCTGTGGACTCGACTGCCTATCTGAGGACTGTTCATTCATTACTAGTCCACAGTGAGATTAATAACTTGCACCCAAATGTAAACCAACTACATCACTAAGCACACTATTTATTATTTAGTTCAGTAACAGCTTTTGCGGCCAAACTTTCTGCATGAAGACAGAAGCGCAGTGTTTCACCTTCTGGCATAAGCGTCTCACCTTGCTGTGGACCATTTTTGAACAGCACCGGCCTAGACAGCATAAATGTCTGTCTGTGTCTATATAGATCACTATATAAAGGAATGGTAGGAATGGTTTCTTTTTTTGATGTGCTATAGTAATATTCTCAGGAGAGTAGTAGTTTATTTCCATGGTAAATTCTTATAAAAGGGAATATTAAGAACATGACCAAATAAAGCATCCATTATTGATACTGTGTGTGTGTGCACACACAAGGGAAAAATAACTTTTTGAGAAAGAAATAAGATTATGGGGACATTCTCCTTGTGTACATGAATTGGACTGCTAGTCTGCCTAAGCTTATTCTTGCCTTTTGAACATATAAAAAACCACTACTGGGGAAAAAAATGTATTTCAATTTTTTTTTTTTTTTTTTGAGACAGTCTCACTCTGTCACCCAGTCTGGTGTGCAGTGGCGCAATCTCGGCTCACTGCAACCTCTGCCTCCTAAGTTCAAGCGATTCTCGTGCCTCAGCCTCCCAAGTAGCTGGGATTACAGGTGTGTGCTATCACACCTAATTTTTTCCATGTTTTTAGTAGAGATGGGGTTTTACCATGTTGGCCAGACTGGTCTCGAACTTCTTACCTCAAGTGAACTGTCTGCCTTGGCCTCCCAAAGTGCTGAGATTACAGGTGTGAGCCACCATGCCTGGCCAGGACCCTTTATCTCTTAACTATTAATGAAAACTGAAAAGTGAGAGGATGTTACATATAGGCCTCACCTTTAGTGATGCTGAGTGTGTTATCACCACTTGCTACAAAATCATAAAGTGCAACGAAAAGATTGGGGTCACTCTCAGTGGCTCCCAGCAAGTTCTCCTTGGAGCTCCACCTGATAGCCTCATTTAGTGCCTGGGGTTCAAGGTCACAAGCGTAGGGACGATGCAAGGCTTCTGAAAGACACAAGGAAAGGGAAACCACGGTGAGTCCAACAGTGAAACGTGTTTGAATTCAGGACATACACAGTATTTCAGCTGCTGGCTCCAGAGTAGGAAAGAACTGTACAGTGTATGGCGTTATGAAGAACAGGCAAATAGACACTGGGTCTCCTGAGCATGAGGAAGCAATTTACTTGTTGAAAATAAGGTAGTCAGAGAAAAAAAAAAACACAAAATCAGAGTTTGGCTGTGATTTATATGCACTCACCAAAATCAGACATAAACTAATAGAAAATGTAGTTTTCTCAAAATGGAAAAAAGAATCTCAAAGAGAAATTGTTACTAGTTTGACAAAACATACAGGATATTTTGTTATAGCGGTGGTTGTAGTTTTAAGGAAGAAATGATTATAAGTTTCTTCCAAGTCCACCCAAACTACTCTTATTCCCTTTCTCTCTCTGCAGAAAACAAACTGTAGAAAAGACAACAGGGATTATTTTTCAGAATTAGGTAATAATGTATAAAACCAGGCCCTCTATTTAAGTATAGAAATAATTATTTAAAAAGTGCTTTTAAAAAACCAGTCCTAAAATGATCTGCAGAACAAAAGAAACCTGTCTCAGCATTCCAAAATACCTTTAAGTTAATATGCACAATTCAATAATAGCTTGCAATTGTTCCTTATTTGAATGACTTTTTTTTTGAGGCAGAGTCTTACTCCATCGCCCAGGCTGGAATGTAATGGTGTGATCTCGGCTCACTGCAACCTCCGCCTCCAGGGCTCAAGCGATTCTTCTGCCTCAGCCTCTTGAGTAGCTGTGATCATAGGCACCTGCCATCATGCCAGGCTAATTTTTTTATTTTTTATAGAGATGGGGGTTTCACTATGTTGGCCAGGCTGGTCTTGAACTCCTGACCTCAGGTGATGTGCCTGCCTCCCACAGTGCTGAGGATTACAGGAGTGAGCCACCCCGTTTGGCCTGAATGACTTTTTTAAACTCTATTTTGTTTTCCTGGGCAGTAAATTTTTGTAAATATCAATAACTTAATTGAAGAGCTAGAAAATATTCCTGTCATCGGGCATTTATTGAGTCTCTACTCAACGTTGTCCAAGTCTCGTAAGACCTGTTTTTTTCCTCAAGGCTTTAGTTTCTAAATTGATTCACAGTACACACTACAGGTGATCCCTATAGCATCTTAGTTAAAGATCACCTGCTTCTCACAGCCCAGATCTATTATACAAAAAACACACTGTTCTTCCAGTATCAATTTTCTTGATCAGACTGTTTCTAGTGCCTGTATACAAAGGCAAACTATCCAACTATCTATGTCACATAACTACACTTTTAAGTCTCTCTTCCCCCACTTTTTTTTTTTTTTTGAGATAGAGTTTCGCTCTTCTTGCCCAGGCTAGAGTGCAATGGTGTGATCTCAGCTCATTGAAACCTCTGCCTCCCAAGTTCAACAATTCTCCTGCCTCAGCCTCCTGAGTAGCTGGGACTACAGGTGCCCACCACCATGCCCAGCTAATTTTTTTGTATTTTTAGTAGAGACGGGCTTTCACCATTGGCCAGGCTGGTCTTGAACTCCTGATCTCAGGTGATCCACCCACCTTGGCCTCCCAAAGTGCTGGGATTACAGGTGTGAGGCATTGTGCCCAGCCAACTTATTTTTAATATAAAAATGATTTTATCATATATGAAAGGAAAAAAATCTTGAATGTGTGGTTCTAGTTATTTTCACACCCACTCCCTGTTCTCCAACTCTACAACCCCAACATCTCAACATCTCTCACCTGGACTACTGCCTCCAGTCTTGTCTCCCTCAAATCCATCCTCCACACAGCTGGCAAAGTGATCTATTTAAGACAAAAATTTGACCACGTCACTTTTCTTACGCTTCTTCAACAGTTTAACATCAGCTGAAGTACCATGGCCTTCGAAGGCCTTTCATGATCAGGTCTCTACCTACTTCTCCAGCTTCGCCTCTCCCCACTCCATACCTCAGACTGTAAACTTGAACATGCACCACGCTGCTTCCCACCTCTGCCCTTGGTTCACACAGTCCAGACTAACTGGAATGGGCTCTCACCCCACTTTTCTTTTCTTTTTTTTTTCAATAAGATGGGGTTTCACCATGCCGGCTAGGCTGGTCTTCAACTCTTGACTTCATGATCCACCTGCCTCGGCCTCCCAACTGCTGGAATTATAGGCGTGAGCCACTGCGCCCAGCCCTCCCTTTTCTTCTGACTGGCTGATTTCTACTTGTAATACTCAGCTCCAATATATAGTAGCCCCCCTCATCCAGAGGAATATGTTCCAAGACCCCCACTGGATGCTTAAAATCATGACAGTACCAAACCCACTATATACTATGTTTTTCCTATACATACATAACCATGATATGGTTTAATTTATAAATTAGGCTCAGTAAGAGATTAACAACACTAAAAAAATTACAATATACTGTAATAAAATTTACGTCAATGTGGTATCTTTTCCCCTCAAAATATCTTACTACTTTCAGACCCAGGAAGAATGCTGGTAACTGAAACCGCATAAAGCAAAACTGTGGATAATGGGGGCTACTGCGCCTCCCCGCTGTGCTCTCAAAAGCATCACCATTGCTGCATCAATACTCTATCTTCATCTCTACATTCACAATACATCCTACCATTCTACGTATGCTTGTTTCCGAAACTTCACAACATGCTCCTTGTATCTGGAATGGTATTCTTTTCCTACCCAGTTACATACTATGTGTTTAATAACTGTTAGCTAAACAAATGACCAAATTACACAAACATAAGTGACAGGAAAAAAACATGTATCTATCTTTTTTTGGGGGGAGGGGGGACGGAGTCTTACTCTGCCATGAGGCTGAAGTGCAGTGTGCAATCTTGGCTCACTGCAATTCTCCGCCTCCCAGGTTCAAGCTATTCCCCTGCTTCAGCCTCCCAAGTAGGTGGAACTACAGGACCTGCCACCATGCCTGGCTAATTTTTATCTTTTTAGTAGAGACAGGGTCTCACCATGCTGGCCAGGATGGTCTCGATCTCTTGACTTTGTGATCTGACCACCTCAGCCTCCCAAAGTGCTGGGATTACAGGCATGAGCCGCCGTACCCAGGCTCTTAATCTTAAAATCATGTTAAACAATGTTTAAAAATTGGCTTCCGCCAGGGGCGGTGGCTCATGCCTGTGATCCCAGCACTTTGGGAGAGTGAGGCAGGTGGATTACCTGAGTTGGAGACCAGCCTGGCCAACATAGTGAAACTCCGTCTCTATTAAAAATACAAAAATTAGCCAGGCATGGTGGTGCGTGCCTATAATCCCAGATACTCAGGAGGCTGAGGCAGAAGAATCACTTGAGCCTGGGAGATGGAGTTTGAGCCAAGATCGTACCACTGCCTTCCAGCCTGGGCAACAGGGTGAGACCCTGCCTGGAAAAAAAAAAAATGGCTTCTTAACTGGCTACGTAATATACACATAGGTTGGCTCTGTAATTCTCCAGTTTCAGAGTTTCATATTCCCTTCTTCTCTCGAAAAGAATATATATTTAAAATTCCAGTTAATTCAATTTTGTTTTCCATTAATATTATGATAAACTTAAAGAAATGTTCTGACATCCTGAAAAGTTAAAGTAGACATGTTGCTCCTTATTTAAATGCAGAATTATAGTGAATGGGAACAGCTGTATTCTATACCAATACAGACAATTTGGGATGACCAAATTAACAAAAATCTTTATTGTAAAAGGTATTCTTCAAACTGGTCGAGTATTTAAAAAAAAAACTGGTTGCATATACCATATGTGTCTTTATTCTAATGAAAAAATTATCTACTTTAGCATGATTTCCACTAAGCTACAAATGCAAATCCTTTATTAAAATGCAAACAATGCCAAAAAGTACAGAAAATATCCATATTTGTTAGCATCCATTACTGAACACTACATAATCCACACTGGGTTTTTTTTGTTTGTTTGTTTTTTTGCCAGTGACACTGGTAACACTCTGTTTAATGATTATCAAACAGTTTATTTCATTCTTTGCAGTACAGGAAAAGTTCCTCTTGCTTGAAATTATAAGAGGAACAAAAACTCAACAGTTTTAAAAAGAACTTCGGTACTATCAATGACCAGGTTAGAAAGAGCAATAAGCAAACACTGAAGCCAACTCTTAACTCCTATCAGGGCAAAACCAGCAAATGCCATATATTTATACCTTACTTTGTGAAACTCAGTATATTAAATTTAAAAGTTGGCCAGGCGTGGTGGCTCACACCTGTAATCCCAGCACTTTGTGAGGCCGAGGCGGACAGATCACCTGAGGTTAGAAGGTCGAGACCAGCCTGGCCAATATGTAAAAGCCCGTCATCATTAAAAAAATAATAATAAATTAATTAATTTTAAAGTTTACAAAACAGTAATTTGATCACCTGAGGGTGAGGATGGTGGTACAGTATTGAGCAGCTTCCTGGGTTCACACTACCAGGAGTTGGCAAAGAACTGGATTCCCACAGTGGGCATAAGGGGCGCTGCGGGCACAGTGGGGCTGGTGTAGGTCACTGACTGGAGGCCGATTCTGGACTGGGTGCTCTACATCAACACCAAGTTTCAGAAGGACAATTAATTAAACTGACACCTCCACGAACTCCTCTGGTGCCTGCTGGTGCCAGCTCCTCACATCTCAGTACCTACTGTATCTGGAACAGCCCAAGCTCTCAGGATGGACACTGAGGGAATCCACAGTGCAACTTAAGATTTCTTATATTTCTGAAAACAGCTGGGGTGTTTTAAGTACACAGCATTAAACCTCTATGAAACCTGCCTCCTGCCTGGATATTAATCATGCTGATAACTCAGTTACTTTGACTACACCCCGATAGCTTGAATGACGCAGGGGAGCTCTTTTCAAGCTCAAAAATGTTGCTAGTTTAGGAGAGTTTTCCAATGGCTGTCAGAGATTGTTTAATTATTATTTTTATTGAGACAAGGTGTTGCCGTGTTGCCCAGGCTGGTCTCAAACTCCTGAGCTCAAGCAATCCACCTGCCCCAACCTCCCGAAATGCTGGGATTACAAGCATGAGCCACTGCGCCCAGCCTGTTTAATTATTATTAGTATTATTATTTTTTTTTTTTTGAGATAGAGTTTCGCTCTTGATACCCAGGCTGGAGTGCAATGGCGCGATCTCGGCTCACCACAACCTCCGCCTCCTGGGTTCAGGCAATTCTCCTGCCTCAGCCTCCTGAGTAGCTGGGATTACAGGCACGCGCCACCATGCCCAGCTAATTTTTGTATTTTTAGTAGAGACGGGGTTTCGCCATGTTGACCAGGATGGTCTCGATCTCTTGATCTCGTGATCCACCCACCTCGGCCTCCCAAAGTGCTGGGATTACAGGCGTGAGCCACCGCGCCCGGCCCCTGTTTAATTATTTTAAATGTTTACTGGGGGAAAAGAAATCCCTAGTAATTTGAGTGAATACCACATGCAAGGCACTGTACTGGGTTTAGAAATTAGCAATTAGTGATTAGAATCACGGATAGGCCAAGCGCGGTGGCTCACGCCTATAATCCCAGCACTTTGGGAGGCTGAGGTGGGTGGATCACGAGATCAAGAGATCGAGACCATCCTGGTCAACGTGGTGAAACCCCGTCTCTACTAAAAATACAAAAATTAGCTGGGCATGGTGGCGTGCGCCTGTAGTCCCAGCTACTCAGGAGGCTGAGGCAGGAGAACTGCTTGAACCCAGGAGGCGGAGGTTGCGGTGAGCCGAGATCGCGCCGTTGCACTCCAGCCTGGTAACAAGAGCGAAACTCCATCTCCAAAAGAAAAAAAAAAAAAAAGAAATCACCAATAATGCCATTTGGACTGAAATACAAAACTACTATCCATTCTCCCTGCCAAATTGGTTTCCTTCTCAGAATTCCCATTTCAGTTAATGGCAATTCTGTCTTTTCAAGTGTTGAGGCCAAAAACCATGGAATCCTTTATGGCTCCTTGCTCTCACATACAATTCCAGTCCACTCAGAAATTCTACTGGCATTGCCTTCAAAACGATATTCAGAATCTAACCACTTCTCATTCAACACCACTTGGTTACCATCATCACCCCAGGACATTTCACCAAATGTTACCTTCTCAGTGTAGCATTCTGACTGCTCCATTTTAAAGGACACCTTTTCCTGATAACACTCTCACATCCCCCACGGACTCAGTGTAGCATTCTGACTGCTCCATTTTAAAGGACACCTTTTCCTGATAACACTCTCATCCCCCACAGACTCAGTGTAGCATTCTCTGACTGCTCCATTTTAAAGGACACCTTTTCCTGATAACACTCTCATCCCCCACGCACTCCTTTCCTGATTTATCTCCATAGCTCTTATTATCACCAAACATACTGTATAATTTACTCATTTGTTATATTAATGTATCTAAGTTTCCTTGCGAAAATGTTAAGTTTTAGGAGGACAAGGAATTTTGTCAGTTTTGTTCTCTGAACAGTGACTCCAGAACAGTGCCTACGGATAAGCGGCTCTCAAAAAGGTTTGCTGAATGACTGAATTATGTACACATCCTTACTCACAGAGGACACTATGAGAGGACAGAATATAAAACAAAGCTCCAGAGTCAGGAAAGTTTCTGGACTTCAAATGAGATAAGTATTTAAACTGGATGAACACAGGCTGGGCGCAGTAGCTCATTCCTATAATCTCAGCACTTTGAGAAGCCCAAGGCAGGAGAATTGCCTGAGGCCAGGAGTTCAAGACCAGCCTGGGCAGTATCATGAGACTTCATCACTATAAAAAATTTAAAAACTGAGCCAGGGATTGTGGCTCACGCCTGTAATCCCAGCACTTTGGGAGACTGAGGCAGGTGGATCACCTGAGGTCAGGAGTTTGAGACCAGCTTGGCCAACATGGCAAAAACCTGTCTTTGCTAAAAATATAAAAAATAGCTGGGTGTGGTGGTAGGTGTCTGTAATCCCAGCTACTTGGGAGGCTGAAGCAGGAGAATAGCTTGAACCTGGGAGGCAGAGGTTGCACTGAGCTGAGATCAGAGCACTGCACTCCAAGCTGGGTGACAGAGCAAGACTCTGTCTTGGAAAAAATAAAAAAATAAAAAGAAGCTGGGTATAGTCGCACACAACTGTAGTCCCAGCTACCCAGGAGGCTGAGGTAGGAGGATCGCCTGAGTCTGGGAGGTCAAGGATGCAGTGAGCCCAGATCACATCATTGCACTCCAGTCTGGGCAACAGAGCCAAACTCTATCTTAAAAAAAAAAAAAAAAAATAGATCAATAGGAATTCTGCACTGATCACAGTAGAGTGATAGACTGTCAATATGCAAGGATGTGTCAATAATAAGGAGGAACTCTGAACCCAAAAGAGGACTCTTAGAAACAAGTCAACTTCCTAAAAATTTCTTATCTAACAAAAGGAGAAAACAGAATGAGATCCACAGCACAATCTTTTTTTTTTTTTTTTTTTAATATGGAACGCTTCACGATGACAATCTTATGTAAATTTAAAAGACACATACAGGTCAAATAATATCCGATTTCTGAAATATAAAAGTATTAACTACAGGATAAAAGTAATTTTTGAGGCCAAAGTACTAAAACAACCACAGCTTGGAAAACAATCCTCTTTATTCCCCATTCCCCTTCTTCCCACCTCTGGTTTTATGGTCTTTTTGGCTGAGTCAAAAGATCTTATTTCCTTTCTTTCTTTCTTCCCACTCCTTTTGTTCTCAAAGAACTTAGGGTCAACTTCCTGCACAATCTGTCTGCACAGGATATCCACCTATACACCATTCTACCCAGTAGCACCAAACAAAAGGAAAACCTTCTCAAAGAGAAAAACATCCTAACATTTTTCTGAAGCTAAGAACGAACATATTTTGAATAATAAAGAGTAAAGGAAGTAAATGAAGTGGAACAAGCTAAGGATGAAGGCAAAAAGAAGAAAACAAAAGCCTGTGGGAAGAGCAAGTGAATGTCAGAGTCACCCAGCAGCCCCAGTCCATGTCACTTTCCTCGCTGATTAAGACAGACATGTCTGGGTGATTCAGAGGTACTGTACAAGCCCAAATGCAAGTGTGTGGGCAGCGAATGGTTTATTTTTGAACGAAATGAAGTGACTACTATAAATTTGGTAACTCTGATATCAAGTTAACTGATCTTCCATTATTCACTGTTAGAGAGGTAGATCAGAAACTTAAGATGGGACAAGACTGTATTTCACTTATGTAAAGAATGTAGGTAACAGAAACACATTATTGCAATTAAGAATTTTTTTCTGTTGCTACGTTTGCAGGCTACAACAAAAATATAGCAAAACAGAAAAGCTGTTTGTACAAAATAATCATGATTAAACAAGTTAAAACCCCAAATAATAAAACTCAAACTGAGAAAATTCCTAAGCTTAATGTTTAATTTTATTAAAAACACTTTTCACTAAATGGTCATTCAATAACTTTTATCAGTTTAATTAGAAATTTGACAGGTAGTAATTGGAGAAATTAATACTAAAAATTTTCAGTTTAAGCATTTTCAAGTATTTTATAAACATTTATCTTGCCAAAATTCTATATCTGACTGTACATTCTCTAAGAACCTAATAAGTTTTAATAACTTCTTTTAAAAATTATGTAAGGTAGTTGAATTATTCAACAGTTTTCAGTATAAGTTCTTCACATCAAGCCATCTATATCTTACTATTACAGAATATTACGTACTATTCATACATTCTTCCATTCAGTATTTACTGAATTCCTACTATGAGATATTCCCCCAAGAAAGCACATAAACCTTCACTGACCAAGAATGAAGACAAAAAGAGTAGATAAGATTAATTTTTTGAAATCTTCATTCACACTTGATTAATGTGGTTATAAAGCCGCCCCCAAACTATCAACTCTGAACCATACCTGTCAAGTCGGGTAGAGCAGATTCTGAGGTCTCAGCACACAGACAGCAAAGGGAAGTGTCCTGATCGCTGCCATAATTATTAGGTGGAAGGAGAACTGTCCCAAGAACCATACCTCTTCCCAGAAGCACAAAAGTTAAACTGTTCTGTGTGAAGAGGAAGTCTTAGAATTCCATTCTCTGACAAGCAATAACACATGACATTTACTCATGTACTCAGTGGCCAGAGGGAACCAATAAAATGGTGAACATCCACAATTCCCAAAGTGGGTGGAGACAGACCTAAAGGAAAATTTCTGGCACACAGCAAAAGACTGAATCAGAATGGAGTTACTTCAAAATCTCTGGGAATACTTTTAAAATATAAATGAGTAAAAAAAAAAAAAAAAAAACATACATATGTATAACAAATAGCCTAATAATAAAATAATGTAGGGATTAATATATCTCTATTTTATAAGGAGATGATGAGGTGAGATTACAGAGAAAAGTTTCCTTGGAGAAAACCTGTTTACAATAAAACATGAACTACACTTTTAAAAGAAGGGAAACGCCTAACAAGACTCATCTTTTACATCACTGAAATAGTTCAAGAAACCACAAAGCCCAAGTCAAAGAAATAGCTGTCATCTGATTCATAAGCACAGAAGCCAAGAAATAACTGCCTTTGCTAAAGAGTTGTCTCTATAGCTTAATAAAGGTTAAAAATATGGCAATATGGTGTTCAAAACTTTTGACTGTTAAAAGTTTTTAAGGCAAAAAGCCTAGTCTTTGTTAATAAACAGGAAGAAAGTTAAAGAAAATTTAAAAACCTGAAAATGGTAGTGCTTTAGGAGAAACTAGCAAAACCTACAAATAGATGACTTTAATGAATGATCTACAAAAACAATATTCAAGAGTGTTTGTAACTGTGTATCTGAGAATTCTCATTCGCTCAGGTAAATATTTATTAAGCACTTGCTGTGTACCAGCCCCTGTTCTAGGTCAATGAAAGTAACAGGGTAAGATAATAGGATGGCAGAACTCAAACAGTCTTAGATAAATTTGAAAAATAAAATGGTAACTTAATCTCATTAGAGAAAGAATGACTTTAATGTAATTATTAACTATTTAAAAGAACAAAGCCTATGTTTTCAATGAAATTATCCTTTATGAAGCCAGTACTTTCAACATCAAGGGGCAAATAGTTAGATGACTAAAGGTTACCACAATTATGACTAAGAATTTCAAATACCAGATTGAATACCTCATTTTCTGGATTATAGAAAAAAATGTATGGGAAAGGATCTTCATCATCCACATTCTATCCATATGTCAACTCTGTACCATTTGATTTACTATTTCATCAATAAATCTTCTGTTTAAATTACCGATAATTAGTTACAGTTTCAACTACTCACGTCATAATTTGGAATAAAGAGGAGATTAATAGTTAAACAAAATGTGGTATACACATGTAATGAAATATTACTTAGCCATCAAAAGAATGAAATTTTGATGTATGCTACAATGTAAATGGGCCTCAAAAATATGATGCCAAGTGAAATAAGCCAGAGATATCGAGGTAAATATTGTGTAATTCTACTTACAGGAAATACGTGGAATCTTTCTAGTTCTGCAAATGAATGGCTGTACAACATTATGAGTATATTTAACCCTATTCAACTGCACATCTAGGAATAGTTACAATAGTAATTCCTATGATGTATGCTTTGTCATAATTAAAAATTAAAATTACTAAGCTCTCCAAAGGCCTTTTGTTTGTGTTATATTTATCAGTATTTACCACATTTAAAATTATACCTGAAAGTTTACTGAGAAATTTGAATATCTATTAATTCTAAAATAACAATAAACCCATTATGTTAATAACATTTTTACTTAAAAATAACTATTTTTCAAAAGAGAGTTAAGTAGATAAGAGTAGCACTTCAGTTTCTGCAAATCTCTTTACTAGGTTGAGGTGGGAAAGTACATTACTTTGAGGAATGTGACAAACTAAGGCCAGAAGCAAAAGAAGAATCTAAGCAAAGACGGGTGAGGAGGGGCATTCTCAGTACAGAAAATGTAGCAAGTGCAATGCAAAAACCCTGAGGCAGGAGAACAACCTGGTATGTACAGGAAGTAAGAAGCATGGCTACTGTTAAGGAAGTCAGAAGAAGGGCATGAAACAAAGTAAGGGAGACAGTTCAGCCAGATCAAGTGCTTTGGGTTTAGGATTCTACTCCAAGTACAATGGAAAGCCAGTGAACACTTTTAAGCAGGGTGGCCATATGGTCTGATTTTTTTTTTTTTTTTTTTTTTTTCCTTGAGGCAGGGTCTCACTCTGTCGCCAAGGCTGGAGCACAGTATTGTGATCTCGAATCACTGCAACCTCGGCCTCCCAGGTTCAAGCGATTCTCCTGCCTCAGTCGCCTGAGTAGCTGGGATCACAAGGTGTGCGCCACCATGCCTGGCTAATGTTTGTATTTTCAGGAGAGACAGGGTTTTGTCATGTTGGCCAGGCTGCTGATTTCCATTTTTTAAAAGACCATTATTACATGAAAAAAAAAAATGAATTACACTGAGAACCAAATAAGCAGCAGAAAACTATGCAGTAGTTCAGGAATGGGATCACGTGTCTTAGAACTCTCTTTGATTTTATAAACTGACGTGACTTGTTCTGTTATGAATGCATGCTACTCTAGTCCTTCAATGAGGCCGTCATGCATTTTTACCATTTTGCCTATAGGCACTTTTTCTGCAGTTTTAACAATGCCATCTTCATTGTCACTATTACCACAATCACCTGGATTCAGAACCATTTTGTCTATTTCACCACTGGTCAATGAATGAACAACTGGAGCCTCATTAATGATGTTAAAACCTTTGATATCCAATTCTTGCAACTTAATGACAGAATCTGAATGTGTATTTTTGCACATGTAAAGACAATTTTTTTCTCATCTGACCTATGGAATCCTTCGAACTCACCACCCTATTCTTCATCATCACTGAGGGGGAGGGGAAGAGAGCCCTGGCGGAGTGGCTCACGCCTATAATCCCGGAACTTTGGGAGGCCAAGGTGGGCGGATCACAAGATCAGGAGTTCGAGACCAGACTGACCAACATGGTGAAACGCCATCTCTACTAAAAATACAAAAACTAGCCACAGGCATGGTGGCATGTGCCTGTAATCCCAGGTGCTTAGGAGGCTGAGGCGGAACTGCTTGAACCCAGGAGGCAGACGTTTCAGTGAGCCAAGATCGCACCACTACACTCCAGCCTGGGTGACACAGTGAGACTCGGTCTCAAAACAAAGAAAAATGTATAGAAACACAATTTTGACTCCATCAAAAAACAAGAGAGAAAAAAAAGAGACAAAGAAAACATTATGGCAAATGAAAAAAGTCAAAAGTAATACGTATTGTGTGATTCCATTTAGATTAAATGTCTAGAATAGGTAAATCCATACAGACAGAAAGTGGTAGCCTAGAGCTGGGGTGGAGAGAGGAATGGAGTGACTCCTAATGGCTCTAGGATTTCTTTGTAGGATGATGAAAATGTTCTAAGATTAGACTGTGCTGATGACTGAAGAACTCGGAGAATATACTAAAATCCACAGATTTCTACACTTTAAATGGGTGAATTTTATAAAATGTGGATTATATCTCTATAAAGCAATAAAAACATTATACTATATGTGAGAAAAGTATATACAGTGCATTCCTTCCACATAAAATGTCCAGAAAGACCAAATATATAAAGACGCAAGGCAGATAACTGGTTTTCTGGGACCAGTGGAAGGAATGCTGACTGACTACAAACTAATACAGGCAATCTTTTAGGTGACATAAATGTTCTACAACTGGATGGTACAACGTGTACATTTACTAAAATATCATTGAGTTATACACGTTTTCTGTTTTTGAGATGGAGTCTCACTCTATCACCCAAGCTAGAGTGCAGTGGTACAATCTCAGCTCACTATAATCTCTGCATCCTGAGGTCAAGCAATTCTCCTGCCTCAGCCTCCCGTGGAGTACGGGCGCCCACCACCATGCTCAGCTAGTTTTTGTATTTTTAGTAAAAACAGAGTTTCACCATGTTGACAAGGCTGGTCTTAAACTCCTGACTTCAGGTTTTCGAACCTGCCGCCTCAGCCTCCCAAAGTGCTGGGATTACAGGCATGAGCCACTGCGCCCGGGAAAGCTATACATGTTTTTTTTTTTTTTAATTTTGAGACGGAGTTTCGCTCTTGTTACCCAGGCTGGAGGGCAATGGCATGATCTCGGCTCATTGCAACCTCCGCCTCCTGGGTTCAGGCAATTCTCCTGCCTCAGCCTCCTGAGTAGCTGGGATTACAGGCATGTACCACCATGCCCAGCTAATATTTTTTTTTTGTATTTTTAGTAGAAACGGGGTTTCACCACGTCGACCAGGATGGTCTCGATCTTTTGACCTCGTGATCCACCCGCCTCGGCCTCCCAAAGTGCTGGGATTACAGGCATGAGCCACCGCGCCTAAATAAACATTTTTTCAAAGTGGAGGATCCACTTTGAAGGACTAAGCCCTTAAGAACTCCCACATTTAGAGAGCCCGAACAGAAAGAGGAGCCAACAAATGAGGCTAAGGGCAGTCAGCAAGGAGGAAAGAAAAAGCTATCAGAGGCTGAGAAGGGCAACTATCTGAGAAAGGAGGGAATGATCAATAGATCAACTACTGTTGAGACATTAATAAATGAGTACAGAAAACCATTCACTGCTTTCTAAAATTACACTGTAAATGTTTCCCAAATTCTTATAAATCTGCAAAAACTTTGTCTTTAATGGTTATATATATTCCATCTTGAGGTACCATCATTTCCAATTTGGACCTATTACCAAATAAAGTTTATATGTACTCTGCATTCCTAAATTTTTCTCTATTCAACATTACTTCATTAGAATGCATTAACACGCCAAAGAGCATTTTTAAAGCTCATAATACATCTTCTCAAAAAATGATCCTCTTTATAGTCATCAGCTATATATGAATGGTGAAATGCAATTTGAAGGGCTTAAGCAACAGAAACTTGCTTAAGTTCACAACTCACTGCTAGTAAATGAAAACCAGATATATCACCCCAAAATATGTCTCTGACATAAAAATTATTTTTGGGCTAAAAGCAATGAGTAAGGAAAAAGCTCTCCATAGCCTCTTGCTTTTCTACCTAAAGACAGGATACAAATTCTCCTTTACTGGTGACAACTGTAGACTCTTATCAGCCCAGAGATGGCCTAAGCCTGCAAGGTCAAGGCTGTAGTGAACCAAGATCACATCACTGCATTCCAAGCCCAGGTGACAGAGCCAGACCCTATCTAAAAAAATAAATAAATTTTAAAAAGTAGGCAAAGAACATGAAGACATTCTCCAAAAGATAACATAAAGGTGGCTAGCATACGAATAAATGCTCAAATCAGTAATCATCAGAGAAATGCAAATTGAAACCACAATAAGATATCATCTTGCACCAGTCAGAATGACCATCATTTTAAAAATTAAAAAACAAAACAAAACAAAACCAACAGATGTTGGGAAAGATGCAGAGAAAAGGGAACACTTATACACTGTTGGTGGAAATGTAAGTTAGTACAACCTCTAAGGAAATCAGTATGGAGATTTCTCAAAGAATTACAAGTAGAACTATCCTTCAATTCAGCAATCCCACTACTGGGTGTCTACCCAAAGGAAATAAAACATTCTATCAAAAAGATATTTGCACACTGTGTATTTATTGCAGCAGTATTCACAATAGCAAAATCATGGAATCAACCTAAGCGGCTATCAAAAGATGACTGGATTTTCAAAAACGTGGTATAGATATACCATGGAATACTACTTAGAGATAAAGAAGAATGAAATCATGTATTTTGCAGCAACATGGTTAGAATTGGAGGTCATTAGCCTTAGTGAAATGACTTGAAAATAGAAAGCCAAAAACTGTATGTTCTCATTTTAAGTGGAAGCTAAACAATGGGTACACATGGACATACAGAGTAGAATATATTTTGGAGACTCCAAAAGGTGGAATACTACCTATTGGGTGCCATGTCATATACACCATTCAGGTGATGATTACACTGGAACCACAGACTTCACCACTATGCAATATATCCATGGAAGAAATGCACTTGTACCCTCCAAAATTTTCCTATTTTGAAAAAGCAACAAAAGGGCCTCAAGTTCTGCAAGATTAGCTCTCTTTAGGTTAGTCAGTAATAGTATAAGTACACGTTGTTTTATTATTCTTTGCTTTACTGTGTTTTGCAGACACTGTTTTTCACAAATTGAAAGTGTGTGGCAATCCTGTATTGAGCAAGTCTATCAGCACCATTTTTCTTTTTTTCTTTTTCTTTTTTTTTGAGATAAAGTGTCACTCTGTTGGCCAGGCTGGGGTGCAGTGGTGTGATCTCAGCTCACTACAACCTCCACCTCCCAGGTTCAAGCAATCCTCCAGCCTTAGCCTCCTGAGTAGTTGGGAACACAGGCACGTGCCACCACACCCAGCTAACTTTTGTATTTTCTGTAGAGATGTGCTTTCACCATGTTGCCCAGGCTGGTCTTGAACTCCTGAACTCAAAGCGATCTGCCCACCTTGGCCTCCCAAAATGTTGGGATTACAGATGTGAACCACCGCACCCAGCCAGCATCATTTTTCCATCAAGTGCTCACTTCAAGTTTCTGTGTCACCTTGTGGTAATTCTTGCAATATTTCAAACTTTTCATTGTTATCGTATTTATTATGGTGATCTGTGATCAGCGATCTTTGATGTCACTACTGTCATTGTTTTGGGACACCGCAAACTGCGCTATCTAGGACAACAAAATTAATCATGACCAGTCCACTAACCAGCTGTTTCCCTGTCTCGCTCCCCCTCCTCAAGCCTCCCTATTTTCTGAAACACAACAATACTGAAGTTAAGCCAAAACTGGGCACGGTGGCTCATGCCTGTCATCTCAGCATTTTGGAAGGCTGAGGTGGGCGGATCACATGGTCAGGAGTTCAAGACCAGCCTGGCCAACGTGGTGAAACTCCATCTCTACTAAAAGTACAAAAATTACCCAGGCATGATGGCGCACGCCTGTAATCCCAGCTACTCAGGAGGCTGGGACTGCTTGAACCCAAGAAGCAAAGGTTGCCGTGAGTTGGGATCAGGCCACTGCACTCCAGCCTAGGCCCCAGCTACTCAGGAGGCTGGGACTGCTTGAACCCAAGAAGCAAAGGTTGCCGTGAGTTGGGATCAGGCCACTGCACTCCAGCCTAGGCCCCAGCTACTCAGGAGGCTGGGACTGCTTGAACCCAAGAAGCAAAGGTTGCCGTGAGTTGGGATCAGGCCACTGCACTCCAGCCTAGGCCCCAGCTACTCAGGAGGCTGGGACTGCTTGAACCCAAGAAGCAAAGGTTGCCGTGAGTTGGGATCAGGCCACTGCACTCCAGCCTAGGCCCCAGCTACTCAGGAGGCTGGGACTGCTTGAACCCAAGAAGCAAAGGTTGCCGTGAGTTGGGATCAGGCCACTGCACTCCAGCCTAGTCCCCAGCTACTCAGGAGGCTGGGACTGCTTGAACCCAAGAAGCAAAGGTTGCCGTGAGTTGGGATCAGGCCACTGCACTCCAGCCTAGGCCCCAGCTACTCAGGAGGCTGGGACTGCTTGAACCCAAGAAGCAAAGGTTGCCGTGAGTTGGGATCAGGCCACTGCACTCCAGCCTAGGCAACAGAGCAAGACTCTTTCTTGGAGGGAAAAGAAATTAGGCCAATTTGTTATAATGGCCTTCGAGTGTTCAGCTGAAAGGAAGGGTTCCCCATGTTTCTAACTTTAAACCAAAAGTAGAAATGAGTAAATTCAGTGGGCAAGAACGTCAAAAACTGAGAGAGGCTTAAAAAAAACTAGGTCTCTTGTACAAGTTAGCCAGTTGTGAATGCAAAGGAAAAGCTCCTGAAGAAATTAAGTCTACTCCAGTAAACTCCAGCACGTTAAGACAGTGCAACAACAGCATTATTGCTGAAAAAACCTGAGGTCTGCAAACTAGTCACAACATTCCCTTAAAGCAAAGCCGAATCCAGGGCAAGGCCCCACCCTCTTCCATTCTGTTAAGGCTGCGAGAGGTGAGGAAGCTGCAGAAGAAAAGTCTGTAGCTAGCAGAGACCGTTTCATGAGATTGGATGGAAAGAAGCCATCTCCTTAACATACAAGTGCCAGGTGAAGCAGCAAGTACTGACTCAGAAGCTGCAGCAGATAACCCAGAAAATCTAGCTAAGATCACTGATGAATGTGGCCACAGTAATAGATTTTCAGTATAGACGAAACATCCTTCAATTGGAATAAGAGGACATCTAGAACTTTCATAGCTAGACAGGAGGATGTCTAGCTTTAAAGGACAGGTTGATTCTCCAGTTAGGGGTGAATGCCACTGGTGACTTTAAATTGAAGCCAATTTACCATTTTGAAAGTCCTAGAACCTTTTACAGTCACACTAAATCTATTCCACTTATGCTCTACAAGTAGAAAAACAAAGCCTGGATAAGAGCACATCTATGTAAACCATGGTTTAGTGAGTATTTTAAGCCCACTGTTGAGACATACAGTTCAGAATAGAAAAGATTCCTTTCCAAACATTACTGCTCATTGATAATGCACTTAGGTCACCTGGTACATTGAATGAAATGTTGTTTTCATGCCTGTGAATACGACATCCATTCTGCAGCCCATAAATCAAGGAGTAATTTCAACTTTCAAGTCTTATTACTTAGGGAATACATTTGAATACTATGCCAGGCATAGTTTCTCATGTCTGCAATCCTAGTACTTTGGGAGGCTGGGGCAGGAGGGCTGCTTTAGACCAGGAGTTCAAGACCAGCCTGGGCAACATAGTGAAACCCCATCTCTAAAATAGTTTTTTGTTTTTTTTTTTTAATTTATCTGGCCATGGTTGCACATACCTGTAGTCCCAGCTATTAGGGGAGGCTAAGGTGGGAGGATCACTTGAGCTCGGGAGGTAAAAACTGCAGTGAGCCATGATAGTACCACTGCACTTCAGCCTGGGCAGCAAAGAAAAATAAAACAAAACATTTTGTACAGTAATAGGTGCCATAATGACTTTTCTGATGGATCCGTTAAATGATAACCTTCTAGAAAGGATCCACCACTCTAGGTGCATTAAGAACATCCATCATTCATGGGAAGAGGTCAAAAAAGCAACCTTCACAGGAGTTTGGAGTAAGTTGATTCCAATCCTCAGGCGTAACTTTGAGAGGTCAAGACTCCAGGGGAGAAAGTAAATGCAGATGTGGTGGAAACAGCAAAAGAACTAGAATTATATGTAAGTGGAGTCTGAAGATGTGAAGGAAGTGTTGCAGTCTCATGAGAAAACCTGAATGAATGAGGAGTGGCTTGTTATGAGTGAGCAAAGAAAAGTGGTTTTGTGAGGAATCTACTCCTAGTGAAGATGCTGGGAACACTGTTGAATTACGACAAATAATTTATAATATTACATACTTAGTTGATTAAGCAGCAACAGGATTTGAGATGACTGACTACAATTTTCAAAGAAGTTCTACTGTAGGTAAAATGTCAAAAGCACTGCATGTTGCAGAGAAATCTTTCATGAAAGAACGTGTCAATGGATTTGTCAAACTTCATCGTTGTCTTATTTTAAGAAACTGCCACAGCCACCCCAACCTCCCAACTTTCAGCAGCAACCACCCTGATCTCAGCAGTCACCTATGTTGGGGCCACACCTTCCACCAAAAAGACAACTTGCTGAAGTCCCAGATGATCATTAGCATTTTTAGCAATAAAGTATTTTTTTAATTAAGGCGTGCCCTTTTTTAATAGACATAATGCTATTGCACACTTAGTAGTCTACAGTATAGCATAAACATGACTTTCATATGCACTAGGCAACAAAAACATTGTTTGACTCATTTTATGGGGACAGTTCATTACAGTGGTTCAAAACCAAATTTGCAGCATCTCCAAGGTATGACTATAGTTAGAGGTTTGTTCCCAAGCTCTCATACAACACATTCACAAAAAATCAAGATGGCATTTTAACCAGGACTACGCTTATCCTACCCCTCTATGTATTCAAATCCTGTATTTCTTTCAAAGTATAGTTTAAGTTCCTAGACTGTCCTTGAACCTGACCTCTAGTCATTTTAGATCAAGTTATCTCTTCCTTTGCCTAAGCTCAAAGCACATTTTGCTTAAAATTGCTATTGTTATACGAATACAGGACGTCCTCAATACTATACTTACCATAATTCCCACAAAGAGTAAAAGCTATAATGGCATTTTTCTCTTTTTCTACATTAATGTTTCTCTTTTTTTTCATAACCGTTATTCTACGGAATAAAATTAAATTTAACTTAAGTAAATTCATTGGTTTTAATTTAATTCAATTTCTCCCTAACAAGAAAAATTAAATGATAAAACAATAAAATTTTTTGGCATAGCATTGAGCTTTGGAGGATCACAAACCACTGTCACCCCTGATGAGAACACTTGCTCTGTACCTAGCCACACCATACACTTGAAGGTCCAAACAGGATGCATTTGCTCCTGGTAGAGTAGGAGCCTTTTCTGATTATGTAACCACAGACATCAAACTACTGGATTCAAAGTCCTACATTGCAGATAAAGGAAGAGCATGTTTTTCTAAGCAGAAAAAAATACATATAAACAAACACACGGGGGGAAGGTAGTCCAAGTTCAAGGCCAGATTAAGATGTGGAAACCTAGGCCAATAGGGCTTCTTCAAACCAATACCAAATGGGTGTTCAACGTCTACTCAGGGAGAAGCCTGAAGTGTACATTATGCCTCTGCTCTGGTCCTGAACAATTCATCTCTGTCCCTAAATTTGGAGTCTTGACTCAGCTAAAAGTCCTGCAGTTAGTAAGAATTACTGACCTCAAGAGGCAGTTTGGCATGTCCTTTGCTGGTCTCACACTAGCCCAAATTGCTTATCAAAATATTTCCGAAAGCTATAGAAAATACTTTCTCTGAGAGTGTTTTTAGTAAACCATTTCTTCATCTTGTTGTATTTCCAGTGAACCTTCAGAAACCAAAGAGGAGCTCAGATGATACATTCTTTAATCCATCTCACTGAATTTTTTGCATGATGAATTTGGCCTAATTAGAAGAGATGACTCTGTGTGTGTGTGTGTGTGGCGGGGGGTGTTGTGTAAGAAAGAAAGTGAAATATATGTGGGCCAAATGACATGTTCTTGACATTCAAACAAAAGAATTCAGACTTAACACAGTAAGCAATAGGCAATCATTCTAGGTTTCTGAGTAGTAGTAGCACAATGCGCTATTTAAAGAATACTGGTCTATAAGACTTCTTGCAGACCACCTGGAGTTGTAGAAAATAACTAAAGGTCTGCTGCAGAAAACTACAGTGAGACGAAAAGGGTCTGGCCACAGAGTGGAGAACAGAAAGACTCAAGAAATCTTTTGAAGAAGGGATATAATAATTACCTGGAAAAAATGAATATAGGAAAGGAAACAAATATTAAATCTCTAGTTTGAACCAAAATGAATATAAAGTAACACACAGAGTAGGCTGGGCATGGTGGCTCACACCTGTAATCCCAGCACTTTGGGAGGCCAAGGCAGGTGGATCACAAGGTCAGGATTTCAAGACCAGCCCCACTAACATGATGAAACCTGTCTCTACTAAAAATACAAAAATTAGCCAGTCGTTATGGTGCCCTCCAGTAATCCCAGCTACTCTGGAGGCTAAGGCAGGAGAATCACTTGAACCCAGGAGGCGGAGCCTACAGTGAGCAGAGATTGCACCACTGCACTCCAGTGTGGGCAACAGAGCGAGACTCTGCCTCAAAAAAAAAAAAAAAGAAAAAGGAACACCCAGATATCAAAGAAAGAGTTTTAAAAACAAGATTAGAAAATAAGTGAGGTACCGCCATTAAGGACACAAATTCAGAGGTAATAAACATGGCTCAACATTTTACAGAAAAAACAAAGGAAGTTATTAGCATTCCATCAAAAATATTTTTATCAATGAAAAAAGTAGCAATAATTACAAGATTTTATAGTCGATTTCTGAAATGCTTTCTAATCCAAAATAATACATTTCTGGATGGTGCCAGATAACAGAAATTTCTAACCTCATTACTCTTTCCTGTTCATTTCATGCATCGTCCCTAGGTGAAGTCATTCACACCCAATTTTTAAAATTATAAATTCTAGGCTATTAGCTCCTGTATTAGTCTCCTGCAGCTGCCATAACCATATACTAGATGGTTTAATCCAACAGAAATGCATTCTCTCTGTTTGGAAGGCCCAGAACTCTGAAATGAGCAACAATGGGACAAAATAAAGGTGTTGGTGGGAGACTCCAAGGGAGAATCCATTCCTTACCCCTACCAGCTTCTAGTGGCTGCCTACATTCTTTCACTTGTGATCCCTCTAATCATCAAGGCCAGGATCTTCAAATCTCTCTCTGTTCCAACTTCACATTGCCTTCTCCTATGCATGTGTGAAATTTCCCTCTGACACATGTGATGGCACTTAGGGGCCAACTCAATAATCCAGGAGAAGCTCCCCATCACATGTATATAATAAAGATCACAAATTCCCCCCACCCCCAACTTTATTTTTGCTATGGGAGGTAACATTCATAGGGTCCAGGGATTAGGACATGGATATCTTTTGAGGGGGTACTTTTCAACCTACCACAGCTCCCAAATGTCACCAACCCGGAACACTTTCCTGATTAACAGACCGCTTAATTCCTGGAGGCTGTGGATAAGTAGATTATCTTTGGATATTCTAAAGGCAACAAAAATCATTTTGTTCCTACCCCTAGTTTTCTTGTTTTATGTACATGTACACACGTGTGCTTTGTTGTTGCTAATGGCGTATCTAGGCATCCAACCCAGAAACATCATGATCATTCTAGACTCCTCTTTCTTCCCTGATACCCTCTATGAGTATATCCTATGATCATACCTCTTGAGAATCTCTCAAATGCATCCATTCTTCTTCATTCGGTACCACTCTCTTAATTCAGCTCCTCATTATTTCCTTGCCTGAACTGCTACAACATTCATCTATCTCATTATGGCCAAAAATCAACCGCCCAAAAGTATAAATAATCCCCACGAGTCCCCAAGTCAAACAGCAAAGTTTTCAAAGTTTAAGGACTTCAGACACTTATTCTAATGAGTCTACCATTTTACTTTAAATGTTACACTTAATTATGCATTGGTCTCTATGGAAGAGAGGCTGCCCGTCTCCTCTCTCCTCACCCAGCTCTTCATTCTTCTCACAAGGGTCAGTCAGAATCTTGTCTTTCCACTCTATCTTCAAGGAAATGGAGGACTTGCTATGATTTATTATATTCGGAAACTCTGAGACACATATTGTATCTACTGTTTTCTCCTCCTGCCTCTTATTAGAAGTATGGCCCTTTCATGCAACTAGAAAGGTAAGAGCTCTAATTCAGTCCTAGCCAACTATGTTTCTTCACTGGGGCTTGAGGCCAAACCTACTGCTGATGATAGAAAGTGTAATGCTGCCTTGCTTAGTTCCAGGTGCAGATTTCATCCTTGAAACAGAATACTGCCTGAGAGACTGACTGACGACAGATCACAGGGATTGTTGTGTTCTGGCCAAAAGAACCTCCTAATACTGTCTCCCTAATAGCATCCCTTTCTTATTATTTATTAGATTATTATTTGCCTTCCCATTGAAGGTATAGTCTTTCTGAGATAATATTACTATCTTCACATTTGGGAAAGACTCATCTTTAAACAGCTGTTTGCATTTGACAGTATGACCATGGGTTTTCCTCTATATTTAATCACTGTACCTTGCACATAGTAGCCCCTGAAGTACTTTTGATATACTGTAATTTATAACATCATTACCTACAGCCCTGAAGACAGGCATACTGATTGACTAATTGAATGACTGATTGAGACAGAATCTTGCTCTGTCACCATTCTGGAATGTAGTGGCACAATCTTGGCTCACTGCAACCTCTGCCTCCCAGGTTGAAGCAATTCTCCTGCCTCAGCCTCCAGGGTAGATAGGACTACAGATGTGCATCACCACGCTCAGCTAATTTTTGTATTTTTAGTAGACATGGGGTTTCACCATGTGGCCAGGATGGTCTTGATCTCCTGACCTCATGATCCACCAGGCTTGGCCTCCCAAAGTGCTGGGATTACAAGCATGCAGCACCATGCCTGGCCAAGACAGGTATTATTACAATAATTTACAAATGTTTGGAAATGTCAGTTAACTTGTTCAAGTCCCAAAACTAGTTGGTGAAACCAGGATTCGAAACCCAAGATCTTTTCTAATTCCAAAGCCCACGCTCTTTTCACTATACCAGGCTGCCTCTCTAATCCAATAGAGAGTGATACAAAAAGAACTGAAAAAGGGCTTTTCTTATCTTTTGGTGAAGGCTTTGAAAACAGCCAGGCCTCAAAGTGGGCTGATCTTGATTCATCTGCCTATATATGTGATGACATTAAGAGTTAAACCTAAGAGACTAATTGGAATGATATGCATGTGCTTACTAAACATTCCATTTCATCCAAGGAAACTGGAAATGTCTGCCATTTACTCCCAGCAACAGAGTAATCACAAATTTTTCCAAAGTGGATGCACAATGACTCAGAGAACAGTTTTTAAAAATTTATACAGGTCATGCCAGAACTTAGAATCCATCCAAAAAAATATAACCTTTCCTCCAGTACGACTGGACAATTTCCATCTCTTCTTGGAACAACCTTATTTGGACCAAAAACTGAATAGACAATGTCTTTCCCTTTGATTTTCCTCAAAAAAAGGATGAAAGAAAAAATCTTCCCTAATACATGGCTCGTCTCACAAACATCTCACCAAAAAAGACAGTGTATATGTGGGTATTCATTAGGAAATATTTCTTATAAAGTTTCCCTGACCTTATTCTTTGAGGACAACTGTCACTGCCCTGTAGGTAACGTACTAACACAACAATCTTTTCATATGATGCTAAAAATAAAACAACAAAAAACTGGTTCTTCTTGTTTCGGACCTGCAGAGCTAGTTCTCCAATATTTATGAAGAGGCATGTCTGTATGTATATACACCCCGTATAAATTTGGGTACTGGCTGCAAGCTATTTCCTGCTGGCTGAACTCAAATTGCCGTAACCAAGAGAAACAAAGCACCTATTCACTACCCTTATTCAGCAGCCACTGGCTACCCAAAGCAATAGAATTCTGGTCCTCCATACACAGTAAGTGTTACAAGAAGGAAAAAGCCGTAATTTCCAAAATTACAAAATTTTGGTTTAGGACACACTAATATATTTGTGTTGTTCAAATAATCTATAAAGGTATGCTCAGCATTCAGCCCCTGTGCTTTCATTGCTGAACTGCAATCTTTTCCAGCTTCAAACAAGACTATCACGGACGTTACAAAAGCACTGGAAAATTTTCACAACGTTATCTTAGTTAATAAAACTCTATTAGGCCAGCCATGGTGGCTCACATTGGTAATCTATCACTTCTGGAGGCCAAGGAGGATGGATCACTTGAGGCCAGGAGTTCAAAGACCATCCTGGTCAACATGATAAAACCCCATCTCTAACCAAAAATCACAGAAAAAATTAACTGGGCATAGTGGCAGCACCTGCAGTTCCAGTTACTCAGAAAGTTGATGTACAAGAATTGCATGAACTAGGGAAGCAGAGGCTGCAGTTAGTGGAGATCATACCACTGCACTCCAACTTGGGCGACAGAGTGAGATTCTGTCTCTAAATAAATAAATAAATCTCTACTAATTTTTAGCAGATGCTCTGTCAGTATCAAACAGTGAATGACTCAGTAAAGTTCACTGTTATCACTGGCCTTATTTATGATGAGAGGTAAAAATCATGCAGCAGCAAAAACTGCTTTAACTCCACCATCACTACCAATACAGACTGAGTATTCTTCATCCAAAACCCAAAAACTCTGCTTTAACTCCACCATCACTACCAATACAGACTGAGTATTCTTCATCCAAAACCCAAAAACTCTGCTTTAACTCCACCATCACTACCAATACAGACTGAGTATTCTTCATCCAAAACCCAAAAACTCTGCTTTAACTCCACCATCACTACCAATACAGACTGAGTATTCTTCATCCAAAAACCCAAAAAGCTCCAAAATCTGAAACTCTGTGTGGACTGACATGACACTCGAGAAAAATGTTCGCTGGAACATTTAGAATTCTGGACTTTCATATTAGGGATACTGTTTGGGTACAGTCACACCTGTAATCCCAGAATTTTGGGACGCTGGGGTGAGCAGATCACTTGAGGTCAGGAGTTTGGGACCAGCGTGGCCATCACCGTGAAACCTCGTCTCTACTAAAAATACATAAAATAGCTGGGCATGGTGGTGCATGCCTATAATCCCACTCGGGAAGCTGAGGCAGGAGAATTACTTGAACCTGAGAGGCAGAGGTTGCAGTGAGCCAAGATCCTGCCACTGCACTCCAGACTGGATGACAGAGTAAGACTCTTGTTTCAAAAAAAAATTAAGGATACTGAACTAGTATAAAAATACTCCAAAATATGAAAAAAATCCAAAATTCTAAACACTTTTGGTCCCAAGCATCTCAAATAAGGGATACTTGCTTGTAATGTCTTTCCAGTTCACTAGTACATTGATCAGGCAGGAGGGAGTGAGGAAGGAAAGACCCTTTAAAATTATTCAAAAGACAAATTATAGAATCTTTTTTTTTTTTTTTTGAGGCAGAGTCTCACTCTGTTGCCCAGGATGGAGTGCAATAACACAGTAACAGTTTACTGCAGCCTCACCCTTGGGCTCAAGCAATGCTCCTGCCTCAGCCTCCCAAAGTGCTGATATAACAGGCATGAGCCACTGCATCTGGCCCACATTACAAAAATCTTTAAGAGTAAGAGCTAATAGTGTTTCTTCACCAGGATAGATGGGCCTCAGCTAAGAAAGGAATGACTTTGCATATTTAAACCATCCCAAAAGTATGGCTAATTTCAATTTTCCTTTTCGGTTTTGCTAGATTTCCACTGATTCTATCTTGATGGCAGAAGGGTGGAATATGGTGTTCACAAATAACAGATTACAGGAGAGTCTAGGAAAGAATGTAAATCAGACATCCAATTTCTTCCTGAATGTGAGTCAAATTGTGAGATTAGAAACGAGGACAGGAAAGAATAGGCAAAAGACAGAAAAAAGCAATGTGATACTAACTCCACAATAAGAAAAATTAAATTCTGCACTTTTGAGCACCACATGATCCAAGAGCAATTTAGAAGACAGAGAATGGGAGAGAAATTGGATATATAAACCAGGTACTTCACAAATATTATCATGAACCCTCATGTTAACTCTGCTAGGAAGATACTATTATCCTATTTTGCAGATGAACAGACCATGTGTGCATGGTAAGATGTAAAGATACAATTCTGGAGGAGGATTTGGAATTCTGCCTCCTGTTTCAGAGATCACTTGTCCTGTCAAAACCAGAAAGTTTAAGGGACCCCCCGCCAAAACCACCTGATTATCTTTTGGCACTTATGCAGTGAAACTGACCTCTAATCAAAATGAGTGACTAACATAAGCCCTTTTCCACGAGGGAGTGGATGGAGAAGAATGAATTTAAAAGATAGCCCGGGCGCGGCGGCTCATGCCTGTAATCCCAGCACTTTGGGAGGCCAAGGTGGACAAATCAACTGAAGTCAGGAGCTCGAGACCAGCCCGGCCAACATGGTGAAACCCCATCTCTACTAAAAATACAAAAATTGGCCAGGTGTGATGGCATGCACCTGTAGTTCCAGCTACGGAAGAGGCTGAGACAGGAGAATTGCTTGAACCCAGGAGGCAGAGGTTGTAGTGAGCCAAGATCACACCACTGCATTCCAGCCTGGGCAGAGACTCCATCTCAAAAACTAAAACCAAAACATACATAACTTGCAATATATATCTTATACACAATACTTACATTTAACTTGTATAATACTCATACAACTATTAATTAAATACTCATAAATATTAAGTATCTACTTCAGCCAGGGGTGGTGACTTATATCTGCAATCCCAATTATTCGGGAGGCTGAGGAAGGAGGATCATCTGAGGCCAGGAATTCAAAATCAGCCTGGGCAACAGAGTGAGATCCTGTCTCTAAAAATAAAATAAAGTTTAAAACATATTTAAAAGTATATACTTTTACACCATTCCTATATATCAAAATACCACTTAAGCTGGAATTCCAACCTTTTGGAACACATATAATTATATAATTATTAGGTTCGTATGGATACAATGAGTACATATATAAATTATCTAATTCTCCTAATAATCCTACCAGGTAAATAACTGGTCCAAGATTATACAGATTTGCTCCAATTTCCTTCATCTTTCTTATATGCTGTATTTTTTGACAAATATTCATACTTTGAAATACTGAGATATGAATCTTTTAAAAACAGCTCAGTCATATTCTTAAATATAAAACAAACATTATGTACCACATACAACAATTTATAATTTTCCAAACGTAATCATTTAATCCAGGGTTTCTCAACCATGACACTACCAACATTTGGAGCCAAGTAATTCTGTGTGTTGGGCAGGGGATGAGGAGACGTGAAAAGATGTTTAACAGCCATTAAGAAAATACAAATTAAAACCACAATGAGATACCACCACAGGGACAAGTCACCACCCTGGCTAGTGTGTTCATTTTTTGTAAAGACGGGGTCTCTGTTGCGAAGGCTGGTCTCAAACTCCTGGCCTCAAGCAATCCTCCCACCTAGGCCTCCCAAAGTGCTGGGATTACAGATGTGAGCCACCATGCCCAGCCTGCATTTCTATTATCATTCAGAGATGATTCTGATGCTAACAGTCTAGGACCAAATGTCCAAACCACTGCCTAGAACTTCCTACAGAAATAGGGATAAAGGGTCATCAAGAAGGAACGTTTTTCCTTAAAAAAGAGAGAAATTGATAAGGTAAATACTCATCGCAGGGTATGAATTACAGTATTTTTTAAATGCTTATTTTCAAGATTTAAGCCTAGCACAATGGTGCACATCTGTAATCCCAGCTTATTGGGAGGCTCAGGCAGGAGGACTGCTTGAGCTCAGGAGTTCAAGACTAGCCTGGGAAACACAGTGAGAACCTGTCTCAAAGGAGAAAGAACATCATGCATGAATATGTTTGATAAATAATGAGTACTTGGCCAGGTGTGGTGGCCACTCTGTGAGGCCAAGGTGGGAGAATTTCTGGCATTTTAGACCAACTTGGGCAAAGCTGGGCCTGGTGGCTCACACTTGCAATCCCAGCACTTTGGAAAGCCAAGGAGGGTGGATCACAAGGTCAAGAAATCAAGACCTTCCTGGCCAACTTGGTAAAACCCCATCTTTGCTAAAAATACAAAACTTAGCTGGGCATGGTGGTGTGTGCCTGTAATCCCAGCTACTCAGGAGGCAGAGGCAAGAGAATCGCTTGAACCCAGGAGGCGGAAGCTACAGTGAGCTGGTATCATGCCACTGCACTCCAGCTTGGCAAGAGAGCAAGAGTCCGTCTCAAAAACAAAAACAATAGACAGCTAGAGCATGTAACATACTCAGATTTCTTTTCTCACAGATTTTCTTTTCATTAAGCATCTCTGAAGACCAGTATTATAGGGAATGTACTCCTGAGATAAGAACTGAGAGAAAAGAGAAAGGTTTAGATACAGTTGTATGTCAAGCACTTCATATGCATCATTTAAAATTATCTAATTCTCATAATAATCCTGTCCAGTAATGAACTTGTCTGAGATCACAAGGTGAATTATAGCAGAATACACATTTAAAACCTAGCCAACGGTCTGTCTCTGAAGTCCTGCAACGTTGTCTTTTTAGTAAGAAAAAAATGGCCGGGTGCGGTGGCTCACACCTGTAATCCCAGCACTTTGGGAGGCCGAGATGGGAGGATCACAAGGTCGAGAGATGGAGACCATTCTGGTCAACATGGTGAAACCCCGTCTCTACTAAAAATAAAAAATTAGCTGGGCATGGTGGCAGATGCCTATAATCCCAGCGACTTGGGAGGCTGAGGCAGGAGAATTGCTGGACCCCAGGAGGCGGAGGTTGCAGTGAGCTGTGATTGCGGCACTGCACTCCAGTCTGGATGACAGAGTGAGACTCCATTTCAAAAAAAAAGAAAGAAAGAAAGAAAAAAGAAAACTGTCCCAAACTGGAAACAACTTAAATGTCCTGCAGAGAACCAAAGGCTAAAGAAAGTATGGTACACCCATACTTTGGAATACCACTCAACAATACAAAGGAATAGTATTGATAGACACAAGTTGGATGAATTTCAAAAGCATTATGCTGAGTCTCCCACAGAAGTCAATCTCAAAAGATCTCATACTATATGATTCTATCTATACGACACTGCTGAAAAGACAAAACTCTAGTGATGGAGAACACATCAGTGGCTGCCAGGGATGAAGGTGGGGAAACATATGACTAGAGAGGGACTGCATGAGACAGTTCCTTTGAGGTGATGAAATTCTTCTGCTGTTTGTGAGGTTATACAAATTTACATGTGTTAAAATTCTTAGAACTGTACAATCAACCAACAAAATCAATTTTACTGTGTGATAATTTTTTTAATTAAGAGAAAACAGAAAAATGTGTTTTTTTGGTTTTTTGAGACAGAGTTTCGCTCTTGTTACCCAGGCTGGAGTGCAATGGCGCGATCTCTGCAACTTCCGCCTCCTGGGTTCAGGCAATTCTCCTGCCTCAGCCTCCCGAGTAGCTGGGATTACAGGCACACGCCACCATGCCCAGCTAATTTTTGTATTTTTAGTAGAGACGGGGTTTCACCATGTTGACCAGGATGGTCTCGATCTCTTGACCTCGTGATCCACCCGCCTCGGCCTCCCAAAGTGCTGGGATTACAGGCTTGAGCCACCGCACCTGGCCAGAAAAATGTGTTAAAGCACATTTTCATACCAGTTATGTGTAAATAATAAAAAGTCATGCCATGAATGTCATATCACAGGACACTAAATTGCAATAATACCTACAGATGAGAATTTTGCGGCTTCACCTGAATTTTAAATTTCCACACTTATTTTTTATATAAATACCTTCTGCTCAGAATTGTAAAAGTGTAGGTGAAAGTAAGATACTTCTTAAACACATAAAATTTGTGGAATTCAGCATTCCAAGATCTTTGCATCTTCAGAAAAATACCACTGCCTATGTTATTTAGGCAAAAGATAATGAAATATCTAAGGGATGAAAGGAATGTGCCAATCCTCTTTCCCTAATGGAATTCCCAAAGTCAATGTTGCCAGCACCTGGTACAGTGACTTCAAGTTCAGAGCTGACATTCCTGAGGAGGGACTTGCAAATAAACCTAGATCATTCCTAAAGATCTACAATACAATCCTTTGTAACCCAAGCAGTCAGCTGTTTCCCTTAGACTATGGAAGCATGCAACAACTGCTTACTCATACAGTATAGTTTCTGTGCATGAAATATATGTGAAAGTATCTGTGTAGAGCAGTTTCCCCTTGCTCTCATGAGAAACATTCCAAGGCCCCCAGTGGATTCCTAAAACCTCACATGGTACCAAACCCTATACATGCTATGCTTTTCTTCTACACAAACCTGTGATAAAGTTTAATTCATAAATTAGGTCAGATAAGAGAATAATAAAATGGAATCGAATAATTACAATTTATATTGTAGTAAAAGTTAGGTGAATGTGATCTATGTCTCAAAATGTATCTTGCACGGTACTCACCCTTATTCCAGTGACATGAGATAATAAAATAGCTACATGACGTGAAGCAAGTGAAAGATGCAGACACTGACACAGCATTTACAAGTTATAAATGCATAACTATCAATAATAATTTATCAATGTAAAATTTTTCAAATATTTACTGAACATCCACCATGTGCCAAGAACCAGGTATATACCAGTAAACTGGAAGGATGAGATCTGTGTCCCAATGTACCACCTCCAGCTTAAAAGCACTAGCAAGTCATTTTTGTATCAACCATTTGAAGCAGGTAAAGCGAATGAGGAAAGGCATTCCAGGTAAAGGGTGACAACAAAATTCCATAACACGTTTTGGAAATGAAAAACAAAAACAAAAAAACAACAAATACAGCCCCAGATTTTCCATTTGTTTTGGTGCAGAGGATGTGCATGCATGAAATGATGTGTTAAGAATATGAAAGTAGGAGAGGTAAGCAGGGACCAGATCTTAGACAGCCTTAAATGACACACTATGAAAGTCAGCCTGGAGTGCAGTGGTGTGTGCTTTTACTTTTCTGGATTATGGGGGAGGGGAGTTATGCCAGGGAAATGCAAAAATACACACAATACAACACTAGATCATTGAGATAACAGCTAAATCATGATTTTCTACTGCAGTATAAATAATCATGGCCCAATTCAAGGTTTTTTTGTTTTGTTTTGTTTTGAGACGGAGTTTTTCTTTTATTGCCCAGGCTGGAGTGTAGTGGCTCAATCTTGGCTCACTGCAACCTTCACCTCCTGCGTTCAAGCGATTCTCCAGCCTCAGTCTCCTGAGTAGCTGGGATTACAGGCACGTGCTACCATGCCCAGCTAATTTCTTGTATTTTTTAGTAAAGATGAGGTTTTACCATGTTGGCCAGTCCAGACTAGAACTCCTGACCTCTGGTGATCTGCCTGCCTCAGCCTCCCCAAGTGCTGGGACTACAGACATGAGCCACCAAACCTCACCCCGACTCAAGACTTTTAAACATAAGACCCGACACTATAAAACTACTAGAAGAAAACATAGCCTCTTTCCCTGCCAATGCTGAGTCGTGAGGAGGCAGAGGCTTGGGTGTGTTGAAGATTTGGCTTCACCCTTAACCCTCTGACAAGGCCGAGGAAGGCACTGCTGCTGAGGGTGTTATCAATGTTAATACTGCTTTACAAGAGGTGCTGAAGACCGCCCTCATCCACCAGGGCCTAGCACATGGAATTCACGAAGTTGCCAAAGTTAGACAAGCGCCAAGCCCGTCTTTGTGCGCCTGCATCCAACTGTGATAAGCCTATGTATGTCAAGTTGGTGGAGGCCCTTTGTGCTGAACCTAATTAAAGTTGATGACAACAAGAAACTAGGGGAATGGGTCTGCCTCTGTAAAACTGACAGAGAGGGGAAAATCTGTAAAGTGGTGGTTGCAGTTGGGTGGTAGTTAAGGATTAGGCAAGGAGTCTCAGGCCAAGGATGTCATCGAAGAGTCCTTCAAATGCAAGAAATGAAGCAATCAATCTTTGGCTCACCAAAAAAAAAAAAAGAAGAAGAAGAAGAAAAAGAAAACACAGGAAAAATGCAATAAGACATTAATCTAAGCAAAGACTTTATGGCTAAGAACTCAAAAACACAGCAAAAAAAAAGACAAATGGAGCTACATTAAGTCAAAAAGCTTTTGTACAGCCACGGAAACAATCAACAGAGTTAAGCAGCAACCTGTTGGATGGGAGAAAATATCTGCAAACTATTCATCTTATAAGAAACTAATACCCAAAATAGACAAAGAATTCAACTCAATACTAAAAAGAAACAAACAAAAAACCTCATAAAAAAAAGTGGGAAAAGAACAGGGAGAGATATTTCTCAAAAAGACAACATACAAATTGCTCACAGGTATATGAAAAAATGTTCTGCATCACTAATCATCAGGGAAATGCAAATAAAAACCTCAATAGATATTATGTTACCCCACTTGAAATGGCTATTAAAAAGACAAAAAATAACAGATGCTGGCAAGAATACAGAGAAAAGGGAAATCTTATATGCTGTTGGTGGGAATGTAAATTAGTACAGCTACTATGAAAAACTGTGTGGAGATTTCTCAAAAAATTAAAAATAGAACTACCATATGATCCTGCAATCCCACTATGTATTAATCCAAAGGACAAGAAATTAGTATATCAAGACTACCTGCATTCACGTTTGTTTCAGCATTATACACAATATGAAAGATACAGAATCAACCTAAACGTCTATCAATCAATGAATGGCAAGAGAAAACGTGGTGTATATATCACATATATACAACGGAGATCTATTTGGCCATTAAAAAAAAAGGATGAAATCATGTCATCTGCAGCAGTATGGATAGAACTGAGGGTCATTATGTTCAGTGAAATAAACCAGGCACAAAAAGACAAATACCACATGTTCTTGCTTATATGTGTGCGTTGATCTCATGGAGTGAAAATATAACGCTACAGATCGCTGAAAAGATTGGGAGGTGGGTATGGAGAGAGATTAGTTCATGGGTATAAACTTACTGTAAGAAGATTAAAAGTTCTAATGTTCAAAAACAGAGTACAGTGACTAGTTAGCAACAACATATTTTAAATTTCTAGGTAGCTAGAAAAGAGGATTGGAAATGTTCCCAACACATAGAAATGATATACACCCAAGGTGATGGACACCCCAAATACTGTAACTTGATCATTACTTATTCTATGCAGGTAACAAATCATCACATATGCCCAGTAAATGTAAAAATATGTATCAATTAAACTTTTTTTAAAAAGAGAAATAAATACAAGTTGGGTGCTGAGGTAGGCAGAGCACTTGAGGCCAAGAGTTCGAGACCAGCCTGGCCAACATGGTGAAACTCACGTCTCTACTAAAAAATACAAAACTTAGCAGGACGAGGTGGCAGGCATCTATAATCCCAGCTACTCGGGAGACTGAGGCAGGAGAATCTTGAACCCGTGAGACGGAGGTTTCAGTGAGCCAAGATTGCACCACTGCACTGCAGCCCAGGAGATGGAGACTCCATCTCAAAAACAAACAACAACAAAAATTGAGAGAAATACAAATCCAACTAAAAACAGGGATAAGTTACAAGTTTCAGCTGTTACAGAAGAGCTTGTTCATGTATATTTTTAAATGGATAATGATAAGTAATAAATTCCTGCGATATTTAGATTCCTGGATACATTTAAAATAAAATTGAAGCAGTTTCATTTTAAAATGTCATTATAGTTGTCCCACAGTTTCCACAGGGACCCCTAAGCCGATACCAAAATCCACAGATCTTCAAGTCCTTTATATAAAATAGCATGGTATTTGCACATAATCTATGCATATCTTCTGGTATACTTTTAATCATTTCTAGATTGTTAATATCTAATACAATGTAAATTCTACATAAGTAGTTTACTGTATTTGTAATTTTTTTTCCTGTTTATTTTTATTGGTGTTTTTTTTTTTCTCCCTCAAATATTCTCAATCTGTGCTTGGTTGAATCCAACCTAGATGAAGAACCTGGAGATGTGAAGGACTGACTATATTTATAACACACCAAAAACGATATAATTAGCAATTTTTAAGACTTGTAGTGAAAAAAGGTTTTAGACGTCACCCAAAGCTCTTAGATGCTCTTGCAAAACATGTGAACAGAGTTGATAGCTATTTTCTTTTTGTGTACAGTTCTGTGCATTTTTAATACATGTACAGATTTATGTATTTAATACATGTACAGGCAGAATCACCGCCTGCTTGTTACAGGACACAGAGTAGATACATGTCCCTCATGTTATCCCTTTAGAGTCACACCCTCTTATCACATACAGAGCTTTCAGAAGGTCTTTTAGGAAGTATGTGAACAAAAAGGTATGAAGAACACTGCTATATGACACTAACTAGCATGACTTCATAGTCAAATTTCTAAGGCTTTGAATTTTCAACAAAATTCTAGTTCATTTAGTAATATCAATAATGCCAAAGATACCTGATAAGCAACTCACAGTGAGTGCCTTGCAGTCAAGACTTACATTTTTCCACAATATCCAGAGGATGACATAGACTAATTTCATCTGGACACTACCTGCATCTTTAGACAGAAATGCTTAGTAATATTGGAGCGTATTAAAAGACCCTAGAATTAGAATTTTCTTCCATTTTCTGCCTGCCTAAGTCTTTCACAGAGTTGAGATTTAGAAATGAAAATCATAAAAAAGAAATGAAATATCAGTGTAACACAAACAGGAATAAACCCTTTTGCCCAAAGGGTTTTAACTAGTCTTTCAGAAAACACCAGGCATACCATCACTACAACACTATGGGTAACATCAACATTAAGTAATACTTTTTTTTTTTTTTTTGAGTCAGAGTCTCATTCAGTCACCCAGGCTGGAGTGCAGTGGTGCAGTCTCGGCTTACTACAAACTCCACCTCCCGGGTTCAAGCAATTCTCCTGCCTCAGCCTCCCAAGTAGCCGGCATTATAGGCCCCCATCACCATGCCTGGCTAATTTTTGTATTTTTCTTTCTTTCTTTCTCTCTCTCTCTCTTTCTTTCTCTCTTCCTCTCTTTCTTTCTCTCTATCTATCTATCTATCTATTTTGAGACAGAGTTTCGCTCTGACACCCAGGCTGGAGTGCAATGGCATGATCTCAGGTCACTGCAATCCCTGCCTCCGGGGTTCAAGCAATTCTCCTGCCTCAGCCTCCCGAGTAGCTGGCATTACATGCGCCCACAACCATGTCCTGCTAATTTTTGTATTTTTAGTAGAGACAGGGTTTCACCATGTTGGCCAGGGTACTCTCAAACTCCTGACCAAACTGTTGGGATTACAAGGGTACTCTCAAACTCCTGACCAAACTGTTGGGATTACAGGCATGAACCACCTCATCTGGCAATAATACCTTTTAAAAAAAAAAAAGAAATAATAATCCCCAACATAGTTGTATTTGAGAATAACAAAGAATTCAATGAAAAGTGGGAACTTAAATAATTTGCATTAGCATAATTAATAAAAACAGAAATCCTCATTCACTGAAAAAATTCTGAGCAATTATTCTGACCAAGGGACTGCAATTCCGATAGGACTGGTGATTGCCTCTGTAACCACTGGCCATCTGTGCAAAATCGCACTGATGATTTCACTAACCTATTAATAACAATATGCCACATTTTATACCCCACTTACAGGATTTTGCTGTTAGCTAGATACTAATGGGAATAGAAAACCAAAAGAAACAGAGACGATATGAAAGCAGTCGTGGAGTTCGGCCGGAAGAGCAAGCGGGATGAAGGTGAAGATGCTGAGTCGGAATCCGGACAATTATGTCCACGAAACCAAGTTTGACTTACAGAGAGGTTGGTGATGACAAAACTGTGAAGCAGTGGAAAATGGATGGGCCAGGCTGTGGAGAGGAGGAAGAGTCATTACATACAATATTAGGAAAGACAGTGTATACTGGGATTGATCATCACTGGAAAGAAGCTGTTTTTGCCACATGTGGACAGCAAGTAGACATTTGGGATGAACAAAGAACTAATCCTATATGTTCAATGACCTGGGGATTTGACAGTATAAGTAGTGTTAAATTTAACCCAATTGAGACATTTCTCTTGGGAAGTTGTGCATCTGACAGGAATATAGTACTATATGACATGAGGCAAGCTACTCCTTTGAAAAAGGTTATCTTAGACATGAGAACAAATACAATTTGTTGGAACCCTATGGAAGCTTTCATTTTTACAGCGGCAAATGAAGACTATAATTTATATACTTTTGATATGCGTGCACTGGACACTCCTGTAATGGTCCATATGGATCATGTATCTGCAGTCCTTGATGTGGATTACTCTCCCACTGGGAAAGAGTTTGTGTCTGCTAGTTTTGATAAATCTATTCGAATCTTCCCTATTGACAAAAGTCAAAGCAGGGAGGTGTATCACACAAAGCGAATGCAACATGTTATCTGTGTAAAATGGACTTCTGACAGCAAGTATATTATGTGTGGATCTGATGAAATGAACATTCGCCTATGGAAAGCTAATGCTTCTGAAAAATTGGGTGTGCTTACATCACGAGAAAAAGCAGCCAAGGATTATAATCAGAAATTGAAGGAAAAATTTCAGCATCATCCTCATATAAAATGTATAGCTCGTCATCGACATCTACCAAAATCTATCTACAGCCAAATTCAGGAACAGCGCATCATGAAAGAAGCTCGTCGACGAAAGGAAATGAATCGTATTAAACACAGCAAGCCTGGATCTGTGCCAGTTGTGTCAGAGAAGAAGAAACACATAGTGGCAGTTGTAAAATAATTGGTATTCCTAACAATCCTGATGTATAATTATTTTTTAATTGTGATTTGGGAACTCTACAAATAAAAGTATTGGGACTAGGAAAAAAAAAAAAAAAAAGAAACAGAGACTCTACTCTCAAGGAGCTTAATATCCACATTAGGGATTTATTTAGAACAAGTCCACTTTATACTGTTATGAAATAAAGTCTAATATGTAATTAAATTATGCTACACATAGGTATAAAGAAATATAAATAAAATTTTGTAAGGAACTCTGTGAAACCTCAAAGAATGACTTTTCAAAAAAGACAGGGTCTCAGTGTCACCCAGGCTTCAGTGCAGTGGCACCATCATAGCTCAGGTGGGAGCACCTTGGCAGGATCATGGCTTAATGCAGCCTCAAACTCCTAGACTCAAGCAATTCTCCTGCCCCAGCTTCCCAAGTAGTTGGGACGACAGGCACTTGCCACCATGCCCAGCTAACCATTTTATTTTTTTATAGAGATGGGGTCTCATTCTGTTGTTCAAACCCCTTGCCTCAAGCAATTCTCCCACCTTGGCCTCCCAAAGTACTGGAATTACAGGCATGAGCCATCACGCCTAGCCTGACTTTTCATGTCCATGTGTTCATGTATCCAGGAAACTCTTGCCTATTTATTTCTTCATTTTCAAAAAAAGAATAAAATCACTGATAGGAGAAAAAAAAACTCAAACCTAACTGCCATTTAATCGTTGGTCAAAGATGTTATTGATTAGAATATTTCCCCAAAAACAAGTAGTCACAGAGGTAGAGCCCAAAATAATTCATGGCAAAGTACAAAGCAAATAAATTCACTTTAAACATCTTAAACAACAGATTATCAACATTTTCAAACAGCAAAGACTAGAATTAAAAGTTGGTATATGCTACACTTCAAGAAAAGGAAATTCCTTGATTAGGTCTTGTTCTAGGGAAGATTATAAAGTAGGCCTTGATTGACAGGCACCCTCCTTTCCTGATCTCTTGCCGAATTTGTCCTACTATCTCCAAGGACTTTATCCCTTCATGTGATACCCCTACCACTCTCTGTATACACATACACAAAGGTATGTACACACTGTCCTAAGTCAGTCTTTTTCAACCTAAAGACTAAAGTGACTTTATCTTTGATTGCTGAGTGGTAACAGGAGAAAGAGAATGAATTCAATTTATTTTAACTACATAGGAGCTAAAGGTTGAGGGTGTTTACTCATCCAGGGCAAGGTCTGTGCTCTAGAGCCTTAGAATTTAAAGATAAATAACTTGTACCAAGACATTAATATACAAACAATGGTACTCAATTTTCCTGACCATATAAATATTCATATCTTAATAGAATACACAGTTAAAAATAAAAGCACTTCCCCTCACAAAAACAATTTCAGGCATTAACAAGTAGGCAAGGAGACTGATATTCCTCAAATCATGCAAGAAGGTCTATTCTATTCCTCTTATAAATACATATGGTCTAAAACAAGCAAATCTCTTCTGAAGAGATTAAATTAACAGGGTTAGACAAATGTCTATCCAGAATTCTATGTGGTACTTTGCACTGTAAAATATGAATACAGTAAGCCCTATCTGAATATTTATAAACTATTAAAAATCCTTAGTTAGACCAGGTGCGGTGACTCACACTTGTAATCCCAGCCCTGTGGGAGGTCAAAGCAGGCAGATCACCTTAGGTTGGGAGTTCGAGACCACCCTGACCAACATGGAGAAACCTCATCTCTGCTAAAAATACAAAATTAGCCATGCATGGTGGCACGCGCCCATAATCCCAGCTACTCGGAGGCTGAGGCAGGAGAATCACTTGAACCCAGGAGACGGAGGTTTCAGTGAGCAAAGATCACGCCATTACACTCGAGCCTGGGCAACAAGAGTAAAACTCTGTCTCAAAATAAATAAATAAATAAATAAAATCGCAAGTTAACAAAAAAAGTCTTCATTCCATATGCATTCTCCCAAAACAATCAAGTAGTATTTTGAAAGTGTGTTTTAGGAAGTATCTCATACAATTAGAGTAACATAGCCACAATATTAAAGTTAGAAAGGCTTTTTCTTTGTTGTTGTTTTTTTTGAGACAGCGTCTTGCTCTGTCACCAGGCTGGAGTGCAGTGGTGTGATCTCGGCTCGCTGCAACCTCCAACTTCTCTGGTTCAAGATTCTCCTGCCTCAGCCTCCTGAGTAGCTGGGATTACAGGAATGTGCCACCATGCCCAGCTAATTTTTGTATTTTTAGTAGAAAAGGGGTTTCACCATGTTGGCTAGGATAGTCTTGATCTCCTGACCTCGTGATCTGTCCGACTTGGTCTCCGAAAGCACTGGAATTACAGGCGTGAGCCAGAAAGGCTTTTAATAGCTTTTTAGAAATAATAACAATTTACTTTGCCCAAAACAATACCAAGCTAATTATTTCAGAAGAGAATCTATAGATCAAGAGAAACTTAAGATAACGGATGAATTCCATTGGACATATTAAGTATTATATCAAGTATTAAATATATCATTGTGATCTTACCTGGATATTAATCTAAACAGCTGAAAAAGAATAAAATTTGAACACTGACTAGATATGTGACTATATAAAAGCAAAACATAACATTTTTAAAGGAATAAATTACAATGCCACCTACCCTCTCAAAAAAAACTTGAAATATGGTATTACTTGCAAGAAAATGGTTTCGAATATACTGTAAACCATTTTAATAACAGTATCCCCTTTTTATAAATGTATATATACATTCTCATCAAATTTTATGTAAAGAAAAAAGGCAACTCCCGTTTTTAATATACTGACACATGTATATACCTTACAGCTGCAGAGCCTCACTTCTTCACTCTTAACAGGTTCTCTTCCTTTGCCACCATCTGACTTTCCCTTCCTCTACCCTGCAAACCCTAGGAAGATAATTCTCCCTTACTCCTATTTCCTCAACTTGATCAAGGTATAAATTTACCCCACTCTCATATCTGCAGACTAATGCCCTTCCAGCACTATACAGTTCTCCTGTGGTATTCCTCACGGGTAACTCTTATACCTGCATGTACACTTAAGAATGAGTTTGAAATACTCTGAAATACACACACACACACACACACACACACACACACACGTAGATGTAGATATATATATATATATATATATATATATATGAAAGACTACTACTTTATATTACTTCATATTACATATTATTACTACTTCATATTATTTCACCCAGACGCAGTCTTAAAACCTTCTACAACTTTTTCATACCCCTCAAATTTTTCTATTAGGGCTGGATGCAGTGGCTTATGCCTGTAATCCCAGCCCTTTGGGAAGCTGAGGTGGGCGGATCCCTTGAGGTCAGGAGTTTGAGACCTCAAAGTGATGGCATGTGCCAGTAAACCCAGCTACTCAGGAGGCTGAGACAGGAGAATCACTTTAACCTGGGAGGTGGAAGTTGCAGTGAGCCCAGATTGTGCCACTGCACTCCAACCAGTGCAACAGAGCAAGACTGTCTCCCCCACAAAAAAAAAAAATTCTACTGGTTCTAAGCAAAAAGGAGAAAGTAGAGAAATATAAAGGGGTGCTTATCCCTTGACCTCTTACTGTCTTCCCCCCCGGGTGGAATTTTTAATTTTTAAAAAAAATTTGTATTTAAAAATACAGACTAGGTCTTGCTACGTTGCCCAAGCTGCTCCTACATCCTCGCCTCAGGCAATCCTTCTGCTTCACCCTCCCAAAGTACTAGGATTACAGGCATGAGCCACTATGCCTAGCTGAAATTTCTTGGAGTACTTTTTATTTCAAAAACAGGAGAAAAGATATGAGTTTGTTATGTTTTTGGCAGAAATGGGCAAGGTAGCCAACAAAGCCACAATAGCAGTAGGATGTTAATGCCCAAGAGAGCAAATAAAGCAGGGCAAGATGTCAGACCAGGCTGACAGTTGTTCAGCTAGCTCCTTTACCCTTTTCCCTGGACCCCGTGAATGGGTCTTCTGTTCCCTGCCCTGCCTCAGAACAGAAAAGCCACCACCAGTCACTTGGAAGTGGCAGAGAACAGACTTTCATTGCCAAGAATGTTTCACAGTAATAAAAGCTTAGTTAACATCTAAAGGCTTAATAGAATATTACAACAGACAAGTCTGAAGTTACCTAAATGAAATAAAGGAGCTACTTTCGGGGTAGGATGGTGGGGGAACTACTCTCCTTAAATGGATGTCCTTATGGGAGAAAATATCTAGCTCTTAATTTTAGTCTCTTAGCAGACAGATATCCTAGGAAGTTTTACTACTGTCTGGCATGCCACTGTCTTGTAAGTCTAATAAATGAGAATGTGAGCTCATGCCCTAGGCAGTGAGACTAAAGGCTGATGAAAAGGAATGATGAAGCAATTAACAAAGGAGACCACATGCTAGACAAGGAGACACATTCTTTTTTTTTTTTTTTTTTTTTTGAGACAGAGTCTCGCTCTGTCAGCCATGCTGGAGTACAGTGGCACGATCTTGGCTCACTGCAACCTCTGTCTCCCTGGCTCAAGCAATTCTCCTGCCTCAGTCTCCTGAGTAGCTGAGATTACAGGTGTGTGCCACCACACCAGGCTAATCTTTGTATTTTTAGTAGAGATCGAGTTTCACCATGTTGGCCAGGCTTGTCTCAAACTCCTGACATCAGGTTATCTGCCCACCTCAGCTTCCCAAAGTGCTGGGATTAGAGGCATGAGCCACCATGCCAGGCCAAGTGCTGTTACATTTTCTTATCCTAAGAAAACTATAAACAGGTACACTCTTTTAGAAATAAAACCTTGCTTTTGATGTCCAACACTTAAGAGAATGAGCGAAGCAACAGAATAAGATTTAACACCCTAGCCTAGGAGAGATGTGCAAGTGAGGAGCAGGTCCTATTTCTGACAAGAAGAACAGGGATGAAAAACAATGTGAGAGATAAACAAGAAACAAGCAAATAGACACTATCAGACCACTGAGCCCTAGCTGCAAGCCAGCGTGCTACACTAATTATCCTGATTATTCCAAAGATGCTTCCAGATCCAACCCAGCCCTTTTGGCTTCTGCCAAAGAGGCACAGAAACAGCCAAGTCAAGTTCCAAGAATAGTCGTGGCATACCATCCCCCTCCAACTACAATCGTCCTCAGGGAGACTGTTTCTGGGAGCATCTTGCCCTAGAACTAACAGCAGAATTCAGAAGGGCAGTCAGTTGTTATTAACTACTGTTTCCTTCCTTATCCAACAAAACTTCAGGAAACAGCAGATTGAGGAAGCTGGAATTTAACAGCAATTAATTCATTTTAATTTGATAACAATTCATTTAATTGGGGGGTAGTAAAATGGTTAACTCTTTTTTAAATCTAGTATTTCAGGGACTGTCCGGAAAACTACAGGTGTTAATTAAAATCAACTTTTAAAATACTTAAGAATAAAAAGTAGACAGTCTTTTTCCTGCAAAGTTAGGAAGACTGTATTAAGAGGTTTTGAAACCAGTATAAAAGTAGCTTTTTGGGCCAGGCATTGGGGCTCACGCCTGTAATCCCAGCACTTTGGGAGGCTGAAGTGGGAGAACCACCTGAGGTCAGGAGTTTGAGACCAGCCCGACCAACATGGAGAAGCCCCATCTCTGCTAAAAATACAAAATTAGCTGGCGCATGCCTGTAATCCCAATTACTCGGGAGGCTGAGGCAGGAATTTGCTTGAACCCGGGAGGCGGAGGTGGCAGTGAGCCGAGATTGCGCCACTCCAACTCCAGCCTGGGTAACAAGAGCGAAACTGTCTCAAAAAAAGGTGTTTTTGGTCAGAGAATAAGAACTTCTCATACCTTAGTCATCAGTAACCAAGGGAAAAACCGCTATCAAAATTTCTTTTCCTTAATGAATTATGGTCCATTTGGGCATCATAGCCTTCTAATAGAATCCCTACAACATGGGATCCAAGACTCTGGTCTTCCTACTCACTGTATGTATAATACATTTTGCTATGCATTTGAGGTGCTATGTAAATATGCTTATATTAATATTTCTGCAGGGATATTATTACATAAAATGAAATACACAAATTTTGGTAATAAAAGGTTCACGTTCCAACATGCCAAAATTCCACTTAAAGTAACAATTATATTAAAGCTTGTACTGGCTGGGTGCAGTAGCTCACGCTTGTAATCCCAGCACTTTGGAAGGCTGAGGCAGGTATATCACTGGGTCAGGAGTTCGAGACCAGCCTGGCCAACATGGTGAAATCCTGTCTCTACTAAAAATATTAGCTGGGTATGGCGGCGTGCATCTGCAGTCTCAGCTACTCGAGAGGTTAAAGAGGATTGCTTGAACTCGGAAGGCGGAGGCTGCAGTGAGCCGAGACTGCACCACTGCATGTCAGTCTGCGAGACAGAGCAAGACTCTGCCAAAAAAAAAAAAAATTATTATTTCCGTGAGAAATCTTTAGAGTACTTAGATTCATGCCCAAAAAATCCAAGGCATTTCTAGTAAGCTTATAGTTTCCTTGCCCATTGTTTCAACTACATGAAACAGAGAAAATAAAAACTTATGTCAAAAGTATCAAGATCTGGACTTTAAAAAGGAAGAACAAAGGCCAGGCGCGGTAGCTCACGCCTATAATCCCAGCACTTTGGGAGGCCAAGGTGGGAAGATCACTTCAGGCCCGAAGTTCAAGACAAGCCTGGCCAACATGGTGAAACCCCGCCTCTACTAAAAAATATAAAAGTTAACGGGTGTGGTGGGGAGGCCCTGTAATCCCAGTTACTCAAGAGGCTGAGGCAGGAGAAGCGCTTGAACCCGGAAGGTGGAGATGGAGGTTGCAATGAGCTGACAGACAAGATCAGGTCACTGTACTACAAGCCTGGGCGACAGACTAAGACTCTATCTCAAAAAGAAGAAAACAAGGGAAGAATATCTAAAAGAAAGCCACCTTATAGGAACAAATAATGTTAATACCCACTGACTAAGTCATTAAATCTGAGGAATACCCAGATAACATAACTTCTGACATCAGAGTATAAAAGAAACGGGGCATTGATGAAACAGTGGAAATTAGGAAACACAACTGCATTAAGGATAGTTACATCCTAACCAGGAATACAATTGAATGAGTCGCCAGTTTAAAACACGCAAAACTCAGACCTAGAAGGGTAAGGCTTATATAATGTTGTCCAATTATTTCAAGTGCTCAGATAATTCCTCCACATTAGGATAATGTGCAATTCTAAGATTCCTACCCAACGTCCCAATCCCATAATAGGCAATCACGTTATACTAATTATGACTGTCATGATTTACACTCATTGGAATAATGATTATCTCACAAATGAAGTGTCTAAGCAATTTTGACCTCGAAAAGGCAAGAAAATAAAATTTAAAAGCCAGGGGTATTCAATATATAACATTATACAATGTAAGTATTAGGAAACAAGAGCAACAGCTGTCATAAAAGTTTTTCGTAACAGAAAGTACCTAGGAAGAACAGGCCCAGAATCAGGGGTACTAAGATAAGTAACACATGGTCCTGGCCCTCAAGAACCTCATGTACTAATGGGAAAACAAAGAAGTAAATCCGCTATTGTAAATCAGAGATGCGGCCTGAATGCTTTTGGTATCAGAGCAAGAGTGTCTCCTGGTATAGACAGAAGCAGAGAAGGCCTCTTGAAAGAGGATTCTTGGCCTGAGTCTTAAAGGAAACTCAAGAATTAGCCATTGAATAAAAGCAGGTTAGCATGTAAAATACTACAACTGTGATATATATTAATACTATATTAATTCATTCAAGAAATATTTGTTGGCTGGGCATGATGGCTCATGCTTGTAATCCCAGCACTTTGGGAGGCCAAGGCAAGAGGATGGCTTGGTTCAAGACCAGCCTGTGCAACAGAGCAAAACTCTGTCTCTACTAAAAATAAAAAAAAAAAAAAAAAATTAGCCAGGTGTGGTGGCACATGTCTGTAGTCCCACCTACCTGGAAGAATGAGGTGGGAGAATCACTTTAGCCTAGGGAGGCTGGGGCTGCTGTGAGCCATGCGCTCCAGCCTGGGCAACAGAGTGAGACCTTGTCTGGGGGGAAAAAAGAAAATACTTCTGGACCACCTACTGTATGCCAGGGACAGGCCATATTTACAGGACTGCCTGTACTTTAGTATGGCTAGATCCTCAGGAGCATGGATGAGATTGGGAATGCACCAAATTAGAAAAGCTTTGGATGCTGTGTTAAGGAGTTTGGCCCTCACTCTAAAGACGGTAAGAAATCATTGAAAGCTGGTAAGCAAGGAAGCAACAAGATCAGGGTTGTATATACCCTGACTCAGGCTTTCTCATACGTTCACTCTGAGGAGCTGCCATGAAGGCTCCAGAGGAGAGGAAGGAGCTGACATGTCTCATGTTTCAAAGATACAGCATGAGACTCTGCTAAAAGGCCTACCACCCACCTGTCTACCCCGTGTTCTATCATCAGACTTCACCAGGGGAATAAAAAGGTCCAGTACCAGCAGCAGGTAGGAAACAGAAAAGTAACAGAGAGGAAAGAGAGTTCCTCTGGCCAAGATGCATAAGGGTCACCTCCAGGGAACTACTTATATTTTAAACAGAATATGATACCAACAAAATAAAACTAGAGGATATTAATCTGATAACAAAGTAAATTTTATGTTGTATGTATTTTATCACAATTAAACGTACTTTTTTAAAAGAAAAAATCATCTGAAATTTAGGTGAAACATTTTTCTATTCCGTCATTTAAAATGATAAAGATTAGTTCAGATAATAATTCCCCCATTCTTCACATTTAAAAAAATTCTTCCAAATCCACCCTCTACCACAAAGCTAAATGTGCAGAAATATAAAAAGCCTGATAATTACTTCATTAGGGGAGAGAAGAGAATCATATCCCAAAAGGACAACATCCAATAACCCACTATCCTTGAGAGTTGCAATGGTGCAAACTGCCAGCAAAAAGAATGCACATGGATTTGGACACATTCTAATAGTACAGCTGTCTGCCCGGGCATGCTGCTGTAAGAACAGTACATTCCTCCTCATTCCGTGCTCCACCCACCTGAAGCCCCATTATGAAAGGGAGTTTAAACAAAACTGTCATATTTAAGCCTCTAATATATGTGTGTTTTCAGTTAAGATCCGCTAGGTAAAAATAGTGGCAGTAAGCCCCTCCAATCGAGCCCAAAGATTAGACTCTTTCCGAAGAGGAAAATAGTTTTGGTAAGCGTATTTAAGATTGCAATCTAGTTGCAAAGATGGAAACTGGCACAGTAGGGTAGAGGACTGCTGAGAATCGGACTGCTGGGGTCTGAGTCCTAAACAGCTGACTTATTAGCAGCTCTGTAACCTTGGGAAACCTGCCCAACCTCTCTGAGCTTCAGTTTTCTCATCTATGAAACATGATCAGGCCGGGCGCGGTGGCTCACACCTGTAATCCCAGCACTTTGGGAGGCCGAGGCGGGTGGATCACGAGGTCAAGAGATCGAGACCATCCTGGTCAACATGGTGAAACCCCGTCTATACTAAAAATACAAAGATTAGCTGGGCATGGTGGCGCGTGCCTAGTAGTCCCAGCTACTCGGGAGGCTGAGACAGGAGAACTGCTTGACCCCAGGAAGCGGAGGTTGCAGTGAGCCGAGATCGTGCCATTGCACTCCAGCCTGGGTAACAAGAGCGAAACTCCGTCTCAAAAAAAAAAAGGAAACATGATTAATGATGTTTATACCATCTATATCATGGTGTTGCTGTGAAAAGCAAAGAACTAAATGTAACCCTAACTCAGTACACACTCTATCGCACCCTCTTAATCTTAATTTCATGAAACTCCTTTTGAGTACCATGTTTTATCTTTCCAGCTCACTCTTTCTAATACACAAATTCATATAATAATGTGACCCCACCAGGTCTCCCATCTACTGACCGAACTATCTTTTCACTGTTCCTCACCCTGTGAAGTCCTCTCTTCTCTCCTTACCCAGCTTAAGTTCCATGGCCCATCATTATAACCACCTGCTCCTCTCTCACTTGGACATACTCACTTTGCAGAACCACAAGCTGGATAAATTCAACTATTCTCCTACTCCTAAAGTGAAGGTGGCTGGAGAAAAAAAGCACAAAACCAAGCTGACTGGCCTCAGTTTTAACTCAGGACCTCTGGTCTCAAATAGTGCCTGGTGATCATACTGTATTTCTCTAGACCGTTTACTTTCCCACTTTTCTAGACAATTACATGCTCTCCTCTCTTTTCAAACTCCTAATACCTTCTTCTACCTCCTTTCTTACCAAGCCAATGACCCAGCTCAGAAAATCAAAGTGATCAGAGAAGATCTTCCAGGGGACTTGCTTTTCTGTTTCCGAGCTGTTTCACTTAAGACAACGGCTTCCAGTTCCATCCATGTTGCCATAAGAAAATATGATTTCATTCATTTTTACAGCTGAATAGAATTCCATTATATACAGCTATATTTTTTAATCCATTGATCCTCTGACAGACATACCAAAACCTTTTAATCTTAGCTGTCAGCTTTATGGTAGTGTTTATTGTTTTCTTATTTTTTTAATTTGAATTAACATTTTGCATATTTAAATTTATTTAGGAGCGTTAAATATGCAGTGTTAGTGGAAATTTTTTTTGGTTAACAGCTTACAGAACCTTATTTATTTTAGCAAGAAGGACCAGTTTGGCTTTGTAAGATTATCTGATTTATGGAACATTTTAGGGTATCAATCAGTACTTTTTTGAGGTACAGAAAACTGGAAGTAAATTGTCATAGTATTACTGCTAAGAATCATTGGGGCTCTTGATTTAAATAGCTAAGAATTTTTTTTTTTTTTTTTTTGAGACTGGGTCTCAGTGTCACCCAGGCCAGAGTGCAGTGGTGAGATCATGGCTCACTACAGCCTCAATCTCCTGGGCTCAAGTGACCTTCTACTTGAGATCTGTCAAATAGAGAGCTGCACGTTCTCACTTATAAGTGGAAGCTAAACAATGTGTACACATGGACACAGAGTGTAGAATAAGGCACTGGAGATTCAGAGGGTGGGACGGGAGGTGAAGGCTAAGAAATCACTTAATAGGCATGACTTACATTATTCAAGTGATGGTTACACTAAAAGCCCAGACTTCACCACTATGTAACAACGGTGCGCTCGTACCGCCTACATTTATAACAACAACAAAAAGATCAGAAAGTTTAGATAAATGTGTATTCCTGGAAATTAAGGTTAATATTTTCACTTGCAGGAAGATAATCACAAGGCTGTTAACCTTCTCAACAAAAAGAGAGCATCTTTCTATGCATGTATAAAGCAGTCAACTCAGGTCAATTAATCACAAAGCAACAATCTAATAAAAAAAGGACAATACCTGTCTTTGACAGCTGAAATTATATTTTTAAAAATTATAATAAAAACATAAGTTAAAACGTTGTACAGCACTAAACCAGAAGCCAGAAGACCAAAGTTCTGGTCTTTTCTCTGCCATAACTAAATATGGGGATTTTACCGTTTCCATTTCTCCATCTGTAAAATTAAGGAACAGGAGAAAAGAGCACTCTAAAATTGCTTCAGAGTTTTCTGAGCTTCTTCCTGACAAGCAAGACGACTTGGGGTCTGGTTCTTGAACTTTCCTAGCAGCATGACCCCCAAATGCCCGTCTCCACTTCCGCCTCCAAAGAAGACACCAAGACCACCTCCTGGTTCTGAGATGGGAGGAGACGTCATCAGCCTCTCTAGACTTGGAGAGAGAAAAAGAACAACAGGAAGCAATTGAACATACAGATGAAGTACAAAATGAAAGAGACAGACTTAATGAACTAAGAGAGGAATTCTGAAAGCAGACCAGAAAAATCAATTCTGTCAACCATTTTTTTCAGAAGAGGTCAGAATTGATCTCCAAAATCACAAATCTGGGGTTAATATTTGTCAATCACCCTCAAGGGTCTGCACAGACTATGGAGGAAGCTGAAGAGGTACTACGTAAGTCAGGTTACAGAACAGACTTTTATTTTGATGAAATTCCTTCCTTTGAAAATTTCTCTCCAAAAAATTTCATCTGAATGAGAGTGGTATTCCATCTTCAAAGTCCACTGAAATCATATGGAAATCTGGAAAGGATGTGATGAAACGTTCAAGTCAAACACAGAATAAAGCCAGCAGGAAGAGGTAGCACGAGGCGCCAGAGAGCTTCTTTACTTGGTTTACTGACCATTCTGATGCAGGTGCTGATGAGTTAGGAGAGGTCAGCAAAGATGACATTTGGCCCAGCCCATTACAGTACTACTTGGTTCCAGACACGGATGATGAAGGAGGAGGAGATGATGATGATGATGATGATGATGAAGAGGAGAAAGGATTGGAAGATACCGATGAAGAGGGATGAGGAAGAAGGTGAAGATGAAGATGATGCGATGAACGGGAGGAATGAGGAGGATGAAGGAGAGGTTGACTAACAGAACACTGATGGATTCAACCTTCCTTTTAAAAATTTTCTCAAGTCCCTGGGAGCAAGTTACAGTCTTTTTTTCCCACTTGTTGCTCAGTTGCCCTATTCTTGAGGTCTCTCTTCTCTACACCATGGTTCTCAACTTATTTGGGGGGTAAATACCCTGAGCAGAATATTATGGGAAAAGAGTCTCAAACCCTTTTTGTTCCAAATTCATTTTTATCCCTTCCTGTCTGAACAAAAACTATACGGAATCAACATCACCGAGCTCTGTGGGAAAAAAAAACCTGCTCCCTTCGCTCTGCTGGAAGTTGGAGGGTGCTAGGCCCCCGTGTAGTAGTGGCACACAGAATTCTGGCTCTCTTCCTCCTTTCTTTGTATATTGGACTCAGAGTACACTGTCTCTCTATGTGAGTAAGAACAGTTAGTGTTAACCAAAATGCATCTACTCTCTCTTGTTTAAAAAGGGGGAAAATTTTTTTTAAATACATGGTTAGAGAAGGTCAGCAAAGGGTGGATTTGACATGTTTGGGTGGGTTAAGCGGGCATTCTGACAATGTGGCATCTCTTTTGGTACGTTAAATTGAGATGTCTGACAGACATCCCTGTAGTTTAAGGTAACACTTTTTTTACTTTTTTAACAGAGTATCACTCTGTTGCCCAGGCTGGGGTGCAGTGGTGCAATCTCAGCTCACTGCAACCTCTGCCTCTCAGGTTCAAGCAATTCTCCTGCCTCAGCCTCCCGAGTAGCTGGGATTACAGGCTCATGCTACCATGCCTGGCTAATTTTTGCATTTTTAGTAGAGATGGGGTTTCACCATGTTGGCCAGACTGATCTTGAACTCCTTACCTCATGATCCACCCACCTCGGCCTCCCAAAGTGCTGAGATTACAGGCATGAGCCACCACATCTGGCCTTAAGGTGACACTTTAAAAAATTCTCTCCTAATAATGACTTGAGTCTTGCCACTCAATGGGAGAATCAGCAAAACCTGTACTATCTTATTTGGAATTGATATTCTTTTTTTTTCCTTTAGCTCAGTCAAGAGTAGAAGGAATTGATATTCTCTATTGTAATTTTCAACCTGTTTATTTTTTTAATTTTTGTTTTACTGGAAAGATGATGCTCAGTTTTAAAAGTTAAAAGTGTACAAGTTTCTTTGTATAAATTGCTTTGTTATAATAAAACTGTGTTCATCACAAAGGAAAAAACTCATTTCAGCTCAAACATCTTATGACTCCATGACCCAAAGTGAGGTATGTCATATTATGTTTTCTTATTTTAAATAGAAATTAAAAGTCACATATTTGAGGTAAAGGTAGCATTATATAGTTTTTGACTAAAAGATGTGGCTGTACATAAAGTTAATAGCAATAATAAAAACCCATGAAAAGATATGAGAATTGATTAATAAAAATATACAATGCTTTGCCTGGATAAAGTACTTCTGTAATACTATTTTTTTTTTAATTAAAAAAATTACCTTCTAAACCATTAGCTTGAAATACTTAACAGTTAATTTTATTAAGTCCTATTTTAGGAAGCCTAGACAAACAAACCAAATTAATAGAAATGGAGAGTAAAGAAAATTAGCAATGGGCTGGGCGCAGTGGCTCACACCTGTAATCCCAGCACTTTGGGAGACCCAGGCTTGGAGATCACTTAAGGCCAGGAATTCAAGACCAGCCTGGAAAACATGAAGAAACACTGTCTCCACTAAAAATACAAAAATTAGCCAGGTGTGGTGGGGTGCACCTGTAATCCTAGCTCTTCGGGAGGCTAAGGCAGGAGACTCGCTTGAACCTGGGAGGCGGAGGTTACAGTAAGCCAACATCATACCACTGCACTCCAGCCTGGGTGACAGAGTCTCGTCTCCAAAAAAAAAAAAAAAAATTAACAACGCCCTTCTGGGCTCCAACTACTTAATGAGTAATATATACTAGTCTTGAAATTTATTTCACAATTCTTTTTGAGCATGTGTGTATGGGTTTATTAGGCATTTCAACTTCTTTTTTTTCTTTTCAGATGGAGTTTGGCTCTTGTTGTGCAGGCTAGAGTGCAATGGTGTGATCTCAGCTCATTGAAACCTCCACCTCCTGAGTTCAAGCAATTCTCCTGCCTCAGACTCCTGAGTAGTTGGGATTACAGGTGCTTGCTACCACGCCCGGCTAATTTTTGGTGTTTTTAGTAGAGACAGAGTTTTACCATGTTGGCCAGGTTTGGCTCAAACTCTTGACCTCAGGTAATCTGCCCACCTCAGCATCCCAAAGTACTGGGATTACAGGCATGAGCTACCACGCCCAGCCTTAACTTCTTTCTTAAACCCAACTGGATCCAGCAAACATTTATTTAAAGTTTTCTTGAGTTGTCAATATGCTGGGCTTTCCCTTTAACTTTCATTTCCCATTTCTCTTCTGCCTGCAGTACCATTTATTTATTATTTATTTTTCTGAGACAGAGTCTCACTGTTGCCCAGGCTGGAATGCAGTGACACAATCTCGGCTCACTGCATCTTCCACCTCCTGGGTTCAAGTGATTCTCCTGCCTCAGCCTCCTGAGTAGCTGGGATTACAGGCATGCACCACTAGGCCCGGCCAATTTTTGTATTTTTAGTAGAGATGGGGTTTCACCATGTTGGTCAGGCTGGTCTTGAACTCCTGATCTCATGATCTGTCCATCTTGGCCTCCCAATGTGCTGGGATTACAGGCGTGAACCACAGTGCCCAGTCCTATTTATTTATTTTTTAGACAGTGTCTCATTCTGTCACCCAGGCTGGAGTGGTGTAACCTAGGCTCACGGAACCTCCGCTTCCCATGTTCAAGCAATTCTTGTTCCTCAGCCTCCCCAAGTAGCTGGGACCACAGGCACATGCCACCACACCTGGCTAATTCTTGTATTTTCAGTGGAGATGGGGTTATGCCATGCTGGCCAGGCTGGTCTCAAACTCCTGACTGCAAGTGATTTGCCTGCCCCCACAAAGTGCTGGAATTACAGTCGTGAACCACCGCACCTGGCCACAACACCATTTATATTTTAAAGTACTTGCAGTGTCCACTTTGGTTTTCCCTTGTCTACATCTTTACTACGTCTGGTTCTCTTTTTCTCTCTTACAAGTGATTTCATTTTTGACTCAAGGGACTTCATTCACCCAGTTAGATATTAAGAGTTCTGAAATTCTCAAATTTCAGATTTATTTCCTGTGTTGCACCTCCTTTCTAGACTTACAAGGCACAACATAGGAAATAAATACCAGACATTGCAGGTTTGCCAGCAAATTCAGACATATTATTCTGTCAGTTTAAATTTTCCAGGTTGACATTTTTATATTCCATTTATTTTCATCACTACGAACTTGCTTGCTTAAAGTCTAAGGATTTTGCCTTTTAAATACTTTCTAGAACTTTGATATACATTGGACAAACCAAGGAAGTTTCAAATTTAAAATGTCATCTAGTCAAAATGGAGAGGAAAATAGCACACAATATTTAATTTGTCAAAACGGTGTAACATAGCCTTTTTTGGAAGGCCTAGGAAAAAAATCATTGTACGCTATAATATAACTGTAAAAGGTATTGGAGTTTCTTTGGGGAAGTTTACCATATTTCTTGAAATATGCAAGTGATACTTTATCTGTACAAATTTGAATCCCTCCAGAGTTTTAACTATAATTGCTAAAGTTATCATTTACAAATACAAATGTTCATTACGAATTCATGTTTACTTCTTACCTCCATTCCTCAAGGGGTAAAAGTCAAATCCAGGGGAGAAATACTACTAACTAAAATTTGATAAAGCTCACTGTATCTTGTACAGTGTTTACACTCTATGGCTATTTCAGATCATAACTCATCTCTCTGCTTTCACCCTTGCCCCCCAGAGTTTATTCTCCACAGAGCAGCTAGACTGAACTCCATAAATCTAAACTCTCCAAGATTTCCATCCCACGCAGAATAAAATCCTACTTCCTTATTATGACAAACCCTACATAAACCAGTCATCAGCAATCCCCAACACTACTCCCACACAACTCTTTTACCTTCTTTTTCCTCTTATATATTATTTCCTACAATTCTCCTCCAGGCTTCCTCTCCAGCCAGTCTAGCCTATTCCGCCATTCTGGAAGGATATACACCTCTTCTGTAAATATAGTCTCCAGATTTCTGCCCTTGATGGTCCTCTTCCTGGAATGCTTTTATCTCAAAAGCCAGAAGTTTGACTCTTTCAGATAGTAATTTTCTGCTCAAATGTTCCCCTACCCCCACCACCAGGCTTTCTCCAACCATCTAATCTAAAACAGCACGTCAGCTGGGCGTGGTGACGCAGGCCTGTAATCCTAGCACTGTGGGAGGCCAAGGTGGATGGATCACCTGAGGTCAGGAGTTCAAGACCAGCCTGGCCAATATGATGAAACCCCATCTCTACTAAAAATACAAAAAAAAAAAAAAAAAAAAAAATAGCAGGGTGTGGTGGCACACACACACTGTAATCCCAGTTACTCAGAAGGCTGAGGCAGTGGAGGCTGCAGTGAGCCAAGATCACACCACTGCACTCCAGCCTGGACAACAGAAGACTGTCTCTCAAAATAAAAATAAAAATAAAAACAAAAGTAATACAGCACCTCTACGATCACCTTCTTCCTTTACCCAGCACTATCTTCCTCCCTACCACTCATCACCACATTATATAGTAAATAAATATTTAGTTAGCACCTGTCTCCACCCACTATAATGTAATTTCCATGAAGGCTGTGATTCGTTCATTGCTGTATTTCCAGTCCCAAGAAACTACCTTGGTTAATAACTGTTGAGTAGATGAAAATTTGAAATGTCTGACTCTAGAATCCATGTTATCAACTTTAATTATTCATACACACCAAAGAAGTCCTTTAAATAATAAATGTTTAAAGTATATTTAAACTGGGAATATTAACTGCCTCTAGAGAAGAGGCTAAAGGGAGAGAAACAAAGGGAGAATTAATGTATCTTAAATGTATCTTGGACTGTATTAATAACTTTTCAAAATTAAATAAAATGTAACATGTTAATCTAATAGATTGCCGCAATGAATTACATTAACTTTCCAGTTTAATTCTGCATTCTCAGGATGTGGAACACTAATAAAACATGACAATCTTCATGTTGTTCTAGGGTGTTTTTTTTCTTTTTCTGCTTGTTGTTTTGAAACAGAGTTTAGCTCTTGTTGCCCAGGCTGGAGTGCAACGGCGTGATCTTGGCTCACTGCAACCCCTGCCTCCCAGGTTCAAGTGATTCTCCTGTCTCAGCTTCCCAACTAGCTGGGATTACAGGAATATGCCATCATAGCTGGCTAATTTTGTATTTTTAGTAGAGAGGGGATTTCACCATGGCTTTGAGAAGCCAGACTGGTCTCAAACTCTTGACCTCAGGTGATCCGCCCGCCTTGGCCTCCCAAGTGCTGGGATTACAGGTGTGAGCCACTGCATCCAGCCCTGTTCGAGGGTGTTTTAATAAGACTCTTCAGGAACTTCTCAGCACAAGAAGTTAAACGTTACTTTCTTAAATGTTCCCTACTCTTGTATCATATTACATTTTAATTAGCAATCACCTTGTCACTAGGAAGTCGTCATCTAAATCCATTTGTTCATTCATAAAGGGTGACACAACCACCAAACAGTAAGTGGAGTCTGAAGACAGGAAAAACAAAATCCCCAAGTGTTTTTGCCTACTCTCACCACTCAGCACAGTATTTCTGACACTGGATATGTGGGGTTATTTCCTCCACACACCAAGCAAGCAGTGCAAAAGCTGGGTGTCTTACAATTTAACTCAATTCTAGCTACCTGGAGTTAGTGTCAGATTCCACTGTCTCAGACTTCAGATGCCATTTCTGACTGATTGGCAATAAACTGGGGTTTCAACAACTCCTTCCTTGGGTTTAAATTGCAAGAGTGGCTCACAGAACTCAGGGAAACACTTTACATACATTTACCCATTTATTATAAAGAATATTAACAAAGGATACAGATGAACAGCCAAATTAAAAGATACACAGAGTAAGGTATTCAAGAAGAGGAGCTAAACCAGGCATGGTGGCTCACACCTGTAATCCAAGCACTTTGGAGGCCAAGGCGGGCGGATCACCTGAGGTTGGGAGTTCAAGACCAGCCTGACCAACATGGTGAAACCCCGTCCTAAAAAAAAAAAAAAAAAAAAAAAAGGAAAAAGAAGAGGAGCTGAACAGAGTCCTTCAGGAACCTCCATGTGTTCAGCTATCCCAAAGCTCTATGGACCCAGTACTTTTGGGTTTTGTGGAGGCTTCATTACATAGGCATAACTGATTAAATCATTGGCCACTGGTGATCAGAACTTTCAGCCTCTTTCCCCTCCAAAGAGATGGTGGGGACTCAAAGTCCCAACCTTCTAATCACGCCTCAGTCTTTCAGGTGACCAGCCCCCATCCTGAAGATACCTAAGGGGTCCCCAGCCTCCAGTCATCTCCTTAGCATACAAAAAATGCTCTAATCACTTAAGAAAGTCCTAGAATTTTAGGAGGGTTTTTTTTTTGGGCCGGGGTTGGGGAGCAGGAAACAAAGACCAAATATATATTTTACAATATCACAAAGTTTCATTGTTGTAAGAAACTCCCTCACCAAAGTTGCCATAACGGAAGAATATTCCAGGATATGCTCCACTATATCCAGAACTTAACGTCTTAGGCCTGGTAATGGGTTGGAAGGAAAAAGTGCCGTGTTAAGTAGGAAAAGCAGAAGCAGTGATCCAGTCATTTCCCACTTCCTCCTCTAACCACAGCTAGTCCCTATTTAGATAGGAAGCCACTCCTAGTTTTCTTGAAAACAGTGGTCCTCTCAACTGCCAAGAAGGCCACAGGAAGGAGGTCACTTTCAGAAAAGAAAACCCAGTTAGGCAAAAGCTGCGTGAGGTGAGGGTCTTGCATGCCATTTCTTGTTTTCATCATATACGCAGAACAGCCCTGCTGCAAAGATGGTCAACGGACCTGAAACCTGAAGAACCTTCTGTAAGTGTGGCAAGCATCAGCCTCACAAAGTGACACAATATAAGAAGGGCAAGGATTCCTTGTGTGCCCAGTGAAAAAGGCACTATGATCGGAAGCAGAGCAGCTATGGTGGGCAGACAAAGCCAATTTTCCGGAAGAAGGCTAAGACCGCAAAGAAGATTGTGCTAAGGCTGGAATGTGCTCATCCTAACTACAGACCCAAGAGGATGCTGGCCACGAAGAGATGCAAGCATTCTGAACTGGGAGGAGATAAGAAGAGAAAGGGCCAAGTGATCCAGTTCTAAACTTTGGGATATTTTTCTTTAAATTTTGAAGATAAAATGTTGAAGCCATAGAAAAATCACCTGTAGGAAAATAAATACAGTGATATTCTTATGTTAAAAAAAAAAGAAAAGAAAACACAGAATGCCAGAATGATAACAGTAATGAAATCCTTCATGGACCAATACTAGACTAATAATCTTCCTAGTACTTTATATTCTTACTATATCACAAAGGATGAGGATTATAAACCCACAGTTAGGAACAATAAGCACTTCTTTCTGCCAGCTGTAAGGAAATAGACTACTGCACTTAATTTTCAAAATCAAATAATTTCATCTAATATGAAATTATTAGATGTTGTATGATAGTGTAAGAACCTTAACCTTTTTGTATGAAATCCCCCTTTTTTTCCTTTTTTTTGAGATGGAGTTTCCCTCTTGCTGCCTGGGCTGGAGTGCAAAGGTGCCATTTCGGCTCACTGCAACCTCCACCTCCTGGGTTCAAGTAATTCTCTTGCCTCAATCTTCCAAGTAGCTGGGATTACAGGCATGGGCCACCACACCTGGCTAATTTTTCGTATTTTTATAGAGGTGGGGTTTCACCATATTGTCCAGGCTGGTCTCAAACTCCTGACCTCAGGTGATATCCACCTGCCTCGGCCTCCCAAAGTGCTAGGATTACAGGCATGAGCTACCACGCCCAGCCTCTGAAATCACTTTATATACACATATTCTCCTGTCATTTACATAATCAACACTCTGCTAAGATTTTTAAAAATCACTAAAGAGTTTTGAAAAAAATTACTAAGAAACAGTCTGTGCCATGTTAAATGACAAATGGAACAATTACCCCCTCAACTGAAATGAGACAGAAAATTTGACAATCATTTGGAAACTGTCATATAAAAATTAAGGTTGGACCTAAGCAAAAGAATTATAAATGGTTTTTCTTTTGCTTTTATATTATCATTTTTTAAAAAAAAAAGATACCTTTAATTGCAAACAAAGTATAAAAGCAGAAGAGTAACCAATACTTTGTGACACTTTACCATTCCCCTATAGTCAAAATACAACCAAATACTTAAACCAATCATATTCCACTCCTTTGTTAGTCACTGCACATAGCAAGGAATCTAACTATACTCAGTATTATCGAATTAGTTATGAAAATCCACAGGAATACCCTGGCTCTCACTGTACCACAGGAAGATTGACTAGCATGCTCAAGATGCCAGCTCTATCTATCCAAATGCACAACTAAAAGGCGTTTGGATATTTATCCCAGCACTCTCTAGCTCTCTCCTATTTCAGTTCACTAGGGAGACAGAGACAAACCAAAAAATATGATAAGAGAATGTCAAATGCGACCTGTAAAAGTATCACTCAGGCTCATATCACAACCAACTCTGAATAAATCCTAGACCACTTTTATTTTCACTGGACAAATAAATATCCTCATTCTTCTCCTACACTGCCTGAATTTAGATTTTCCAAATCATGTGGTCATAATGGCACACAACTTCACTCATACGTTGTACTTGTAAGTAGCAGAAAAATCAAATAAATTAACTAAAGCAGATTGAGTTAAATCTGACAATTCACTTAACCTTTAAGTACTTATGTGCCAGGCACAGAAGAATGAAATACATGGCATGCAGAAAAATAACACAATCATATCACATAGAAAATTTTTTTTTAACTAGGTTAGGAAAAGTAAATTAAGAATAAATTTTGGTTAACTGAAGTATATTCTGAAACATTAAGTCTGATAACTTCTTCCTAATAAATACAAGAACCTGAATTTTCTTGAAATTTTTCTATTTTAAGTATAGAACTCAACTTTTCACATTTTTCTTTAAAGCATTAAGTCACACTGTATTGTGTCTATTTTTCAATTACTTCTTAAATTACTGGAAAGAAATCAAGATAATATTAAACCCTTAAAATATCTTTGATAGTAGAATGAATTATTTTCTGTGTTGTTGCCTATATCAAAGTCATATATTTCATACTTTTCTAAGGTAAACATTTGAACAGCATACACGGTATGATGGAGAAAGTTATAATGAACTCACACCAAACATCAGCCTTTCTGAATTTCCAAAAGAGGACACAAGTTGCAAAAAAAAAAAAAAAAAGAGAACCATGATTTTCATGTACCAAGAAAAAAATGTCATAATCAGTTATTCTGAAGTGCTCAAGAAGTCAATTTGAGGTAATACCATCAGAAAAAATGTCCAATGAAATAACATAACATTTCCAAACTTTAAAAACATAGTAGGCTCTTTCTAAAGGTGAATATTATTGTCAAATCAGTAACTCAAACCAGCTCTGCCTTTTTTTTTTTTCCAGGTAAGCAAGTGGATTGATTGATTGAGACAGAGTCTTGCTCTGTCATCCAGGCTGGAGTGCAATGACGTCATCTCAGCTCACTACAACCTCTGCCTCAGGGTCCAAGCAATTATCCTGCCTCAGCCTCCTGAGTGGCTGGGATTATAGGTGCCTGCCACCATGCTCGGCTAATTTTTTGTATTTTTAGTAGAGACAGGTTTCACCATGTTCACCTGGCTAGTCTTTAACTCCTAACCTCAAGTTATCTGCCTGCCTCGGCCTCCCAAAGTGCTGGGATTACAGGCGTAAGCCACCGTGCCTGGCCTAATTTTTAAGTTATAGTGGCAATCAGATTTTCATCCTAAATACTGGAGTATCCCCTAGTGGACTAGTGAGGAACAGTTTCTTGGTTTACTAAATCACACTATCATAATAAATTCTTTTTTATAATCTCACCTATATATCTTTTTTCCCCATGGTTAAAATAGAGTTAATATTAGTTTTTATAAATTTCATATTTTTAACTACAATGAAGGTCCTGCAAGGTGGAAACATGTTTTTGACAAATATCGTCTCCAATGTTTCAAATACAACCTCTTCCAAGAATCTTGTTACATGACCATGAATTTAGCAACTGAAAATCAATCTTCCTTAACAGTTGCCCAGTAATATAATTTAAGGCAAAGGAAGTTTTTATGGAAATTAAACTACTTCACTGAACTAAATGTCAACAACCAAATCATGAACATCAAGCAGAGTGCTTTCTAAAGAGCCAGGGATTATCAAAAATAAACTTGAGAGGCCGGGTGTGGTCGCTCATGCCTGTAATCTCAGCACTCTGGGAGGCTGAGGCAGGCTGATTATGAGGTCAGGGGATTGAGACCATCCTGGTCAACATGATGAAACCCCATCTCTAATAAAATACAAAAAATTAGCCGAGTGTGGTGGTGCATACCTGTAGCCCCAGCTACTCAGGAGGCTGAGGCAGGGGAATTGCTTGAACCCAGGAGTCAGAGGTTGCAGTGAGCAGAGATCGTACCACTGCACTCCAACCTGGCAACAGAGCAAGACTCAGTCAGTCAATAAATAAATACATTAATTAATTGAGGAACTACTGATAGAGGCTAGAAAATGATTTTTTTTTACATATAATTTCTGCTAATATGGAATAAAGATTTTTCAAAAACAATTTTTAAGGTATCAACACTCTGTTTACACACAAATTAAAACTATTTACACATAAAACACTTCATATTTCTGCAAATAATTAAAATCTACTGAAGAATACAAGAGCTCCAGCCAGCAATATGATTGGAACCTCGTGAGAGACTCTGAGCTAGAATCACCCAGCTAAGCCACTTGCAGATTTCTGACACTCAGAAATCATGTGAGATAATAAATGTTGTTTTAAGCTGCTAAATTTAGGGATAACTGGTTACTCGGCAACAACTATGTTGTGTTTAATATGCTTAAAGAAAAAAGAGGATAGGCTGGGCACAGTGGGTCATGCCTATAATCTCAGCACTTTGGGAGGCCAAGGCGGGCGGATCACTTGTGGCCAGGAGTTCGAGACCAGCCTGACCAACACGGTGAAATCCCATCTCTACTAAAAATACAAAATTAACCAGGCGTGGTGGCACATCCCTGTAATCCCAGCTACTGGGGAGGCTGAGGCAGGAGAATTGCTTGAACCTGGGATGCAGACGTTGCTACGAGCCAAGATCGTGCCATTGCTCTTGAGCCTGGGCAACAAGAGCAAGATTCAGTCTCAAAAAAAAAAAAAAGAAAAAGAAAAGAAAAGAAAAAAAGAAGGTTAATGATAGAAGAAAATGGCACTATAAAACAAAGACCAAGTCAACAACAAAAAAGCAAACATTCAAAATTGGGCAAAGGACTTCAAAATTTCCTTTTAAAAGATACACAAACAGCCAATAAACACTGTTAAAAGACGCCCAACATCACTGATCATTAAGGAAATGCATTATCAAAACCACAAGGAAAGGAAAGGCATGGTGGCTCACAACTGTAATCCCAGCACTTTGGGAGGCTGAGGCAGGCAGATTACCTGATGTCAGGAGTTCGAGACCAGCCTGGCAAACATGGTAAAACCCCGTCTCTACTAAAAACGCAAAATTTACCCGGGCATGGTGGTACGCTCCTATAGTCCCAGCTACTCAAGAGGCTGGGGCAGGAGAATCGCTGGAACCTGGGAGGCAGAGGTTGTAATGAGCTATTTTGCCATTGCACTCCAGCTGGGGCATCAGAGCAAAACTCTGTCTCCAAAAAAAAAAAAAACCACAGTGAGATACCATGTCACAGCCATTAGGATAGCTACTATTAAAACACACAGGGAAAACATGTTGGTGAGGGTGTGGACAAACTGGAACCCTGGTGCAATATTGGTGGGAATATAAAATGGTAAAGCCACTATGGAAGACAGTACGGTGGTTTCTCAGAAAAATTAAACACAGAATTACCATATGATCCAACAATTCCACTTCTGCATACATATTTAAAAGAACTGAAAGTAGGAACTCAGAGGTATTTGCTCGCCCATGTTCGTAGCCGCATTAGTCACAATAGCAGAAAGGTGGAAGCAACCAAAGTAGTCCAAAACAGATGAGCGGATAAAGAAAATGGGCTACATACACCCAATTAAATATCATTCGGCCATTAGAAAAAAAGATTCTCACACATGCTACAACATGGATGAACCTTGAAGACATTAAGTTAAATGAAATGGGCCAGTTACAAAAGGGCAAATACTGCCAGGTGCGGTGCGGTGGCTCACACCTGTAATCCCAGCACTTTGGGAGGCCAACGTGGGTGGATCACCTGAGGTCAGGAGTTCAAGACCAGCCTGGTCAATATAGTGAAACTCCGTCCCTACTGAAAATACCAAAGTTAGCCAGGCATAGTGGCGTGCGCCCATAGTCCCAGCTATTCGGGAGGCTGAGGCAGGAGAATCGCTGGAACTGAGGAGGAAGAGTCTACAGTGAGCACAGATCGTGCCACTGCACTCCAGCCCGGGCAACAGAGCAAGACTCCATCTCAAAAATTAATAATAAAAATTTTTAAAGGGGGCAAATGCTGTATGATTCCATTTATATGAGCAATGTAGAGTAGTCAAACTCATAAAGACAGAAAGTAAAACGTGGTTGCCAAGGGCTGGAGGAAAAGGGCAAATGGGGAATTACAGTTTAATGGATATAGACTTTCAGTCTGAAGAAGAAAAGAATTCTGGAGATGGATGATGGTTACAGATGGTCACACAACAATATGAAAATATTTAACCCCAGGCAGGTGTGCTGACTCACGCTCGTAATCCCAGCACTTTGGGAGGCCGAGGTGGACGGATCACCTGAGTTCGGGAGTTCAAGACCAGCCTACCAACAAGGAGAAACCCCATCTCTACTAAAAATACAGAATTAGCCAGGTGTGGTGGTGCCTGTAATCTTAGCTACTCAGGAGGCTGAGGCAGGAGAATCACTTGAACCTGGGAGGCGGAGGTTACAGTAAACCCAGATTGTGCCATTGCATTCCACTGGGCAAAAGAGCAAAACTCCGTCTCAAAAAAAAAAAAAAAAAAAAAGCCACATATACCAGAATCATACAATTCTGTTTCAAGATGCCACTATCTTTTCTAAACATGAATTCTCTAAATTCTAATAGGGTACCATGTCTATAAATTTATCCAAATTATCCCATTATTATCTGAAAGCATTCATAAGGGAATAAAGGTTGAACGTTTTTAAATCAGTTGCTGAAAACTACTAACACACAGGTGTCAAATAATTCATGATAACCTTACTGTAAAGGTATGGAAACATTCATAAAGTTTCTGTGCCTCTTCCATCCTCTTAATGACTCTGTACTTACGATATTCCTAGTTTTTAAACCATAGGCCAGGCGCAGTAGCTCATGCCTATAATCCCAGCACTTATGGAGGCTGAGGCAGGTGGATCACAAGGTCAGGAGTTCAAGACCAGCCTGGCCAAGATGGTAAAACCCCTCTCCACTAGAAAACACAAAAATTAGCCAGGCATGGTTGAGGACGCCTGTAATCCCAGCTACTCAGGAGGCTGAGGCAGAGAACTGCTTCAACCTGGGAGGCGGAGACTGCAGTGAGCCGAGATCGTGCCACTGCACTTCAGCCTAGGCAACACAGTGAGACTGTCTCAAAATAAAAATAAAATAAAATATAAACTGTAAAAAGTCCCAGTGGGTGACTGTAGAGATACATTTAAAATTCCATTTTCTAAAACTTAATGTTTCTTCTCTCCCGACTAATCTTCCTAGGCAACCTCACATCAAACAATAAACAGAAGAGAAACACAAACTTTACCTTCTCTTGTTTCTTCTCTTTAAACTTCTCCAATCTCTCTACAACTTAGCAGAAAATGTCCTCTAACATTCTGCGTTATCATGTGTGGTAGAAGCTTTATATACACTATCTAATTTAATTCTCAAACCACTTTACATAGCAGGCATTATCTTCATTTTATAAATGAAGAAATAATTAGTTCAAATAATCAGAGTTAATATCAGAATTTTAACCCAAATCTACCTAGTTCCAAAACCCATGCACTTTCTACATCACAATGCTTTATTTTTCCTTTTTTTTTTTTTTAATTGAGACAGAGTCTCTCTCTGTCCAGGCTTGAGTCCAGGGGCAATGATCATGGCTCACTGCAGCCTTGAACTCCTAGGCTCAAGGAATCCTCTCACCTCAGCCTCCCAAAGTGCTGGGACTACAGACATGTACCATCATGCCAGTCAACATTTAATTTTTGGTAGAGTCAGGGTCTCACTGTGTTGCCTAAGCTGGTCTCAAACTTCTGGGCTCAAGCAATCCTCCTGCCTCAGCCTCCCAAAGTGCTGGAATTACAAGCATGAGCCATAACACCTGGCTCCAAATGCCTTTTTTTTTTTTTTTTTTTTTTTTTTGAGATGGAGTCTTGCTCTGCCTCCCAGGCTGAACTGCAGTGGTACAATCTTGGCTCACTGCAACCTCCGTCTCCCAGGTTCAACAGATTCTCGTGCCTCAGCCTCCCAAGTAGTTCGAATTATAGGCGCACACCATCCTGCCAGCTAATTTTTGTACTTTTAGTAGACAAGGGGTTTTGCCATGTTGCCCCATCTGGTCTTGAACTCCTGACCTTAGGTGATCTGCCTGCCTCAGCCTCCAAAATGCCGGGATTACAGGCACAAGCTACAGCACCCAGCCCACAATGCTTTCTTGAGTTACATTTACGTTGTCTCACTTTCAGTTCTGCTTCCTGAATAATACATTTCTATACAGTACAGAACCTTCTCAGATAGCTAGACACCAAGATACAGTTTCACAAAGATACACCCTAAACAGAAGTTTGTCAGTCACAAATTAAGAGCCTTTTGTTTTCCTCCTTCAGATCCCAAAGTTAATTTTAGTTTTCACTTATTTTATCTCTTATCCTATATGGGGACAACTTAATCCCAAAAAATGGTATCTACCCTTTGGAAGCTTCCTTGTAGAGACTTTATATGAACATGGGTAGATTCCAATTATAAACTTATCTGATCCACTATTTGGCTGGGAGTCTTCAAGAACACTCTCAGATTTGATGATTCACTAGGAGGAGTCAGAAAACTCACGGCTGCGCTTTCTCAGAGCAAAGGGATATAAAGCAAAATCAGCAAAGGAAAAAGGTGCATGGTGGAGGGCAATATCCAGAGAAAACCTGGCACAAGTATCCAAAAATCTTCTCCCAGTAGAGTCACACAGGACACACTTACTTCCTCCTGTAATGAATTATAACACATATAAAATGTTGTCTCCAAAATTCTTCTTAGGGGGTGATCACATAAGCACCCTCTGCCTACACAGCAAAATTCCAGACTCCCAGAAAGAAAGGTGTTCTGTATAACCCACATGGTTTATACAAACAGCTTAGGCACAATAGGCCATTCTTTTTAGTTCTGGAAATGGTCAAAACCCTCCCCAATCCAAGTTCCTAGATGCCAGCCAAGGGCCAACCTTGCAAGTAGACCTCTCCAAGGATATTAATCTCAATCAAGCCTACTGTGTTAATTCTTTCTACACAACTGAGATGTTCTCTTTGGAAATAACTTTTTTTTTGTCTTGTTTTTGGAATTCTGTGTTTTTCTATTAAAAATGAACCCTCATTTCCTGTCATTTTTTACTTTTTTCCCAGCAAACAATATATTCTATCATATATTCCTGTCATTTTAACTAAAATTACTTTATTAAAATTTGTATCATTTTTGTAACTTATCAGCTACTTACGTCCAACTTTTAAAACCCTTACAAAGCCACAAATACAGTGGACAAACTACGGGATGATGAAATTATTTGTCTATACTTAAGGAGAATACCTATGAGAAAAATCCTTTTAAGATTTAAAGAGGGTTCACTGGAACCAAAAAAAAGAGAAAAGAAAAAGATTTAAAGAGGGTTAAAAAAAATAATAATCTTAGCACACTGGGATAAACATCATTTGATGCAATTTTTTTTTCGAGACGCAGTTTCACTCTTGTTGCCCAGGCTAGAGTGCAATGGTGTAATCTCTGCTCACCGCAACCTCTGCCTCCTGGGTTCAAGCGATTCTCCTGCCTCAGCCTCCCGAGTAGCTGGGATTACAGGCACGTGCCACCACGCCCAGCTGATTTTGTATTTTTAGTAGAGATGGGATTCCTCCATGTTGGTCAGGCTGGTCTCAAACTCCCAACCTCAGGTGATCCACCCATCTCGGCCTCCCAAAGTGCTGTGATTACAGGTGTAAGCCACTTTGCCCAGCTATGTGATGCAATTTAACATATAGATCATTATTGGTCTTCTATACCATAACAGAATCAGTAACTTAATACTTTTTGAGCAGTGAAAAGAAAAAAGTGCCCTTACTTCTGCTTATTACCAATTAATATGTACATTTACAAATTAGCTGCTAACCCTATGGAAGTGCTATTCTTTTAAAATCACCACCTAGAAACTAGACAGGAAACCCACGCTTCCCTCTGCTTAACTCATGACATTTTAAAAGGAATAAAATATAACCTTGCTGTCCTCCTACGCATTTTTGTTTTCAATAGTTAATAATACCTTAGACTAAATATGTTCTGTTCAACAGGTCACACAAAAAATTAACATTACAAGAATATTTTACCTCAGCTTAAAAAAATAGGAAAGGACCTTAAATACCTGTATACAAATATGTTTTTCCTTAGTTTTTGGTTACACGAGTAATTTAAGTAACACTGGACTGCAAGTGAATTAGTGATTGATCTGTATCCTAAAATAACTACTGAAATATCTTCTGCCTTTTTTCCCTACAATCACTTCTGTTAATATATGTCCTGTCCTTATGTAAACTTAATATGAGCTTAACAGAATGAAGAATATAGACACCTTCAAGGAACTGAATCTAACAGAGGAAACAAATAACAAAAACTATAAGGCAAAAGTATTCAACGTTAAATAGTGTGAAAAGAAACAAAGGTAAAAACAAAAACCAACCAACCAAAAACCCTTTCTCCTTCAATTTAAAATCTCCAGTGTAGAAGGTTCAAAATATATGAAATGAAAAAAAGCAACTAACAAAAAATTGCTTTGTATATATTTTGGTTAGCAAAACAAAATGATACACATGAAAGAGGTTTTTTTTTTCTTTTTTTTTTTTTTTTTGAGACGGGGCTGGAGTGCAATGGTGCAATCTCGGCTCATTGCAACCTCTGCCTCCCAGGTTCAAGCAATTACTCTGCCTCAGCCTCCTGAGTAGCTGGGACTACAGGCACACACCACCACACCTGGCTAATTTTTGTATTTTTAGTAGAGACAGGGTTTCATCATGTTGGTCAGGCTGGTCTCAGACTCCTGACTTCGTAATCTACCCACCTCAGCCTCCCAAAGTGCTGGGATTACAGGCATAAACCACCGCGCCTGGCTGAAAGAGGATTTAAAAGGATATACCCCAGAACTTTTAATAGATTGTTGTCTTCCAGTAAGAAAGTAGGTATGGGGTTTTAGTTTGTGCTTATTTTTTTCTGTAATAAAGATTAAAAAAAAAATTTCATTTCCCATCAGAGAAGGAAGAATGTAGTAAATAAATGGCTTATACATTTTATTTTTCCTAAAGACAAAACAAAATGTTTTAATAAACATTTTATTAAATGTTTAAAACTTGCACAAAGAATAAAGGTTTTCCACTCTTCCATTGCCTTTGTAAGCTGTTTCCTTAAAACTCACTGGTCAAAACCTGAGGTAGGGAGTTCAAGATCAGCCTGACCAACATGAAGAAACCCTGCCTCTACTAAAAATACAAAATCAGCTGGGCGTAGTGGCACACATCTGTGAGCTACTTGGGAGGCTGAGGCAGGAGAATCACTTGAACCCAAGAGGCAGAAGTTGTGGTGAGCTGAAATCATACCACTACACTCCAGCCTGGGCAACAAGAGCAAAACTCTGTGTCCAAAAAAATAAATAAATAAAAATAAAAAATAAAAAAGTCAGTGATCAAAATAAATAAAATACAACTAAGTACTCCAGAAAAGATCTTCCAATTAGAAGCCAGTTGATATGTACCATCACCCTCCCTATCGGTACAGACTACCCTCTCACTGAAGTCATCCCTCTCCAGGGAACTTTCTTAGATCATTCCTCATTTGTAAGTATTATTATTCCAAAGATCATGCTCCTCAAAGTAAAGTTATTTTTGTTGCTATGTTCATTGCAAATAAGAAAAAAAAAAACACCTACATTTTTATTATTGTTACAAGCTATATACAGAAGCCATTCATTAAGAAAGACGTTTTGGTAGGCAATAGGTTAGAGTTAGGTCTCAGGTCTCATGTTCCAGCTCTGGCCCCACGTACTATACATTATTTCATTTAGTATGAATTTAGGATAAGAGTATTCTTTTGTCAAATTACGTGCCAGTACCACATTGTGTTAAAAACTGCATTTTTATAACATGCAGCATGGCATGGTGGTTAAGGGTGTACACTTGAGCTAAACTGCCTGGCTTTGACTCTGTCTTTACCACTTCTTTAGCTGTGTGGCCTTGGTCACATTACTCAACATCCCAGTAATTCAATGTCCTTATTTGTAAAATGGAGATGATACCTACCTAATAGAGAGAGCTGGTGTGAGGATTAAATATTTTAGGCTTTTAAAATATTTCCTTTTATTTATTTATTATTTTTGAGATAGGGTCTCCCTCTGTCGCCCAGGCTGGAGTACAGTGGTACAACCTCGGCTCACCCCAACCTCCACCTCCCGGTTCAAGCAATTCTCCTACCTCAGCCTCCCGAGTAGCTGGGATTACAGGGGAATGCCACCACACCCAGCTAATTTTTATATTTTTAGTAGAGATGGGGTTTCGCCATGTTGGCCAGACTGGTCTCAAACTCCTGACCTCAGGTGATCCACCCACCTCAGCCTCCCAAAGTCCTGGGATTATAGGTGTGAGCCAATGCCCCCTGGCAAAATATTTCCTTTTACATACTATCTGCTCACTGAAAAAAAAAAAAAAAAAAAAAAATCAACTAACAGAGACATATGTAGAGTTAAAAGTCAAAGTTCCCTCTGCAGCTCCACTCCTACCACCCAACAAGGAACCTTAAAAAATACGAAGATGAGCTGGGTCTGGTGGCTCATGCCTATAACCCTAGCACCTTGGGAGGCCAAGGAAGGCAGATCACTTGAGGCCAAGAGTTCAAGACCAGCCTGGCCAACATGGCAAAACCTCCTCTCTACTAAAACATACAAAAATTAGCCAAATGTGGTGGTGCACGCCTGCAACCCAAGCTACTCAAGAGACTGAGACATAAGAATCACTTGAACCGGCTGGGCGCAGTGGCTCACGCCTGTAATCCCAGCACTTTGGGAGGCCAAGGCGGGTGGATCACGAGGTCAAGAGATGGAGACCATCCTGGCCAACATAGTGAAACCCCATCTCTACTAAATACAAAAAAAAAAAAAAATTAGCCGGGCATGGTGGCACATGTCTGTAATTTCAGCTACTTGAGAAGCTGAGACAGGAGAATCGTTTGGACCCAGGAGGCAGAGGTTGTGGTGAGCTGAGAATGCGCCATTGCACTCCAGCCTGGGTAACAAGAGTGAAACTCCGTCTCAAAAAAAAAAAAAAAGAAAAGAATCACTTGAACCTGAGAGGCAGAGAGTGCAGTGAGCCAAGATCTCACCACTGCTCCGGCCTGGGTGACAGAGTGAGACTGTCTCAAACACACACACAAAAAAAAACAAACAAAACTAAGCTGATTGTTTTAGACCAATGAATAATGAATAACTTGTTTCATTCACAGTTGTCTGGACCAAGATAAATCTCTGAATCTGATTAACGGACTCTGAACATCACTTACTCTAGAGTTTCAGATAGAAATGTAAGTATCGTCTAAGGAAGGTGCTCAGTGCTGCGTGTAACAACAGCGACCCAAATATTTAACAAGCAAAGTCATCTGAGATGGAGTCTCACTCTGTCGCCCAGGCTCTACAGTGATTCACAATCTCAGCTCACTGCAACCTCCACCTCCTAGGTTCAAGTGATTCTCCTGCCTCAGCCTCCTAACAATTTTACAGGAGTGCACCACTATGCCTAGCTAATTTTTGTATTTTTAGTAGACATGGGGTTTCACCATACTGGTCAGGCTGATCTCAAACTTTTGACCTTGTGATCCGCCCTCCTTGGACTCCCAAAGTGCTAGGATTACAGGCATGAGCCACCGCGCCCAGCCCATTACAACTCTTCATCAGATATTTCCAGCTGCCCTTCCAGGCACATAAGAAAACTGTACCTGTACTCGCCCCTACCCCAACTGCATGACATGAGGCCATATGACTTGCTTTGGCCATTGAGATGTAAAAGGAAGTGATATACATCCCTTCTGGCTTTTAACGTTTTCACTAGTACTCATCACTGTTTCTGCAACGTTAACTGCCAGCTTTCTAGAATGATGGTCAAAGACTGTCCGCCTGGGTCTCTGGGTGACCGACACCTACCACCTCCTTAGGGGGCTCTGAGGGGGTAAGATCCATATGGGACGTATTGCAAATGAGAAACTTTGGATGTGTTAATCCACTGAGATGAGGGAGGATGGGTAGGGGGATTGTTGTTGTGGGTACTAACTTACTACCTAGTCTATCCTGATTAGACAGTCCACCTGATTCTAACATTAATATGAAATATAAGCAAACAAGAACAGCCAGGAATATTCTGGAGAAAAAAAAAAAAAAAAAAGCAACGAAGAAGAACTAACCCTGCCAATAACAGAAAGAAAAAAAAAATACCTAATACTTATACAGCACCAACTACGTGCTAAATACTTTTCTAAGCACTTTATATAGCTTAACTCATTTAATCCTTGCATTAGCGCTCTATTAGATAGGTATCATTATCATCTCCATTTTACAAATAAGGACATTACAGAGATGCTGAATAACATGCCCAAGGTCACACGGCTAAGAAAGTGGTAAAGACAAGACTCAGCAGTTTAGTTCAAGTTAATACCCTTAACTACCATTACACATTACATGTATACATGTGTATCATAAAAGTACAATAATTAAAACAGTGTGTTACTGGCACATTATTTGATAGGCAAATGAAGGGAACTTAAAGTGCAGAAATAGAATCAAATACACACAGGATTTTACATACAAAAAGGTGGATAAAAGTGCATTCAATACATGGTTACTCTGAAACACCCATCCCCGTTCTGTAAGCAATTCCAAATTCAAGGCATTTATTCTATAGCCATACTAGCGCATGTCTAAAATGACACATATTAGGGTTTGTACTAGGGTACTGTTAAAACAGCAAAAAACTGAAAACAAAGGAATTATATAATTCAACCACACAATGAAATGCTATGCATCCATTTTTTAAAAAGCAAGTTCTTTCTTTACTGACATGAAAGAATTTCCAACATAAGCTATATAACAGCTTCCAATGGTCTGGGAGGGAAAAAAGAATGGCAGACTATACATGCACACAGATACATATACATAATATATCTCTGAAAGTATATACAAGGAACTGGTGATTTGGATTGCCAAAATTTGGGTGGCTGAGAAGGAGTGGCAGGAAGACTTCATATTGTATCTACTCAATTTTAAACCACATAAATGTACTGACCCTTCAATAAACAAATAAATGATTTAATTTTTTTTAAAAGGAGCCATTTAGCAGCAGAGATAAATGCCTAAAGAAAAGATGGAGAATTATCTTGATAAAGGAGCTGAGCAGCCATTACACTCCACATACAAGCTGAAACTGAGAAAGCCAGCTGGAAGAACGGAAAACTGAACAGATGTACAGAGCAAAAAAGAGATGCCAATCCCTGCAGTTCGAGAAAGACAGAATATGCGGTCTTAATTTCTAAGACTGCATCATTGCTGTACAATGATGCCTGTCCACGGAGTGCCATGATCCCCAGTATGCCCACATAACAACATTCCCCTCCATCACCTCCTGAAGTTAGCTCCCCTGATTCTCCATTCCAATGAGCCACCCCGCCCGGCCTGTTTTTTTTAAGGGCTTCTACCACTAGCTGTTCTATCTATCTGAAGAAGGTTATTTTAGGATCATTTCAAAGTATTCTGAGAGAAGAAAGAAAGATTGTGATTTACCTAAGTGAAGTGCTGGACATATCCAATCAGAATGTCAGCATTAAAACAAAAAACTGTACATTGTAAGTCTAGAAGCACAGGATTATGTTAATTAAGCCTAGGCACAGAACAAGACTGATATAGTATAATACCTTGTAATTTTTTATTTTTTATTTTTGAGACAGAGTTTCAAACTGTCACCCAGGGTGGAGTGCAGTGGCGTGATCTCAGCTCACTGTAACCTCTGCCTCCCGGGTTCAAGCGATTCTCCTGCCTCAGCCTCTCAAGCAGCTGGAATTACAGGTGCTCCCCACCACACCCAGCTAATTTTTTTGTATTTTTTTTTTTAGTAGAGACAGGGTTTCACTATATTGGCCAGGATGGTTTCAAACTCCTGACCTTGTGATCCACCCACCTTGGCCTTCCAAAGTGCTGGGATTACAGGGGTGAACCACTGCTCCCAGCCACTACTACCCGTATTAAAGTATCAAAATTCTTTCCAAACTAAAATACAAAGAGAAAAAAGAAAAAAAAAGATCAATAGTTAAAAAGAATTTTAAAAAGAAATGAAAATAAAGTCCCAAAATTCTCTCAGACTTACCATTTTTTAGATTGCTTTTAAATGTATTTACAAATGTTTAAAGCCTAAGTATTTCAACCAATAAAAGTGCTAAAAAAAATAAAAATTAAAAAAAAGAATGTTTAAAGGGCAATAATGGCTATCACTTTTTGAGTACTTACCATTAATCATGAGAATTGTACATGTAATAATTCCTTAATTCTCACAACTCTACGAGGTAGGTATTATTAGCACGCCTATTTTACTGATGAGAAAAAAGACCCATAATGAATAATTTGCCCAGAAATACATTATTTCTAAGGTCTCTTAAGGTTGTAAATTTTTTATACCTATGTCAAGTTACCAAAATCGGAAATTTAACATGGGATCTAAACCCACACAGACAGACACAGAGTCCGTGCTATTAACAGTATGCTTGTAAGTGATTACATCTCTGACTGACATTGTCACTGAAAACACTCAATCAGAAAATCCAAATGCTTCATGGATTGTTAGTGTAAGAAAACAAGGTCAGGAAAGTCATTCGAATAATCTCTTAAATATCCTTTTTTTTTTTAATAAGTATTTTCCTGATAGCAGCAGTTATCTACATTCCGTTTATAAATATTTACTTCAGACTCAAGTATACAAAGTATATGAGAAAGGCACAAAAATGGTACGCGAAGACTAGTCTCAAAATAGTTATGTTTATTAACCTTTACTAACGTGATTGTAAGAAAAACAACATATAAAGTGAACTGTATATGTTATGCCTATTTTCTCAACTTTTAAGTTCAGGAGGTACCTGTGCAGATTTGTTACGTGAGTAAATTGTGTGTCACTAACGTCTGGGGTATGAATAATCCTGTCACCCAGGTAGTGAGCACAGTGCCCAACAGGTGTTTGAACCCTTGCCCCTCCCATTCTTTCCCCTCTAGTGGTTCCCAGTGTCCATTATTCCCATCTTTATGTCCATTTGTACTCAGTGTTCAGCTCCCACTTATAAATGAGAACATAGGGTATTTGGTTTTCTGTTCCTGCATTAATTATAATGGCCTCCAGCTATATCCATGCTGCTCCAAAGGATATAGTTTTGTTCTTTTTTTATAGCTGCATGTAAATATTTCATTTTTCCACTTATCATATTATCATGAAGGCTTTGGGAAGACTGGAGTGCAGAGGCACAATCGCACCTCACCATAACCTCAATCTCCTGGGCTCAAGCAATCCTCCCACCTCAGCCTCCCTAGTAGCTACGACTACAGGCACACACAGTCACAGCCAGCTTACTTTTATTTTTAAAGACAAGGGTCTTGATATGTTGCCCAGGGTGGTCTCAAACTCCTGCCTCAAGCAATCTTCCCCTTCATCCTCCTAAAGCATTATAACTACAGGCATGAGCCACTGAACCAGGCCAGAAATATATTAAAACCAAATACTTTAAATGAGGAAAATATGATTTTAAAAAGCAGCTGGGCAAAGTGGCTCATGCCTGTAATCCCAGCACTTTGGGAGGCCAAGGTGGGCAGATCACCTGAGGTCAGGAGTTCGAGACCAGCCTGGCCAATACTGTGAAACCCCCGTCTCTACCAAAGATACAAAAATTAGCTGGGCATGGTGGTACATGCCTGTAATCCTAGCTACATCGAGACTGAGTCAGGAGAATGGCTTGAATACAGGAGGCAGAGGTTGCAGTGAGCTGAGATCCTGCCACTGCACTCCAGCCTAGGTGACAGAGCGAGATTCCATCTCAAAGAAAAAAAAATTTTTATTTTTTTAATTTTTTTTTTTTGAGACAGAGTCTTGGTCTGTCGCCAAGCTGGAGTACAGTGGCGCAATCTCGGGTCACCTCAACATCCACCTCCCATTTTCAACCAATTCTCCTGCCTCAGCCTCCCGAGTAGCTGGGACTACAGGCACGCGCCGCCACACCCAGCTAGTTTTTCTATTTTTAGTAGAGATGGGGTTTCACCATGTTGGCCAGGATGGTCTCGATCTCTTGACCTTGTGATCTGCCTGCCTCAGCCTCCCAGAGTGCTGGGATTACAAGCGTGAGCTACCGCGCCCGGCCAAGAGGAAATTTTTAAAGGATAATAAAAATATTTCATAAAGTGCCAGAAAAAATAATAAATATTTAAATATAAACATATAAGCATGACCTCAGACTTGAGAATATTCAAGCTTGGAAGCTTGAAAAAATACTTGCTCAGAGCTGACGCCACCTTAAACACCACAGCATATAGACAAGATGACACTTCTCTTTAAAGACAGTAATTTCAGGAAACAGAAGACTTGAAACAATTAAATCAAAGAACTTATAAAAGCATTAGAATTTTTCCAAAAAGCAAGGTTAATGAAAGAACAAAAGAAAACAGAAACAAAACATACAATGATAAAGATGGGATTTCGTAAATCAGTCTAAGACTTAAAAGTGCACGTAGGCTGGACGTGGTGGCTCACATCTGTTATTCCAGCACTTTGGGAGGCTAAGGCAGGAGGACTGCTTCAAGCCCAGGAGTTTGAGACCAGCCTGGGCAACAAAGAAGATGCAACCCCTAAAAAAATTTTTTTTTTAATTTAGCCAGGTGGAGTGGTATGTGCCTGCAGTCCCAGCTACTCAGGAGGCTGAGGTGGGAGGATCACTTGAGCCTAGGAGGTCAAGGCTGCAGTGAGCCTGTACCACTGCACTCCAGCCTGAGCAACAGAGTGAGATCCTGTCTCAAAAATAAAATCTTTGTAAGTACAATTTAAGTTAAAAATATAGTAATCAAAGGAAAACCATATACTGGAGAATAAAACCAAATTTAGGCCAGGCATGATGGCTCACGCCTGAAATCCTAGCACTTTGGAAGGCTGAGGCAAGTGGATCACTCAAGGTCAGAAGTTCAAGACCAACTTGGTCAACATTGGGAACCCAGGTGGTGGAGGCTGCTGTGAGCCAAGATCAAGCCACTACACACTCCAGCCTGGGTGACAAGAGGAAGATTCCCTCTCAAAAAAAAATAATAATAATAAATAATTAAAACTGTTTACCAATCAATAACTGCAAAGAAAACTCCCGATTAGTTCAAAGCACCTCCACGGAATAAAATCTGCACTGTAACATGCCAGGTAAAATATAGTTGACTGTACAATGAAGAAAATACTCTCTCCCTATCTCACGCTGCTATGAAGAAATACCAGAGACTGCATCATTTCTAAAAAGGTTTGACTCCCAGTTCTACATGGCTGGGGGAGGTCTCAGGAAACTTACAATCGTGGCAAAAGGCACCCCTGCACAGGGCAGCAGGAGAAAGACTAAGCTGAGTGAAGGGGGAAGCCCCTTATAAAATTCAGACCTCGTGAGAACTCACTATCAGGAGAAACTGCCCCATGACTCAATCATCTCCACCTGGTCCCACCACTGACACGTGGGGATTATTACAATTCAAGGTAAGATTGGGATGGGGACACAGAGCCAAACCCTATCCTTCTACTTGCTGAATATATCAATTCATTTAAATACTACTGAGTGCCTGGCACCGTTACAAACATAGGGACCACAGAGGTGAACACCAAGTTCCTGCTCTTACAGGACTTACCACCTAAAGCAGCACTGTCCATCAGAAATAGAAAGCAAGCTGGCCAGGCATGGTGGCTCATGCTTGTAATCCCAGCACTTTGGGAGACCGAGGCAGGCAAATCACCTGAGGTTAGGAGTTTGAGAACCAGCCTGACCAACATGGAGAAACTCCGTCTCTACTTAAAATATAAAATTACCTGGGCATGGCCGGGAATGCCTGTAATCTCAGCTACTTGGGAGGCTGAGGCAGGAGAACCGCTTGAACCTGGGAGGCGGAGGCTGCAGTGAGCCAAGATCACACCATTGCACTGCAGCCTGGGCAACAAGAACGAAACTCCATCTCAAAAAACAACAAAAAACCCCATGAAATATAATGCAAGTTACAAATGCCATTCTACCTTTTCTAGTAACTACGTCAAAAATTTAATTCAGGAAATTAATTTTAATATATTTTATTTAGTCTGATATACCCAAAACATTTTAAACATGTAATCAATATAAAAAATTAATGCAGTACTTTATATTCATTTTTTCCATCTGAGTTTTTGAAACAAAGTGTTTCAAAACTAGTTTATTTGTATTTATTTATTTTTAAATACAGACAGGGTCTCACTATATTGCCCAGGTTGGACTCAAACTCCTGGGCTCAAGTGATCCTCCCACCTCAGCCTTCCAAATTGCTTGGATTACAGGCATGAGCCACTACTCCTGGCCAATACTTCTCAATTAGAACAAAGGACATTTCAAGTGCTCAATAACCACAGTGGCTACTAGCTGCCATCCTGGACAGTACCAATATAGGGAAGAAATGGATGGGTGCTAATTTCTTTTTTTCCATTTTAAACCTTGTCATATTCTTTGACTTGTTAAACTGCCTGCATGCATTAATGTGATCAAAATAACTCAAAAGAGTCCAAGCGTGATGGCTCACACCTGTAATCCCAGCACCTTGGGAGGCTACAGGCAGGAGGATTGCTTGAGCCCAGGAGGCTGCAGTGAGCTATGGTCATGCTACTGCACTCCAGCCTGGATAACAAAGACCCTATCTGTTAAAACAAACAAACAAACAAAAAACTCTAGAAATAGCAGTTTTAAGAAAATAAAAATATCAGTAGAAAATTATTAGATGCAATACACATAAGGCAACCAAACCTAGACTCGAGATGGGACATACAAAATCAAGGCTTCCTGTATATTGGCAACAAGCATTTAGGAAAGATTACACTTACAACAGAAATCATAAAATGCTCACTAATAAACCTAGGAAAGATTACACTTACAACAGAAATCATAAAATGCTCACTAATAAACCTAGGAAAGATTACACTTACAACAAAAATCATAAAATGCTCACTAATAGGCTGGGCGCAGTGGCTCACGCCTGTAATCCCAGCACTTTGGGAGGCCGAGGCAGGTGGATCACGAGGTCAAGAGATTGAGACCATCCTGGTCAACAAGGTAAAACCCCGTCTCTACTAAAAATACAAAAAATTAGCTGGGCATGGTGGCGCGTGCCTGTAGTCCCAGCTACTCAGGAGGCTGAGGCAGGAGAATTGCTTGAACCCAGGAGGCGGAGGTTGCCGTGATCCGAGATCGTGCCATTGCACTCCAGCCTGGGTAACAAGAGCGAAACTCCATCTCTTAAAAAAAAAAAAAAAAAGCTCACTAATAAACCTACCAAGTAATGGCCAAAAACAAGATGAAGAAAATGAAAAACCTTTTACTGAGGGGCAAAAAAGATTGCCTAGACTGACAAAGGGATGTCATGTTCTTGGATGTCAGAATACAACGATGCAACAATGTCAATTCACCCCCAAATTAACCTATAATTTGATATGACCATCAAAATCTCATCAAGATTTCTAAATCTTAACAACATAATAGTAAAGATCTTTGGAAGATACAAAATGCAACATCTAAATAAAATTTTAAGAATAACATAACGATTGGGGAGCTAACCAGATAAGACATATACACTACACAAGCTTACAATAATTAAAGTAAGTATGTTAACCATGTGCAGGAGGAGACAAGGATCAATGGAACAATACAGATTTAAAAAGACCTATATATATGAGGATTTAATACATGATAAATATGGCTCTTCAAATCAGTGGAGAATTGCTGGACTATTTACTAATTAGTACAATGGAAAAACATTAAGTTGGTTCCAAGCTCATATACATACACACCCTTCGGATAGATTCAAATTGGAAATATAAAGAAAAAACACAAGGAAAGATGGAGGAGCTTTATTTAAATAATCTTACAAACAAGTAGTATTCATCAATAAGAAAGCAGTTAAATACATGGCTAGAGCATGGAACACCATAAAGCTGTCAAAAACGATGGGAAATCTACAAATACTGGCATAGAAAGACCTTCCAGACATATTAAATACACACACACACACACACACACACACACACACACACACACCCCAAAATTGGGGGCTGGCTGTGGTGGCTCACACCTGTAATCCCAGCACTTTGGGAGGCCAAGGAGGGTGGATTGTCTGAGGTCAGGAATTTGAGACCAGCCTGGCTGATATGGTGAAACCCTGTCTCTACTAAAAATACAAAAATAAGCCAGGCGTGATGGCACACCCCTGTAGTTCCAGCTACTTGGGAGGCTGAGCCAGGAAAATCGCTTGAACTCTAGAGGCATAAGTTGCAGTGAGCTGAGATCATATCACTGCACTCCACCCTAGGTGACAGAATAAGACTCCATCTCCAAAAAAAAAGAAAAAAAATTGGGGAGAAAATTCACACAGTATAATGCCATTTACAAAATGGCAAGAGAAATATATACATACATACATATATATATATGTCAATACATCCAAAGTTCCGAAGAGGCTGGGTGTGGAAAACACCTATTGAACCACAAACAGTAGTTTCTTCTTAGTAAGAGTTATGTATTGGGCCAAGAATGTCAAAAGGGACTTTCTTATCTCATTTATATGCTTCTGTATTTTTTTTTAACCTTGGGATACCTTTGTATATTTTTATGCAATTGAAAAATGGCCAGGAGCTGTGGCTCACACCTGTAATCCCAGTCCTTTGGAAGGCAAAGGCGAGTGGATCGCTTGAGGCCAGGAGTTCGAAACCAGTTTGGCCAACATGGCGTAACCCTGTCTCTACTAAAAATACGAAAATGAGCCAAGCACGATAGCACATGCCTGTAATCCCTTCTACTCAGGAGAAAGAGGTTGTGGTGAGCTGAGCTAACGCCACTGCACTCCAGCCTGGGCAACAGAGCGAAACTTTGCCTCAAAAAAAAAAAAAAAAAAGTAAATTTCAAAATGAGTAAAAGCAAGCTACTACTGTAACAAAAACCTTCATGTATCAACCTTTATTATAAGGAACAGATGAGTGATACAAACTGTGCTTGTTAGTATTGTCAGCTTTTTTTAATGTTTTCTTAGTAATCACCTAGAAACAAAATGCTAAGTGGCAATCTTCAGTCATAACTCAGTATTGTTATTTTAATTTGCTGGGATTAGCACAAAGAAATGTGTCAACAAACTTGCATGTGTACATATTATATGTTACATTAAACTCCAGAACATTTTCTTTGACTTGTCCACATGAAGTGAAAGGCTTCTGAACACCACTTATAGAAAGCAAACCCAGGAATATAAATGGCTTGGGCCTGCCGAGCTTTAGTGTTCTGCTGGATCAAAAGTCAATAGTGGCAGAATTCGCTATGGAGAAGCCAGTGGTCTGCCACCACTGCAGAACCAGCACATTTACACTAGCGAGCAAAGTGGGGAAAAAAGCCCAGTGTTGTTTTCATATTTTTAAGCAACTAAACTTAAGCCCCGGATAGCATTATATTTAATGTGTGTTTATCCATGCATTTATTTGAGTGAATTTCATTTGAAATACTGACAAAATTTTCTCATTAGCATAATGACAACAAATTTACATACTGAAATTATGCACTCAATCCATAAGGCAATGATTGGTAACCAAGAGTTTCTGTACAAAATATCTTCACAAACATGGACACACAAATCTCTTTTTAGTTGTGTTCATCAACATCTATTTGATCAGCAACATTCTTCTAGATAGCAGTTCTGTCTAAACTGTAACTAAAAATTCTCTAAGAACTATCAACATAGGCAATTAGTACAGAATAAATGAATGAATAGATTCAGAAAGTGTTCTGGAATGTTAAGCTAAGTTTTTAAAAAAATTCTCCTGCTGTATTACCTGGGGGAAAAGGTCTTTATAAGTTGCATACTGCAATAATAAGCTAAATATATCATGTGATTACATAGTTTCTTTTTTCTTTTCTTTTTTTTTTTTTTTGAGACAGTCTTGCTCTGTCGCCCAGACTGGAGTGCAGTGGCACAATCTCGGCTCACTGCAAGCTCCGCATCCTGGATTCTGCCTCAGCTTCCCCAGTGTGTGCCACCACGCCCGGCTAATTTTTGTATTTTTTGTAGAGGTGGGGTTTCACTATATTGACCAGGCTGGTGTAGAACTCCTTGATCCTCCCGCCTCAGCCTCCCATAGTGCTGGGATTTTAGGTGTGAGCCACCTCACCTAGCTAGTTACATAGACTGTAATATCACTGGAGACCAGGCACAGTGGTTCATGCCTGTAATCCCAACATTTTGGGAGGCTGAGGTGGGCGGATCACTTGTGATCTCTACCAAAAATACAAAAATTAGCCAGGCATGGTGGCATGTGCCTGTAATCCCAGCTACGTGGGAGACTGAGGTAGGAGAATCACTTGAACCCAGGAGGCTGAAGTTGCAGTGAGCCAAGATTGCACCACTGCCCTCCAGCCTGGGCAAAAGAGTGAGACTCCACCTCAAAAAAAAAAAAAAAAAAAAAATGGCTGGGCACAGTGGCTCACACCTGTAAATTCCAACACTTTGGGAGGCAAAGGTGGGCAGATAACAAGGTCAGGAGTTCAAGACCATCTTGACCAACATGGTGAAATCCCAGCTCTACTGAAAATAAAAAAAGTAGCTGGGTGTGGTGGCACATGCCTATAATCGCAGCACTCAGCAGGCTGAGGCAGGAGAATTGCTTGAACCTGGGAGGGGGAGGTTGCAGTGAACCAAGATCACACCAGTGCACTCCAGTCTGGGCGACAGAGTGAGACTCTGTCTCAAAAAAAGAAATATTAGTAATACTAAGCCTAAAGATTAAAACAGTAGTTCAACATTGCCTTGAGATTCCAAAGGGTATGGTGAATGCCTACCTCTTCTTCATTAGACCATTATATATAATATATATATATTATATATATTATATATAATAAATATAATATATATATTATATATAATAAATATATATTATATTACATATAATAAATATATATTATATTATATATAATAAATATATATAATATATATAATATATGAGTTTCAAATGAAAATATATATAATATATATTATATATAATAAACGTATAATATATATTATATATATATCTCAGACTCAATCCATAGTCACATACTATACAAATCTAAACCTGGCCTACCACTCTGAAAACCTCATCATTGGTCAAGAGAGACAGGGTAAAAAATGCCTAAAAATCTTTGTATATATACACATACATATGTATAAGTACATACACACATATTCCAAAAGGTAACTAGGCACCAGGATATACCAAAACTATAGAATCACAAACAGACATCCCATGTTCTTTGGTCTCTAATCTCTTCTAGTTTGAACAGCTAGAGTTTTACGAGTTTCAAATGAAAAAATAGATATTGAACATGCCTGGCACACAGCCCTCAATAAATGGCAATTATGTCATTACTCAATTCTTCCGGGAACTGAAGCCCAACCTGCTCAAGAATGAGTCAGCAGAACTCTACGTTTCCTACCTCCTCTTTCCCTGATAACTCCAGATTCTTTCAAAACTTTCTCTCGAGAGACTTCCAATGTATGAACTTTGAGAGATAAACCACCAAAAAATGGGTGTAAGACTGTGGTTACTTGCATGTGGACACTACTAGGCTAGGAACAAATGAATTTCTGAACTAGTTTTGAAGAGAATTAGTAATTACATCCTGTTTTCTGACAGTCATTGAATCACCTCTGACCAAGTACTCTTTTTTTTTTGGAGATGGAGTCTTGCTCTGTCACCCAGGCTGGAGTACAGTGGCGCAATCTTGGCTTACTGCAACCTCCACCTCCTGGGTTTAAGCAATTCTCCTGCCTCAGCCTCCAGAGTAGCTGGGACTACAGGTGCTCACCGCCACTCCCAGCTAATTTTTTGTATTTTTAGTAGAGATGGGATTTCACCATGTTGGCCAGGATGGTCTCAATCTCCTGATCTTGTAATTTGCCTGCCTTGGCCTCCCAAACTATTGGGATTACAGGCGTGAGCCACCACGTCCAGCCAAGTACTCTTCTTAACCTCACATGACCAGGGGTTTCTCAAAGCACGGCCCCAACCAGCAGCACCAATAACACCTGAAAATTTGTCAGAAATGCAAATTCTTGAGCTCCTCCTCAGCCCTGAATCAGAAACTCTGGAGGTTGGACTCAGCAATCTGCTTTAACAAGCTCTCCATACTCAAGTTTCCCAACTGTTGTATACGATTTGAAGTAGCTACATATTTACCTAGTCCAGAAGACACATGTTAACACTGAAAAGGTTCTTAAGTATTTTGAAATCTCTATATGTGTAGTGCCACACAGAGAAAAAGCCCATTTGACTCACAACTTCAAGAAGATAATCGTACTAAACAAGCTTCTTTTTTTTTCTCTCAGACAGGGTCTCCCTCTGTCACCCAGGCTGGAGTGCAGTGGCGTGATTATGGCTCACTGCAGCGTCAATCTCCTGGGCTGAAGTGATCCTCTCACCTCAGCCTCCCAAGTAGCTGGGACTACAGATGTGCACCACCATGCCTAGCTAGTTTTTGTATTTTTTGTAGAGAAAGGGTTTCCTCATGTTGCCCAGGCTGGTCTTGAACTCCTGAGCTAAATCAATCCATCTGCGAAGACCTCCCAAAGTGTTGGGATTACAGGCCTGAGCCACCATGCCTGGCCTAAACAAGCTTTTAAGAAGGAACTTTTTATATCCAGAGGTAAAAATAACACAGGGAAGAAAAAAAAAAGTCTTAAAGAAGATTACAATAAAGTTATTTCAAAAAGTCATTAAATATTAACCAGCAAACAAATGTGCCAACTTAGAATGAAGTCTCTATCAACTTTAAATTTGCATTGGCCAGTGCTTCTGGTTCAAGTTCTTTGATGGAAGAAAAAGATGTCTGCAAGAACCATGCACAACATATACTGACACGCAGCCCCTAAGACAAAAACAAATGGTCCAGAGAGGATATCACTTACCTTCCAAGGAAGGTAGACCTAAGGTGATTTCAGATTCTCCTGTGATTTCAGATCCCCAAAATTCCCTCACCTTTTCTAATAAGAATAGCTTAATAAGAAGAGAAAATAAATAAATATAAGTGCTAAGGCAATTCTACACTTTGGCATGCCATCGCAATGTAATAGCAGTGATTCAGTTTACAAAACGTTTTCACATACAACTCATATACTCTTCACAATCATCTTGAGGTAAATAATGACAATAAAATTGACACTTATTGAGCACCACGGTGCCTGGCACTTCCTTAAGAGTCTCATACAATTTTATCATTGAATTCTTTCAACAACCTGTTGTGAGGTATAAACCATGTACCAATGTCAGACACAAAGCAGGATTTATATACAGTTCTGACTGATTTTAAAACCCACATTCTCTAAATCTCTACACTCTGGCAAGACTTGGACACAAAACCATCAGTCCCAGCTCTATCATTTAACAGTTATGTGACCTCAGGAAGCCACTTAATTTTCTAAACTCTTCATCTACGAAATGGGAAGATTAATACCTGCTTCACCTATTTTAGAGTAGTTGTAAAGGTCAAATGAGATGAAAGACATAAAAGGTCTTCAAAAGTTCTAAAAACTACACAAATAGTATCCTCATCATTCCCCATTTTGAAAGATAAAGAGAGTGAAGAGGAATAAAAACATACAATGGTGGTGGGATGCTGGTTTTTGTTTTTTCTTCTTTTTAAAACAGGTTAAGCACCAGCTGCCTGGCACTTGTGAGCTCAGTGTGTGGGGTGCAGCAGAGTGCCTTACTTAGGAGATGGCCGTATTGTCAGGAAAATCTACTACCAAGGAAGAAATCACCAAACCATGTCTTTTTTTCATGTTTTTGGAGTATTTCACAGCAAATCTTGAGTGTTTTGACTAAAGCATGGAATACAGAAAACAAACTTTGGCTAGGGCTTCAATCTCTTCTGAAATTCTACAGGTGTGTTTTATAAGCGGTATACAGCAGGATTTTAAGCCAATCTGAAAGTCTGCTTTTTAGTAACATTATTTTTGATAACTACACACTGCTGAATGTTCAACTGGTGAAACTGAAGATCTTTTCACTCAGAAGGAATCAGTCAAGGAGAACTTGCAATTCGCAAGTTTCCAAGCTGCTGTGGATGGCCCTGGCTCTCCAGACTGCCCTTCCCAGTAGGATATCACTGAGATATCTCACATGGACTCTCCTCCTGATGTGGTACCTCAGCCTTGCCCACTACAATGTGACAGAATGCATAGACTGGATGTACTTTTAAAAGTAAGAGCCAATTTACAGACGAGGCTTTCACTTCACACTTTGAGAGCATTCAAACTGCTCTCACCAAAATCCAATTCTGGTTATCCTAGTGACCTCCCACGCCTCAGATGTGAAAGTCAGATGAGCCATTAAAGTTACTTGGGGTAGGCCGGGTGCGGTGGCTCAAGCCTGTAATCCGAGCACTTTGGGAGGCCGAGGCGGGTGGATCACGAGGTCAAGAGATCAAGACCATCCTGGTCAACATGGTGAAAGCCCGTCTCTACTAAAAATAGAAAAAATTAGCTGGGCTCGGTGGCGCGTGCCTGTAATCCCAGCTACTCAGGAGGCTGAGGCAGGAGAATTGCCTGAACCCAGGAGGCGGAGGTTGCGGTGAGCCGAGATGGCGCCATTGCACTCCAGCCTGGGTAACAAGAGCGAAACTCCGTCTCAAAAAAAAAAAAAAAAGTTCTGACATATTTCTTATTAGGTCAACAGGCTAAAAGACAAACTGTTCACTGTCAGAGCATTAACATCTTCTTGGCAGGGTGCAATGGCTCATGCCTGTAATCCCAGCACTCTGGGAGGCCAAGGAGGGCAGATCATGAGGTCAGGAGATTGAGACCATCCTGGCTAACACGATGAAACCCTGTCTCTACTGAAAATACAAAAAATTAGCCAGATGTGGTGGCACATGCCTGTAGTCCCAGCTGCTCAGGAGGCTGAGGCAGGAGAATCACTTGAATCCAGAAGGTGGAGGCTGCAGTGAGCCAAGACTGCACCACTGCCCGAGCCCAGGCAACAGAGCGAGACTCCACCTCAAAAAAAAAAAAAAAAAATCTTTATGGTGATGTAATCCAGTAAGTTTTAGATACATAAGATAACCTGACCTTGAAAACTGGCTGGGTACAGTGGTTCACATCTGTAGTCCCAGCACGTTGGGAGGCCAAGGCAGGTGAACTGCTTGAGGCCAGGAGTTCAAGACCAGCCTGGCCAACATGGTAAAATCTTGTCTATATTGAAAATACAAAAATTAGCTGGGCATGATGATGTGTGCCTGTTATCCCAGCTACGTGGGAGGCTGAGGCACAAGAATAACTTGAGCCCAGGAGGTGAAGGCTGCAGTGAGCCAAGAACGTACCTCTGCACTCCAGCCTGGGTGACAGAGCAAGACTCCATCTCAAACAAACAAAAACAACCTATTACGGCATTCAGGTGGGTAACTGAGTTTTGCCTCATTGCCAACTACATCATGAAGACAGACACTTATGTTTTCATCAATACTGGCAATTTACTGTAGTATCTTTTAAACTTAAACCACTTAGAGAAGTTTTTCACAGGTTATCCTCTAATAGATAATTATTCCCATAGAGGATTTTACCAAAAGACCCCATATATTTCATACCAGGAGTGTCCTTTCAAGGTGTTTCCTCCCTACTCCAGTGGGTTGGGTTATATAATGTCCAGAGATTTGGTGCCAAGGATGCATGAAATGATGGCTCACATCAAACCCATGACATTTATGTCAGGATGTGTTTGAATTTATTACAAGTGGACATTCATATTCCAGAAGACACAAATCTTTTCTTTTTATATAGAATCCATTCAGATGTCTATCAATTTGAACGTGTGACTGCAGCCCACGGCTTTTCTTCCAAGGAGATGATCACTTTTTAGCAGATTATGCTAAGGAACATCACATGCCATTAACTTCACATTCTATGAAAAGCTTAGAAGGACAGGATATTTTGTGGAAAAAGTGAAAGTTCATACCATGAAAAATTATTGGGAAGGTCAGCGTGCCAGCTTACACTTAACTGGAACTCTTTTTTTTTTTTTTTTTTTTTTAAAGACCAAGTCTCGCTCGGACCCCAGGCTGGAGTGCAGTGGTGCGATCTCCACTCACTGCAACCTCCGCTTCCTGGGTTCAAGTGATTCTCCTGCCTCAACCTCCTGATTAGCTGGGATTACAGGCACCCACCACCACGCCCGGCTAATTTATTTTTTTTTGAGAAGGAGTCTCTCACTGTTGCCATGCTGGAGTGCAGTGACGCAATCTTGGCTCACTGCAACCTCTGCCTCCCAGATTCAAACAATTCTCCTGCCTCAGCCTCCTGAGTAGCTAGGACTACAGGCATGCACCACCACAGCCAGGTAATTTTTGTATTTTTAGTAGAGATGGGGTTTCAGCATGTTGGCCAGGATCTCCTGACCTCATGATCTGCCTACTTAGGCCTCCCAAAGTACTGATAGGCGTGAGCCTTCCAAACTGCTCACAAGTATGAGCCACCACACTCAACCTGAAACTCATGAAGAACCCACAGACTGGTTACACCTTATGATTTATTGTGACAAAAATCAAAGATGATATACAGAGGAACTGAATACCTTTAAAACAACAACAACAAAAAGCACAGTGGCTCACACCTGTAATCCCAGCACTATGGGAGGCCCAGATGGACAGATATCATTTGAGGCCAGGAGTTCCAGACAAGCCTGACGAACATGAAGACCCATCTCTACTAAAATACAAAAATTAGCCAGCCATGGTAGCAGGTGCCTGTAATCCCAGCTACCACGAGGCTGAGGCAGAGGTTGCAGTGAGCCAAGATCTTGCCACTGCACTCCAGGCTGGGAGACAAAACAAGACTCCCTCTCAAAAACAAACAAACAAAAAAAGTCTAGATGCAGAGCCTCAGGCCTGCAATCCCGGCATTTTGGAAGAATCGCTTGAGTCCAAGAAATCAAGACCAGCCTAGGTAGTACAGCAAGACTCCATCTCTACAGAAAAGTTTAAATATCAGCCAGGTGTGGTGGCACCTACCTACAGTCCCAGCTACCCAGGAGGCTGAGTCAGGGATGGCTTCAGCCAAGAGTTCGAGACTGCAGTGAGCTATCATTATGCCACAGCACTCCAGCCTGGGCAATAGGGCAAGACCCTGTCTCAAAAATAAATAAATATATAAATTCCAAGTAAATAAATAAACTATTGAGTAAAGCAGGCTAAAGAACCTGAAGGAGAAACTTCAGACTTCATCACTTTACTTGGAATTTTACTGCCAAGTGGGCTGTGATAACAGAATCTGTACCACAACTTATTTTATCACTTTGCTGAAAATAGGGACCTCATTAACACATCTATAACTTATACAGATTTGGAGGTTAATAAAAATCTAACAGCTGACTTACTTTTAAAGGTTTAGTCTGCAGGACTGGAGCACAAGAAAAAAAGGAAAATAAATAAAAATTTTTTAAAGCTTAGTTCTTCTATTAAGTCATCATAACTAAAATTCCTTTGCAACAGCCTTCCTGTCCTTTCCATAGTATCATTTTCAACCTGAGGTGCTGATAGCCTTCATTCTGTAAAATTAAAACATGGGCTGGGAGTGGTAGCTCACACCTGTAATCCCAGCACTTTGGGAGGCTGAGGCAGGTGGATCACCTGAGATCAGGAGTTCGAAACCAGCCTGAACAATACGATGAAACCCCATCTCAAAAAAAACAAAGAAAGAAAGAAAAAAAGATTAAAACATGAACTACCGGCCAGGCGTGGTGGCTCACACCTGTAATCCCAGGACTTTGGAAAACCAAGGCAGGCAGATCACTTGAGCCCAAGAGTTCAAAACCAGCATGGGCAACAAGGCAAAATTCGGTCCCAAAAAAAAAAAAATTAGAAAGGCATGATGGCATGTACCTGCAGTCCCAGGTATTTAGGAGGCTGAGCGATGGGAGGATCACTTAAGCCTGGGAGGTCAAGGCTGCAGTGAGCCATGATCTTGCCTGGGCAACAGAGACACTGCCTCACAAAAACAGAAAACAAAAAAAGCCCTACAGATCCAAAATAAATAAATCAGGTCACTTAAAAATTTACGGAAAATTTTTTATTATTCCAAACTTAATTTTTATTTTAATTTTTCTATTATATATATATATATATATATATATTTTTTTTTTTTTTTTTTTTTTTTTTTTTTTGAGACAGAATCTCATTCTATTGCCAAGGCTGGAGTGCAGTGGCATGATTTTGGCTTACTGTAACCTCCACCTCCCAGATTCAAGCGTTTCTCCTGTCTCAGCCTCCTGAGTAGCAGGGATTACAAGCACCCACAACCACAACCAGCTAATTTTTTTTTTTATTTGAGATGAAGTCTTGCTCTGTCGCCAGGCTGGAGTGCAGTGGCTCAATCTCGGCTCACTGCAATCTCCGCCTCCCAGGTTCAAGCCATTCTCCTGCCTCAGCCTCCTGAGTAGCTGGGATAATAGGTGCATACCACCACACCCAGCTAATTTTTGTATTTTTAGTAGAGACAGGGTTTCACCATGTTGGCCAGGATGGTCTCCAACGCCTAACCTCGTGATCTGCAAGCCCTGGCCTCCCAAAGTCCTGGGATTACAAGCATGAGCCACCATGCCCAGCCTAATTTTTGTATTTTAGTAGAGAAGAAGTTTCACCATGTTGGTCAGGCTGATCTTGGACTCCTGAACTTGTGATCCATCCACCCTGGCCTCCTTAAGTGCTGGGATTACAGGCATGAGCCATCACATCCAGCCCAAAGGTTAATTTTTTTTTTTTTTTTTTTTTTTTTTGAGATCAAGTCTTGCTCTGTCTCCCAGACTGGAGTGAAGTGGTGCAATCTCTGCCTCCTGGGCTCAAGCAATTCTCCTGCCTCCACCTCCTGAGTAGCTGGGATTACAGATGCCCAGCACCACACCTGGATAATTTTTGTATTTTTTTTTAGTAGAGACGGAGTTTCACCAAGTTGGCCAGGCTAGTCTCGAACTCCAGACCTAAGGTAATCTGCCCACTTGGGCCTCCCAAAGTGCTGCGATTAACAGGTGTAAGCCACCACACCCGGCCTAAGATTAATTTTTAACAGAATTTTTTTAAAATGAGAGAGGAAAGCTGAAGTAAAATCATGTTGAAAGGTATGTGAGATATTTAAAAGACAAGTAAGTATTCAACCTTAAAATATTAGTCACAAAACATCACCTCACCAAAAAGGTTCAATAGCAGAGCTTATCTATTACAGTGGCTTACACCTATCTGTAATCCCAGCATTTTGGGAGGCCAAGACAGGGGATCATTTGAGCCTAGGAGTTTGAGACCAGCCTGAGCAACATAGTGTGACCTTCATCTCTACCAAAAAAAAAAAAAAAATTCCCCAGGTATGGTGGTGTGTGCCTGCAGTCCTGGAGTTTAAGGCTGCAGTGACCTACTATCGCAGCACTGCGGTCCAGCCTGGGTGGGGGAGCAAGACCTTTCTCTAAAATAAAACACAAAATAAAAGTATTTTTTAAAAAAATAGAGCTCAGAAGAGTCACATAGTACTCACTTTTTTTTTTTTTTTTGAGACGGAGTTTCGCTCGTTACCCAGGCTGGAGTGCAATGGCACGATCTCGGCTCACCGCAACCTCCGCCTCCTGGGTTCAGGCAATTCTCCTGCCTCAGCCTCCTGAGTAGCTGGGATTACAGGCACGCGCCGCCATGCCCAGCTAATTTTGTATTTTTAGTAGAGACGGGGTTTCACCATGTTGACCAGGATGGTCTTGATCTCTTGACCTCGTGATCCACCTGCCTCGCCCTCCCAAAGTGCTGGATTACAGGCTTGAGCCACTGCGCCTGGCTATAGTCACTCCTTTCATACCAAAAATGGTTCTATTATTTTTGTTCCTTCTAAATTACATTCACAAAAATCACTTCTGGCAAGGCAAATTACCACAGCTTACCAACGTATTATTAACAATGAAAAATGACCATTTTAGCTGAAAAAAAAAGAAAAGTCCTAGACTCTGATAAACTACTTCCATAATGTATATACCTTTTTACTGATTAACTAAATGCAGTATGTGACTTACATTAAAACCTACATTTAAGGCCAGGCGCGGTGGCTCAAGCCTGTAATCCCAGCACTTTGGGAGGCCGAGGCGGGTGGATCACGAGGTCAAGAGATCGAGACCATCCTGGTCAACATGGTGAAACCCCGTCTCTACTAAAAATACAAAAAAATTAGCTGGGCATGGTAGCGCGTGCCTGTAATCCCAGCTACTCAGGAGGCTGAGGCAGGAGAATTGCCTGAACCCAGGAGGCAGAGGTTGAGGTGAGCCGAGATCGCGCCATTGCACTCCAGCCTGGGTAACAAGAGCGAAACTCCGTCTCAAAAAAAAAAAAAAAAAAAAAAAAACTACATTTAAACCTAAAGGCTAACAGACCTAACGTTCACATATGAAATTATGTGCTAATACCTCAATATTGCAAACTCGAGACAGTAATTTGTAGACTAGATTCAAGCATCTAGATTTACCGTGTAAATGTCAAATGATGCATTCACTGAGAAGCTTCTGAATCTAATTCATTCATTCGTTCAATTCAGAATTATCACATTTTTAAGTAGCGTCCTCAACTAGGGGCAATTCTGGCCCCCAGGAGATTTAACAATGTATGGAGACATTTTTATTTGTAACAAGTAAGGAGCAAAAAGAGGGTGCTACTGGTGTTTAGTGGGTAGAGTCCAGGGACACTGCTAAACACCCTACAACGCACAGGACAGCCCCCGATGACACAGAATCAACCAGCCCAAAATGTCAATACCACCAAGGTTAAGCAACTGTGATCTACAGAAAGAAAGTTTTTAAACCCATCTGTCTAAAAAACAGTACTCACTTCACCTTTGTTTCCTGTATTATTTGCCAATTCCTCTCTTTTCATACTAGTATTTGGCAAATAAATTTGCCCTATTCCCGTTTTTTTTAATCAGCTTCTAACTTCCAAACTTGTCAACAGAATCATCATTATTCCACTTAGCCAGCTTCAAAATCCTGGTGTCATCTTCGAATTATCCCCCTTTTTTTTTTTTTGAGACAGAGTTTCGCTCTTGTTACCCAGGCTGGAGTGCAATGGCGTGATCTCGGCTCACCCCAACCTCCACCTCCTGGGTTCAAGCAATTCTCCTGCCTCACCCTACTGAGTAGCTGGGACTACAGGTGCACGCCACCATGTCCAGCTAATTTTTGTATTTTTAGTAGAGACGGGGTTTCACCATGTTGACCAGGATGGTCTCCATCTCTTGACCTCGTGATCCACCCGCCTCGGCCTCCCAAAGTGCTGGGATTACAGGCGTGAGCCACCGCACCCAGCCAAATTATCCCTATTTTTAATATTAACAGTAGTATTAGTAATGGCAGCAGCTAGCACACATTTAGGTCATACTATGTGCCAGGCACTTTTATTTAATACTAGGTATTATTATTATTACTGAGACAGAGTTTTGCTCTTGTTGCCCAGTCTGGAGTGCAATGGCATAATCTTGGCTCGCTGCAACCTCTGACTCCTGAGTTCAAGCGATTCTCCTTCCTCGGCCTCCCCAGTAGCTGGGGTTACAGGCATGTGCCACCATGCCCAGCTAATTTTGTATTTTTAATAGAGATGGGGTTTCTCCATGTTGGTCAGGCTGGTCTCAAACTATTGACCTCAGGTAATCCGCCCACTTCCCCTCCCAAAGTGCTGGGATTACAGGTGTGAGCCACTGAACCCGGCAATACTAGGTATTATTATCATCACCACTTTACAAATGAGGAGTCCCAGGCACAGAAAAGTTAAATAACTTGCCCCAGGTCACAAAGTTCATAAGCAGCCAAGTGAGGTTTCAAATCCAGGAAAAATGAGTCAGAGTTCATTCCCTTAACAAATACTCCAAAGTGATCTCTCTTCTTTCATCGTCTATCAAATCATAAAGCCCTGTAAGTCCCAAAGGGCAGGGACTCTGCTTTGTTTACATCAACATCCCCTCAACCCAGTATATAATAGGTGCTCAAAAAAACCCTTGTTTGTTGAATGAATGAAAGGCCCCTTGAAATTACTCCTCCTATTTGCACTGCCACCACTCAAGGCCAGTTTTTACTGAAAAAACAGTGCAAATAGGAGTAATTTCAAGAATTTAAATCGAGAACTTCGATTTAAAATAGCCAATCAAGTAAACGAATATAAACTTCTCTGTCAGATTTTTCCATAACCCAGTCCCATCCAGCCTATCAAAAGTTTCTTTCCAGTGCGTCTTAATTAGAATTATAAAATCTTAAACCCAAAAAATATCTTAGAGATCATCTAGGTTAACCTCCTCACTTTACAGATAAAGAAACCCAAAAATGGTGACTAAAATCACCCAGCCAGGTGGAGCCAGAAACAGAACTGGACTCTCCCAATTTTTGCCATAAATCTTTTTTTTTCCAACTCATAATGATGCTTCATTACTGACAGATGTCTCCTCACTGTCCTATCAACAAATTAAGTCTATTCCCACTGTACCTGCTCAAGTTGTTTCTCCTGCCCAGCCTGTTCTCTTTTTCCCTTTCCATAGATCCAGATCCTCAAAATGTCTTCCTACTCCATTCTTCATGACTTCTTCTTTCTTGGAAAACCTTATATACTAAATAAGATAGTAGAGGAAGAGGTTCACCATTGTCTACTAGGCCAAGTTTTAATGCATAGTAACACTTCCCACAAAGTGAAGCTTACTTGGATGATTTCTTCCCTGTAAACTATTAATCCATTCTTCCCTCTTATGCTCTAGGAAGTGATTTTGATAAAGATTAACTCACCTATCACCTTCATATAGCATTCATATATACCTGAAACAGACACTCAAGCACATATTTAAAAGTAGACATATGGCCAGGTGTGGTGGCTCATGCCTGTAATTCCAGCACTTTGGGAGGCCAACGAGAGTGGATCACGAGGTCAGGCATTCGAGACCAGCCTGGCCAACATAGTGAAACCCTATCTCTACTAAAAATACAAAAAATTAGCCAGTGTGGTGGTGGGCACCCGTAATCCCAGCTACTCAGTGGCTGAGGCAAGAGAATCGCTTGAATCTAGGAGTTTGAGGTTACAGTGAACCCAGATTGTGTCACGCGCTCCAGCCAGGCCAACAGTGTGAAACTCCATTTCAAAAAAAAAAAAAATAGTAGACATGTAAAATTTAATGGTCCAGAAACACCTGTATCTCCTCCATTAAGAAACAACTCAGCTTATTCACAAAGTCCAACCCAGAACGGACACAACGCACCCAGCCAGACATCTTTGGGTTCCCCTTTCTTTGCACGATACCATCTAACACTACTTCTTCCAAAACTCCATCTCTCATGAATAGTTAGTGCAGGCTTCTTTTTCTTCCTCCACTTTCCTAAATTGTGTGGTACAGAACACCCTCTTTCATCCTTTGTTTTCTATATGCATCTCCAGTGAAACTCTGGTTCGCTACCTCTCACCCACTTTCAACTACCCAGTCCTTTCTATACAATTCACAGCCGTATCTTCCGCCCCTGTCTGGGCTTAGAGTATCTTAACACCTTTGAGACTGATTTTGCTTTTTTTCCTTCTCTATTCTTCCTTCATCTAGAAAAGTGGTCTCAAAAGTAGCATGAACAGACCTCTGAGGAAGTGCAAAAGGATCCACTGAGCTGCAGAAAAAAGAAGTTAGAATGCTAATATTCATTTTTTCATCTTGTTTCTTAAATTCTATTTCTGTGTAGGTTTACAAAGTGCTTAACACAATAGTACAGTAGTACATGTATATAATAAATATAAATGATTAAAACGTCTAATTTGTGTATATAATTTTTACATATAAGCATGTTTAACAAGAGTTGGGGCCAGACGCGGTGGCTCACGCCTCTAATCCTAGCACTTTGGGAGGCTGAGGCAGGCGGATCACCTGAGGTCAGGAGTTTGAGACCAGCCTGATCAACATGGCAAAACCCCGTCTCTACTGAAAATACAAAAAGTAGCCAGGCGTGGTGGTGCGCGCCTGCATTCCCAGGGAGGCTGAGGCAGGATAATCACTTGAACTCCGGAGGCAGAGGCTGCAGTGAGCCGAGATCTCGCCATTGCACTCCATCCTGGGAACCAAAGCGAGGCTCTGCCCCACCCCACACACCCCCCAAAAAAGAGACTTTGGAGACAACTATTCTAAAAATACATCAAAAATGAGACCAAAATAATAGGTTTCAGACTACATGGAGCATACATACATGTATGCATGTATGTGGGCACGCGGGCACACGCACGCGCGCACACACAGTACAAAGGAAAACTTGTTCATATCCTGACTGAAGTACTAACCATGCCCACCAACCTCTGGCCCCTGCCAGCAATCTCAGAATTGTGCGTCCGACTCAGAAGCATAACATAGAGGCTTTGGCAAAACCTTTCGTTTCTAGTAAAAAGGAAATACAAAACGAATCACAAAAGCATGTCAAAGGTGAGGAGATGCTACCTTCATCTTTCCTAGAGAAAGGCATTTCAGGGCACTGTCCACAGTTCGCTATCCCGACACTGCTCATCACCTGACTTAAACATACACCTTACACGCCACAGTCTCCTGAAATCCAGTTCCCATTTCCCAATCCCCTAGGATACCACCCATGCCCTCTTCACCGAAAACCGGTTTACGCTCCCACCGCCCTTCATCCTTCCTTCCCCCGAAGCTGCCGTTCACTGTCCTTCTCCAGCCGCGCAGTCCCGTCTCAGGGCCGAGGACAGACCATCCCGGGTCCCCAAGCCCACTTCTCTTTCCTTCGCCGCCGCCGGGAGCTGCCAGCCAGGCTGAAGACGCGAGGGGGGAGGGGTGTGCCTCGCCTCCCAGGACCGGACCAGATGGCAGCGGATTCCGCCCCCACTCTCAGGCGCCCTCCAGCCCCCGAACCCCAGGGCAGCCCGTCCGCCAGCCGCCCTGCGCAGACCCCACCCCGGCCTCCCGCTCGCCCTCACACCGGCTCCCGGACACTCACCATGCTGGGTGAAGATATTGAAGCCGGTCTCCGCGGTGCGCCCCGCCGGGTCCCGCCTGCGGCTGGAGGGCCTGGCAGCACTGCTGCCCCGGAACCCGCGGGGCTGAGGCTGCTGGAGCCCGGGAGCCTCCCCGACGCGGCCCACCTGCTGCCCCATCCCTGCGCTCGCGTACTCCCGCGCCCCCGCCGACCCCCGGTCACATTCCTCCTCGGCTCCGGCCTCGGGCTCCCGGCGCTGCTCCGGCCTCTCCCTCCCAGCCCAGGCCCTGGCCCTGAGCGGCTGGGCCGCTGGCGGCTCGGCACCCGGACTCTTCACCTCAGCAGCCGCGCTGCCTCCAGGCGACTCACAGATTCTCCTTTTCCCTCCTCCTCCCGCCGCTCCGCGCCCCCAACGCCGCCGCCGCCATCTTTAAACCACCGAGCGCTGGGAAAGCGTGGGACAGAGCGTCTCCCACCCCCCCGCCCGCCAGTCACCTCCGCCGCTGGGAAGGAGGGCTTCCCGGCTGCCGCGCCGCCCCGCCCCGCCCCGCCCCGCCCCGCCGCCCCCGCCTCCTCGCAGGGTGGGTCCCCCAGTGCCCACCTCACTTGCCGGCCACCGCTGCTTCAGGTCTTTCGTCCTCCGCGTCCCGTAGCCGCACCTCGGCATCCCGCCCCTCAAACCGCCGTAGCCGACCCCCTCCCGCGTTCCGCTCCGCACGCTACCGCCTTCGGGGTGGGTGGGTCTCCGGCCTTCCGCGTCCCACCTCCACCTGTCAAATCCGGGAGTCGAGGGCTGAGTGCCGCCGCGGGCGCAGCTCAGGTGCAGGCACGGTTGGGGCAGAGAAGCACGAGGCATTTATTTGGTCCTTCCCATCCAGCTGAGGCTCTCTGCGATGCCCAGGTGGATCCCTTTTAAACACCCTCGTCAGCAGCGGGCCTACCGTCGAAATTAAAATGGTATAAAATTCACGAGAAGAGAGTAAAATGCTACCTTATTTGATTTTAATTTTTGGAAATTATTTCATGAGGTTAAATCGCACTCGCCTAATTGTGTGCCTACTGCAGTCTCACTGGGGACGTAATTGTAGCCCCATTCCTCATATGATGTTACCATGAATTCCTCGAACTCCCTCACCATCTCACCACGTGTGTGTTTCTGTTTCCCTTACAATGCCTGACAGTAAATTTAATCATCCCACTGGCATGCTTTATACACTGTGCACGTGGTCAAGTCTTCTTCTGATGACAAAGGAGAAAAAATGTGTATCTCTGACCCTGTTTATGAGTCAGAGCTTATTTATTTTACCTTATGCTGTCTAAAGAGAGTGAATGAGCCAGAAGTGTTTTATGCATACATATATACTACTGTATACAATTGACTCGCCATCCCCCTCTCCCACTGTGCTTTCTTGCATCTCTCTCGCTCTTTTTTTCTTTTTTTTTTTTTTTTAGGACAGTCTCGCTCTGTCGCCAGGCTGGAGTGCAGTGGCGCCATCTCAGCGCACTGCAACCTCCGCCTCCCGGGTTCAAGCCACTCTCCTGCCTCAGCCTCCTGAGTAGCTGGGATTACAGGCGTGCACCATCACGCCTGGCTAATTTTGTATTTTTTAGTAGAGATGGGGTTTCACCGTGTTAACCAGGATGGCCTCGATGTCCTGCCCTCGTGATCTGCCAGCCTCGGCCTCCCAAAGTGCTGGGATTACAGGCGTAAGCCACGGCGTCCAGCCACTTTCTTGCATCTTAATGTTAATTCAATTTATTTTTAATTCTCAAAAAGCTTGATTATTCTCCTGCTATTCCTTTTTTTTCTTTTCTTCTTCTTTTTTTTTTTAATAGAGACGGAGTTTCTCCCTGTTGGCCAGGCTGGTTTTGAACCTCCGACCCCAGGTGATCGGCCGGCCTCAGTCTGTTATTATTTTGGCTTCCCAGTTTGCTTTATAAAAAGTATTGGCTAATGGAGGTACCATACAGAAATTTTGCTTAAATTAGACAGGATGGGAGACATTGCAAAGAAACAAAGCAACCAACCACTGGAGAGGTAGGGTTGGGAGAAGAGGTGGATGTAGCTCTCCTTTGCATGTCTATCCTGAACCAACTTGACCTCAGATGAACCATCCACTGACGTAGATATCCTCTATTATAAAAGCACTATGAAATTATTCCATTGCCATCCAGGGTGTGGCCAGAAATAACTGAAATCACCTCCAAAATGGAAACGGAAACACTATGCATAAACACTGGATAAAATATAAATTTTCCGTTTTGATTAAAGTTTCCCTGTGTTTAAAATACCTTTTTTTTCTTCTAATTCCCAGTGTTTGCAACTACTGAAAAAAATTCATTCACAAGGGATAAAAATGTCACAGAGCCAGAATTTAGTTTATTGTTTGATTTTTATTATGGGAGAAAATTTTAATATGGGAATAATGGTTTGGTTTCTCTAATTCATGCATGCTGTATAAAAATAGATGAATATATGGGTTGAGCATCTCAAATCAGAAAATCCAAAATGCTACAAAATTCGAAATTTTTTGAGCACCAACATGATGCCAGAGGTGGAATATTTCACATGTAAGTACTTAACATAAACTTTGTTTCATACACAAAATTTTTAAATTGTTTTATTAAATTACATACAAGCTATGAGTGTAAAGGTGTATAGGAAACATAAATAAAAGATGTCACATCTACCACCTCAAGTTATGAATTAAAGGAGGAAAAAAGAGCCGGGCGTGGTGGCTCACACCTGTAATCCTAGCACTTTGGGAGGCTGAGGTGGGCGGATCAACTGAGGTCAGGAGTTCAAGACCAGCCTGGCCATCGTGGGAAACCCCATCTTTAAAAAAAAAAAAAAAAAGAAGAAAGAAAGAAAAAACAAAAAAGAGAGGAAAAAAAGAAATATAGGAAAGAAAGAAAAGAAAAGAAAAGAAAGAGTAAAAACAAAAAAGAGAGGGGAAAAAAAAAAGAAACATAGGCCAGGCACGGTGGCTCATGCCTATAATCCCAGCACTTTGGGAGGCCGAGGCGGGTGGATCACGAGGTCAAGAGATCGAGACCATCCTGGTCAACATGGTGAAACCCCGTCTCTACTAAAAATACACAAATTAGCTGGGCATGGTGGTGCATGCCTGTAATCCCAGCTACTTGGAAGGCTGAGGCAGGAGAATTGCTTGAACCCAGGAGGCAGAGGTTGCAGTGAGCCGAGATCGTGCCATTGCACTCCAGCCTGGGTAACAAGAGCGAAACTCTGTCTCAAATAAATAAATAAATAAACATAAATGAATTTTGTGTTTTGACTTGGGTCCCATCCCCAAGATATCTCATTATGTCTATGTAAATATTCCCAAATCTGAAACATTTGTGGTCTGAACATTTCTGATAAGGGATGCTCAGCCTGTAGTAGAGTGCAGGGACTCTGAAGCCAGAGTGCTTGGGTTCATAACTTGGCCCTGATACTTATAAACTATTTGATCTGGGCAAAGTACGTAACCTTTTTGTGTCTCAGTATATTATCTGTAAACTGATGATGATAACAAATAGTTATCTACCTTATAGGAATGTTGTGAAAATTAAATTAGTAAAAAAAAAAATATATATATATATATATATATATATATATATATATATATATATACTTAAAACCGTATTTGGCATATAACTGGTGTCATATATGTATATACTATTAATACAAAAAATATAATATTTTAGCTTTTACAAGCCTAACTTTTTCTATATATATATACTTAGATCATGGGATAAATTATGAAGTATTTAGGTGAGCCCCCTCTACCTGCCACCCTTCGTATAACTAAAAACAAAAATGCCAGCCAACCAATAAAAATACGTGGAATCATATAATTCCTTTATTCGTCATTCTTGCCTGGTTAACACCAGCTAAGTGTAGGTGAACCATTACGTAATACCTTTGTTTTATATATGAAGGTTTGCTCTACCATTGATCCTTAAGATCCTATATAGACTTAAGCAAATATCATGTAAGTGGAGACTTCGTTTACTTGCTTTATCTTGTCAATGTTTTCTACTCTTTCATTTTCAAAGTGAAAAAAAGAACTTTCAGAATGGGGGAGTGGGGAACTAGAGAGACTTAGTTAATTAGGCACAGGAAACTATTTCACCTCAATATAACCAAGCCCAAGTGACTTGCCTGAGAATGACCTGAGGTTCCTTACCATTAGCAGCAGTTACTGTCACAAACCAACATCTAAAATGCTCCCAAATTGTTCTGTCTCATACTGAACCGAGGGCAGCTGAGAGCTCCAGGCAGGGGCAGAAAAATCAGGGAAAGACAGTATCAGGGATGGTGCACATAGCGCAGGGACAACCTTAGGTAAGCAATGGCCAGGGGCTGACGTAAAAGATCAGACACATCACCACCAACAAGGCACCTGAGGACACAGATGGTCATCCTCATCGTCCGTATCATAGGAGCAATACCACTCCGCACAGAAGGAAGGAGCTTGTGAGTAATGACTTCACGGGTCTGCATTTCTAGGCTACTGCCGTAGTTTTTACAGTTTTTACAGTGTCTCTCATCTCCACCTTTTCTCTTCCTCTGCATGAACAGCATTATTTAAGATGGTGTTAGTTTAAATGGTCATCTAAACTGAGGTCATCTCTGTGCCGCTTTCTGCTGCTACTAGCTGTTTCTTCCTAGAGATTCCTCATCTTTGGCATCAAGCAGCTCACTCGACAGAAACCACTTCCTCATTGCTTTGACCACACTTTCCCTCTCCTTCATTATGTACAAAGTCTAAGTCTAAAATTTTCACCTAATGGGCTGGGCGTGGTGGCTCACATCTGTAATCCCAGCACTTTGGGAGGCCAAGGTGGGCGGATCACTTGAAGTCAGGAGTTCAAGACCAGCCATGCCAGTACGGTGAATCCCCGTCTCTACAAAAAATGCAAAAGCTAGCCAGGCATGGTGGCGCATGCCTGTAATCCCAGCTATTCGGGAGGCTGAGGCAGGAGAATCACTTGAGCCCCGGAGGTAGAAGTTGCAGTGAGCTGAGACTGCGCCACTGCACCCCTGTCTGGGCAACAGAGCAAGCCTGTCTCAAAAAAATAAAATAAAATAAACATTTCACCTAACGTTTCAAAGTTATTTTCCAGGATAGCCTGGATCATAATCGCCTAATATTCTTCCATCTCCTGTTCCTCCAACTTCCACCCATCCTATGGCAGGCATACGTGCTTTATCCAATTAGCCTATTTCTTAGATGTATCCCATTTAGCTATGACTTTAGCAATAATTCTCCATAGTATAAGTCTTGGGTGACTCCCCTTATAGGATTCTACTGTCCCCTTCAGGATTCTATTCAGATCCTGCCTCCTTGGTAAGAGAACCTCAGACTTATTAATACAGACCTAACAGTTTCTTTGGACTCTACTCAGTACAGACCTCAAAGAACCACAGCTGGTGATAATTCTTTCATTATAAAATTCACTTACCTTCCTCTACATCCTTCAAATGTTTTGTTTTGACACATGACTCAGTGTCATAGAGTTGGAAAGAGACTTAGAGATCATCTAGGCTAATCTCCTGGAATCCACTCTTCAGTAATTCCAGTGAGGGTATCCATTTCTTTCTAAGAGTTCTAATTATTAAAACATTCTTCCTAAAGATAAATTAAAAAATGTTCCTCTGAAACTTCCACCTGTTTCACCCCAGTTCTAATTCTACTGTGTAACTAAACAGAACAAATCTAATATTTATTCTATATGAAGTCCTTCACATATTTGAAAGCTATCATGTTTCCCCAAATGTTTCATTTTACTGCATATATGCATATGCTTGGATAGTTATGTTTATCTATCTATATTTATCTAATGGGCTGAAAATGTTTACGTAAATAAACTGAGGCAAAAAATTCTATTGTAATTTTATGTAAAGCAGTTTTCTTTTTTTTTCTTTTTTCTTTGAGATGGAATCTCACTCTGTCACCCAGGCTGGAGTGAAGTGGCATGATCTCAGCTCACGGCAACCTCCACCTCCCGGGTTCAACCGATTCTCCTGCCTTGGCCTCTTGAGTAGCTGGGATTACCGGCACATACCACCACACCCGGCTAATTTTTGTATTTTTTAGTAGAGACAGGTTTCACCATATTGGCCACGCTGGTCTCAAACTCCTGACCTTGTGATCTGCCCACCTTGGCCTCGCTCTGTACAGGATTACAGGTGTAGCCAGCATTTTTCTTAAATTGTTTATGTATGCAGTTCTTTGGACTTTATGTAATTTGTCTCTGCATTGTTGTATTAAATCTTTAAAGACTTATAGAGTGCCAAGTACATTTCCGTTTACAGATTGACAGTTTAAAAGTCTTTTTGGTTGAGATGATGAGGAGGAGGAGGAGTTAGAAGATTCTTATCTGGCTGGCAGAATTAGTCTTTGAAAGCAGGGAAACAGATTAAACGACCTGTTGTTCCCAATCATACACCCGAGAGTGTATTATTCAATATTTCTTTGATTTAAAAAACTTATAAATTATTAAGGGACTATTTCAAACAATTGGCCAAGTACCATATAAATGTTACCAGTAGCCATAATATCTATTCATTTAAAATTAATAAATTAGTGCTCATTTCCCTTTCAAAGGTAATAATGAAATAGCTGACTAAACAATCTATTTAACAGGTAGCCTTTCACTAACTGTAGTGTAGGCCTGGGCCTAGTTTATTATTTATGTGAAATGGGTTGTTTCAATTCTCTTTTGCTGCATAACAAAACGCCCCACAAAACCTAGCGGCTTAAAACAGCAGTGATTTATTACTTCTTGTAATTCTATGGATTGGCTGGACAGTTCTGCTGATCTCAACTTGGTTCATGTTACAGCATTGGCTGAGCTAGCAGGTACATGATGACAGGATGCACATGTCTGGCCGTGGGTGTTGCTGCCAGTTGGAGTGCCTCAGTTCTCCTCCCTAAGACCCTTATGATCTCAACTGTGTCCCCCAGCACAAAATTTAAATACTGAAGTCCTAACCTGCAGTACTTCAGAATGTGACTGTATTTGGGGATAGGATCTTTAAAGAAGTGACCAAGTTAAAATGAGTCCATTAGGGTGCTCCCTAATTCAATAGGACTGGTGTCCTTATAAGAAGAGGAAATCTGGATACAGACACACACAGAGGGAAGACCTTGTGAAGACACAGGGCGAAGGTAGCCATCTACTAACCCAGGAGAGGTCTCAGGAGAAACCAACCTTGATCTTGGACTTCCAGCTTCCAGAACTGTGACAAAATAAGTTTCAGTTGTTTAAGTCACCCAGTCTGTGTTACTTTATTAATGGCAGCTCTAGCAAATTACTACAACCAAATTATCAAAAGATAGAAAACTGAAATTTCTAATGTTCTATTTTATTTTATTATTATTTTGGGAGCCAAAGATTGATTGCTTCATTTCTTGCATTTGAAGGACTCTTCGATGACATCCTTGGCCTGAGACTCCTTGCCTAATCCTTAACTACCACCCAACTGCAACCACCACTTTACAGATTTTCCCCTCTCTGTCAGTTTCACAGAGGCCGACCCATTCCCCTAGTTTCTTGTTGTCATCAACCTTAATTAGGTTGATTGGTGTTCAGCCCAAGGGGCCTCCACCAACTTGACATACATAGGCTCATCACAGTTGGATGCAGGCGCACAAAGACGGGCTTGGCGCTTGTCTAAGGCTTTAGCAGCTTCGTGAATTCCACGTGCTAGGCCCTCGTGGATGAGGGCGGTCTTCAGCACCTCTTGTAAAGCAGTATTAACGTCCACAACACCTCCAGCAGCAATGCCTCCCTCGGCCATGTCGGCAGGTTGCAGGTGAAGCTGGTTCTTGAACGCACCCAAGCCTCCGCCTCCTCACGACTCGGCGGCGGCAGGGAGAGGGTATTTAATTCTTATTATTATTTGAGACGGAATCTTGCTCTGTGGTGCAGCTGGGACATGGTGGCACCATCTCAGCTCACTGAAACCTCTGCCTCCCAGGTTCAAGTGATTTTCCTACCTTAGCCTCCTAAGTAGCTGGGATTACAGGTGCCAACCGCTATGCCATACTAATATTTTTGTATTTTTAGTAGAGATGGGTTTTTTTTTTGAGACAGAATTTCAATCTGTTGCCCAGGCTGGAGTGCAGTGGCACAATCTCGGCTCATGGAAACCTCTGCCTCCCATGTTCAAGTGATTCTCCTGCCTCAGCCTTTCGAGTAGCTGGAATTACAGGCACATACCACCATGCCCGGCTAATTTTTGTGTTTTTAGTAAAGACGGGGTTTCACCATGTTGGCCAGGCTGATCTTGAACTTCTGACCTCAAGGCGATCCTCCCACCTTAGCCTCCCAAATTGCTTGGATTACAGAAGTGAGCCACTGCACCCAGTCAATTTTTAAATTTTTTTAGAGACAGGGTCTCCCTCTGTTGCCCAGGCTGGTCTCAAATTCCTGGGATCCTCCCAGCCCACCTCCCAAAGTGTTGAGGTTACAGGCATGAGACGCTGCACCTGCCTATAATCCTTACTCTTACTGTGATACACCGTTATTTTCCTTCTACTCTAGTCTTCACCTTTTTGTTTGTGTTTTAAGCACTATACAGAGAGGGACAGCCCAGGCAGGGTAAAGGAGGATCCATGTTGGGAGGACGTTCAGCCAGGAGGAAGAAATGTTAGAGTCCAAAGAGGCTGAACAGAGTGTCCCCACAGAGTAACAATCTTGTGTGAGCATCTGAAAGAGCGAGAAAGACAACTACGTGAAAGCAGTGGCCCAGCACGCAAATCCCAGGTCCTGGGAAGCCCCTTGACAGCAACAGGAAAAGTCCCAGTGCAAAAGCCATGTGATGTCCCCGAAAATAGAGGCTGAAAGCGTCACTGTTGTTAGCGTCAAATAGAGTCAACATGAATTACCTGCCTTCTGTAGTTGCTGCTCCGAGCTCAGTTCCCCAGGCTGATGTTGGTCACTGATTAACAGTTCACAAGAACAAGTCTTCCATCGTGGCCTTACTCCAAGGGATCCAGTTTAAGTGGGTTATTTATGTGCTTTGTAATATTCTGTCTGTCTTTGACTTTGCCTGTGGATTAACTACTGTGTTTTGTATCAAGATAGTACTCGTTTATTTATTTATTTTTTTTAAGACAGTGTTTTTCTCATGTTGCCCAGGCTGGAGTGCAATGGCGTAATCTTGGCTCATGGCAACCTCTGCCCTCTAGGTTCAAGTGATTCTCCTGCTTCAGCCTCCCAGGTAGCTGGGATTACAAGCATGCGCCACCACGCCTGGCTAATTTTGCATTTTTAGTAGAGACGGGGTTTCTCCATGATGGTCAGGTTGGTCTCGAACTCCCGACCTCAGGTGATCTGCTTGCCTCAGCCTCCCAAAGTGTTGGGATTACAGGCATGAACCATCACACCCAGCTAGTTTAACTTTTAATATTGTGACCATGTTTTTCCTTCCCTCCCTCCCTCCCTCCCTCCCTCCCTTCCTTCCTTCCTTCCTTCCTTCCTTCCTTCCTTCCTTCCTTCCTTCTTCCCTCCCTCCCTCCCTTCTTTCTTTCTTTCTTTCTTTCTTTCTTTCTTTCTTTCTTTCTTTCTTTCTTTCTTTCTTTCTTTCTTTCTTTCTTTCTTTCTTCCTTCCTTCCTTCCTTCCTTCCTTCCTTCCTTCCTTCTTTCTTTCTTTCTTTCTTTCTTTCATTCTTTCTTTCTTGTCTCAATTTGTTGCCCAGGCTGGAGTACAGTGGTGTAATCTTGGTTCACTGCGACCTCTTCCTCCCAGGTTCAAGCGACTCTCCTGCCTCAGTCTCCTGAGTAGCTGGGATTACAGGTGCATGCCACCACACCTCCTAATTTTTGTATTTTTAGTAGAGACAGGGTTTACACCATGTTAGTCAGGCTGGTCTCAAACTCCTGACCTTGTGACCCGCCTGCCTTTGCTTCCCAAAGTGTTGGGATTACAGGCGTGAGCCACCGTGCCTGGCCTGTGACCATGTTTTCTAAAAATTCAGGTAATGAAAAAGAACAATTACAATACCTATGCCAGCATTACCTTGACATCATTGCAAAACAAGACTGAGCTACTGTGTTGTTTTAATGCAATATAGATAGAAAGACCCATATGACAGGATTAGAGAGGCACGTAACCAAAACAGCATACCACACAATTTGCATGAAATAATTTGGGGTTGGACAGTGTAAGTACTAATGTGAAGACTAAATCTCACAAGTCCAAAATGAGAAAGGTAAGTACTTCTGCAACAATGAAACATTTTTGCATCTCCTCAAAAGACACGAATGCTCAGTCTAAAATAGTTGCTGCTGAATTGATTTGGGCATATCACAAAACTAACATGGATTAACACGCGTTCCTTGATTGCTCTACAAAACTGAATGAAGTTATATTTCCTGATTCAGAGGTTGCAACTAAATGTCTTATTGGCAAATAAAAGTTGATGACAGATGGGTTGGCCCCTCATAATAGAGAGCTGATTCTGACAGGTCCTACCAACATTTTCTAAAGTCTATCAAGTGATGCCTTGAATCACAGGAACAGCAACAACAATAAATTTTCCAAACTCTTAGGGACTTTGGATTTTAAAAAAGTTTCAAATAATTTTTTTGAAACCCAGAACTGTCAAGCCTCCAGGGCACAACTGCAGACTAGAAAATCTGTAGGTACAAGACTCCAACACGTGAGGGTTACTGCCTGAGGCCTTGGAAGCCCAACCCCTGACTCCATGTGCCCTGGATGCAGGACATGGAGGACAAGGAGACTGATTCTTCCCATCTTTTTGTTTTGTTTTGTTTTTGGGACGGAGTCTTGCTCTGTCACCCAGGCTGGAGGGCAATGGCATGATCTCGGCTCACTGCAACCCCTGCCTCCTGGGCTCAAGCGATTCTCCTGCCTCAGCCTCCCTAGTAGCTGGGATTACAGGTGCCTGCCACCCATCTGGCTAATTTTTTGTATTTTTAGTAGAGACGGGGTTTCACCGCGTTGGCCAGGCTGGTCTCAAACTCCTGACTTCAGGCAGTCCACCTGCCTCGGCATCCCCAAGTGCTGGGATTGCAGGCAGGAGCCACCATGCCTGGCCTGTTCCGCAGCTTTAATAAATAATATTGTTTTCCCTGTTGGATTCTGGACTTACTTGAGACGAGTTACCCCTTTCTTCTTGTCAATTTCTCCAATTTGGAATGGGAATGCCTATTCTATGCCTGTCACACCACTGCATTTTGAAAACAGTTTTTTAATTTCATAGGTTCACAGTGGGAGAGGAATTTACCTCAGGACGAATCTCGCCTTGAGTCTCACTCATATGTGGTTTAGATGAAACTCTGGACTTTAGATTTTTGAGTTGATGCTGAAGAAAGACATTGGGGACTATTGGGATGAAATGAATGTATTTTGCATTGTGAGAAAAACATGAATTTGGGGAGCCAGGGGCAGCATGCTAAGATTTGAATGTGTCCCCTAAAGTTTATGTGTTGGAAACTTTTTTTTATTTTGAGATAAAGTTTCCCTCTTGTTGCCCAGGCTGGAGTGCAATGGCGCAATCTTGGCTCACTGCAACCTCTCCCTCTCAGATTCAAGTGATTCTCCTGCCTCAGCCTCCTGAGTAGCTGAGGCATGTTCTAATTTCGTATTTTTCAGTAGTAGAGACGGGGTTTCTCCATATTGGTCAGGCTGGTCTTGAACTCCCGACCTGAGGCGATCCACTCGCCTTGGCCTCCCAAAGTGCTGGGATTACAGGCATTAAGCTGCCTCACCAGGCCTATGTGTTGGAAACTTAATGCTACTGTGTTGAGAGATAGGGTCTAATAGGAGGTGATTAATGTCATTATTGTGAGAGTGGGTTAGTTATCAAGAGTGGGTTTGCTATAAAAGCAAGTTTGCCTCCCTCTTGGTCTCTCACTCTTGCTCCTTCTACCTTCTGCCATGGAACAAAGCAGCAAGGAGGCCCCCAAAACATGCTGGCTGCTTGGTCTTGGACTTCCCAGACTCTAGAACTCTGAGCCAATAAATTTCTGTTTATTATAAATTTCCCAGTGTGGTATTCTGTTACAGCAGTACAAAATGGATGAAGACAATGTATGATTTGTTTACTTGTGGCCTGAATGTTTGTGTACTGGGGATTGAAACCTGATCCCCAGTGCAATAGTATTAAGAGGGGGTGCTTTTAGAGGTTGATTAGGTCGTGAAGACTAGCTCTTATTAATGTGATTAACACTCTTATAAAAGGGTCTGGGCCGGGCGCGGTGGCTCACGCCTGTAATCCCAGCACTTTGGGAGGCCGAGGCGGGTAGGTCACGAGGTCAAGAGATGGAGACCATCCTGGTCAACATGGTGAAACCCCGTCTCTACTAAAAATACAAAAACTTAGCTGGGCATGGTGGCGCGTGCCTGTAATCCCAGCTACTCAGGAGGCTGAGGCAGGAGAATTGCCTGAACCCGGGAGGCAGAGGTTGCAGTGAGCCGAGATTGAGCCATTGCACTCCAGCCTGGGTGACAAGAGCGAAACTCCATCTAAATAAAAATAAAAAAAACAAAAGGGTCTGTGTAAGCTGCTGGACTCTTCTGTGATGTGTGGACACAGCAAGAAGATGCCAGAGTGAGCCCTCATCAGACACTAAGTCTCCTGGCCCCATGAACTTGGTCTTCATAGCCTCCAGAGCCATGAGCAATAAAACCTGCTGTTTGTTTTTATTTTTTTGAGACGGAGTTTCACTTTGTTGCCCAGAATGGAGGGCAGTGGTGCAATCTCAGCTCACTGTTACCTCTGCCTCCCAGATTCAAGCAATTCTCCTGCCTCTGCCTCCCAGATAGCTGGGACTACAAGGCGTCTGCCTATACCTGACTAAATTTTGTATTTTTAGTAGAGACGGGGTTGGCCAGGCTGGTCTCAAATCCCTGACCTCAAGTGATTCACCCACCTCGGCCTCCCAAAGTGCTAGGATTACAGGCATGAGCCCTGCGCAAAGCCCTGTAGTTTCTAAATTACTCAGTCTAAGGTAACTTTTCATAGCAGCTCAAACAGACTAAGACAATAATAAAAGTTCCTGGTGAGTTTTCAGTTTTTTAACAACATGCGGAAACACTTAATGAGGCTTTTGACAGAAATGGAAGAAGACAGCCTATTTAGACACGTGCCTGTAAGATGACTATCACTGAAGCCTGCCACGGAAAAGTAGTTAAAAGGTTGACCTGCCATAACATCATATTTTCTTTTCTTTTCTTTTTTTTTTGAGACGGAGTTTCGCTCTTGTTACCCAGGCTGGAGTGCAATGGCACGATCTCAGCTCACCGCAACCTCCGCCTCCTGGGTTCAGGCAATTCTCCTGCCTCAGCCTCCCGAGTAGCTGGGATTACAGGCACGTGCCACCGTGCCCAGCTAATTTTTTGTATTTTTAGTAGAGACAGGGTTTCACCAGGTTGACCAGGATGGTCTCGATCTCTTGACCTCGTGATCCACCCGCCTCGACCTCCCAAAGTGCTGGGATTACAGGCGTGAGCCACCGTGCCTGGCAACATCATGTTTTCAAAGTAGAGGATGAGAAGAATGTTCCTTCCTAATTTGCAAATTATACTGAAAATGAGAATAAAGAAAAGGATTACAGTAAAACAAAAAATTAATGTGCCATTTCTTCAAAACTATGTGATGATCTTTAAAGAGGTCACAAGTAGCCTTAAAGGGGAGAGGGGAATGAACGAACACCCCAAGTTGCCCACTGTTACATGCAGATTGCAACAAAAAACAACAGTGGAAAAAAATGACTTATTTTTTTTTTTTGGAAATAAGCCTACTTCAGAACTTAAAAAAAAGAAAAAGCAAAAAGTGTCACTGGAAAAAAGACAGCCAAATTAAACAAGAATTCCCGTTTCAGTACGAACACTGTAACTTGGGCTGCGTGCAGTAGTTCACGCCTGTAATTCCGGCACTTTGAGAGGCTGAGGTGGGCAGATCACTTGAGCCCAGGAGTTCAAGACTGGCCTGGGCAACATGTCGAAACCCTGTCTCCACAAAAAAGACCAAAAATTAGCCAAGTGTGGTGGTGTGTGCCCGTAGTCCCAGCTACCTGGGAGGCTGAGGCAAGAGGATCATCTGAGCCCAGGAGGTTGAGGCTGCAGTGAGCTGTGATCGGGCCACTGCACTCCAGCTTGGGCGACAGAGTAAGAACTTGTCTCATAAAATAAAGTAAAATAAAACTGTAACTTATTTGCAATTCAACTTCAATTTCATGGGTTCAAATTACCTCTGCGCTTTAAAGTCATTTCCCCTGAGAAAGAGAGGAATAACTTATGATGACATCCAGTGTGGTTCAGAGTGTATAGTCTGTTTCTCTTTTCCATGAATCTGGTCTGGTCCTGTGGTTTGCTTTAACTAATAAATATGGCAGAATTGACTGATTTTGGAGGCTATGTCATAAAACACCTTTTTCATCTTCTGTCTTCAACACCTGTAAGACTCGCACTTGAAATATAGCTGAAAACTGTCAAGATAAGAGTCACCTGTAGAATTTAGGAAGAGAATATTGACCATCAGTTTCACAATTATTTCCTGAGTTAATACAATTGGTGTACTAATCTAAGTTAATATATAGGAATATATTATAGAAATGGAAGAAACTGATGAAGAAATAAGTAATCCTAAGACATTAGGCAAGTTAGGCAGCAGGAAAAGAGGGCCTATGGAATGCTAATAAGACACTTTAGGGGGCCCAAAGTGGCTCCGGCCGGATGTCGTGGCGCTTGCGAGGGCGAGGCCATGAGTTCAAGGCCAACCTGAGCAACCTTAGAAGCTCTCATTGATTGGTGAAAAAAAAAAAAAAGAAAGAAACTTTAGTTTCTTGACACAATCACCATTTAAAAATGAGAAGCATTAAAATAATTTCCGAACCCATAATTGGTATAAATTTTTCTTTTATCTCTTTTTTGGGGGTGGGGAGTGGACACAGTCTCACTGTGTTTCCATGGCAGAGTGCAGTGGTACAATCTCACTTCACTGCAACCTGCTTCTCCTGGGTTCAAGCAATTCTACTGCCTCCTGTGGATTTGGGATTATGACTCCTCATAGCATATGCCACCATGCCCAGCTAATTTTTGTATTTTTAGTAGAGATGAGTTTTTTCCAAGTGATCCACTTGCCTCAGCCTCCCAAAGTGCTGGGATTACAGAGGTGAGCCACCGTGCCTAGCCCCCAAATTGTCTTTACAGCTCTTCTCCCCACTCATCACATTTAAAAGTTCCTCTGTAGCCTTAAGGTACTTCTACAGTGCCTGGAAAATAAACGTAACCTCGTTATGTCTGCAGCTATACTTTAATATTTATTCTAGTTAGACTAATTGGATTTGTGATTTATGATTTATGACTGGATCTGTGGAGAAAACAATTTGGAAAGCATTCCTGGAAAGGCTACACATCACAATTAGCCTCTAGATGTCCTCCTTGGATAGAGGAAACCTGTAGCGAGTAGCTAACTAGGGCTTTTTCAGAGCAGTCACTATTGAGCAGATGCATGTTTCCCTAGTCGACATAGATCAAAGAGTTTAATGAATGTTTCAGAATTCCAAACAATACAAATAAACTAAATTTACATGGTTCTCCAAACATTTAGCACACCTGAACAAGGCTGTAAGCTGGCAGAGTATAAGTATAAAAATTGAAGTTGACAGTTCTGTAAACCCAGCCCTTTGGGAGGCCAAGGCAAGCAGATCACTGAGGTCAGAAGTTCAAGACCGGAGAGTTCAACAGTGAGTTTCCAAGATGCCGCCCAAAGGAAAAAGTGGTTCTGGAACATCAGGGAAAGGGGGAACAGCCTCTGGGAGTGACAGTGCTGCCAAGAAGGCTCAAGGTCCCAAAGGTGGTGGCAATGTAGTAAAGGTCAGACACGTTCTGTGCGAAAAGCATGGCAAAATCACGAAAGCCATGGAAAAGCTGAAGTGTGGGATGAGATTGAATGAAGTGGCCACACAATATAGTGAGGATAAAGCCAGGCAAGGGGGCGACTTGGGTTGGATGACCAGAGGGTCCATGGTGGGACTATTTCAAGAAGCAGCACTTGGCTGCTTCTTCCTGAAGCAGGTGATGGGCCTGCCGGGTTCCAGACTACACTGACTTCCAGCAGCCCATAAGAATCCCACTTTGAGGCCAGGCGCGGTGGCTCACGCCTGTAATCCCAACACTTTGGGAGGCCGAGGCGGGTGGATCACGAGGTCAAGAGATCGAGACCATCCTGGTCAACAAGGTGAAACCCCGTCTCTACTAAAAATACAAAAAATTAGCTGGGCATGGTGGCGCGTGCCTGTAATCCCAGCTACTCAGGAGGCTGAGGCAGGAGAATTGCCTGAACCCAGGAGGCGGAGGTTGCGGTGAGCCGAGATTGTGCCATTGCACTCCAGCCCGGGTAACAAGAGCAAAACTCCGTCTCAAAAAAAAAGAAAAAATAGCTGGGCGTGGTGGTGGGTACCTATAATCCCAGCCACTCAGGAGACTGAAACAGAAGAAATGCTTGAGCCGGGAAGGTGGAGGTTGCAGTGAGCCGAGATCTCACCACTGCACTCCAACCTGGGCAACAGAGTGAGACTCTGAAAAAAAAAAATAGAACTCGATAGGACAGAAAGAGACCAAGGTAAGTATTCACCACCTGTTTCTACCACTTTCAGCTCCTTTTAAAGGGATATTTTATGACTCAAGATTGTGCCTTTGTTATACTCATCAGTTAAATAGGCAGAGAAACAGAATGGAAGGAGCATAAATAAGAAACCGTACAGAAGATGCCTGACAGAAATTATTCCAAAAGTGAGAAGAGGAGACCCAGAAGGGATCGCAGTTTCCAAAGAGACAAAGAAGAGCAATTTGGGAGGGTAGTTGCTATGATGAAGGGGACTTTGGGGAGAGATCTGCAGGGGATTGTAGAATAGGTTCTTGTGTTAGATGGCGCAATTCTACTTTATCTTTCCTCGTATTTATTCCAGTTATTATAATAATGATTTACTGAATAGTAATTTCCGTGTCACACACTATGCTAAGCACTTTGCACACATTATCTCGGATAATCCCAATAGCAAACCTGTGAACTATAAATATCCCCATTTTACAGATGAGAAAACTCAGTCTAGAGACCTAAGCAAGTCATCCAAGGTCACCCAGCTAGTAAACGGCAGAGCTAGCAGAGCAACGTGGGTCTTGGCTGACTCCAGAGCTTGTGTTGTTAGATGTCTTGCCATAACACAATCATTTGTCACCGTCATGTGGGATCTGGAAGCATCTGGGAAAGTGCAAAGAGGCCATGCAGCCAGGGTCACCGTTTGCCAAAATTCTACTTCTTATCACCATTTCTTCACTCACATAAGAAAAATGGTATACTCATCCTGTCTCTCTCTGTGTTTTGAAAGGCTGGCATTTATCTTTCCCACTGCTATTCTTTGGGAAAAGAGCATTAGTGAGGAAATGATTTACATTACCTCTGTACAGTTCAGGGAAATATGTCCACGCAACTAGGATAAACTCTGTGTCTGGTGTGGTAAGCAAATAATGACACTTCCTCCTCAAAGATGTCCACCTTATAGTTTCTAGAACCTGAACATGTGTTATTTTACATGGTCAAATGGATTTTGTAGATGGGACTAAATTAAGGATCTTGGGATGGGGCAATAATCTTGCATTAGCCAGTGGGCCCAAGTAGTCACATGAATCTTCTAAAGGGGAGGCTGGATTTTGAAAGCGAGAAGGGGAGATACGACGATGGAAACAAAGCAGGGCTACAAGCCAAGAAATGCAAGCTGCCTGCAGAAGACGGAAAAGGCAAGAAAGCAGATTCTCCCCTAGAGCCTCCAGAATTCATTACAGCAGCAATAGGAAATGAAATGAAAACACTTTGTATAGGGATACATGAAGCCATGCTTGCCACTCCGTGTCCTTCAGATAGATCCATGGACACATTTAGAGGTAGACTGACTCCAGAAACTTAGTCATGGCATAGTCTGATTGGTGGCAGAGTTCCTCGGTAGGCCAACTCCTCTATACCTACAGGAAAAAAGGGCTTCCCGGATCTCTAATAACGGCTAAAATTCAGACATGGTGGTGGCTCACACCTGTAATTCCAGCATTTTGGGAGGCCTAGGTGGGAAGTTCGCCTGAGGTCAGGAGTTTGAGACCAGCCTGGCCAACCTGGCAAAACCCCATTTCTACTAAAAGTACAAAAATTAGCCAGGGCACGATGGCACACACATGTAACCCAGCTACTCGGGAGGCTGAGGCAGGAAAATTGCTTGAGCGCGCCCGGGCCGAGATCGTGCAACCGCACTGCAGCCTGGGTGACAAACCAAAACGAAAAACCCAGACTATTCTCATCCTATGCCGTGTCCCGTCCTGAGTTTATGTTTACATTTAATCATCACGATGTGACTGACAAAGCCAGTTCCAGCTGTCAGGTACCAGGTGCCAGGTCTCTGGGGAGGTAAAGGACCTTCCCAAACAGGCCTTCCCTAATCCAGTTTAGGGTCCCACTTGGGTTGCCAATTCTGTTAACACAAAGCTGGTTCCCACAAAGATGTGGTCTTTTCCTATGTGGTGTCATGAAGCCAATACACAAAACCAAAAGTGAGTGTCACCAGTGCAGGCTTTATTCGATGGCCATAGAGTGTCACCAGTGCAGGCTTTATTCGATGGCCATAGAATCCAGAAGTGGGAGCCTGGCTCACAAATCAATGTCTCAACAAGTGAAAGGTGAGGGGACTAAATACAGGGCTTCTCTAATGAAGGGGTTGGACGGTGAATCAATGGGAGAAATAGTCACGCCTTTTCTGGAAGTGGGTGGTGAACTTCCCAGAACCGTAGTGCTGCCTTCTTTTTTGAGCCTTTACGGCTTCTTCTGGTCCTGCTCACCGGAATTCTCAACAGTCACGCATTAGTGGGAGTATCATTTAGCATGGGAATAAGATTGTAAGGAAGCCTGAGGACTTTGTTTGGTTGACTATGTTGGTTCTAACCAGTCTCAGCTAGTCTGGTTACAAAGGGAACTTTTTTTTTTCAGATGGAGTTTTGCTCTTGTTACCCAGGCTGGAGTGCAATGGCGCGCTCTCGGCTCACCGCAACCTCCGCCTCCTGGGTTCAGGCAATTCTCCTGCCTCAGCCTCCTGAGTAGCTGGGATTACAGGCACGCGCCACCACGCCCAGCTAATTTTTTGTATTTTTAGTAGAGACGGGGTTTCACCATGTTGACCAGGATGGTCTCGATCTCTTGACCTCGTGATCCACCCACCTCGGCCTCCCAAAGTGCTGGGATTACAGGTGTGACCCACCGCCCCCGGCCCTAGTCTTGAATTCTTTACCAAAGCACAACAGGAAGAGTTAGTGACTCCCACCTTTTTCTGCCAAGAGGTCATGAAGAGCCAGGTGCTTGTCAAGCACAGTATTGGCTCATGAGCCTGGGGAGACTTTGAGGCAGGTAAGAGCATGACCAGTCTTATAGGCTAGGGTTTCTATCGTTGTTTTGAGGTTGCACAGGGTAGCCTCATGCTAGGCAAGCCTTCCCCAGGGGACAAGGAAACCGCCCACCATCTTGATGCTAGCCAGAATAAGTCTAATTGCCCTTTTATTCCTTGGGCAAGAGGAGGGCAAGGGACAATTAAAGATGTTGACGTCTCCGGAGATCAGGTGCCTTAGGGTGCACTACCCTGGACGCCATGTGTTTTCCAAACAGTAGGCTCTGAGGCTGGGCGAGGTGGCTCACGCCTGTAATACCAGCACTTTGGGAGGCTGAGGCGGGTGGATCACGAGGTCAGGAGTTCAAGACCAGCCTGCCCAATATGGTGAAACCCCGTCTCAAGAAACAAACACACACACACACAAATGGTAGGCTCTGAATGAAACAAGGTGACTCTGAAAGTAAAGATGAGAAGACCTATAGGCAAGATAAGTAGTTTACAAGCTGGCAGAAGGTACATTCCGGTCCAAGGTGGAGCTTTCTTTTTTTTTCTTTTGCTACTGGCGGTGTCTTACACCAGTAATCCCAGCATTTTGGGAGGCTGAGGTGGGTGGATCACTTGAGGTCAGCAGTTCAAGACCAGCCTGCCTAACATGGTGAAACCCCGTTTCTACTAAAAATACAAAAATTTAGCCTGGTATGTTGGCACATGCCCATCAGGAGGCTGAGGCAGGATAATCACGTGAACCTGGGAGGTGGAGGTTGCAGTGAGAGCTGAGATTTTGCCATTGCACTCCAGCTTGCACAATAATAGGGAAACTCAAAAAAAAAACCAAAACTGCAAGAGTGGACGGATGAACTTTTGGGGCTGCCCACTTGAGTATTTTATTAGCTAACTCTAGCTGTTTTCTTAGCTCAGTGGTTCTCAAACTTCATTGGGTATCAAGATCCTCCCACCTCAGCCTCTTGAGTAGCTGCACCTATACTTGGGAGCAACCGTGCCTGGCTAATTTTTTTTTTTTTTGTAAAGACAGTAGTCTCACTTTGTTGCCCAGCTTGGTCTTGAACTCCTGGGATCAAAGTAATCCTCCCACCTCCGTCCTCCTGAATGCTGTGGGATTATGGGTGTGAGCCATTCTGCTGGTCAGGATTTTAAATGATGATCCGACTTGGTTAACCTTTACCTCCTGCTCTTTTTATATAGAAATCCCAAGGCTTATTAACATACTATGGGCATTCTCTGCTGGGATCTCAGGGAAAAACCTACTCTATTTACACCTGTATTATACAATATATTTACTTCACATTTAGCAAATAATACAATCTAAAGATCGTGATCCTGGCTCATAATAGGATTTGTTCCTTGACTTCGATGGGGATAATTGCAAGGCTGGGATTTTTCTCTCCATGTGGGTTTTCGTCATTCAGCAACCAGCCAGTTTAAACTTCTTTTTTTTTTTTTTTTCTGGAGACAGAGTGTCGGCCTTGTTACCCAGGCTGGAGTGCAATGGCGTGATCTCAGCTCACCGCAACCTCCGCCTCCTGGGTTCAGGCAGTTCTCCTGCCTCAGCCTCCTGAGTAGCTGGGATTACAGGCACGTGCCACCATGCCCAGCTAATTTTTTGTATCTTTAGTAGAGACGGGGTTTCACCATGTTGACCAGGATGGTCTCGATCTCTTGACCTCGTGATCCACCCACCTCGGCCTCCCAAAGTGCTGGGATTACAGGCGTGAGCCACCGCGCCCGGCCCAGTTTAAACTTCTTTACCGGCAGCTTTGTTCCAAAAGAACAAAGGCAGAGAAACTGCCAAGAATCTTCAGGCTTAGGCTCCAGCACTCATGGGACGTCACTTCTGCCACAGTCTATTGGTCAAAGTAAATCACAAGGCCTTTCTACATTCTAGGCCTTTGTAATCTGGACAGTTGGAGACCAGCCTGGCCAACATGGTGAAACTCTGTCTGTACTGAAAATACAAAAATTAGCCGGGTGTGGTGATGTGTGCCTATATAATCACAGATACTTGGGAGGCTGAGGCATAAGAATCGCTTGAGCCCAGGAGAGGCAATGTCACATTGCAAGGGCCGTGAAAATGAGGACTCATGAGACTTATAATACTTTGGGAGTCATTATTGTAACAATCTGCCACAATTGGAGAGTGCAAGTTATTTTGCTACATAGAGCTTTGATCAACTAAATATAAAATAATCTCTAGAAATTAGCATCTTTCTTATTTTAAATTATTCAAGAAAATTCTTTACCACAAATCTGGTAAATCTTTAATCAGAATAACATATACCCCTAAGCAAACTTGAACCATTCTCATTGTATCTGAAAAGTAAAACTGCTGGAACTTCAGCTAGAAATTGACAAGAACTTTGCATTTTTCTTCTCCATTTGAATTCTGTGTCTGAAGTGCAGGCCTGTCAGCAATACATGCATTATCTTGAACACTAATTAAAGGAGGTATTTATAAAAGAGAAAAAAGAAGTGATTTTCATCCTTTATGAGGCAAAAAAGAAGTATAAATTTTAAACACAGTAAATTTCCCTTACATCTGTTCTTTTCTACTTTTTACTGAAGACTGGCTAATCCTACACTTTGGGATTTCTTTCTCTCTCTTTTTTTTTTAATTGTACTTTGGGCTCTGGGGTACATGTGCACATCCTACATCCTGCAGGATCGTTGTATAAGTACATACGTGCCACATCCCCCTGCCCGCATCGCCTACATCAGGCGTTTCTCCTGGTGTTATCCCTCCCCATCCACCCCGCCCCCCACTGTCCCTCCCCTCCCCTCCCCTCCACCCCCTCGCCTAGCCCATGAGTGTCGGTCCCTTCCCTGTGTCCATGTGTTCTCATTGTTCATCACCTGCCTATGAATGAGAACATGCGGTGTTTGATTTTCTGTTCTTGTGTCAGTTTGCTGAGAATGATGGTTTCTAGATTCATCCATGTCTCTACAAAGGACCACGAGCTCATCATTTTTTTTGGCTGCATAGTATTCCATGGTGTATATGTGCCACATTTTCTTTGTCCAGTCTATCATTGATGGGTATTTGGGTTGGTTCTAAGTCTTTGCTATTGTAAACAGTGCTGCAACGAACATACGTGTACATGTGTCTTTATAATAGAAGGATTTATAATCCTTTGGGTATATATCCAGTAATGGGATTGCTGGGTCAAATGGTATTTCTATTTCTAGATCCTTGAGGAATCGCCACCTGTCTTCCATAATGGTTGAACTAATTTACACTCCCACCAACAGTGTAAAAATGTTCCTTTTTCTCCACATACTCTCCAGCATCTGTTGTCTCCAGATTTTTTAATGATCGCCATTCTAACTGGTGTGAGATGGTATCTCAATGTGGTTTTGATTTGCATTTCTCTAATGACCAGTGATGATGAGCATTTTTTCATACGTTTGTTGGCTACATAAATGTCTTGTTCTGCTAAGTGTCTGTTCATATCCTTCACCCACTTTGGAATGGGTTCGTTTGTTTTTCTTGTAAATCTGCTTTAGTTCTTTGTAGATTCTGGATATTAGCCCTTTGTCAGATGGGTAGACTGCAAAAAAATTTTTTCATTCTATTGGTTGCCGATTCACTCTAATGATTGTGTCTTTTGCTGTGCAGAAGCTCTTAAGTTTAATTAGATCCCATTTGTCTATCTTGGCTTTTGTTGCCGTTGCTTTTGGTGTTTTAGTCATGAAGTCTTTGCCTATGCCTACGTCCTGAATGGTGTTGCTTAGGTTTTCTTCTAGGGTTTTTATGGTGTTAGTTCTTATGGTTAAATGCTTAATCCACCTGGAGTGAATTTTTGTATAAGGTGTAAGGAAGGGGTCCAGTTTCAGTTTCCTGCACATAGCTAGCCAGTTTTCTCAACACCATTAAACAGGGAATCCTTTCCCCACTGCTTGTTTTTGTCTGCACACATCTACAACCATCTTTCTCTTTTTTTTTTTTTGAGACAGAGTCTCTCCGTCACCCAGTCTGGTGTGCAGTGGGGCAGTCTTGGCTCACTGCAACCTCCACCTCCCAGGTTTAAGCAATTTTCCCCTCCTCAGCCTCCCAAGTATCTGGGATTACAGGCATATGCCACCACTCCCAGCTAATTTTTGTATTTTTAGCAGAGATGGGGTTTCACTCTGTTGGCCAGGCTGGTCTCAAACTCCTGACCTCAGGTGATCCACCTGCCTCAGCCTCCCAAAGTGCTGGAATCATAGCCGTGAGCCACTGCACCCGGCCTACTTTGTGATTTCTTAAGAAACAATACATGCATCTGTGTTGAGTTGCTGATGAATTTCAATGTAAATAGTATTTATAGTTTCTCTTAATTGTCTTAGCACCTGCAAGTACCTATGATTATTTTCTTCATTTATACTCTCCTTAGCTATAGTGAGTCACTATTGAGTTCTGGGTAACAAATTCAGTTTTAAGTTTCAGCTCAGCTGAAGCTAAATTCCAGAAAAAAAGAAAACAGTCTGGTCTCAGAAAAAAAAAAAAAAAAGGAAAAGAAAACACTCTTTGCATTAAATGGTTACAAAATTATCTGAAAATTTCTAAGATAATTATAGGGATATGATAAACATGAAATGCAAAACTGGGACATTTCCCTGGGCTCTGACTTCTTTTTCTTTCTTATGGTTTCTGTAGATTTTGTGGGTTTTTTTTTTCTCCTACTTACTTCATGAATGGCAGGACATCAAGTATACGAGAACATAAAAATTCATTTCATCATCTATCAAATGCAAATTTGTGTTAGGCAATCTCTTTGATTCTATGATTTTATTTGCTGTCATGGGAAACATTTGTGATTCATCCATGCAAGTGTTGAGTCTAATATTGACACCAAAGAATGTTTTCTGAGCAGTTTTCTTTTGTGACTTCGACTGCAAGATTATGAGATCCTAATTATAAGATTCGAATTCTCTTAATAACTCCTTAAGAATAGCACCAGTGAAGTGATGAATCTGCCTAAGATTTCTATGACATTATAATTGGGATGTCAGAATATTCTGTACTCTGCCCACTGTGATTTCAGGGGTTCTGGAAAACTCCTCTATAAAAGCATTACTTTCTTCCCTCTGCAGTAATGAATAAGACTGGAGACCTTGTCTTTCCGTCACTGGTACTTAGAGTAGCACTGATACCTAATACCCAAAGTGTTTTAGAGAATGCTATAAACTGAGTTAAATTCACACTGGAGTGTAAAAGTCTGATGTCTCCGAATGCATTTTTGATGAAGGGCAAAATAGAGCCTGGGAAGGAAACCTATTAGTTCCTGCCTTTTTTTTGGGGGGGGGGTCTCACTCTGTCACCAGGCGCTAGACTGGAGTGCAGTGGCACAATGTCAGCTCACCACAACCTCCGCCTTTTTTTTTTTTTTTTTTTGAGACGGAGTTTCGCTCTTGTTACCCAGGCTGGTGTGCAATGGCGCGATCTCGGCTCACCACAACCTCCGCCTCCCGGGTTCAAGCAATTCTCCTACCTCAGCCTCCCGAGTAGCTGGGATTACAGGCACGCACCACTACACCCAGCTAATTTTTGTATTTTTAGTAGAGACGGGGTTTCATCATGTTGACCAGGATGGTCTCGATCTCTTGACCTCGTGATCCACCCGCCTCGGCCTCCCTAAGTGCTGGGATTGCAGGTTTGAGCCACGCACCTGGCCAGTTTGAGTCATTTCTGGTAATAAATATCACTGCTTTATGACCTGCATGATGGCATGGTATTATCTTTCATTTGTTCAATATTTACCTTCCAGGTGCTTCAAGGTATGTCCTAGCCAAGTGGGTAAAGCTGGCAGGTGGGGCAATGTCCCGGGTCTCACAGGTCTATCTCATTTGGCTCCAGCGTCTATTTCACATCTGCCTTTGCTCTCCAAAGTCAGACATGGAGTATGCACCTGTCAGTAGGTGGAGGCATTTCAGAAGAAAACTGGGCTTGTTTTTGAGATAGGAGAATAGGGTTTATCATTTCTCAAAACAAATGCTTCTGATGTCACCTGGGATATTTTCTGAAAATAAATTGATTTATTTCAGTTTTGACTTCATATGTAATAAATTGTATGGGTCTCCTAGAAATCAAAACAGATCCCTTAAAAAATATATCATGCCAGTCAGATGAGGTCCATAAAAAGCAAAAACAAAACCAAAACACAAGGAAATTAGTTGAACCACCAAAGCACAAAGTGCTTCCAAACATTTTTCTTCTTCTTTTTTCTTCCATACATTTTTAAAAAGAACTTACTGAAACCAAAATATGAAGTCTTTTGGGAAATGTTAACTTAGACTTTTGAACTAGTGTGTAGTGTTAAAAAAGGACTTGATGATGGAAAGAAAAAAAAGCACTTGTTGAAGAGTCAAGAGTCTTGGTATTCAAGGTCAGGCTATTTCATTAACTACCTGAATGACACTGAGCAATCCAATTAAATCTGCTTGCTCAAAGATCTCTAACTCATTTAGGCATTATCATTCTGTGATGTCATTCATTGGTCTTCCCTTGAGCTCTAAATCCTGTCTTGACATCTTTGATTTTTATTAAAGGACAGTCTCAACTGGCTTGTGATTTAGCAAAATGACTTCATGCATTTCACAAGTGCATAAGCAAATTAAGAAAAAATAATCCTTACTGATATACACATGTATCTTACTACCTTTCTATGAAAAGTTAGGAGTAGGCTTGCTCATTTTATTAGGATCATTAGATTTTCTCAGGCTTGCCCAAGGCAAGCCTTCTAAAACTGTGAGCTTTGTGCAGGTAGCTCTCACCTCTTTCTTCACCTCCTCCTGCGTCCTGATAATACTTTTGCCCTGACTCAGGTGGTTCTGCTTTCACAATACTCTGCAAGCTGCACCACACGCACCTCTTTCTAATCCCCTTGTGCCTTTTTGTTCACCTTTCAGTACACAGTGCTTCATTATTAAAATTCCTTCTTATTTCTAAAAAAAAAAAAAAATCAATGTTCATTCTTGAAGTTCCCATAGTGGATATGATGAGGCAAACTCTTTGATTAAAATAATTAATATTAAGTTGTGAATAAATCTATAGCTTGTTTTACAAAAATGTAATTGGTGGAATTTCAGGCTTAATGGCAATGTAAAATAATTTTAGGGAGTGGAGGGAAATTTAGGAAGGTACAAGTCACTTAAAGGGCTTGTCTACTTTACAGCCTTGCTGCTCACAGTATGGTCCTAGGACCAACAGCAGTGAAATTAACTGGGAGCTTGTTAGAAATAAGAACCTCAGCTTCACTGGTCAGAATTTGCATTTTAGCAAGACAGGGGAAATTTGTGGTAGTTTGTATGTATGTTAAAGTTTGAGAAGCACTGGTTTATAGCATTCCAAACAGGCAAACACCGTTTCACTTTAATTTAAAGTGGGGTCAGCTGTTGCTTATGAGAATCTGTAGTCAATGAAGACCAATCTGATGTTTCTGAGCATTCCAGTTGTTGACCACAGGGCATAATCACCACAAATAAAGACTCTTTTATAATTTAACACATTTGGAGAGGAGGAGGCATTACAAAGAGCTTTCTTAACTCAGCGTTCAAGGGAGATACAGCAACTGAACATTAGAAAACGAGGATCTACAGCTACAGCAGTGAAAGCAGAAACCAATGGTTGAATAAAAGATTTCAACCTATATCACAATCAGGCCGGGTGCGGTGGCTCCAGCCTATAATCCCAGCACTTTGGGAGGCCCAGGCAGGTGGATCACGAGGTCAAGAGATCGAGACCATCCTGGTCAACATGGTGAAATCCCGTCTCTACTAAAAATACAAAAAATTAGCTGAATTGCCTGAACCCAGGAGGCGGAAGTTGTGGTGAGCCGAGATCGTGCCATTGCACTCCAGCCTGGGTAACAAGAGCAAAACTCCGTCTCAAAAAAAAAATGTAGGATTATCACAATCAAAAGCAAATCCAACTGTTAAATAAAAGTTATGGGAGGCCATTGTTTTGGACTGAGCTCCTGCACTGGCCCAACAGACCAGGCCAAACCAGAATGGAGTTACTCAAGCTAAGTGCCATGTAGTCAACTGAACTCTGAAATTGCCAGTTAAAACCAGCCAGCCAAACAGGAGATTCACTGCAACCAATCAGAAGGGGCCCAGTTTACCTGACCCAGCATGTTAAGTAAGTTTCCTCTGTTTTAACCCTATAAGAAAAGTAGCTGAAAAACCAATCAATCTGCTTTTTTTTTTAGTGACTGGGTTTCTCCATGTTGGTCAGGCTAGTCTCGCACTCCTGACCTCAGGTGATCCACCCACCTCAGCCTCCCAAAGTGCTGGGATTATAGGCGTGAGCCACTGCACCTGGCCATCTCTTTCTACTTTCTTCAGTGCTTTTTTGCCTATAAAGCCCACCCCCTCTAATTAGCTCAGTAGAACACCCATTCTTTTATACAGGATGAGATGTTGCCTGTTTCTAGAATTGCAAATGAAAGCCAATTAGATATTTAAACTATGATTTTTTTGTTGTTAATTTTGTCTTTTGAAACAAGAGTGGAATCACTACACAGTTGCTAGGACTACTATCAAGAAGTAGAGGAGGGTAAGTTAATACCGTGTTTATGTTAAATGTATTAATGATGGTAGACAATCCAATCCAATTAATTCTACAAGGTCTTTTTCAGCTCCCATCTCCTATCCTGTATGAAGACTTTTCTGCTTCTTTCTATACACCTGCTTTTGTGATCAACTGTCCTGGTTGGCTTAGGACTACCCTAGTTTTCTCACTGGAGGTTCTGCATCTCAGTCCCAGCAAACCGGGACAACTGGTCACTCTACCTGCACTCCAAGCTGTAAGTACTGCTTCTGACTTTGAACTTCTTTAGCTCTCTGAACTCTCACCATTTATTTGGCACCTGTCATATTTTGCTTTACATCATAATCATTTGCACACAAGAAATGTTTCTGAGATTTGCTTACGAATTTCTTCAGGACAGAACTGTGTCTTTCATCATTTCCTTTATTCCATGCAGCATTAAGCCAGTGTTAGGTTTGTAGGAGTCACTCAACAGTTTGAATGAAGGAATTTATTTGAAAAAAATAGCTATTGCCAATTGGAACTATGGCGGCCATGGAATTTCAATCTATTGAACCACAAAAGTGACAGTCTGGAAATCCAGATAGTCTTATATTTCTATTTTTGCATTTAGGACTATTTTAAATGTGGCTTCAATCCAACCTTTCAATCCTCCACTGTGCTCCTTGAACCGTGAATGATGCAAGAATATCCAGGGGGTAAAATATATCACAAGATAAGCATTTTCCCCGAGAGTAGTGTTTACTTAAAGATTTTATTTTTTTTAGTGGGGGTATGTGAATTGTCTGCACAATTAACATGTTTTGTCAGATTTTTCATTTGGGACACTATGGCAGATTAGGTGTCCAGAGAAATTCTCCTGGCCTACAACCCCTAAAAATGATGGAACGCACGCACACATACACACACACACACACCCCACCACCACCGCCACCACACATACAAATGGTTAAAAGACAAATTTGGGCACATTAATATTTTAATGAGCAATTCAGCAAACTATGAATTGGGCAGCACTAGCCTGCAAGCAGTTCAGTGATCCAAGGGGAATGAGAGAGAAATTTTTATGAGGTGTTTGTGGAAGCAATACAAATAAAATATATTTGATTGGTTAACATGGAAATCCCTAGTTAGAAGTTAACTGATGGCTTCTGATTGGTTAGGCTTAAGTAGTTTTGTTTTACTACTTACATTAGACTTTGGTGTACTTGGGTAGCAACCCATGGTGCTGACGCCATCTCCGCCTAATGGCCTCCCAGTTAAACAGTATGTGTGGGTACACACACACTCAAAAAGCTTTTATGTGTATGGCTGACTTGGTAGGAAGACTTGAAATCAGCAATGTGGCTGGGCACGGTGGCTCACACCTGTAATCCCAGCACTTTGGGAGGCCGAGGAGGGCGGATCATGAGGTCAGGAGTTCAAGACCAGACTGGCCAACATGGTGAAACCCCGTATCTACTAAAAAATACAAAATTAGCTGGTGGCTCGTGTCTATAATCCCAGCTACTTGAAAGGCTGAGGTAGGAGAATTGCTTAAACCAGGACCCAGGAGGCGGAGATCGCAGTGAGCCGAGATCACGCCACTGTACTCCAGCGTGGGCTACAGAGCAAGAGAAACTCCATCTAAAAAAAACCCAAAAAACAATGCACTTGAATGTTGAGAATTGCTCTGGAGGCATTTGTCTACATGGGTGGCCTAACGCTTGGGTTCTAATGGATGCAGTGAGAAAACTAAGACTTAGCCCTTTATGGTGAGAGATTGGATGGAAGCCCCTGCATGGATGTAGGAAATACCTGCCCCCCATACAGACTAAAAAAGATACTTCAGCTGGTTAAACACACACACACACACACACACACACACACACACACACACACACACACGCACACACAGATTTCTCAGGGATGCTTTTCTGTCTCAACCTAAGTTTTGTCAGAGGAAAAATATGTCTTTATGAAAGCCCTAACCATGCAAAAACAAAACAGGATTCTCCTGCGATTCTCCTGCCTCTGCCTCCCAAGTGGCTGGGATGACAGGCACCCGCCACCACACCTGGCTAATTTTTTGTATTTTTAGTGGAGACAGGGTTTCACCATGTTAGCCAGGCTGGTCTTGAACCCCTGACCTCAGGTGATCCTCCCACCTTGGCACCCAAAGTGCTGTGATTAAAGGCGTGAGCCATCGAGCAGGGCCACTGGTATCTTCTGACGAGGTACAATTTATCTGTTTTTCCTATTGTTCCTTTTGCTTTATGTGTCATATTTAAGGAACTGTCACTAAATGCCAGGTCACAAAGATTTAGGCCTGTTTTTCTCCTAAGTTTTATAGTTTTAGCTCTTACAGTTAGGTTTTTGATCCATTTTGAGTTATTTTTGTACATGGTGTGAGGTAGAGGTTCACCTTCATTCTTTTGAATGTGGATGTTCAGTTGTCTCGAAATCATTTGTTGAGAAAACTATTCTTTTTTTTTTTTTTTTTGAGATGGAGTTTTGCTGTTGTTACCCAGACTGGAGTGCAATGGCACGATCTCGGCTCACTGCAGCTTCTGCCTTCTGGGTTCAAGCAATTCTCCTGCCTCAGCCTCCCGAGTAGCTGGGACTACACGCGCGCACTACCATGCCCAGCTAATTTGTATATTTTTAGTAGAGACGGGGGTGTACCTTGTTGACAAGGATGGTCTCGATCTCTTGACCTCGTGATCCATCCGCCTCGGCCTCCCAAAGTGCTGGGATTGTAGGCGTGAGCCACTGCGTGCGGCCTGAGAAAACTATTCTTTACCCATTAAAATATCTTGACACACTTTCTGAAACCACTTGACTATGAATGTAGGGTTAATATCTGGACTCCTAATTTGATTCCATTGATCCATATCTCTATTATGCCACTAAGTCTTTTATAACCAAATCTAATGATAGATCATCATTTCTGCCATATTCTATTAATTACACAAACGCATTCTGATACAATGTGGGAGACACTACATAAGGATGTGAATACCAGAAGGCAGGAATCACTGGGGGCCATCTTGGAGGCTAGGTGCCACATAGCAATATAGCAATAACTCTATGATTACCTCTTTATAGACAGAAAAAAAATATGTTCTTAGTAATTTAGTGAAAAAGAACTTCTAAATCTGATAAAGGCAAGTTTCAGGGGGCCCAAAGTGGCTCCGGCTGGATGTCGTGGCGCTTGCGAACGCGAGGCCATGAGTTCAAGGCCAACCTCAGCAACCTTACAAGCTCTCATTGATTGGCAAAAAAAAAAAAAAAAAAAAAAAAAAAGGCAAGTTTCAGGCCAGGTGCTTTGGCTCACGCCTGTAACCCCAGCACTTTGGGAGGCCTAGGCGTGTGGATCACGAGGTCAAGAGTTCGAGACCAGCCTGGCCAAGATGGTGAAACCCCGTCTCTACTAAAAATACAAAAATTATCTGGGCGCAGTGGCAGGTGCCTGTAATCTTAGCTACTCAGGAGGCTGAGGCAGGAGAATCCCTTGAACCCAGGAGGTGGAGGTTGCAGTGAGCCAAGATCGCACCACTGCACTCTAGTCTGGGTGACAGAGTGAGACTCCATCTCAAAAAGAAAAAAGAAAGACAAGTTTCAAAATACCCCAAACACTGTGTTTAATCATGAAATGAAGCACTCTCATTAAAACCAGGAACCAGACAAAAATGCCCACCCTCCCCACTCTCACTCACTGTTGTTCTGTAGGCATTCGCCAGTATAATAGGCAAGGCAAGGAGTAAAGATACAAGAATTTGAAAGGAAGCTATGACTCTAATTGTTGAGAGATAATGTTGATTTTCTACCTGAAAAACTGAAAAATGTTCTATGAACAAGTTATTAAGAGCAATTATAACAACAAAAACTTTTAAATATTCCGGAATAAATCTGGCAAAAATGTGTGAGATCTTGATGGAGACATGTGTCAAGGTTAACTGAAAGACTTTAGGTGAGACTAAACAGAGAGACATAGCCTATTTGTGAATAAGAGCTGTCAGAAGATAATCATGGCTGACTAGGTTTTAAAATCTCATTTATTTATTTACTTGAGGTGGAGTTTCTTCCTTGTCACCCAGGCTGGTGTGCAGTGGCATGATCTCGGCTCACTGCAACCTCCGCCTCCCGGGTTCATGCGATTCTCCTGCCTCCGGCTCCCCAGTAGGGATTACAGGCACTTGACACCATGCCCAACTACTTTTTAAATTTTTGGTAGAGACGAGGTTTTACCATGTAGGTCAGGGTGATCTCAAACTCCTGACCTCAGGTGATCCACCCACTTTGGCCTTCCAAAGTGCTGGGATTACAGGTGGGAGCACCGCACCCCACCCTAAAATCTTCTTATTCAGTTGTACTAATTAAAATCAATGAGGTATTAACGAAACAACGAACAAATAAATCAACAGAACAGAAGAGAAAGCACAGAAACAGACTGTGCTATGGGAAGTCAACATAAACTAGAGCTATCAGTTTTACTCAATTGGATCTATTAAGATTTCTTTAAACTCATATCCAACAAAAGTAAACTTTATATGAATGATTCAAGATTCAAATGTGAAAGTAAAACTTTAAAACTTCTTGAATAAAGTATAGGAGACCCTCTTCTCTGTGATCTCATGGTGAAAGGATTTAAGACAGAAAAACTCAAACCGTAAAGGAAGATATCGCTACCTGCTGTTTCTCAAAATACACTATAAAAAGAGTGAAAAGGGCAAGTGATAATCTAAAAGAAGTATTTGTAAAATATATAACTGTGTGAAAGAAAAAAACACAAAGCGTCACTAAATATATGAAAGTGCTCAAAGTCACTGGATACGAGGGAAATTCGGAGTAAAACCAGTCATATTTCCTGTCATGTGTACCACAGAGGCCAAAACTAGTAAGAGGTGAACACGTAGAATAACAGGTGCTCCCTTCACTGCTAGTGAAAGTTGGTAAATACGGTGGAAGGCAATTTGGTATTGTTCTATAGTCTGTAGCTGTAGACAAACCACCTCAAACTTAGTGACTTAAAATCACACACCACATGTTCTGTAGGTCAGCAATTTGGAAAGGACTGGGCTGGACGGTTCTGTATCTCCTTTAGTTACAATGGGACATCTGGGACTTGGAGCAGCTAGGGGTTGGCTAGCATCTGTCTTTTTTTTTTTTTTTTTTTTTTTAAGAGATGAGGTCTCCCTATGTTGCTCAGGCTGGTCTCAAACTCCTAGGGTCATGTGATCCTCCCACCTCGGCCTCCCAAAGTGTTGTGATTGCAGTGCGAGCCACTGCGCCCAGCTGGCTAAGGTCTATCTTCATGTTGTCTCTGGGTCCCTACGGGTGACCTCTCAACATGGGCTAGGTTGAACTCATAATATGGGGCCTCAAAGTGCGTACAAGGCTGCTACAGTGTTTACAATAGAGCCAAGATCTTTTTTTTTTTGAGGGGCTTTCCAGCAAAAACCGGAAAGCCTGCTAGACAATTCTAAAAGACATGTAACACTGAGCCAAGATCTTTTAAGAGAAAGTATTTGATGTAACAAAGCAGAAGCTGCATGGCCTTTTATGAACTAGCCTTGAAAGTCACATGGTATAACTTCAACCCTATTCTATTGGGTTGAAACAGTTGCAAAAGCCCACCCCCTATTAAAGGAAAGGGATATAGACCCCATCTCTTAATGGGAGATGTGTCAAAGTCACATTGTAGAAAGTCCGTGTGAGATGAAAGTTACTTTTTCTACTCTAGAGGGACAGAACGAAAAAGAAGGAAAAAAAGTTACCTTTTGTGGCAATCTTTCTTTCCCTTTTTTGGAGACAGGATCTCTCTCTCTGTTGCTCAGGCTGGAGTGTAGTGCTATGATGATGGCTCACAGCAGCCCGGAATGTCTGGGCTCAGTCAATCCCCCTGCCTGCACCTCCTGAGTAAGTGGGACTACACGAGTGTGTGTGCCACCATGCATGGCTAAGTGGTCATCTCTCAAAAACACAACCTGCCACAGGCACTATTTGCTGAAGCTGAAGATGTGTACGTCTCATGACTTAGGATTTCATACCCGGGTATTTTCCCTAAGGAAATTCTTCTTCATATGTGCTTGGAGAGACAAGTCTGTAATTATAAAAAACTGAAAACCACCAAGATGTCCTGCAACACTAGAATAACACAGAAACGCTTTGTAATGACAAAAAACTGAAACGTTGTTCAGAATCACTGGATACATTTAAAAATATGGGGTTGGGCATGGTGGTTCATGCCTGTAACCCCAGCACTTTGGGAGGCTGAGGCAGGTGGATCACCTGAGGTCAGGAGTTTGAGACCAGCCTGACCAACATGGAGAAACCTCATCGCTACTAAAAATACAAAAAATTAGCCTGGGTGGTGGCACATGCCTGTTATCCCAGCTACTTGGGAGGCTGAGGTAGGAGAATCGCTTGAACCTGGGAGGTGGAGGTTGTGGTGAGCTGAGATCGCGCCATTGCACTCCAGCCTGAACAATGAGAGCAAAACTCCGTCTCAAAAAAAATAGATATGAACAGAGCTATTTATGCTATTTTATGTTATATTGTTTAGGAATAGCTACATTTGTGGTAAAACTAGTAAACAGTAGAGAAAAACAAAGGAATAATTAACCCTAAATTTGAGACAGTGGTTTGAGGAAGGGAGAACAGGCAGGAGAAACAATCAGGAAGAGACGTACTTGGAGCCTTAAGGTTCTAGAATGTTCTGTTTCTTTCTTTTTGTGAGACAGAATCTCTCTGTGTCGCCCAGTCTGGAATGCAATGGTGCAATGTTAGCTCACTGCAACCTCTGCCTCCTGGGTTCCAGAGAGTCTCCTGCCACAGCCACTGGAGAAGCTGGGATTACAGACACCTACCACCACGCCTGGCTAAGTTTTTGTATTTTTACAAAAGTGGAGACAGGGTTTCACCATATTGGCCAGGCTAGCCTTGAACCCCTGGCCTCAGGTGATCCACCCACCTTGGCCCCCTAAAGTGCTGGGATTACAGGCACGAACCGCAGAACCCAGCCTGGAATGTTCTGTTTCTTAAATTGAGTGGTAGTTATTTAGTGTTCAGTTTATTGCTACTCTCTTATTTTTTTTTCAAACTAAAGGTTTTACATATTTATTACTGAACCAGCCTGGTAGGGCAGAGCATATTCATCAATATTAATTTTTGCAATTAAATATGTTCAACTGTCCAGATGGTGGTGACATTTTCAGCTTGATATGGTCAGATGACAGTGACCTTGACACAGAATAAGTATGTGTGCCATCCCTTGTGCATATCCTTACAGACCCACCTTGGTTCTTCTCCAATGTCTCCTCTCGGTATTGTACCTGATTTTATTACCGGTTTTCATTCAGGTCCACTGGGGAATGAGACAGTTTTGCTTTTGTTTCTTGGCCAGGAATTACTTGATCCTGAAAATCTTGTGAGAAGACGTAGTAAGAAACTTAGTCCTATTATTAAGCTTTAAAACTTAAGTTCATGTTGCATACATTCTTATGTTTATGATAACTTTCATAAAGTTTGAAAAAACATACATTTATGTGAAAGGCAGGCTGGGCGTGGCGGCTCATGCCTGTAATCTCAGCACTTTGGGAGGCCAAGATGGGTTGATCGCCTGAGGTCAGGAGTTTGAGACCACCCTCGACAACGTGGCAAAAACCTGTCTCTACTAAAATATACAAAAAATTAGCCAGGCATGGTGGCGAGCGCCTGCAATCCCAGCTATTTGGGAGGCTGAGGCAGGAGAATTGCCTGAACCCAGGAGTCAGAGGTTGCGGTGAGCCGATATTGCACCATTGCACTCCAGCCTGGGTAACATGAGCGAAACTCCATCTCAAATAAATAAATAAATAAATAAAGGCTTGGTCATATGTGGGAGTCAGTAAAACCAACAAGAATCCATTTTTCCCTAGAAAGGCTATTAATCAAGAATGGAAGTAGGAAGCTTGTATTGTCCTCTAATGACAGACCTTTAAACACGTCTTTATAGTACCATTGATATGATAGGCTAGAATGCAAAATTTACATCTTTTTTTTTTTTTTTTTTTGAGATGGAGTCTCATTCTGTCACCCAGGCTGGAGTGCAATGGCATGGTCTTGGCTCACTGCAACCCCTACCTCTCAGGTACAAGCAATTCTCCTGCCTCAGCCTCCTGGGTAGCTGGAACTACAGGTGCGTGCCACCACACTCGGCTATTTTTTGTACTTTTAGTAGAAATTGGGTTTCATTATGTTGGCCAGGCTGGTCTTGAACTCCTGACCTCATGATCCGCCTGCCTCATCCTCCCAAGTGCTGGGATTACAGGTGTGAGCCACCACACCCAGCTGATTTACATCCATTTTAAAGATAAAACAAGCAGGATGCAGTGGCTCATGCCTGTAATCCCAGCACTTGGGGAGGCTGAGGCAGGATGATTGCTGGAGCCCAGGAGTTCAAGACTAGCCTGGGCAACATAGAGAGACTTCATCACGACAAAAAAAAAAAAAAAAAAAAAAAAAAATTAGCCAAACTTGATGGTGCGCACCTTAGTATTCGTTACTCGAAAGACTGAGCTGCAGGGATTGCTTGAACCCAGGAGGCTGAGGCTGCAGTGAACCACTCCAAACTGGGTAACAGAGTATGATCCTGTCTAAAAAAAAAAAAAAAGATAAAACAGACTAAGTGGGGACATGGGGCCAAATGCCTACATTCCTTGGCAAGTGGGACATTCAAATTTATCTTTGTTCTATAGAGGCTATTTGGACAGAAAAGTTTGAGAATTACTGGGTCTCCTGGCCAACTTGATTATTTCCTGAAGACCCTGTGTTTCTTCTGACTTCCTTGCTGTTGCCCCTGCTATTATCTCCAACACAAACTTTTCAAGTCACAAAATTTACTTGGTAAGACAGAAAGAGCCGGGTTACCCAACCTGCCTCACTAAAGCGCCTCCTTTGGCACAGTGAATGATTTCTGTAGGTGAGAGCGTCACTGATTTCAGAGGTCAAGAGATCTCGGACAGAGCAGAGCTGTCCGTGTGTGATAATGAGACATATGTGAGAACTTGTCACATATGTCAACTTGTTCTTGCCTGGCACCAGCACAATTCTGACCTACATTCTGTGTTCTTACAGAAGGCAGATGATCTTCTCAGGTTTGTGCAAGTCTGCCTGACCTGAAATTTGGAGACCTGGATCATAGCTATTTGGTGAAATTAATTGTTGCTTAATAGATATATATTTGTGAGAAAGTACCAAATACTTAACAATAAAAAAGAAAAAATACGTGTTTTAGAAATAATGTTTAAAAAATATTTTTTTAGAAATAATTTTTTTTTTTTGAGACGGAGTTTCGCTTTTTGTTACCCAGGCTGGAGTGCAATGGCACGATCTCGGCTCACCGCAACCTCCGCCTCCTGGGTTCAGGCAATTCTCCTGCCTCAGCCTCCCGAGTAGCTGGGATTACAGGCACGCACCACTGTGCCCAGCTAATTTTTGTATCTTTAGTAGAGACGGGGTTTCACCATGTTGACCAGGATGGTCTCGATCTCTTGACCTCGTGATCCACCCGCCTCGGCCTCCCAAAGTGCTGGGATTACAGGCTTGAGCCACCGCGCCCGGCCTAGAAATAATTTTTTAAAGAAATATATTTGTTATTTAGAATTTATTCAGCTCCTGTGGCTCACACCTGTAATCCCAGCACTTTGGGAGGCCGAGGTGGTCGGATCACCTGAGTTCGAGAGTTGGAGACCAACTTGACCAACATGGAGAAATCCTGTCTCTTCTAAAAATACAAAATTAGCTGGGCATCATCGTGGGCTCCTGTAATTCCAGTTACTCAGGAGGCTGAGGCAGGAGAATCGCTTGAATCTGAGAGGCAGAGGTTGCAGTGACCTGAGATCGCGCCATTATACTCCAGCCTGGGCAACAAGAGTGAAACTCCGTCTCAAAAAAAAAAAAAAAAAAAAAGCATTTATTCAGCTCAACCAATCTATTAGGAAGTCTTAGTCAACTTTCCAATAGATGGCAATTCATTTTTGCTAAAATCACAATTGTTAGTTGATTTTTTACTGGTAATTTAAACAATTAGATTCCATTCCACTGGAATGAACAGGTGGACTGTTAGAATACTGCAAAGGGGAATTTATATAGTTCTCCAGAGTGGCTTTAATCTCCAAGTATAAAGTTTAATGTCTTCCTATTTCTCATTCTAAAATATATGCCAAGAAGATATATGTCCCATTATCATACCCCGGACAGCTCAGCTCTGAGTTAGTGACCCTCTCACCTACAGAAATCATTCCCTCTGCCAAAGGAGGCACTTGTGTGAGGCAGGTTGGGTAACGTTGTTGTTCTCTATTGCTTATGGGGCTTTATATGTCCTGAGAACAAAAGACTTGAGTTTCAACATCTATCATTTCTACCAGTTGGATTTCTTTTTCTTTTTTTTTTTTTTTTGAGACCGAGTCTTGCTCTGTCGCCAGGCTGGAGTGCAATGGCACAATCTCGGCTCACTGCAACCTCCACCTCCTGGGTTCAAGCGATTCTTCCGCCTCAGCCTCCAGAGTAGCTGGGAATACAGGCACGTGCCACCATGCCCAGCTAATTTTTGTATTTTTAGTAGAGAGGGGGTTTCATCATGGCAAGGATGGTCTTGATCTCTTGAACTCGTGATCCGCCCGCCTCTGCCTCCCAAAGTGCTGGGATTATAGGGGTGAGCCACCGTGCCCGGCCCCGGTTGGATTTCTTAAATCCATCATATTTAGGAGAAATTTCTTGAGGTGTACATCCCACTTCCCATATGCATGATTCCATGAAATTCAAAACCTATTTTTTTTTTTTTTGAGACGGAGTTTCGTTCTTGTTACCCAGGCTGGAGTGCAATGGTGCGATCTCAGCTCACCACAACCTCCGCCTCCTGGGTTCAGGAAATTCTCTTGCCTCAGTCTCCTGAGTAGCTGGGATTACAGGCACGCACCACCATGTCCAGCTAATTTTTGTATTTTTAGTAGAGATGGGGTTTCACCTTGTTGACCAGGATGGTCTCGATCTCTTGACCTCGTGATCCACCCGCCTCAGCCTCCCAAAGTGCTGGGATTATAGGTGTGAGCCACTGCACCCGGCCTTCAAAACCTATTTATTGAGTGCCTACAGTCACTGTGATAGACACTACCCAGGGGAGTCAAGAATGGGTAAGACCATCTCTGTTCTCCAGGAGCTTTATGGTAGTTGTGTGTGTGTGTGTGTGTGTGTGTGTGTGTGTGTGTGTGTGTGTGTAAAGTGGGGGGTTAAAAGTACATAGAAGGGCCCCAGACCCTACAGCTGCCACGATGTCGATGCCTAAGAACCAGCTTGACATTTATGAGCTCCTTTTTAAGGAGGGAGTTATGGTGGCCAAGAAGGATGTCCACATGCCTAAGCACCCGGGGCTGGCAGACAAGAACGTGCCCAACCTTCATGTCATGGAGGCCATGCTGTCCCTCCAGTCCCGAGGCCACGTGAAGGAACAGTTTGCCAGAAGGATGTCCACATGCCTAAGCACCCCGAGCTGGCAGACAAGAACGTGCCCAACCTTCATGTAATGAAGGCCATGCTGTCCCTCCAGTCCCGAGGCCATGTGAAGGAACAGTTTGCCAGAAGGACGTCCACATGCCTAAGCACCCGGGGCTGGCAGACAAGAACGTGCCCAACCTTCATGTCATGGAGGCCATGCTGTCCCTCCAGTCCCGAGGCCACGTGAAGGAACAGTTTGCCGACATTTCTACTGGTACCTTAGCAGGGAGGGTATCCAGTATCTCCGTGATTACCTCCTTCTGCCCCCAGAGATGGTGCCTGCCACCCTACGCCACAGCCGTCAGAGACGGGGAGGCCTTGGCCTAAAGGTCTGGAAGGTGAGCGACCTGCCAGACTCACAGGAGGGGAAGCTGAGATACCTGCAGACGGAGTGCTGTGCCACCTGGTGCCGACAAGAAAGCTGAGGCGGGGGTGGGTCAGCAACCGAATTCCAGTTTAGAGGCGGATTTGGTCATGGAGGTGGTCAGCCACCTCAGTAAAACTGGAGAGGATTATTTTGCATTGAATAAACTTACAGCTAAAAAAAAAAATGTACATAGAAAATGACAATACAAGGCAGAACACACACGCTATGTGGAGGCCCACCCACAACACTTTCGGTATTAAGAACAAAAGAACAAATTGAAGCCCACATGCCACATATTTAAATCTGTAAAAACTGTAAATCAAGTTAACCCAGACGATCAAAGAAAATATAGCTCCATGCCTCAACAAGTAAACTTTAAGAGCAACCAAACAGAAAATATGTGTAAAGCTATAGTTTTTATATGATTGAAAGAGAAGTGAAATGTCAAAAAAGACAGAATTTAAATATTATTGCATGTGTCCAGATGTTCCACTGATAATCCAGTGATGTGGGATGAGAAATAAATTTTTTTAAAGTGTAATTTATATATCATTATATTATCTATCCCATAATTGTTATCTTGCCATCATTTCAACAAAATTGTGAATTATATTATCATTAAAGTTTTGTTTACCTGCATTCTTTTTTTTTTTTTTTTTTTGAGACAGAGTTTTGCTCTTGTTGCCCAGGCTGGAGTGCAATAGCGTGATCTTGGCTCACTGCAGCCTCCACCTCCCAGGTTCAAGCGATTCTCCTGCTTCGGCCTCCTGAGTAGCTGGAATTACTGGCATGCACCACCACGCCCGGCTAATTCTGTATTTTTAGTAGAAGCATCTGGCCCTGTATTCTATCTACAGCAATTACCTAGATGTAGTAAAATTTAAAGGGCACAGACTGGGCTCCGTGGCTCACGCCTGTAATCCCAGCACTTTGGGAGGGTGGGAGGGTGGATCACTTGAGGTCTGGGGTTCGAGAGCAGCCTGGCTAGCATGACGAAACCTGTCTCTACTAAAAATACAAAAAGTAGCCAAATGTGGAGGCAGGCACCTGTAATCACAGCTACTTGGGAGGCAGAGACAGGAGAATCACTTCAGCCTGGGATATTGAGGTTGCAGTAAGCTGAGATGGTGCAACTGCACTCGAGAGAGAGAGAGAGAGAGAGAGAGAGAGAGAGAGAGAGAGAGAGAGAGAGAGAGAGAGAGAGAAAGAGAAGGAGAGAGAGTACAAAAATTGCATATGTTGAATATATTTTTATTAAGAATGTCAATCTAGGCTGAGTACAGTGGCTCACGCCTGTAATTTCAGCACTTTGGGAGGCTGAGGTGGGCAGATCACCTGAGGTCAGGAGTTTGAGACTAGCCTGGCCAACATGGTGAAACCCTGTCTCTATTAAAAAAAAAATACAAAAATTGGCTGGGTGTGATGGTGGGTGCCTGTAATTCCAGCTACTCAGGAGGCCGAGAGAAGAGAGTTGCTTGAACCTGAGGCAGAGGTTGCAGTGAGCCGAGATCGCGCCCCTGCATTCTAGCCTGGGTGACCGAGCAAGACTCTGTCTTAAAGAAAAAAGAAGCATCTCAATGTAAAAATGTAAAATAAAGATTACTGGCCAGGCATGGTGGCTTATGCCGATAGTCCCAGCACTTGGGGAGGCTGGGGTGGGCTGATTGCTTGAGTCCAGGAGTTTGAGACCAGCCTGGGCCACATGTCACAACCCCATCTCTACTAAAAATGCAAAAATTATCCAGGCACAGTGACGTGTGCCTGTAGTCACTGCTACTCAGGAGGCTGAGGTGGGAGGATCACTTCAATCACTTCAATGAGCCCAGGAGGTTGAGGCTGCAGTGAGTTGAGATTGCACCACTGCACCCCAGCCTGGGTAACAGCGAGACCCTGTCTAAAAAAAAAAATTATTTCGTTTTACGTTATTTTACTTATAATATATTATCTATTAAAATTGAGTAGAATATAAAATTATAACTAATTAATATCAATATTTTAAGTCAAAATTATTTAAATCTGACATTTAAAAATGTTTTGGGCCGAGTGCGGTGGCTCAAGCCTGTAATCCCAGCACTTTGGGAGGCCGAGGTGGGTGGATCACGAGGTCAAGAGATCGAGACCATCCTGGTCAACATGGTGAAACCCCGTCTCTACTAAAAATACAAAAATTAGCTGGGCATGGTGGTGCGTGCCTGTAGTCCCAGCTACTCAGGAGGCTGAGGCAGGAGAATTGCCTGAACCCAGGAGGCGGAGGTTGCGGTGAGCCGAGATCGTGCCATTGCACTCCAGGCTGGGTAACAAGAGCGAAACTCCATCTCAAAATAAATAAATAAAATAAAAATAAAAATAAAAATGTTTTGGCCAGGTATGGTGGCTCACACCTGTAATCTCAGCACTTTGGGGCCAACGCGGATGGATCACCTGAGGTCAGGAGACTGAGCCCAGCCTGGTGGACATGGTGAAACCTCATCTCTACTAAAAATACAAAAATTAGTAGAATGTGGTGGTGCACACCTGTAATCCCAGCTACTAGGGAGGCCATGGCAGGAGAATCGCTTGTACCTGGGAGGCAGAGGTTGCAGTGAGCTGAGACTGAGCCACTGCACTCCAGCCTGGGCGATAGAGTGAGACTCCAGCTCAAAAAAATAAAGAAAAATGTCTTTCTTTTCATCTGAGGCATGCATATAGTAAAGTACACAAATGTTAACTATATAATTTGAAGAACTTTTATACTTGCATATATGCATGTAATCACTGTCCAGTTCAGATGCTGAGCATCTCTGACACATCAGCTAGCTTACTCATGCCAGCAAAAGGTAACCACCATTCAGATTGCTATCAGCAGATAAGAGTTTTGCCTCAATATTATTGAGATAGAATTCACAAAATATATAGTTCACCTGTTTCAAGTGTACAATTCAATGCTTTTTTCAGTATATAAGCAGAGTTGTGCAAATCACCACAATTTTAGAACATTTTCATCATCCCCAAAAAGAAACTCCTTATCTTCAAACACTCCCCTTTTCCCACCAATTTTCCCAGCTCTAGGCAACTACCAAGCTACCTTCTATCTCTATGGATTTACCCATTCGGGACATTTCATATGAAAAGAGTCATACAATTTGTCATCCTTTGCAAGAGCTTGGTGTCAGCCCATTTTCAAGGTTCATCCATGTTGTAGCACATGTCAACACTTTATTTTTTTTAAGGGCTGAATAATGTCCCATTGTATAGACACACCACATTTTAACCATCCATTCATTAGTGGACAAACATTTGGGTGGTGTCTTTTGCCTACTATGAGTAATGCTGCTGTGAATATTCTTGTACAAATTTGTGTGTGTCCTTAATGTTTCTATTTCTCTTGAGTTTGTACCTAAAAATGAATTGCTAGGTCATATGGTAACTCTATGTTTAATTGGCAGACTCTTTTGTAAAATAGTTGTATCATTTTTACATCTTTTCACTTAAAGTCTGTTTTATTTGATATGAGTACAGTTACTCCAGCTTTCTTATGGCTGCTCTTTGTATGTACTTTTTCATTCTTTTACTTTCAATCTATGTGTATTTTTTTTTTTTTTTTTTTTTTTTTGAGACGGAGTTTTGCCCTTTTTGCCCAGGCTGGAGTGCAATGGAGCTATCTTGGCTCACTGCAACCTCTGCCTCCCGGGTTCAAGTGATTCCTGTGTCTTGGCTTCCCAAGTAGCTGGGATTACAGGCATGCACCACAATGCCTGGCTAATTTGTATTTTTAGTAGAGACAGGGTTTCACCTTGTTGGTCACGCTGGTCTCGAACTCCTGACCTTAGGAGATCTACTTGCCTCTGTCTCCCAAAGTGCTGGGATTACAGGCGTGAGCCACTGTGCACAGCAGTATGTGTATCTTTGAATGTAAATTGTCTTCTGTAGCCAGTGTACAGTTGGATCTTTTTTGTAAATGTAGTCTGACAATCTCTACCTTCTGATTGGATTTTATTGGATTGCTCAATTCATTAACATTTATTATTATTATTGATATAGTTGAATTTACGTCTGATATTAAAAATTTTTTTTTTTTGAGATGGAGTTTTGGTCTCGTTACCCAGTCTGGAGTGCAATGGCACGATCTCGGCTCACTGCAACCTCTGCCTCCTGGGTTCAAGCAATTCTCCTGCGTCAGTCTCCCTAGTAGCTGGGATTACAGGCACGCGCCACCATGCCCAGCTAATCTTTGTATTTTTAGTAGAGACGGGGTTTCACCATGTTGACCAGGATGGTCTCGATCTCTTGACCTTGTGATCCACCCACCTCGGCCTCCCAAAGTGCTGGGATTACAGGCGTGAGCCACTGCGCCCGGCCTGACATTAAAATTTTTGTTTCTATCTCTCATGTCTTTTTTCTTCTTCTCTTCCTCCTTTGCTTTTTTAAAAAATTAAGTGAATATTTTCTAACATAACATTTTTTTTCCTTTACTGATTTTTTTTTTACTACTTCTTGTCTTTTGTTCTACTCTCCATTCTATTCTATTCCTTTCTTTTCTTAGACAGAATCTCACTCTGTTGCCCAGGCTGGTGCAGTGGCGCAATCTCAGCTCACTGCAACCTCTGCCTCACAGGTTCAAGCGATTCTCATGCCTCAGCCTCTCCAGTAGCTGAGATTATAGGCGTGCACCGTGCATGTACATGTGTGGCTAATTTTTGTATTTTTTGTAGAGACAGGTTTCACTATGTTGGCTAGGCTGGTCTGGAACTCCTGACCTTAAGTGATCCTCCCACCTCGGCCTCCCAAGGCTCTGGAATTACAGGTGCGAGCCACTGCACCCAGCCCTGTGTTTTTACTTTTTTAGTGCTCACTCTAGGGCTTACCATATCATCCTGACTGAGTAGAATCTTGTTGAGATTTATTCCAAGTTAATCCCAGTGAGGTAAAGAAATACCATTCCTATATAGTACTATTCCCTCTTTCTCCTTTTGTATTAATATAGATATACCAATTATATCTACATATGGATATATATTTATACCCATAAATACTTTATTATAATTATTACTTTGTATAATTGTTAGTCTATTAAAGAAGCTGTGAAAAGAAAAGAGAGCAAGTATATGTTTATGGAGTTTGTTATATTAACCCTCCTATTTCCCATTTCTGGTTCTCTTCATTAGTTCTGTGGATTCCAGAGTTATCTTACTATAGCATTGCTTCTACTTACCTTATTTGTGTTGTTATTGCAAATATGTGACATTTATCTAACAATCCAAAACTGGTTTATACGTATGTATGTATGTATGTATACACACACACACACACACACACACACACACACACACACACACGCTGGTTTGTATGGTTGTTTTTTATATACTGGCTTATATGATTGCTTTTTAAATCAGATAAGAGAGGAAAGAAGAAGAAATATACTATTTTTTTATAATTACATAATTACCTTTGCCAGTGCTCTGAAGATAGACAGTTCAGGACTCCCATGAAGACTCCACAGTCACTCACTCATTCTCCCTTTCTGTTCTACTCTTCTTAGTCATGAATTTCATTCTTAGAAGTTTCTTTGTGGTCTGAAATGGTGGCCAAATATTGTATTTCCTAGACAAATAAAGAAAAAGGGGTAGAGAAACAAAAATATTCCATTTCCAGATGAGTTAACACCCCTTTACAGGAGTTTTCCTGAAAACCCATGCAATAAATTCTATTTACATTTCAGTGCATATCTCATGCTACAGGGAAACCTAGACAGTCCGGCCTTTTTTTTTATTTTTTATTTTTGAGTTGGAGTCTTTTTTTTCTTTCAAGAATTTTTCCAACATTTATTCATCCAAAATCTATTTGTATATAATTTTCTCAGATTGTTAACCAAATGGATAATTAGTTCACAGGACTTGAGTTGGAGTCTTGCTGTGTCACCCAGGCTGGAGTGCAGTGGTGCGATCTCAATTCACCACAACTTCTGCCTCCTGAGTTCAAGCAATTCTGCTTCAGCCTCCTGAATAGCTGGGATTACAGGTGACTGCCACCATGCCTGACTCATTTTTAAAAAAATTTTTAGTAGATACTGGGTTTCACCATGTTGACCAGGTTGGTCTTGAACTCCTGACCTCAGGTGATCTGCCTGTCTCGGCCTTCCAAAATGCTGGTATAACAGGTGTGAGCCACTGAGCCCAGCTCACCCTGACCTTTTAACCAGGCACACTCACTATTGTCCAGAACAAAATCAAGATTCTATTACTAAAGAAAAAGAGAAAATAGATATTGAATAAGCAGCCACCAGTCTCTGATACAGAAGCTTTTTGAGTAGGGTAATAATATAATTCAGCTGAAACTGGATCCCTTCCTTACACCTTATACAAAAATTAACTCCAGATGGATTAAAGATTTAAACATAAGACCTAAAAGCATAAAAACTCTGGAAGAAAACCTAGGCAATACCATTCGGGACATAGGCATAGGCAAGGATTTCATGACTAAAATACCAAAAGCATTGGCAACAAAAGCCAAAATTGACAAACGGGATCTAATCAAACTAAAGAGCTTCTGCACAGCAAAAGAAACTATCATTAGCGTGAACAGGCAACGAACAGAATGGGAGAAAATTTTTGTAATCTACCCATCTGACAAAGGGCTAATAACCAGAATCAACAAAGAACTTAAACAAATCAAACAACTCCATCATAAAGTGGGCAAAGGATATGAACAGACAATTCTCAAAAGAAGACATTTATGCAGTCAACAAACATATGATAAAAAGCTCATCATCACTTTTCATTCGAGAAATACAAATCAAAACCACATTGAGATACCATCTCATGCCAGTTAGAATGGCGATCATTAAAAAATCTGGAGACAACGCATGCTGGAGAGGATGTGGAGAAATAGGAACATTTTTACACTGTTGGTGGGAGTGTAAATTAGTTCAACCATTGTGGAAGACAGTGTGGCGATTCTTCAAGGACCTAGAAATAGAAATATCATTTGACTCAGCAATCCCATTACTGGGTATATACCCAAAGGATTATAAAACATTCAACTATAAAGACACATGCACACCTATGTTTAATGTGGCACTGTTCACAATAGCAAAGACTTGGAACCAACCCAAATGCCCATCAAAGACAGACTGGGTAAAGAAAATGTGGCACATATACACCATGGAATACTATGCAGCCACAAAAAAGATGAGTTCATGTCCTTTGCAAGGACATGGATGAAGCTGGAAACCATCATTCTCAGCAAACCGACACAAGAACAGAAAACCAAACACCATATGTTCTCACTCATAAGTGGGTGTTGAACCATGAGAACATATGGACACAGGGAGGGGAACATCACACATTGGGGCCTGTCAAGGGGTGGGGGGCTGGAGGAAGGATAGCAGTGGGTGGAGGCTAGGGGAGGGCTAACATTAGGAGAAATACATAATGTAGATGACGGGGGGTGGATGCAGCAAACCACCATGGCACGTGTATACCTATGTAACAAACCTGCATGTTCTGCACATGTACCCCAGAACTTAAAGTATAATTAAAAAAATTAAAAGTTAGCCAGGTGTGGTGGTGCATACCTGTAATCCCAGCTATTCTGGAGGCTGAGGCAGGAGAATTGCTTGCATCCAGAGGCAGAGGTTGCAGTGAGCCAGGATCATGCCATTGCACTTCAGCCTGGGCAACAAGAGCAAAACTCCATCTCAAAAAATATATACATTTGATAATAATAATAATATCAATAACAAGAGTGAACCATAATGTAAACTATGAACATTGGGTAATAGTGATGTGTCCACGTCAGTTCATCAACTGGAACAAATGTACCACTCAGGTGGCAGATGTTGACAATGGGGGAGGCTATATGTACATGTATGGGGGCAGGTGGCAAATATTCATTCTGCTGAACTTGCTCATGAACCTAAAACTGCTCTACACCGGATGGAGTGGCTCACGCCTGTAATCCCAACGCTCTGGGAGGCTGAGGTGAGTGGATTACTTGAGGTCAGGAGTTCCAGACCAGCCTGGCCAACATGGTGAAACCCTGTCTCTGCTAAAAATACAAAAAATTAGCTGGGTGTGGTGGCAAACACCTGTAATCCCAGCTACTCAGGAGGCTGAAGCAGGAGAATTGCTAGAACTTGGAAGGCGGAGGTTGCACTGACCCAAGATCATGCCACTGCACTCTAGTGTGGGCAACAGAGCCAGACTCCATCTCAGAAAAGAAAAAAGCAAACTTGCTTCAAAAAATAAAGTATATAGGCCTGGGATGCGTAGTGGCTCATGCCTGTAATCCCAGCACTTTGGGAGTCCGATTACCTGAGGTCAGGAGTCTGAGAACAGCCTGGCCAACATGGTGGAACCCTGTCTCTACTAAAAATACAAAAATTAGCCAGAGGAGGTGTGGGATGCCTGTAATTCCAGCTACTCGGGAGGCTAAGGCAGGAGAATCGCTTGAACCCAGGAATCAGAGGTGTTGCAGTGAGCCAAGATCATGCCACTGCACTCCACCCTGGGTGACAGAATGAGACTCCATCTCAAAAAAAAAAAAAAAAAAGAGTGTATTAAGAAAAATTCACAAATGCAAAATCCTCAATGAAAAAATTCAATGAAGTTTTCAAGAAGCTTGTTGTTTTGTTTATTTGTTTTTTTTTTTTTTTGAGACAGAGTCTCGCAGGCTGGAGTGCAGTGGCAAGATCTTGGCTCACTGCAACCTTCACCTCCCGGGTTCAAACAATTCTCCTGCCTCAGCCTCTCGAGTAGCTGGGACTACAGGTGCATGCCACCACGCCCAGCTAATGTTTGTATTTTTAGTAGAGACGAGGTTTCACCATGTTGGCCAGGATGGTCTCGATCTCTCAACCTCGTGATCCGCCCGCCTTGGCCTCCCAAAGTGCTGGGATTACAGGTGTGAGCCACTGCGCCCGGCTGTTTGTTTTTTGAGACAGAGTCTCACTCTGTTGCCCAGGCTAAAATGCAGTGGCATGGTGTTGGCGCACTGCAATCTCTGCCTCCTGTGTTCAAGTGATTCTTCTGCTTCAGCCTACCAAATAGCTGGGACTACAGGCGTTCGCCACCACTCCCGGCTAATTTTTGCATTTTTAGTAGAGATAAGATTTTGGCATGTTGGCCAGGCTGGTCTCAAACTCCTGGCCTCAAGTGAACCACCCAACCTAGCCTCCAAAAGCGCTGGGATTACAGGTGTGAGCCATCACATGTGGCCAAACTTGTGTTATTTATCTAATAAGGAATAAATCTGTCTTCCATATGGAAATAAAAAAAATACATATTAGGCTAATAAGGAAAATTCGCCTCTTCCTTTTGGAGAAAGAATCATGAGGAATAAATTCTGGTAGTAATGCCAGCAAGGATGAACTGGGTCATTGGCAAGCACAGCTGTGTGGCAGCTATTTCATTCTTACATGGGACGGTCAGGGTGGCATCCACTCAGCAGTGGTGCTTGAGAAACTTAATGCTGTTTCCTCATACGTGTACATCTTTGAACTATCATTACATCTCTGGTGGTACCTAAAATGTACTTTGCTATTTAGAGCTAGAGAAAATCCAGGTAGGCAAGATGGATTTTCCTTATTTTTTCTTTTTCCTTTGAGACAGAGTCTCAAAGCTGTCCCCCAGGCTGGAGTGCAGTGGCGCAATGTCACCTCGCTGCAACCTGCCTCCCAGGTTAAGCAATTCTCCTGCCTCAGCTTCCTGAGTAGCTAGGATTACGTGCCCACCACCATGCCTATAATTTTGTATTTTTAGTAGAGATGGGGTTTCACCATGTTGGTCAAGCTGGTCTCGAACTCCTGACCTAGTGATCTACCCACCTGGGCCTCCCAAAGTGCTGGGATTATAGGCGTGAGCCACCATGCTCCGCCAAGATGGATTTTCTTAACCAGCATAGATTGCTCTCTCCCTTGTATATAAAGACTTCTGTTTGCAGAAAAACAAGTGATGATATAGCTTGAAAGATGACTGGATCGGCCAGGCTAGTGGCTTATGCTTGTAATCCCAGCACTTTGAGAGGCTAAGGCGGGTGGATCACCTGAGGTCAGGAGTTTGAGACCAGCCTGGCCAACATGGTGAAACTCTGTGTCCACTAAAAACCCAAAACATTAGCTAGGTGTGGTGCTGCGTGCCTGTAATCCCAGCTACTCAGGAGGCTGAGGCCAGAGAATTACTTGAACCTGAGAGGCAGAGGTTGCAGTGAGCCAAGATCATGCCATCGCACTCCAGACTGGACAAGAGCGAAACTCTGTCTCAAAAAAAGAAAAAGCAAAGATTTATTGCCTATTTGGTATCACCAAGGGAGTTGTGGTCCTTTGAAGAACCGAGATGTTTTGTTTGTGTTTTCAAAACCTGGTTTGATTCCTGTTCGGTTTCCTGTTTTGGCTCTCCTGTAGAACCCAGTGCCTCCCAGCAAAAGGGCTCGGTCCCAGGCCCTGACCATCGCTGTTTTCCTTCTCCACAGCACATTTAGCTGCATTTCCGGATGGAATACGAGATGGCTTTTACCTTTGTACTTTTCTGTATTTGATTTTATTTTCTGCCAATAGTGTGCATTGTTGATACAAACAGAAAACGGGTGAAAGCTACTTTGTTGTGAAAACAGAACGGAAGTTCATTGCTTCCGTTCAGTTCCTTCAGGTCTTGGTAGAAGGTGGACTAACACAGTTTAAATATTAACCCAAGTAAAGCTTATTCTGGCTCCTTCTCCGGGATATATTTTCTTCCCTGATGAGCACTAATTAACCACCCGAACTGCTGTCATAAATCCTGGATACATCCTTAATACCTCCCCACCACCATCCAAACACTATCTAATTCAGTCAGTTCTCACTTCAACTATCTTTCAAATACGTCCCTTTCTTTCCTTCTCATTTGCTATTGCCTTAGTTTAGGCCTTTACCATCTCTCACCTGTATTACCCTCTGCTCCATCTCCCCACCTCCGCTTGCCTCCTAAATCAGAACTCCCCTCCGCTTAACATCCATCACTGGCTCCCCTCTGTCTGTAAGAATACGAATCAGTCTGGCACTATAGTGAGACCCTGTCTTTCCAGAAAAAAAAAAAAAAAAAAAAATTATCCAGGCATGGTGGTGGGTGCTCGTGGTCCCAGCTACAGAAGAGGCTGAGGTGGGAGGATTGCTTGAGCCTGGGAGGCAGAGCTTGCAGTGAGTCAAGATTTGCACCCTTGCCTGGGTGACAGAGTGAGACACTCTCCATACCCCACCCCCATCAGAATACAAGAGTATGGCTCAGAATGTCTCAGCATGGTCTGCAACGTTTTAAGTCCTGCCTCCAGCTTTACCTCTGGCCCCTTTAACATTACTCGACTTCCTTCACGTCTCCTGGATGGTTCTGTCTCCTTGTTGCCTGTGGCCCTTTGATCTTGTTTTTTTTTTTCTTTTCTTTCCTTTGTTTGGAATGTTCCTCCTCCCTACCCGGATGACAAAACTCCTCCTACTGGTTCAGAAAACTGGGCTTTGTTAGTCTTCCTCCATTCTCCCTTCCCTCTCCTCCAATTGCCAGCTGTGACCATCATTAACCTGCTCCCACTGTATTCAGAAGGTAATAACATAAACAAGAGTCACAGCTGTTAGCCAGGTCTGGTGGCTCACACCTTTCATCATAGCTACTCACGAGGCTACGGCAGGAGGATAATTTTTGTCCAGAAGTTTGAGGCTGCAGTGGGCTAGAATCATGCCGTTGCACTTCAGCCTGTGTGACAGAGCAAGGAATCTGTCTCCAAAATAAGAATAAAAATAAAATAATAACTATTAATATTGGTTGAGCAATTCTATATACCAGTGTCTGTATTTGAAGCTTTGAAGACATTAACCCATTTAATCCTCACAATGACCCTGTTAGGTAGATACCTTTTTTTTTTTTTGAGACAGTCTCGCTCTGTCTCCCAGGCTGGAGTGCAGTGGCTCAATCTCTGCTCACTGCAAACTCCGCCTCCCAGGTTCAAGCGATTCTCCTGCCTCAGCCTCCCAAGTAGCTGGGATTACAGGCGCCCGCCACCGTACCCAGCTAATTTTTTGAATTTTCAGTAGAGACAGGGTTTCACCATGTTGGCCAGGCTGGTCTCAAACTCCCGACCTCAGGTGATCCACCCGCCTCGGTCTCCCAAAGTGCTGGGATTACAGGTGTGAACCACAGCGCCTGGCCTTTAACATCCTTTTATTGTAACATTTATCTCACTGTTTTGAAATAGCTTATACTTATTTGTGTCTCTAATAGGCAGTCGAATTCATCTTTATAGCACTAATAGCACTGGCAACTATACAAGTTCTGTACACCTGTTTTTTTTTCTTTTAATAAGATGAAGTCAACACTTGCATTTAACCAAACCTTGATTTTCCAAGGGTTGAGTAATGTGACATTTCCAGTGCTGCGGTGGGAGAGGCTTGGAGTCTGAGCAGAGGCTTTGGAGTCCCTGTCTTTGCCCTTGCACTAAATGGTATCACTATCCTCCCAATTGCTTAAGGAAACAACCCGAGGGTCATCTTGTTTACTGCCTTTCTTCACACCTGCACCTCAGGAAAATATCCTGCAATCTTTTCATTTCCATTTCCATTTCCACAGCAACCAACCGAATCCAGGTACCACCATCTACCCTGTGAACTCGCCCAATAACTTTGTATTGTTCTTTAGCTGATTTTTGTTCCATTTCTGCTCCCTTCCAAGTCATTCTTTATAAAATAGGTTGATTTATCATCTTGAATTGTAATAAAAGAAAAAATATTGCTTATAGCCATTACTGAAAGAAAAATAAAAAAAAATAAGTTGTTTTAAAAAAAACAAATCACTGCCTAGGCACAGTAGCTCATGCCTGTAATCCCAGCACTTTGGGAGGCTGAGGCAGGAGGATCACGTAAGTCCAGGAGTTCCAGACCAGCCTGGGCAACACAGTGAAACCCCATCTCTCTCTTTTTTTTTTTTTTTGAGGCAGAGTCTCACTCTGTTGCCTAGGCTGGAGTGCAATGGCAAGATCTCTGCTCACTGCAACCTCCACCTCCCAGGTTTAAGCAATTCTCTTACCTCAGCCTCCTGAGTAGCTGGGATTACAGGCAGGTGCCATCACACCTGGCTTTTTTTTTTTTTTTTGTATTTTTAGTAGACATGGGGTTTTACCATATTGTGTGGGCTGCTCTTGAACTCCTGAGCTTGTGATCCACCTGCCTTGGCCTCCTAAAGGGCTGGGATTATAGGTATGAGTCACTGCGCCCAGTCAAGAAACAAAAAATACAAAAATTAGTGGGGTGTGGTGGCACCTGCCTGTAGTCCCAGCTACTAGAGTGGCTGAAGTGGGAGGATGGCTTATCGAGACTGGGGAGGTAGAGGCTGCAGTGAGCCCTGATTGTGCCACTGCACTCCAGCCTAGGTGACAGAGTGAGACCGCATCTCAAAACAACAACAAAAACCCAAATCCTTCATTATCTTGCCTTTGTACTTAACAAAAAAATCCAAACAACGTGACTAGGTTCCTGCTTAATGCTCCAAACTCAACTTCAAACCCCTACTTAACGTTCTCAAGCCTCCTGGCCTGTTCCTCAAACAGCCATGCTTCAGCATCAGCCACAGTTCAGCATCCGGGCCTCACACCCATTATCCTCTGTCTAGAATGTTCTCCCCCCCCCCGACCCCGGTTGGCCTGGCTGGCTCCTTCTCGTCTTTTAGGTCTTAGCTCCTAAATCGCCTCCTCAGAAAGTCCTTCCCGGACCATTCTGTTTTGCTTTCTGCTCAACACTTAGCACTGCCTGTGATTATCTCATCTGTTTATTATTTATGTTCTCTGTTAGAAACATAAGCTTTTGTTTGTTTGTTTGAGACAGAGTCCCACTCTGTCGACCAGGCTGCAGTGCAGTGGCGTGATTTTTTGGCTCACTGCATCCTCCGGCCCTCACCCCCTGGCCCCCCACCATAAGCAATCTTCCTGCCTCCACCTCCCGAGTAGCTGGGACCACAGGTGCATGCCACAATTCCCAGCATTTTTTTTTTAAATTCTGGTTTGGGTGCGGTGGCTCATGCCTGTAATCCCAGCACTTTGGGAGACCGAGGTGGGCAGATCCCCTGAGGTCGGGAGTTTGAGACCAGCCTGACCAACATGGGGAAACCCCATCTCTACTGAAAATACAAAATTAGCCAGGTGTGGTGCTGCATGCCTGTAATTCCAGTTACTCAGGAGGCTGAGGCAGGAGAATGGCTTGAACCCAGGAGGTGGCGGTTACAGTGAGCCAAAATCGCACCATTGCATTCCAGCCTGGGCGACAGAAAGAAACTCCATCTGAAAAAAAAAAAAAAAAAAAGGATTCTGTAGAGAGGGGGTCTCACTACTCTGCTCAGGCTGGTCTTGGACTCCTGGCCTCAAAGTGATCTTCCTGCCTCGGCCTCCCAAAGTGCTGGGATTATAGGCTTGAGGCACCTGTTTGTTTGTTTCCTTTTTATTTTTATTTTTTGAGATGGAGTTTCACTCTTGTTGCCCAGGCTGGAGTACAATGGCACAATATTGGCTCACTGGAACCTCTGCCTCCCAGGTTCAAGCAATTCTCCTACCTCAGCCTCCCCAGTAGCTGGGATTACAGGCACACCTCACCATGCCTGGCTAATTTTTCAGTAGAGATGGGGTTTCTCTATGTTAGTCAGGCTGGCCTCGAACTCCTGACTTCAGGTGATCCACCTGCCTCGGCCTCCCAAAGTGCTGGGATTACAGTGTGAGCCACCATGCCCGGACTGCTTGTTTCCTTTCATACGTACTCCTGCAGAACATAAGTCTCTAAGTGCAGGGGCTTCTTCTGTTTTATTCACCACTGTATTTCTAGCACCAAGAACACTATCAATCTTTTTTTTTTTTTTTGAGATGGAGTCTTGCTCTATAGCCCAGGCTGGAGTGCAGTGGCACGATCTCGGCTCACTGCAACCTCTGCCTCCCTAGTCCCAGTTCAAGCAATTCTCCTACCTCAGCCTCCCAAGTAGCTGGGATTATAGTCATGAGCCACCATGCCCAACTCATTGTATTTTTTAGTAGAGATGGGATTTCACCGTGTTGGCCAGTCTGGTCTTGAACTCCTGACCTCGTGATCCACCCGTCTCGGCCTCCCAAAGTGCTGGGATTACAGGTGTGAGCCACTGCGCCCGGCCTGTCAACATTTTTTGAATGTATGAATCCAACACTGAAAAGGCGAGTCATCTTGGTGTATTTAGAAGGTGGCCAACAGAGTTCCAACAGAAATGAGTCCCTGTGTTCCTACTGCTCTATAACTAGTGGGAGGGGTGAGGGGAAGCAGCTGGGATCTATCAGACCCTGTCACCAACTAGTAGGCACACGTGGCAATCACAGTTGTAGAAGAGGCCAAACAGAGGAGGTCTGCCAATGACAGCCAGTACTAAACTCAACTGGATGCTGAGGCCAGTTCTGCTTTGGAGTCAACAGTGCAGCCTGCTGGGTGGTCAAGGGAACGTGTACAAACCCACTTTGTTTAAAGGACCGCAGAGAGTAGTCAGTTTTGTTAAACTTGATCCGTTTGTTCAGGGATTCCTGTCCTGGAGAAGAGTGGGGAAGAGGCGGTTGGCCAGGCCAGGCTAGCTGATATTAGTTTGCAGGCTGTGAGTTCGACTCTTCAATCTCTGCTCCTCTCATCATTGTCTTTTCACCTGCCTTTACCCTAAATTCACCTATAGCTCTGCCTTCACAAATTCCAAGTGATTATCTGTCGTATTTAATCTCTGTCCCAAATCTCTCTGCATCATTCTTCCTTTGATTATGAAGTCAGAGGCCCTTTATTTTATTTATTATTTGAGGAGTTTCGCTCCTGTTGCCCAGGCTGGAGTGCAGTGGCACAATTTTGGCTCACTGCAACCTCTGGCTTCTGGGTTCAAGCAATCCTCCTGCCTCAGCCTGCTGAATAGCTGGGATTACAGGCGCACGCCACCAGGCCAGGCTAATTTTTAATATTTAGTAGAGGTGGGGTTTCACCATGTTGGTCAGGCAGATCTTGAACTGCGGACCTCAGGTGTCCACCTGCCTAGGCCTCTCAAAGTGCTGGGATTACAGGCGTGAGCCACGGCGCCCAGCCTCAATGGCCCTTAGTTGTCCCGTTATTTGGTGCAGGTTTTTTGTCTCCTCGTCTAGTTTGAACGTTGCTGAAGGACTCCGGTTTTCAAAGCGTGTCATCTCCGGATAAAGGCACGAGTCTTGGTGTGCAGATAAGCCCGAGATTCTTGCTTCTGGCTAGTAGTTCCGTGTTGTTCCTGGATGGTCAGGTCACACTGCAATGATACACAGCTCCAGAAGCGGCTTCTGCCGGTCGGCCTAGGAGCCAAACGCCCCGGAGCGCCACGCTGCCACGCAGGGTGCCGTTTCGGACTTGCGGGGGGTTGTCGTGGTCCCGTTTCGGCCGCTAGGGTGGAGGTGTCAAGCTAGATGCTGTCGCCCGTGTCCTGTGGTGCGGGTGAGAAGCTTCCCCGGCAGGCCGGCAGGGCCAGCGGAGCGCACCGGTGCCGGAGACCCGCGCGCCCGGAAAGGGGCGGGGCCAGGCAGCCTCGGGACCACCAATAGGATGCTCAGCCGGCGCCGGCCCTGCGCGTGACGCAGCGGAGCTGGGAGGCAGGGGGCGTAGGGGCCGGGCTGTCCGGCGCTTTATCTTCCTCGGCCGCCGGGCCGGCGACGTTGCGGGCCCCGGGCGCCGGAGAGCTTCCCGGAGCCTGCCTTCCCGCCGGCTGCTCTGCGGTCCCTCCCCGGCTCTGCCTTTTGGCCGAAGTCCCCGCTGCCGGGCGCGGGCCTCACTCAGGTAACGCTGCTACTCCCGTGCCGCTCCTGGCTTCCCGCCTAGGTCCCACCGGCCTCAGCCCGCGGGGAAGGCAGAAGCGGTGGCGGCGGCAGCTCCGGCCCGGCCTTGTCCTGGGCTGTCCTGTGGGGAGGTTGAGACTCGCCGAGTGCCGGAGGGTCGGGGAGGAGAGGGCGGGAAAGTTACCGTCAGGCGCCCGGGTCACGGGCAGCGTTTTAAACCCTGCACGCTGCTTTGCTGTTCCCCAAATCGCGTGGCATCTCTCAAGTCGGTAGTAAAGAAAGTTAGGAATTAGAAGACGTTTTTTTCTTCAAAAAACGAAACCAAAAATGCCCGCAGGAAGTCAGCTTTTCAATGGTTTGGGGAGAATGTGTGAAGGGAGAGACGGCGTGAGTAAGACGTGAAAATCTGCGTGGGCACCAGAACCTTCAATCAAGCCAATGTTTTATTCTAAAATGTTAGGATGTATGTAAGGTTCTGTTTTCCCCGAGTCTTAATGGCCATGTAGTTTAAATAATATGTACATTGTAAGGTTGTTTCTAAATGAGAAACAACTATTTAAACTTTATTCCCTGTGTTTATATATAGGTTAAGTTCGTTGGTCACTTTTCTTTTTTGAGATGGGGTCTAGCTTTGTTGCCCAGGCTGGAGTGTAGTGGTGCCGCACGTCTTGGCTCATTGCACCCTCCAACTCCTGGGTTCAAGCGATTCTCCTGCCTCAGCCTCCTGAGTAACTGGGATTACAGGCACGCGCCACCACGCCCAGCTAATTTTTGTATTTTTAGTAGAGACAAGGTTTCATCGTTTTGGACCGGGCTGGTCTCGAACTCCTGACGACCTCAAGTGATCCACCCGCCTCAGCCTCCCAGAGTGCTGCTATTACAGGAGTGAGCCACTGCACGCAGCCCGTTAGTCACCTTTTAATATTTAAGTGGCCGCCACCTGTTTACTTTTTTTTTCCCCCCCAGAAAACTTGGTTTCCTGTTCCTTGAAGTAGAATTCAATTTGAAACCTTTTTTGGCTTTTTTAAAGTTGGGCAGTGTCGGTTGTCTGGGTCTGGGAATGGGTTTTGGAAGGAGCTCTGTGTCATTGATTAATCGTTTAGAAATGCACGTGTTTTAGTGAATCACAGGCTTAGAACCCATCTGCGGTTTCACACTCTTTCATGACAAAGATCAGAGTACCGAGTGAGCCCACTCTTTCTGTCTCTAGTTTATTTGGCCCACTTTTCTTCTGTCTCTCCAGGTTCATGCCGCACTGACTTTATTTTTGTTACTGGAAACCTTCATTCTCTTTCCTATCTCCTGGCCTTTAGGAGTTTCTTCCACCTCTAATGCTGTATTCTCTCCTTCCCTCCAACTCTCACACCTGCCTCAGATATCAGCCCACATGTCACTTCCTCTGGAAACCACCCCATCCCCATTAAGCCCTCCTTGAACTCTGTTTTTTTTTTTTTAAATTTTTTTAAAATTAAAAAAAATTAAAAATACAAAAAAATTAAAAACTTTTTTTTCTTTTTTTTAAAAAGACGGGGTTTCACCTTTTTTTTTTTTTTTGACACGGAGTCTCCCTCTGTCACCCAGGCTGGAGTGCAGTGACTCGAATCTCGGCCCAGTGCAACCTCTGCCTCCTGGGTTTAAGCGATTCTCCTTCCTCAGCCTCCTGAGTAGCTGGGATTACAGGCATGCGCCACCACACCCGGATAATTTTTGTATTTTTAGTAGAGGTGGGTTTTCACCATGTTGGTCAGGCTGCTCTCCAACTTCTGACCTCGTGATCTTCCTGCCTTAGCCTCCCAAAGTGCTGGGATTACAGGCTTGAGCCACCCCGCCCAGCAAAAGGATGGCTGCTGCTTTTGGCTTTTATCTGTGCCTCTTTTATAATTTTCTTTCTTTTTTTTGAGACAGGGTTTCACAGTGTTGGCCAGGATGGTCTCGATCTCTTGACCTTGTGATCTGTCTGTCTCGGCCTCCCAAAGTGTTGAGATTACAGGTGTGAGCCACCACACTCGGCTCAGTCTGTACCCTTAAACTCTTTATTCTCCTTAGCAGAAGTTAATCATTAATTTTAATGAAGTAGGTGCATTAATTGTTTCCTCTGCTAATGCATTTCATGAAGGCTGCGCCAGCCTATTTTCTCTCTTATTTCTCAGGATCTGGCCCAGTATTTGGCCCAATGAAAGAATGGTGGACAGAGAAAGAACTTTTGAATGAGAAATACAGTGATCCCCACTCGGCTGCTTTCTGTAGTTTCAGCTACCTGAGGTCTGAAACAGTACAATAAGACATTTCAACAGAGACTGTGTTCAAGTAAATTTTAATACAATATATTGTTAATATCTTACTGTGCATAACTTTTTTGAAACTTTTTTTTTTTCCAAGACGGAGTCTCGCTCTGTCACCCAGGCTGGAGTGCATTGGCACAAACTCTGTTCACTGCAACCTCCGCCTACTGGGTTCAAGAGATTCTCATGCCCCAGCCTCCAAAGTATCTGAGATTACAGGTGTGTGCCACCACGCCCAGCTTATTTTTGTATTTTTAGTAGAGACAGAGTTTCACCATGTTGGCCAGACTGGTCTTGAACTCCTGACCTCAGGTATTCTGCCCATCTCGGCCTCCCAAAGTGCTGGGATTACAGGGGTGAACCACTGCGCCCAGCCTGTAAATGAAACTTTATAATAGGTATGCATAGGAAACAAACACTGTGTGTTGGGTTCACTGCTATCCCGCGGTTCTAGGCATATGCTGGGAGTCTTTCAGTGTATCCCCCATAGATATAGAACTACTGTATTAACCAGAGAAGAGTCCCTTTTTCCTACGGGGAAAAAAAGCGGAGAAAGTTTTTAACAAAGGCTAGCCAATTTCCATTTTTCTAAGAAGATGGCTTTGTTTTGGATTTTGCCACATTGGCTAAGAGATTATACTAACCATACTAATGTAAATGAGAATTTGTTCTTGTTCTTTAGTTTTGCTAATTACTTAATGACCAAGTTCTGTGATATGTAAAAGTGTTGCATTAGGGCAAACCTTTGGGTGCAAGAGGGAAAATTTTTTTGCTCTGGATTGTAAATTCTATCCATTGTTGTTTCCCTTTTTCCGCACTGAACCTGAGGGTGATGTGGCGAAGTTCTTCACTGGGTAGGCACTCATTACTGTGATACAGATTTATGGGCTCTTTTGAAAGCTTTATTAATGGGAACACTGCAGGCAGGCTAAAGTTTTTCTGAGTTCATTTGTTTCTCAAGTCAGTTCTTTCTGGTTCTTAAGGTAAGTTAGATGCTTATCACAGTGAACATTATGTAATTGCATGTACAGATTAGATTCTTAAGAAATTCTTGTTCAATCAGTGTGTTATATAAATAGCTGTCTAATCAGCTTTATGTTACCTGGGAGGGGAATTTTTCGATTGCCACTTAACTCGCTGTGTAACTTTGAACAAGTTTGTTAGCATTTCTGAATCTCCTGCATCTTTAAAAATGGACATGTTAAATGAGGTATGTGTTATACCTACTGCACTCAACACTTTGTTACCTGCTTCCTCAACACCTAAACACTAGAGATTCCTTCACTGCTAGACCTCTTGAGAGACTAGTCTTATGATCACTGTTTTCACTTCCTCAACTTACTTGCAGCTTACTCCAATATATTTCTTGTCCTTCCTCCTAAAACTGCATGTAATCAAGTCATAACTATTAATGTCCTTCAGTTGTGAAATATCCCATGTCCTGTCCTCCCCCCCTTTTTTTTCTGTTTTTTTGAGATGGAGTTTGGCTCTGTTGCCTAGGCTGGAGTGCAGTGGGGTAATCTCAGCTCACTGCAACCCCTGCCTCCCAGGTTCAAGCAGTTCTCTGCCTCAGTGTCCCAAGTAGCTGAGATTTCAGGCACCTGCCTCCAGGCCCAGCTAATTTTTTGTATTTTTAGTAGAGGGGGTTTCACCATATTGGCCAGGCTGGTCTTGAACTCCTGAGCTCGTGATCTACCCTCCTATGGCTCCCAAAGTGCTGGGATTACAGGCATGAGCCACTGTGCCCAGCCCTTCCTTTCTTTTTCTTCCATTTTTGTCCTACTCAAATTTTCCATGGCATTGACCATAGATTACCTCTTCTTGAACCCTCTAACTTAATTTCTGACATTACTTGCTCCTAGTTCTTTCTCCTCGAATCTCTCTTGGGCCTTGCTTGTTTTATGTAGTTCTTTACCCCATATTATCGGAGAAATAACCACCTGTAAAATGGGATAATAGTATCTACTCATAGGTTGTTAATGAGGATTAAATGAGCCGTACTGAGGGCTACATAAATGTTAGGTTTATCATTTCTTAGGTAAGCGCTCTGGGAGGTTCCCTTCATGTTCCTTGCCCTTGTCACCTGTACACTGATGTAAGCCTGGGCTCTGTCTTCAGCCCAGACTTGTATATTCAGCTGCCTGCTGGTTATGATCACTTGGCTGACCCACAGACATATCACAGTGAGTGTTTCCACTCTTTGTCTTCCAACTGTAATTACTTAGCATAATGGCACACGTATAGCCTATAGCCTTAGCCTAGGACTTAGAAAACTCACTTGGGATCTGTATTTTCCACTGCCTTCTGCGTATAGCCAGCTGGTATGTCATAGACTCCTCAGCTTAATGTTTATACATTTTTCTCATCTCTCTCTTCTCTTTATTAATTTATTCATTTAACAAACACGTTATTTGAGCCTTTGTTTTTTGTGTGAGTGAATGGTTTTCTCTGCCAGTCTTTTCTGTATGGAGTTATCTTCCTAAAGACAAATACCAGTTCACCTTCTTGTTTAAAAGCCTTTATTAGCTCCTTTTTGAGATGGTAAGTTCCGAGATCCTTGGAATGGCCCCTAAAGGTTTTTGGCCTTTTGTCCTTGCCCTTCCATATGTCCTGTGCTCCAGCCTTTTCCTTCTCTGCTTTAACCTAGGTTTTACCTTCTTCAGGAAACTTTCCTAATTGCCCCTAAGCTCTCTTGGGCCCCAGACTTGTGTTCCCTTCTTATACTACACACATCTCAATCACTGTTACATAAAACCCACTAGTGGCTGGGCATGGTGGCTCATGCCCGTAATCCCAGCACTTTGAGAGGCCAAGGCGGGTGGAGCACCTGGGGTCAAGGGTTTGAGAGCAGCCTGGCCAACCTGGCAAAACCCTGTGTCTATTACAAATACAAAAATATTAGCTGGGTGTGGTGGCAGGTGCCGGTAATCTCAGCTATTCCAGAGGCTGACGTAGGAGAATTGTTAGAACTCTGGGGATGGAGGTTGCAGTGAGCCAGTCACGCTACTGCCGTCCTGCCTGGGTGACAGAGCAAGACTCTCTCTCAAAAACAAAAACAAAACCTCACAAGGGCTGGCTCATGCCTGTAATCCCAGCACTTTGGGAGACAGAGGCAGGTGGATCACTTGAGGTCAGGAGTTCGAGACCAGTGTGGCCAACATGGTGCCACCCCGTCTCTACTAAAAATATAAAAATTAGCCGGTGTGGTGGTGAGTGCCTGTAATCCCAGCTACCCGGGAGGCTGAGACAGGAGAATTGCTTGAACATACGAAGAGGAGGTTGCAGTGAGCCAAGATGGTGCCACTGTACTCCAGCCTGGGTGACAGAGTGAGACTGTCTAAAAACAACAACAACAACAAAAACCAACCGCAAGATGTTATAATTACGTTTCTGTGTCTTTCTTCCACTAGGTTTTTACTCCTCCAGAACACAGATTGTCGTATCCCCGGTGTTCACTGTGTAACCGTACAAAGTAGTCATCTTTGTATGGTCTGGTATAGAGTAGATCTCTATAAAATGTTGACGTTAACGAATCTTATCACCAAGGTCTCTTCGTTTTCATGTTTTACATAGAGTGCTCCTTCCTCCCATCCGTTATTTTTAATGCCTAGCAAACTTCTATTCCTCCTTTGAACTCTGACTCTGATGTTTTCTTCTCCATGAGAGCTTGTTTCACTCTTGTGATTAATTATGCTGTCTCAACAGCTTGTGTGTTTGTGTAAAGAATACAATGGAATAGACACCTGTATTATGACAACACATTTATAAAACACCGTTTTAGAATGAGGTGCTTACTATGAATGTATTTTCAGAAAACTGGCACATACCTTTTAGGTGTCAGAACTAAAACTTCCTTGTATTCTATGTTTAAACGACTGTAGCCTTTTTTAGATTTGCTTGGGTCATTGAAGCATGACTTAGCTTTGATATACTGATGTGTTAGAACTGTAGAGAAAATTCACTGTTTTTTTTTTTTCTATTGGAAAATGGGGACAGGATTACCTACCTCATAGGGCTATTGTTGAGAATAAAGGAGAGTCATGTATATAAGGTCTTATCAGAGAGTTTAGCAAATAGCAACTACCTACTCAAGAACTAACCATTCTAATAACAGTTAGCTAATTATATGAATTGTTTCGGGAGAAGAATCTCAGATTTGAGATATTTTTTTCTAGTGGAATAAAGGGCATGGCATTTGTCAGCACATTTTTTTTTAGAGTCTCTTAGACATTCTAAATTTAGAATCGGGCCCTGAATGGCTGATGTTGCTGAAAAGTCTCAAGCTCTATCTGAGCTGCAGTAGCACACTTAGCACAAGCAAGAAAGAAAAGAAAAAAAGAAAGTCACAAGCTCTAAAACATATTGCTTTAATAATTCCTATATACATACAATTTAAATCCCAAATGAAGTAAATGTCCCCATTAATGGCTTTATATTTACTTTTTAGTATTAGCAGGTAAAGACAAAGTGAAGAACATCAGTTCCAACTTTCAAAGTCGCCTATTAATGATTGCTTTATGAACATATTATGAGCAATCCTTTAAAATTTTCTTTCTTTCTTTCTTTTTTTTAAGACAGGATTTCACCATGTTGGTCAGGCTGGTCTTGAACTCCAAACCTCAGGTGATCCGCCCGCCTTGGCCTCCAAAGTGCTTGGAATACAGGCGTGAGCCACCTCGCCTGGCCTAAAATTTTCTTGATGTTTGTGAAAGTACTGGATAATTATTGATTTATCCAACAAATTAAGTATAGAATGTGTTCCAGGCACAGTTCTAAATATCTGGGGAAAAGCGGTGAATGAGAAAAAAATTCTGCTTCTCATGGAGATTACAGTCTTATGGGATAGCAAGAAAATAAATATAATGTATTACGGGATAAGTGCACTGAAGAAAAATAAAGCAATAAAGCAAGGTAAGGGGATAAGAGAGGAACAAGGCTCCAGGATGTGTGTTTTAGATAGAGTAGACAAGGAGGTCCCTGAGGAGGGGGCGTCTGAGTGGGGAACTGAGTGAGGGTATCTGGGAGGAGATGCTCCTGGCAGATGGATTAGTGAAGGCCTTTAGGTTTGGAAAGAGCTTGCCTTGCTTAAGAAACAATGGAGGGCCAAAGGCATGAGTAGAGAAAAATGAGAGATAAGATTGATGGTATTTGAGTAGTAAGAGATAAGATTGATGGTATTTGAGGCCGGGCATAGTGGCTCAATACCTGTAATCCCAACACTTTGGGAGGCTGAGGGTGGATCACTTGAGGCCAGGCGTTCAAGACCAGTTTGGCCAACATGGCAAAATCTCCTCTCTGCTAAAATTCATAAATTAGCCGGGCATAGTGGTCCACACCTGTAATCCCAGCTACCCAGGAGGCTGAGGCATGAGAATTGCTTGAACCAGAGATGCAGAGTTTGCAGTGAGCCAAGATCGCGCCACTGCACTCCAGCCTGGGCGACACAGTGAGACTCTTTCAAAAAACAAACGGATGGTGAGTGCCAGGTAATGCAGGAGTTATTAGATCATGGTGAGGATTTAGGATGTTTGAAGGGGTTTAAGTTGTGAAATGACTTGATGTAACTTATCTTTTAAAGGGATTGCTCTTGGCTGGATGCGGTGGCTCAGGCCTGTAATCCCAGGATTTTGGGATGCAGTTTGAGACTCTGTCTCAATGAATGAATGAATGAATGAATGGGTTACTCTGGGTGCTGTGTTAAAAAAAAAAATAGACCAAAAGGGAGAAGGTAAAGGGGAGCAGTTAGGAAGCTGCTTCAGTGAGATGGTAGTGGCTTAGACTGCAGTGACAGTGGTGGACGTGGTGAGAAGTGGTTAGAATTGGACTTGTTGCATTGTATGAGGGAAAGAATCAGGGACGACTGGGCAAAAAATGAATGCTAGTCCCATGAACCGAGACGGGTAGGACCGTGGGCAGCATGGAGTTGGGGGGACATCAGTAGTTTAGTTTGATCATGTTAAGTTGGAGATGCATTTATAAGACATCTACATGAAGGTGTCAAGTAGGCTGTTGGTTATGAGTCTGGAACTCAGGCCTATGCAGGCCTGATGTGGTGAGAGACATATTAAGGAAATGGGTCTGGAAGCATGCTAGAAATCAGAATTACAGACATGGTACAGTTATTGGTAATAGTAAGTTCTAGAAGAATATGTGACTAATCGTAAGAATCGCTTGTTGGGACCGGGTGCGGTGGCTCACGCCTGTAATCCCAGCACGTTGGGAGGCTGAGGCGGGTGGGTCACGAGGTCAAGAGATTGAGATCATCCTGGTCAACATGGTGAAACCCCGTCTCTACTAAAGATACAAAAAATTAGCTGGGCATGGTGGCGCGTGCCTGTAATCCCAGCTACTCAGGAGGCTGAGGCAGGAGAATTGCCTGAACCCAGGAGGTGGAGGTTGCGGTGAGCCGAGATCGCGCCATTGCACTCCAGCCTGGGTAACAAGAACGAAACTCTGTCTCAAAAAAAAAAAAAAGAATCGCTTATTGGAGACATGAAGTCAGGGAGCTTACAGGTTAGGGTGTTGGATGGATTTGTGTCCATGGATGTTGAAGTAAAGGAAGTATAGAGTGATTGGTGGCGTGGAGAGGGGGAGTGAGGTGTTCAAATCCTTAGTGAAAGGGGGGAAGTGAGTAGGAAGACAGTACATGCCTGCAACAAGGAGAAGTGTCAGGCCTAGTAGGCTGGCTGAGATGTTTAAAGATGAGAAGGAGAAACTGGTGACTTGGAGGTGATAGAAACCAAGGGAGATAACTCCCCCTTTAGGTCTTGTTTTAACGAGAGGACAAGAAAACACTGGTACTTCCCACACCAGGAAATTATTTTATGGTAGCACTTAGAAACCAGTTGGCATTAGTTACAGTTTGAATTTTTGAGTTTGCAAAAGTTAAAATAGTTTGCCTAGTTGAGGAAGGGGATGGATTCACATAGGTCTTATTTTAGATGGGTTGTCGAAAAGTTCAGCCACCCTCCTCTCAGCTGGATGATTGCAGTGGCCTGCACACTGGCATCTTGCTTACACTGTTGCTCTTGTGGTCTGCTTTCCACGCAGAGGCTAAAATAGTCCTTCTGCCTAGAGAAGGAGCAATGCGCTGTTACTATCATTTGCCTCTGTTTCCTTTGTAAATAGCAGTATACTGTTAGCTGACGTGTGGCAGGAGGAGCTCATTCAGACATAATCTCATAATGTTATGATTCATATGATTTGAGGATTTGGTTAAAATTGAGGTAAGCCATATTAATAGTTCTCTTTCCTAACATCTGTATATCTGACAGTCATAAAACTTGTTAATATTTTCTTGGAAGCCACATGGAGTTTAAGCTGCATTTGAAAAACTATTTTTTATGTCACTTTATTTACTGTCATCTAGTATGCCTTTTTTTCTTTTTTTTTATGGATGGTGTTTTTGATGTAGTATGCCTTAAAGCAAACAGAAGTAGAATTTGAGAGGTGATAAAGCTTAATGTTTGACTGTAATTTAGCATACAGGAGGTAGATAAATATAGTTTTCAGATTACTTAATCTTTAAAACTTGGTTATTAATAATAAGATGGGTATTTTAGTAAATAGTATCTTTTCTTTTTATTAAAGACAGAGTCTGTTGTCCAAGCTGGAGTGCAGTGGAACGATCTAGGCTCACTGCAACCTCTGCCTCCCGTGTTCAAGCAATTGTCCTGCTTCGGCTTCCTGAGTAGCTAGGATTACAGCTGCCCACGACCATGCCTGGCTCATTTTTTGCATTATTTTTATTTTTATTTCTGAGATGAAGTTTTGCTCTTGTTGCCCAGGCTGGAGTGCAATGGCATGATCTCGGCTCACCACAACTCTGCCTCCTGGGTTCAAGTGATTCTCCTGCCTCGCCCTCCCGAGTAGCTGGGATTATAGGCATGCGCCACCATGCCCAGCTAATTTAATATTTTTAGTAGAGATGGGGTTTCTCCATGTTGGTCAGGCTGGTCTTGAACTCCTGACCTCAGGTGATCCGACCACCTCATCCTTCCAAAGTGCTGGGATTACAGGCATGAGTTACCACACCCAGCATGTTTTGTATTTTTTAGTAGAGAGGGGTTTCACCATGTTGGCCAGACTGGTCTCAAACTCCTGTCATCAAGTGATCCACCTGTCCCAGCTTCCCAAAGTGTTGGGATTACAGGTGTGAGCCACCACTTAGCCCATATATAGTAACTTTTTATCTCCATTTCTTCAGATGAAGAAACTCTCTGAGATGGGAGGATTTACCCAGGGACACAACAGTATGCTAGAGCGGGGTCCTAAACCTCTTGAACATTGGTTTTCTGGTGCTTTTCCATTACAGTTTTCATTTCCTGTGAGACAGAGGAAACCAGGACTGAAGCTATTAATACAGATCATGATAAAAATATTTGTTATAAAGTAAAAACAGTTTATTCTTTGGCTTACTGTTTTTTTGAGATAGGGTCTTACTGTGTCCCCCAGGCTGGAGTGCAGTGGTGTGACCTGGGCTCACTGCAGTGTCTGCTTCCTGAGCTTAAGCCATCCTCAGGCCTCTGCTTCTCAAAGTACTGGGATTATAGGTGTGAGCTACCATGCCTGGCCTGTTCTAGTTTTGTTTGTTTGTTTTGAGATGGAGTTTTGCTCTTGTTGTCCAGGCTGGAGTGCAATGACGCGGTCTCAGCTCACTGCAACCTCCCCCTCCAGGGTTCAATGATTCTCCCGTCTCAGCCTCCTGAGTAGCTGGGATTACAGGTGTCTGCCACCACACTTGGCTAATTTTTTTAAATTTTTAGTAGAGACGAGCTTTCACCACATTGGCCAGGCTGGTCTCAAACTCCTGAACTTTGGTGATTTATCTACTTCAGCCTCGCAAAGTGCTGGGATTACAGGTGTGAGCCACCATGCTCGGTCCTGTTTTAACTTTTGATATGAGGTTTCCTATAGACTAGCTTGTCTGTTGTCTTGGCTGGAGTACAGTGGTGTGACCTGGGCTCACTGCAACCTTCTCCTCCTGGGTTCAAGTGATTTTCCTGCCTCAGCCTCCTGAGTAGATGGGATTACACGTGCTTGCCACCACACCCAGCTAAATTTTTTGGGTATTTTTAGCCTAGTATACCTTAAATATGCTCCAAACACTTAATATTAGTCTACAGTTGGGCAAAATCATCAAATAGACTGTTTTACAATAAAGTACTCACTATCTCATGTAATTTATTGATTACTATACTGAAAGTGAAAAACAGAATAGTTGTATGAATACTCAAAATATGATTTCCACGGAATGCATGTTGCTTTTGCATCGTCATAAAGTTGAAAAATTGTAAGTTGAACCATCATGAGTTGAGGAATGTCTTGAGCTTAGAATAATCGGTTACCGTATTAACTGATAACATTTGCTTTCTCTCTTAATGCATGCCTGTTGTACTCCAGGTACTCTACACTGGATTTGGGGGAGTCTTACAGAAAATACTATGTAATCCGTACGTTGAGAACTAAAGCCTATCCTAAGAGACAGAGTATTGCTCTCTGATTACAGGACAGCATAGTCTGTAACAGGATGCACAGGGTGTAGTGGGACTGCAAAGACGGGGAGATGAGAGGTGGTATAGGAAGCCTCAGAGGGTGTGAGTTGGAGGCAGTCTAGTGATTAGAGGGCAGGTTGTACAATCTGATAGTCCTTGTTTTAATTCTAGTTCTGTTGTTGGAGAATTATGTGATTTGGGACAAGTTAAATCCCTTCCCTAAATTCGTCTGTCAAGGCTGTAAAAATTAAATGTAGTGTAAAAAGTCTAGCAGCACAGTGCCTGGAAGTACATAATAGGTGCTCATTAGATCAGAACTGTTAGTGTTAATCCTATTACTGCTGTAGCTGTGATTCTTTGAAGGCTTGAGTAGGAGAATACCTTTCTGTAGACAGGGAGGAAAATATGGGAAGCCATGGTGGTCAAAGAATATTTGGAGAATAACAGTAGTATCTATCTTAATTCTATTGAGATTAAAATATTTAACACATGTAAAACACATGAGCACTAAAAAAATCAACAGTTATTCTACTTTTAGAAATATTACACTGTGCTATACTGTCTCATAGGTCTTGGGTAATAAACTTTAATCTGGCATTTATTTTTTAATCATTTTGCTTTTTTTTTATGCTTTAAACTTTTGCTATATGCTCTTTAAAAGAGTTATCTACTTTAAATTCACCACCATCTGTCCAGAAAAAAAAGTCTCTGCATCTGGCCAGAAAAAACAACAGTTCCCATTATTCCTTGTCAAATTCCTTTCTTACTAAAACATCTGGGTTCCTGTTGCATCTTCCCTGATTTCTTCTACTTTGAGGCCGTCCCTCAAAGTTTAGTTTTCAGTTCTCACTTCCGTCTTCATTTCTGATGAAGAGGTCGATGCTCTTGTGACTTCTATGTCACTTTTACACAGAACTGGACCATCAGAAGTTAGGCATCGTCTTCTGCTTAATTAGCCCTGACTTACTGTTCCCTTAAGTTCCTCTTAATTAGATCTTATGATACCATAACATTGCTGCTTGATATATTCATCTGCTGTTCCACAATTGTTTCATTTATTTGATTCCAGAAATAATTAGAAGAGAACTGATCTAGATTTGTCAGATTTTCTTTTTTTGTGTGAGATGGAGTCTCACGTTGTTGCCCAGGCTGGAGTGCAATGGCGTGCTCTCAGCTCACTGCAGCCTCTGACTGCTGGGTTCAAGTGATTCTCCTCCCTAGGCCTCCCAGGTAGTTGGGATTACAGGCACCCACCACCACATCCGGCTAATGTTTTGTATCTTTAGTAGAGACGGGGTTTCACTATGTTGGCCAGGCTGGTCTCAAACTCCTGACCTCGTGATCTGCTCACCTCCACCTCCCAAAGTGCCGGGATTACGTGAGCCACGGTGCCTGGCTGATTTTTCATATTTTTACCTTGCCAAGCTGTGATAGTTGAAAAACAACCAAACTCACCATGTACTATGTTTCATTCTTTTATACAGAAAAGGATATTTTAATATAAACATTTAGATGGGAGATTGAGGTGGGCAGATCACCTGAGGTCAGGAGTTCTGAGACCAGCCTGACCATCTTGGAGAAACCTCGTCTCTACTAAAAATACAAAATTAGCTGGGCATGGTGGCACATGCTTGTACTCCCAGCTACTCGGGAGGCTGAGGCAGGAGAAATGCTTGAACCTGGGAGGCGGAGGTTGTGGTGGGCTGAGATGCACCATTGCACTCCAGCCTGGGTAACAAGAGTGAAACTCTGTCTCAAAAAAACAAAAATTTTACAGAGACTGTATCCTCAGAATTTAAATATATGTAGCTTTAAAATAATGTATTTCATAGTTTTTTTCTTCTTGCTTTAGACTATTGAAAAATTTATATAGTGAAAACTGCTTTACTTTTTATTTAAAATTGTTTTTTTGGCCAGAGACACTGGCTCATCCCTGTAATCCCAGCACTTTGGGAGGCTGTGGTGGGTGGAACATTTGAGATCAGGAGTTCACGACCAGCCTGACCAACATGGTGAAGCCCCATCTCTACTAAAATACAAAAATTAGCCAGGCATGGTGGCAGGCACCTGTAATCTCAGCTACTTGAGGCAGGAGAATCACTTGAACCCTGGAGGAAGAGGTTGCAGTGAGCCGAGATCATGCCATTGCACTCCAGCCTGGGCAACAGTGTGAGACTCCTTCTCAAAAAATAACTAACTAACTAAATAAATAAATAAATTTTTTTTGAGATGTGGTCTTGCTCCATTGCCCACATTAGACTCAAACTCCTAGGTTGAAGTGATCCTCCCACCTCAGCCTCCCAGGTAGTTGGGACTACAGGTGTATACCACCATGCCCAGCGTGTGAAACTCACGGCTTTAGAGTAAATCCTGTGCTATCGCGATACTGATCTTTGTGACGTTGATCATGTTTTTCAGTGATTCAGGTGTCCCACCAGTGCCTTCTGGAAACGTCTCATTTCTTAGGCCTTTATAGTTTGACCTCCGTCCTCCTTTCTGGTCTTTTTCCTCATCACATTTCTCTGTTGCCAACTTTTTTCCCTCAGTAGTTAGTGATCTTTGTAGTTCGGATCCAACTAATGCTGTTCCAAATCTGGCTCTGTGGTTGGCTGTGTGGTCTTGAGCAAGTCACTGGAATGAGAAGGAAAGCAGACCCTGGTACCTGGGGCTGTGTGTGCGTTCGTAATACACTCAGCTCGTTCGACTGCAGGTGTGTTCTGGTGCGTGGGTGGGGGATACCGATAGTAACTCCTTTAAATCACTGTGTTCTCATGTGAAAACTGAGGGTAATGTTTTTTCACAAGTGTTATGAAAATTAAATGAGCAAACTTAAAACACCTGGTAGGGTCCTCGTACTTAGTAGATACTTAGCAAAAACTGGCTTTTCTTGTAGTTCAGTTCAGTCTTGGTCCCCTGAATGGGCGTTATGAGGGCCTTGTTTTAACCCTTTCTTGCACGTGGAATGCGCAGTCCTCATCCTTCAAGACTGTCTAAAATACCTTCTTTTCTGTGAAACCTTTACGTCTGCTAATCTCTGCTGTCTCTGAACTTAATGTATTGCTTTTGCTATTGACTTTATTATTAAATCATCCTCTACCTTGTTGCATCTTTGTAGTTACCTTTACTATTTAATCCTTAATTTTTTCATATACTTATTGTTTTGTTCAACTAAATTTTTCTTTAAAAGTGGGGTTGGCCGGGTGCGGTGGCTCATGCCTGTAATCCCAGCACTTTGGGAGGCCAAGGTGCGTGGATCACAAGGTTAGGCAATCAAGACCATCCTGGCAAACTTGGTGAAACCTCATCTCTACTAAAAAATACAAAAAATCAGCTGGGCATGGTGGTGCATGCCTGTAGTCCCAGCTACTCGAGAGGCTGAGGCAGAAGGATTGCTAGAACCCAGGAGGCGGAGATCGCAGTGAGCTGAGATTGCGACACTGCACTACAGCCTGGACGATAGTGCGAGATTCCATCTTAAAAAAAAAAAAGGTGTGGGGTCTATGTTTAAAGGGGACTTTGAAACCAGTCAAATTATTTTATAGGAGCTGATTTCTTCAAACTTGTATCTTGAGTATCTTGTACCCAGCAAATGCTTTAAAATGATGAATGCAAAAGGAAGATTATGTCATCAAATTTCACCTCCTAAATACAGTGGTATTGTGAAATCGACATAAGCCAGATGCTTAGTTCAGAGCTGATATGGTGCCTCTGTGTTCCCCTTCCCCCAAATCTCATCTCTAATTGCTTCTGTGTCCCCACATGTCAAGGGAGGGACCTGCTGGGAGGTGATTAGATCATGGGGGCAGTTTCCCCTAGGCTGTTCTCCTGATAGGGAGTTCTCATGAGAGCTGCTGGTTTTAAATGTGGCACTTCCTTGCTCTGTCTCTCCTGCTGTCATGGAAGACATGCCTTACATCCCCTTCTGCCATGATTATAAGTTTCCTGTGGCTTTTCTAGCCATGAGGAACTGTGAGACAATTAAGTCTCTTTCCTTTATACATCACCCAGTCTCTGCACTTCCTTCATGTCGGGGAAAAAAAATACAAAAAAAAAATACATTACCCAGTCTCAGGTAGTGAAAGGGGACTAACACGAAAGCTTTCTGCATCTTCTTTCCTAGACAGTTCAATGGTGGGTGAAGAGAAGATGTCTCTAAGAAACCGGCTGTCAAACTCCAGGGAAAATCCTCAGGAAGATGAAGACCGGAGAAGCCCTGTAAAGGAATCCCTGGAGACACCTAGTAATGGTGAGACTGAAAAAAAATTTTTTTTTGAGGTGAATTAGTGAAATAGAGAACAGATACATTATAGAATAAGTATTGCCATCTCTTTGCTAAGAGTTTTATATGTCTAGTAAAGAAATTAGAAAGTAAGTCTTTTCTTGTTAATTAATTCAGTGGACATCTATTAGTATCTGCTGTGTTTTAGATACCATTCATTCAGTCACCTAAGCTACCAATAATTGCTGAGGTGCCCCGATGAATGCTGGGGCTACAGCAGTGATCAATACAGGTTTGTTTGCCAAGCTCCAAGTTAAGGGAATGAGAAAACCTCCAAAATTGTACACATAATTAGATAATCGCAGTGTACTAGTCTTCTAATTAACTACTCTCATAATAGATATAATGAGTAAAATCTGAGTAATTAGCAGGGTGCCTAACCCAGTTCAATACTGAGCTATAAATCTTGCGAGGGGAGCAGTCAGGGGATTTTATTAATTCTTGTATCCACATTTGCTGAATGCCTGACTACAACGAGGAATACGATAGGGCTTTGTCGTTCAGGTCAAGGTTTACGATTATGAATGATAGACTTGCAAACACAAGTCTAATTGATGTCACCTATTGCATCAGCGACATTTGCAGTGACATTTATAAAGGTTTGATTTCAACAAGGATTTGAAATTGGAGACTTGTTTAGTTAACAAATAGGCGCGGGACCTTCTGAGACACGTTGTCTTTGGCATTTCATCCGTTTTCATGAAGAAACAGTTTTGTATTTCCTACCTAAATTTAAACTTAAATATCAACAGCTGGATCCCACCCGGAATGTAAATATTGCTGCTTGAGTTGGCATAATGAGGTTTATTGATGGGCTCTTAGTTAGCTGTATGTGACATATTTATATTGGGTATGGGCTGCTTTGAGTGTGATATAAAATGTGAAATGTATGCAAAGGAGGATGAGCCAATACTGAGGAGAATTCTCCTTCCATGATTTAGGGACTTAGTGATAATCCAGCTGTTTCCCCTGCCTGCATTCTCATTCATTAGAAACTTCCTGCTTGCTTGTTCTTTCCAGTTCTTGGGACAGAAAAATTGTTTTAATTGAAACTTTCTGTCACTGTACATGATGTTTCTCTTTATGTTCCAGTTTTTTAAAAGATTCTAAATTTGTCCAATTTCTATGCATTTTCAGTGTTCTTTATTGTCCTAGTTCATTAAGTTTTAGTCAGTCCAGGTTTTAGTGCGGATGTTAAAAATGGAATTGGTTAGCTTAAATCAAGAAGTTTAACAACCTTAATGTAAGTAATGCTAATCTGAAAGTGTTGCGTCACGCACTGTAACGTTTGTTCATCTTGGGGAGTAATCCCAAAGTGCTGCGATCACAGCTGGGAGCCACCGTGCCCAGCCTGATCTAGGTGCCCTCCCAAAGTGCTGCGATCACAGCTGGGAGCCACCGTGCCCAGCCTGGTCTAGGTGCCCTCCCGAAGTGCTGCGATCACAGCTGTGAGCCACCGTGCCCAGCCTGGTCTAGGTGCCCTCCCAAAGTGCTGTGATCACAGCTGGGAGCCACCGTGCCCAGCCTGGTCTAGGTGCCCTCCCAAAGTGCTGCGATCACAGCTGGGAGCCACCGTGCCCAGCCTGGTCTAGGTGCCCTCCCAAAGTGCTGTGATCACAGCTGGGAGCCACCGTGCCCAGCCTGGTCTAGGTGCCCTCCCAAAGTGCTGTGATCACAGCTGGGAGCCACCGTGCCCAGCCTGGTCTAGGTGCCCTCCCAAAGTGCTGCGATCACAGCTGTGAGCCACCGTGCCCAGCCTGGTCTAGGTGCCCTCCCGAAGTGCTGCGATCACAGCTGTGAGCCACCGTGCCCAGCCTGGTCTAGGTGCCCTCCCAAAGTGCTGTGATCACAGCTGGGAGCCACCGTGCCCAGCCTGGTCTAGGTGCCCTCCCAAAGTGCTGCGATCACAGCTGGGAGCCACCGTGCCCAGCCTGGTCTAGGTGCCCTCCCGAAGTGCTGCGATCACAGCTGTGAGCCACCGTGCCCAGCCTGGTATAGGTGCCCTTTTTTCTTTTCTTTTTTTTTTTTTTTTGAGACAGTTTTGCTCTTGTTGCCCAGAGTAGACTGCAATGGCGTGATCTCAGCTCACTGAAAGCTCTGCCTGCTGGGTTCAAGCCGTTCTCCTGCTTCAGCCTCCCAAGTAGCTGGGATTGCAAGCATGCACCACTATGCCCAACTAATTTTGTATTTTTAGTGGAGACGGGGGTTTCACTATGTTGGTCAGGCTGGTCTTGAACTTTTGACCTCAGGTAATCCACCCACATTAGCCTCCCAAAGTGCTGGGATTACAGGCATGAGCCATCGTGCTCGGCCCTTTTTCTCCTTTTTCTTTCCCTCTTCCTCCTTCTTTGTTTGTTCCCTTTTCCCCCATCTCCTTCTCTTCCTTTTCCTTCCATTCCTCCTCATGTTTTTCTTTCTTTTTTTTTTTTTTTGAGACAGTCTCACTCTGTCACCTAGGCTGGAGTGTAGTGGCGTGATCTTGGCTCACTGCAACCCCTACCTCCCAGGCTCAAGTGATCCTCCTGCCTCAGCCTCCTGAGTAGCTAGCATTACAGATGTGTGCCACTACGCCAGGCTAATTTTTGTATTTTAATAGAGTCGGGCTTCAACATGTTAGCCAGGCTGGTCTCGAACCCCTGGCGAGTGATCTGCCCTCCCTGGCCTCCTAAAGTGCTGGTATTATAGGCATGAGCCACCACACCAGGCCTTCATTTCTTTTGAATTTTTTAGTAATATATTTTCATAACATTAAAGTCACCATTTTAAAGTTTATAATTCAGTGGTTGCTAATATATTTACAAGGTTGTAGAACCATCACTGTTGTTTAATTCCAAAACATTTTTTTCAACCCAAAAAGGAAGTTCTGTTTCTCTCCTCTCTTAGCCTCTAGCAGCCAGTGATATACTTCCTGTCACTTCGGATTTGCTTGATCTGGGCATTTCTTATAAGGAGATTTGTAGAACATAAGTTCTTTCTGTCTGGCTGCTTGTACTTAGCATAATGCTTTCCATGTTTGTTTGTTTTTTTTATTTGATGGGGATCTTGCTCTGCTGTCCAGGCTGGAGTGCAATGGCTGTTCACAGGTGATTATAGTACACTGCAGCCTTGATCATCCTGCCTCAGCCTCCTGAGTAGCATGTTTTAATATGTATCAGTACTTCATTTTTTTTGTGGCTGAATAAGATTTCATTGTATAGTTACGATACATTTTGCTTATCTGTCAGTTGATATTTATTTTGGGGGGGTATTTACAATGATTGGCTATTTTGAATAATGCTGCTATGGACATTTGTATAGAAGCTTATGGAATATATTTTTTCAGTTCTCTTGGGTATATGCATGAGTTGAGTTGCTGAGTCATGGTAAATGTATGTTTAACTTATTGAGGAACTGCTGTACTTTTTCAAAATAGCTATTCCTTCTTACATTCCCACCAGTAATGTATGAGGGTTCCAATTTCTCCATATCCTCACCAAGACTTGTTATTATCTGTCTTTTGATGATAGCCTTCCTGCCAGCAGATTAGCAGTCTAGTGTCAGTTTAAACACCTTTGATCTAAATGTAAGGTAGTGTACCAGGTTTGTTAGTAGGGAGCTTGAAGTTGGTGTACACAAGATACCCAAACAGAAAACGATCCTTTGTTATAACTAGGAGTTAAGTGAATTATACTAACCAAATAGAGACAAACTGGGGAGGGGGGGATCCCATGCTTTAGAATGGAGGAGAGTCTGACTAAAGTAGATTTTGAGTTTGGCCTTTGAGATAAGAAGACTGGGAGAGGACTTTCAAGCTAGAGAGGTATGCGCTTGCAAAGACATGAAGACAGTATAGTGTGTGTATTGTGTTTTGTTTGCTTTTAGAGAGGTTGAAGGTAGGTAGTACAGATGGATTTGTGGTTGCTTGTCATGGATAGGACTATAGAGCAAATTGGAAAGGCCAGAAGTAAATAGGAAGAGAGAGCTCCAACAGCCTCTCAGGGCCCAGCCAACTGCCCTGGCAGCCGGTGGATAGTGGCCCTTGCTGGGGACCCTCCAGTGGGCCCAGGAGGACCAAAGTGGCTCTAAATTTAACACATGCACATTGAAACAAGTCAAAGGATCTGATATGAAGCATAGAAGCAGATAGTGCCAGATAGCAAGAAGCAATTGGTATACATTTGGTGAGTCGGGCAGCATTTCCTTCTTTCACTGCTGCTGAGGTGGTGAAATGGAACACACTGAAGGTATTTGTTAATGAGGGTTCCAGAAGAGTTAAAAGTAGCACCACCAAATGCTAACCTAGACCAAGGATTTCAAGGAGTCACAAATGCTAGTGTGTCCAGGCAGGTTCCAGAGAGGACTGTTGTAGTAGGAAGTAATAAAGACATGTGCTTTTCAAAACCAGCCCATCTCAACCTTTTTCAGTCAACTCCCTTTAAACCTTTGGCACTGAAAACAGCGCCTTGAGTTCTTAAGTGAAAGGTGACTAGGCTTTCTGGATTTAGAAAGACTACCTTCAATACCTCAAAACCAGGAAATCTGTTCAGTTGGCGGTTGTAAGTGAAAAGGCCATTTATTTGCCAAAACAGCTGACTGGTCAGAAATGATTTTATACCTGGGTTGTGTGGGATGTCTGCTGCTGCCACTTGTAATCCTCATCATGGCATTGTCAGTGTGGCATTTCAAACATAGCTACAGTAGTTTAAGGAATGTCAAATGATGTGACTGTTGTAGATGCAACTTTATTAAGATGGTAGGTAGACAAAATGGACATCTACAGCTTCTAGAAGAGGAGCGCAAAACACATGCAAAAAGAAATGGTCAGTATTCAATTACCGAAGCGTTCTAGCTGCTTAATAAGGACTCTGGTTTTGTTGCTAAAGGTGATGTTAGTTCTCAGAAATATTGTATCAACATGTTCTGTGTGGTGGCCTGCACCTATAGTCCCCAGCTGCTTGGGAGGATCGTTTGAGCCCAGGAGCTGGAGTCCAGCCTGGGCAACATAGTAAGACTCCATTTATTTAAAAAAAAAAAAACAAAAAACGGTTTCAATTACTGGAAGTATAAAAGATTTGCAAACCTCGAAAAAAATATAGGACTTGAAGACTTACTGTCTATGTTGTCATTGACTGACGACCACCTGTGTGGATGATTTTGGACGAATCTTACAGCTTGCCAGTGAGTGCTTAGGTTGCCTTTTAGGCAAAGCCAAGGATAGCAAGTATGAAAGCACTCTTTATGCATATATAGCACTGTGTTCATTAAGATACTATCTCATTGGTGTTGCTGCTAGCTCTTCTTTCCCAGTTCCTAAGGTAGCTTTTGTAATTCCCTGCTGTATATCAACTGAGAATTATAATCTACATGAAATCCTCTGATACGCCTACCAGAAATTATCTCTTGATTTAAAACAAGACACTATGATGTAAAAGTTTGGTGGTAATAAGGGGAATTACCTTGCTGCATATATAGGCAGCCTACACAGTTGATACAGATATGGTAATAAAAGAAAAATAAGCCAAAGTTACTCTAGTTGAGTCATATAGTTCCCAAATTACTGGGTGCAGTGTCTCATCCCTGTAATCCCAGTGCTTTGGGAGGAGGGTGGATTGCTTGAGGTCAGGAGTTCGAGATAAGCCTGGCCAACATGGTGAAACCCCATCTCTACTAAAAATATAAAAATCATCTGGGCATAGTGATGGGTGCCTGTAATCCCACCTACTCGGGAGGCTGAGGGAGTAGAATTGCCTGAACCTGGGAAGCAGAGGTTGTAGTGAGCCAAGATTGCGCCACTGCATTCCAACCTGGGCAACAGAGTGAGACTGTTTCAAAAAAATATGTGTGTACACACACACTTACACACACACACACACACACACGTATATATCTCCCAGATAATTGAGATTATGGAATAGAAATCTGTTTATATAGCCTTAAAAAGGGGTGTAGGCCAATTGTGATTTATATGGTCATTTAATGCTTTTGTAGATTACCCATGATAAACTTTAAAATCTCAATCTGTTGTCCTCATTCTAGACAATTTGGGAGCTGTTTTCTTTTCTGTTAGTCCTTATTCAAGAAACACAAAATGAATTTGGTTGGCTGGGCATGGTGGCTCACACCTGTAATCTCAGCACTTTGGGAAGCCAAGGCAGGCAGATCATCTGAGGTCAGGAGTTTGAGACCAGCCTGGCCAACATGGTGAAACTCCATCTCTACTAAAAATACAAAAGGCCAGGTCCAGTGGCTCACGCTTGTAATCCCAGCACTTTGGGAGGCCCAGGTGGGCGAATCACAAGGTCAAGAGATCGAGACCATCCTGGTCAACATGGTGAAACCCCGTCTCTACTAAAAATACAAAAATTAGCTGGGCATGGTGGCGCGTGCCTGTAGTCCCAGCAACTCAGGAGGCTGAGGCAGGAGAATTGCTTGAACCGGGGAGGTGGAGGTTGTAGTGATCCAAGATAGCGCCACTGCACTCCAGCCTGGGTAACAAGAGTGAAACTCTGTCTAAAAAAAAAAAAAATTTAGATCTATCGAATTAAAAAAAATGTTATGCTACTTTATATTCCTATCTATACTTGTTCACCACTCTCTTGGCAACAGTCTTACCAGTCTTTTAAAATTGCTGATTTGATGGGTAAAAAACAGTACACATATAGCATAAATGTGTTCTCATGAATTTTAAGTGAGGTGGGAAAATGGTTTCATATTTATTGACCATGTACATGTATATTGTTCTTTAAAAGCCCTGTTCGTATCTTTTGCTCACTCTTATTCCTTACCTGGTGGTTATTATTTTTAAGAGCTTTTTCCATATTAAAGAAATTAATCCTTTGATTATGAACTTTGAATATTTTCTAACTAGTGATTTGTCTTTTGACTTTGTTTGTGTATGTATGCTTTGCCATGTGTAGCTTTTTTTTTTTTTTTTTTTTTTTTTTTGCGGCGAAGTCTTGCTCTGTCGGCCAGGCTGGAGTGCAGTGGCTTGGCTCACTGCAACCTCCGCCTCCCAGTTTCAAGCGATTCTCCTGCCTCAGCCTCCAGAGTAGCTGGGACTGCAAGCATACGCCACCATGTCCGGCTAATTTTTGTATTATTATTATTTTTTTTAAGTAGAAACGGAGTTTCACCATGTTGGCCAGGCTAGTCCTGACCTCATGATCCACCCGCCTTGGCCTCCTAAAGTGCTGGGATTATAAGCCTGAGCCACTGCGCCTGGCCTTTTGTATTTTTAGTAGAAATGGGGTTTCACCAGGTTGGCCAGGCTGGTCTTGAACTCCTGACCTCAAGTGATCCGCCCACCTCAGTCTCACAAAGTTCTGGGATTACAGGTGTCAGCCACAATGCCTGGTTGCTTATAGGTTGTTTTGTCGTGCTTAGAAATCATCCAAGATTATGAAAAAAGAAAACTTTTTTTACATGGAAATATTTGATCCATGTGAAATTTATTTTTGAATGAATGATTTGATTTAGTTTTCCAAAATGGCTAGCTAGTTGTTTTAACATTATCTATTAAATCTCTGTTTCTGTAGGAATGTATAGTAATCCACGTGTCTAGCTCAGATTCCATTTTTCTGAAGTAGTGCAGACATGTAGTTGAGAACTTAGTAAAGTTTTTGGGGTCAGTGGAGCTATGGACGGTTACAGATGGATTGTGTAGTCTTATCTTTCCTTTTATTATTAAGATTGAAAAATGCTTGACTCTTTCAAGAAATACTCATAAGCCCAACCATACTATGGACATAAAAGTGATTTTTCAAGTGACTCTTGTATCACTTTGTGGAGAACAAAGCGAAGCTGGAATGTAGATATTCTAAGTCATGGTCAATGAGACTTTTTTGGAAAATAATCAGGATTTAAAAATAAGTTTGAATTTCTAGGCAGTAAAAGTCTTGTAGTCAGTGCCTACACGTTAGCTAATTCTGTACTTCCCACAAGTAGATGAAGAAAACATTTGTTAAAGGAACTGAAACTTGAAAATTGGTTATTAGTCACTGCTTAGTATTCCTTAGTCATCTTTAGGAATGTAATCACATAAGTGTGCCGCCCCCTTTTTTTTTTCCTTTTAATGCTGCATGAGTAGGGTCAGAAGAAGGAATGTAATCACATAAGTGTACCCCCCCGCTTTTTTTTTCCTTTTAATGCTGCATGAGTAGGGGTCAGAAGACAGGGATTTCTTCAGGCTCATAAGTTACTTATTGGCCATGTAACAGTGTGCAAGGTGTTTAATTTCTTTGAATCTTCGTTTCTTTATTTTAAAAATAGAAATGAGGCCAAATGTGGTGGCTCACGCTTATAATCCAAGCACTTTGGGAGTGGAAAGGATTGCTTTCTTTTTCTTTTCTTTTTTTTTTTTTAAGGAAATTGGCTAAAGAAATCTCCCCAAACCCTTTCATTTTTGCAGTTGCTCACATAGGTATTCTTTTTTGTCTGAGGATATCTTAACACAATATATAAGTGAATATTGTTTTTTGTTTTTTGTTTTTTTTTAAGGAGAGGAGAGGAAGAAAGAGGAAGAAAAAGAGGGAGAGAGAACAGGAATATTGCTTTATTCTAAAAATGGGTATTAATAATGGCCGATCAATATTTTGTGTATTTAAAGTGGAGAATATATATTTTGTGTGTTTAAAGTGGAGAGCTCTATAAATACTTATTAAGTTTACTTGTTCCGGATCTGAGTTAAAAGGAGTGGAAAGGATTGCTTTCTAGGAGCACTGAAGTGGAAGGATTGCTTGAAATTGGGAGTTTAAGACCAGTTTGGGTAACATAGCAAGACCCCATCTCTACAAAAATAAAAATAAATTAGCTGAGCATGGTAACATGTTCCTATAGCCCAAGCTACTCAGGAGGCTGAGATGGGAGGATTGCTTGAGCCCAGGAGTTAGAGGTTGCATTGAGCTGGGATTGCACCACTGCACTCCAGCCTGGGTTACAGAGCAAGACTATCTGTTACAATGTGTAGCAGGTTTAACAAGGCTGGGGATTTAGAAATTTGGAGGCCGTAATGTCTTCAGGGAGAGAAGAGCTGCAAAAACGGGTGGAAACTATTGGCTAGCAAGAAAGCAAAGATAAGAAGTGTAAACTTCTTTCTTTGAACATTTTATATTAGAGGGAAAAGTACAGCGTGCCGTGAGGATTAAAGTGATCATTCAAAAGGATGTTTTTTTTTTTGTTGTTGAGACAGAGTTTCGCTCTTGTTACCCAGGCTGGAGTGCAGTGGCGCGATCTCGGCTCACTGCAACCTCCGCCTCCTGGGTTCAGGCAATTCTCCTGCCTCAGCCTCCCGAGCAGCTGGGATTACAGGCACGTGCCACCGTGCCCAGCTAATTTTTTGTATTTTTAGTAGAGACGGGGTTTTACCACGTTGACCAGGATGGTCTCGATCTCTTGACCTCGTGATCCACCCGCCTTGACCTCCCAAAGTGCTGGGATTACAGGCATGAGCCACTGCGCCCAGCCCAAAGGATGATTTTTAAAAAAATATTGTTTCTCAAATTTCAGTTATTTTGCCATTAATATTACTATTACATTATACTACTATGCAACTTGAAAAATTTATTCTCAACCTAAGTAATAAATTGTTAATAGATTCTATGTTCAGTTACTTATTTAAAGCAAATTAGATATGTAATACTTGATAAGAGTAGAAGCACAGATTTTATTTTCAGTACCATGGATGACATCCATATCATAATTTCCGAAACATGATTTTTTAAAGAACAAATTGTTTCTGAATGTAAATGTGGACAATATACTTGACTCAGTGGGTCGAACTTTTTGAATGGGGAAAGATCAAGACAATAATAGTTTGAAGGGTTAGTCTTGAAAAAGAGATGGACTACTCTTTCCTCTGACCCAGGAATGTTGGAGAAGATGATGAAAGACAGCGAAAATTAAGAAATGTAGAAGACATTTAAGGATTCCAAAACTGAACAACTAAAAGTTGCTTGGTGGGCTGAGACTTGAAAATGGAAAAGGTTTTTAACTACTTTTGTGAGGAATGTCACAGAAATTCATCAAGAGGCAAAGACAAAGATTGCGTATTTTTATTGCTGGCCTGCCTGAGGCTTGACAGCAGCAGTTTAGAATCGGCCCATTTTCCTAATTTTTTCTGAAGCATATGGCAAGTTGGAATCAGAAGGCAGATAGCAGGTAATATCTGGAGTTGGTGGCATGGTAGGTCCAGGAAATTGGTGGTGGTGATAAGGGACGGATAGAAATAATGACAGAGGGTTAGTAAGTCTGTGCTGATTAAGAAAACTGGAAAACCGCAACAATGACTTCTGTCAGAAGAGAAACTGTCTCTTTCCCTGTGTTTCTCTTTAGCGATGAAACCTTCCCTAGAAATTCCCCAACAGACCTTTTGTGTCTCATTGGCCAGAGTTAGATTACCAGTTAGGCTAGTATCTACCTTTTGCTTCTTCAGTCTTTTCTGCTCTTCTTGTTCGCTGGGAGACTGACCTCAAGAACTGCAACAATAGTCTCCTATGCGCTGTGTGGCTCTGGTAGGATTTGACCAGTGATGTTCTCAGGAGATCTAAGAGCAGAGAGTAAGGTGGGTGTGTTTATAATTAAGGTTCCCTCCCTGGTAGGTAACCATCGCTCCTTTCTAATATTTCTCTCTAAGGAGTTCTCTCTGGGTTCTGCTAACCGTTTCCCTCATTTGCCCTCCTGGCCTCAGGATGGTAGCAGCTTTCCTGTGTTGATTACTAGGCCTAGAATTCCACGCCCTCCTTACCATTCTTTGTTGTTTCTCTTCAACTCTGACCACATGCTTACAAAAGGGACCTCTGAATTTTTCTCAGTCAATAAGCTTGGGTGGATCCTCTCTTTTGCTGCCTGATATTCATGCCCATTCTTAAATCAGTTTCTGGCAAAGGCAGTGAGATGCATGTCCTTGTTTGAGAAGGAACGTTAGTGTTCGCCATAGCTGTGTTACATTATAAAAAATAATGTGTATGTGCTTGTCCATTTTATTTGCCAACCAGATGTACAGTAACCTTGGCATCTAGAACAAAGCTGGCGGACGTGGCTGTTCATCTGCTTGTGTTTACAGAGCTTTCTCATGCTACAACAGTGGAGTTGGGTGGTTTTATATAGTTGCAGACTATACTGCCCATTACAGAAAAAGCTTTCTGACCCATGATCTAGAATTACATTGTTCAATGTGGTCACCACTGGAAGTACACTGTTTAATATAGTCTGGTTGAGCACTTGAAATGTGGCTAGTCTGAATTGAGAAACACTATAGTTGTAATATGTCAGATTTCAGAGACTTGTTTGCACCTGTTTCTTTTTACTTTTTAATGTGGCTGCTAAAAATTTAAAAATTACACGTAGTGATTCACATTATATGTTTATAGGACAGCACTGATCAAGAATGTAACTGGTGGCATAGAAAGTAAATAGATAAACTTCCTTAGGCAAAAGCCTGTTAAATACAATATTGTAAAGAAAAGAGAGCATGGCATTAAGGGGCATCTGACTGAGCTTCAGGCCTCAGAAAAATCCAACAAGTCTTCATGCTTCATTCCTTTGCCTGGAATAATGTTCTAGCATTTGTTCACCATAATTTTTCTTTATTATTTGAGACTCAGTTCAAATACTGACTTCTTCTGCAAAAGCCTCCTACACCCCTCATTCTTCCACAGCCCTTCTCTGTATTATGCTTTTCTCTATTTGCAGTTTTCTCTTGAGATCCTCAAGGGAGGGTTTGCTCTGCATGTATTGGGTCCTCAGAGGGCTTTTACTTAATAGGTGAGTGTATACATTGAATCAATTAGTTACCAATTTAACAAGCCTGGTTATTTGTCTCTTCTGTGTAACTTTGGCAGTAGATTGAATGTAGTAATAGAAGTATAGGATTGTTAGGGAAAACAATGTGTAAGCAGCTCCCTGGGGCTGCTGAGTGGGGCCTGGTTCCTCTCCACATTTCCATTTTTGCTAAAGGTATTACTATAATAGTATAATACAACAATGGATCACTCTTCCTTCTAAAGATTATGTAGGGTAAAGTATATTTTTGTTTTTGTTTTTTGTAGAGGTGGGGCGCTTTGCTTTGTTGCTCAGGCTGGTCTCAAACTCCTGGCTTCAAGTGACCCTCCTGTCTCTGCCTCACAAAATGCTGGGATGTGTAACAGGTGTGAGCCTGGAGTCTGGTGTTTTTTCTTTTTTTAAGGTGGCAAAGTATGTCGTAATTTTACAAACATTTTCACCAAAACTGGTTAAAATAAGATTTTTGACATGTCAAGGAATAAATGTGAAACATTCCTATTAAATGTAGTAGGTTTTTAAGCAGGTAGCATTTGTTCATGAAGATAAATATTGCAAGCCTGAGTTTTTTAGAAATCAGAAAGTTAGGGGAAAAAATGTTGAATAGTTTTCCTTATGGACTTACGTGGGGTTCTATTAAGTTTCAGGTAGCAAATAACTAACTCCTAGTGTTATCGGTTAGTATATTACTAGAGGTAGACAAATAATTCAAAAATTACTTCACCCTCAGTCCTGGCTTATCATTGTTTCAGGGTCAGTGTTTTAGAGATTGAGAAGCCTTGAGTTGAGTGCTTGTAAATAGTTCTTCAAATCATTGGATGTGGGTGGGCTCATCCCCATAATTCCAACAGTTTCAGAGGCCAAGGCAGGAGTATTGCCAGAGGCCAGGAGTTCAAGACCAGTCTGGGCAACATAGTGAGGCTCTGCCTTTACAGATTTTTTTTTTTTTTAATTAGATGGGTGTGGTGGCATGTGAGTGTGGTGGCATGTACTTGTAGTCCTAGCTACTTGGGAGGCTGAGGTGAGAGGATCCTTTTAGTCCAGGAATTCCAGGCCACAGTGAGCTATGATCATGCCACAGCTGCTGTTCCGTAGCCTGGGCAATAAAGTGAGAACCTGTCTCAAAAAAAGAAGAAAAAAAGCAGTGGATATTAGATATTAGCTTTTAGGCATTCTTTTGGCTTTTTTGACATCTAATTTTTAAATTTTAAATTTTAGAAAGTTAAGAATTTCTTTGGAATATTGTATGAAGAGTTATTTTGAAGATGAAGGAAAATGAATTGGCTTTTTAAAATATATTTTTCTTCCACTTACTTAACTTTGTCATTTTCAGTGGGGGCTTCAGAGACTCTGAACAAAAACTTTTTTCTCACTTTCCAGTCCCTGCATCTCAAAGCCAGTTTGTAATGATGGCTGTCATGTTATTTTTGGATAGACAGATTCGTTTTGGAAGGGGCACACGTAGTGAGAATTAATCTTTTACAGTCTCCTTACCAATCACCCCCCCACCCCATGGTAGCTGAATTAGTTGAAGGGAAGAAGTTTCTGTCTTTTATTTATGAAATAGTTTATTTGTGAAACCATGGTCTGGTCATAGAACTAAATTAAAAATATATCCATTCAACTTATAGGAAAATCAAATGGGCTTTTGTCTTACCCTTATATTTCTTAATCAGTTACCAGTTTGTGAATATCTTAAATTAATCCTCTGCTTTCCATTCTCCTTGCCATTTACAACATCACTTTTTGTCTGGATTTATTGCATTTCTCTGTTTTGTGATCCTTTTCATCTTCCAATATCAGCTCAGTATTTTCCTGCATAAAATTCTTACTTTTCTCAAAGCCCTTGTTATTATATGACCTAGCCTTTTCCCAGTCATCAACTCTGCCACTGTCAGCAATTGAAGATATTCCACTGTCTCCTGGCTTTCATTGATGTTAAGTCAGGCACATGTTGTAATTGCAGTACTTGTGTGGTTGATATTTTTCTGGGCACATTTATTTATTTATTTATTTACCTCTGCGTTAGACAGTTTCACTGTGATTTATCTACGTAGACTATTTATCCTACTTGAAATTCTTTGACTTTATTTTAGAATTTGTGTCTTTCAACAGTTCTGGACAGTTCTCAGCTATAATCACCTCGAATATTGTCTTTCCTTATAGAGCTCTGATTAGATGCATTTTGTATCTTCTCATTCTCCATGTCTTTTTTCCAAGTGACATATTGTGAAAAGATATAGTCTAAATGTCCAATAGAAGAGTAAATTATATTTCTACCATAAAAACAGAGTAATAGGGCAATAAAAACAATATAAAAGAATACGTATTGAATACCAGTAAGTGGGGAAAACAAAACAAAAAAGAATATGTAATGACAGGGAAAAATGTTTACAATATATTAAGTGAAAAATGCCGGTTATAAAGCAGTATGCATGTGAGTTTGTTTTTATGTTTTTGTGGTTTGTTTTTAAGGGAAGGGGTTATTAAGCTTAAATCGCCCCAAATATGCCTCTCAAGTTCACTTTGGCAAAGTAAATATTTCTGTTCACTGATTTTTTTTTCTGGGAAATTACTTTTATAAATTTGAGTGGGTTTTAGTCTTTCTTTTTAGACAAAATATACAATAGCAGTTGTTAATGCTGCAATAAAAATACTTAGTATAGTAAATGAGAAAACACAAATTCTCACTTACTTTTTGTTTTTAGAAGTAGAGACGGGGGTTCCACTATGTTGGTCAGGCTGTTCTCGAACTCCTGACCTCGTGATCTGACCGCATAGGCTTCCCAGAGTGCTGGGATTACAGGCATGAGCCACTGCACCCGGCTACAAATTCTCATTTTTAAGCATTCAGTGGCTAAAATGATAGTTCATTATCATAGGTTTTTTATTTTAATGAAGATAGCAAACTAGATGTTGTAGTTTTTTTGTTTCACAGTTTTTAGCATTTATTCCATTCTATTTTGTTTGCTTATTGGTGTAGGTCTGTGAACATAATTATGTCTAATGTTTCTTGGTTCCCATAATATAACAGAAAACTTGACACCTTATTAAAAAGATAGAATGAAGATAATTAATATCTCATTATTCACAACCTCATTTCTGAATAATGGCAGATTGCATTCAACATTAACTGAACCCTGGGCCAGGCATGGCAACTCATGCCTATAATCTCAGCATTTTGGGAGGCTGAGGCAGGAGGATTGCTTGAGGCCAGGAGTTCAAGTCAGACCAGCCAGGGCAAATCACTTAAAAACAAATTAGCTGGGTGTATTGGCACATACCTGTTGTCCTAGCTAGTGGGGAGGCTGATGCAATAGGACCCAAAAAACTCTACCCATGTTTTATTAAAAAGGTAGACATCAATTAATCCAATTGGTTTTAAAATTATAGTAGTACCATGATTCTGTGTAAAAATAAGAAACTGTCTATAAATCTGTGAAAATAATAAAGCTCAGTATGCACCAGGCACAGGAGTTACACAGAACAGCACATTCTCATAAAAAATACTGTTAAACCTTTCAGCCGAGCGCAGTAATCACAACTGTCATCCCAGCACTTTGGGAGGCTGAGGCAGGCATATCCCAAGGTCAGGAGTTGGAGACCAGCCTGGTCAATATGATGAAACTCAGTCTCTATTAAAATACAAAAAAATTAGTTGGGTGTGGTGGCACATGCCAGTAATCCCAATTTGGGAGGCTGAGGCAGGAGAATTGCTTGAACCCTGGAGGTAGAGGTTGCAGTGAGCCGAGATCATGCCACTACACTCTAGCCTGGGCGACAGAGCAAGACTTCATCTCAAAAAACAGAAAATGGCTGGGAGTGGAGGCTCACACCTGTAATCCCAGCACTTTAGGAGGCCAAGGCAGGCAGATCACCTGAGGACAGGAGTTCAAGACCAGCCTGGCCAACAGGGGGAAACCCTGTCTCTACTAAAAAATGGAAAAATTAGCTGGGCGCGGTGGCATGCGCCTGTAATCTCAGCTATTCAGGAGGCTGAGGTAGGAGAATTGCTTGAACCCGGGAGGTGGAAGTTGCAGTGAGCCAAGATTGTGCCATTGCACTCCAGCCTGGGAGACAGAGCAAGAATCTGTTTCAAAAAAAAAAAGTACTGTCATACATTTCAAATCCAATTTTTGTTATAAAATTTCGAAAAATTCTCAGTCAGAATTAATACCACAGTCAAGTTAAACAGCAGGAAGCTACATTACTGTAACTTAATGTACAGAAAGGAATGTTTCAGAACAGAGAAATTAGAATGAAATGAATTTTGGAGTATTTTTAGCATCACATTCCAAAAACTCTGTGCTTATTAGCAGTTATTCCCTTTTGCCACGATGCCTCGCCCCAGTCTCTAGGCAACCACCAGCATTTTGTCTGTGTCAATAGAGTTATCTATTCTGGACACTGCCATGTAAATAGGATCATACAATATGGAGCCTTTTGTGACTTCCTCTTTTCACTTGGCAAAATGTTTACGTTTCACCTATAGTATAGCATGTATTAGTATTTCTTTTGGTTTATTGTTAATCCATTTTATGGATATACTACATTTTATTAATCTGCTCGTCAGTTGATGGGTATTTGTTTCCACTTTCTATTATGACTAATGTTGCTGTAAATATTATTCATATACGAGTTTTTGAGAGGGTATGTTTTTCTTTCTTTTGTGTATATACCTAGGAATGGAATTGCTAGGTCATGTGTTAGCTCTTTGTTTAATCTGTCAAGGAACTTCCAGACTATTTTTCTTTTCTTTCTTTCTTTTTTTTTTTGAGACATATTGTTGCTCTGTCACCCAGGCTGGAGTGCAGTGGTACCATCTCAGCTCACTGCAACCTCCAGCTCCTGGGTTCAAGCGATTCTTCTGTCTCAGCCTCCCAAGTAGCTGGGCCGACAGGCACATTCCACCACGCGTGGCTAATTTTTGTATTTTTAGTAGAGACCGGGTTTCACCATATTGGCCAGGCTGGTCTTGAATTCCTGACCTTGTGATCTGCCCACCTCGGCCTCCCAAAGTGCTGGGATTACAGGCCAGATGGTTTTTCAAAGCCCTGCACCATTTAACATTCCCACCAGCAATCTTCTGGATAGTTTAAATTTCTCTGCATTTAAGCCAATACTTGTTTGTGTTTTTGATTATTGCCATCCTAGTGGGTGTGAAATGATATCTCCTTGTAGTTTTGATTTGCATTTTCCTGATGACCAGTGATGTCGAATGTCTTTTCATGTAGTGATTAGGCATTTTTTTAAAGACAAATATCTGTTCAGTTACTTTGTGTTTTAATTGGACTATTTCTCTTTTTATTTATTTTACTTTATTTTTGAGAGAGTCTCGGTCTGTTGCCCAGGTTGGAGTGCAGTGGCACATTCTTGGCTCACTGCAACTTCGGCCTCATAGGTTCAAGTGATCCTCTCACCTTAGCCTCTCAAGTAGCTGAGACTATAGGTGCGCATCCCCACCCTCAGCTAACTTTTGTATTTTTAGTAGAGAAGGGGTAAAATCTTAGCCATTCTCATTTACCAAGATTCTTTTTTGTTTTTGAGATGGAGTCCCGCTCTGTCACTCAGGCTGGAGTGCAGTGGCACAACGTTGGCTCACTGCAACCTCTGCCTCCTGGGTTAAAGTGATTCTTCCGCCTCAGCCTCCTGAGTAGCTGGGATTACAGGCACATGCCACCATGCCTGGCTAATTTTTGTGTTTTTAGTAGAGATAGGGTTTCACTACGTTGATCAGGCTGGTTTCAAACTCCTGACCTTGTGATCTGCCTGCCTCACCTCTCAGAGTTCTGGGATTACAGGTGTAAGCCACCATGTCCGGCCCCTGATTATTTTATCCTAAAAGTGCCAATTCCAGTATCTTTAGTTTTTCAGATCTGCACCTTTTGGCTTTGTTTCTGCTGTTTCCATTTATTCTGCCTAGTTTCCTGGTATGTTTTATGAAATTTGACTATGAGCTTCTCCTTTTTATGGAGCTTTATCTGTTCGAGTTCTGTATGGCCTTGATTGATAATCTTTCAGGGAGGAATTGCATTTGTATCTGCCAATAGCCTGGAGACCCAGCTTGGGTTTGCTTTAGAACATATTTATCTCAGGTTTTTCGGACCACATAGTGTGAGTTTAGATTGCAGACTTCAGTAAGGGGGTTATGAGTTCTTGGGGCAAATTTTCCCCCTTTGAAGAGCGTCAAGTAGAGACAGACATATTTCCTTCTGTTGTGGTTTCTTTCTTACCCACTGAGGTGCAGCCTTATGTATGGCCCCTAGCTTTATGTTGCAGTGTCCTGTTAGACTTCCCATTTTGGGCACACCCTAGACGTTGCCATTCTAGAAAGTATTGTCCTCTGTGTACTGTTCTGCAACAACACTGTACCCTGTGTTGTTGTCCATGTAGAAGCTCAGGATTTCTAGGATTTGGTGAGAATCCTTACATTTCTCTCCTTTCCCCTAGGGTTCTAGTTTCATTTTCTTTTTCTTGTTTTTGCCTCTGTGGATTTGTACTAACTTAGTGATAAGTTTTAATAGTTTTTCGGTTTTTACTTATTTTACGCAGCATCTTAGTAGTCTCAATTGTAGGATCAGTTCAGGGAATATAATTTCCCATGCTGTCAGAATTGGATCGATAGCACTGCATGATCAACATAGTTGTAATTACTGTGTGTACATTTACTAGTTTTGTTCTTAGTATTTTTATGTATAAATTTCCTTCTAGTTATTTTGACCATGCTGTCATGTTTTGTGGTTGCACCATAGTTTACGCAGTTATCTTTGTATTTGTTTTCAACTTCACGATTGAAATAGTGCTATTAGGGAGCTGTATCCATCAACTTAAAGTTCATGTGTTTTTCTTCCCATAGGTCGAATTGACATAAAACAGTTGATAGCAAAGAAGATACAGTTGACAGCAGAGGCAGAGGCAAGTAATTCCCTCTTCTAGAAACAAACACGTTGTAGAGTTTTAGAGTTTTGTTTGGCAACATTTTTAATGCTAAATTGCTCAGATAATTATTTAAGCAGTTCATCAGTTATCCTGTGGAACAAGAAAGTAAGATCTGCCGACCTGGACCCTGCGTCAGGGTCCACAGTGCCTTTTTCTCTCCCATCTCGTCTATCACTGGCATTTTCTGGCTCTTACAGCAAATCTTGGTTTTAGTGACCCATGTTAGTAGTTGATAGAGTTGAATGTCTGTATGAGTGCTTTATGAAAGTATCTGTCATGGTTCATAGTAAGTAGCGGCCTTCCAATAAATGTTGAATCTGAATCTAGAAGATTTCCTGTCAAGGAAGTAGAAATGACAACTCAAAAAAAAAATCATGGAATGATTTCAAGTGGGGATAAATAGTTCTACAAACCAGAATTCTTCAGTACCCTCAGGAAATTGTGGAGAGCAAAGAATACTTTTTAAAAAATTATAATTCAATACCTGGGTGTAAGGTGACTTTAAATCCAAAGCAAATTCCTGTTTTCCCAAGAAGATCACTTCCAAAATTTATTGGCCAGTTTGACTATATAAACATCCAGTGATGATGAAGTAGCCCTGTTTTATTTATTTAGTTACATGCATATATGCATGTACCTATGCATTTATAGAATATCCTAGATTTAGAAACATTTTTGTAATCATATTTTGTGAAATTATGTATGCCAGATTATTTAGGCTCACTTTGATGTCAATGCATTTGTTATCAGAGCTAGTTTTTCAGTTATCATCCAAGGCCGGGGCATAGCATTTGCACTTTTATCTAATTTGTTGGAAGTCAGTACTGTTTGAGTCCAAGGATGATGCTGTCACAGAAAATTTATTACAAGAACTTATTTGTTTGAGGAGATCTACCCTGCTCTCCTCCCATCGTCTTGTAGATGTATTTGTGATTTCTACAATGTAATCCCTTATGGTACTGCTTTATAAAGTGGTACTGAAAAGATGTATTTATTGTACTTGAAATTGTGGGTATAGACTCCTCGATAATAAGGTGTTAAACTGTATTTTTCCTGATTCTGTTAAGTTACTCTTGTAAAGCCTCCAGCACTGCAGTGATCAAGGTTATTTCTGGTGAATGTCTTTTCCAATTAGTGCTCTGTTTCTCCATCATAAGAGATTGTTTAACGATTTGTTATGTAACTTCTTATCTAATGACTAATTTATAATTTTGGCTAAGAAAAGAAAAATATTTAATGTATAAGCACATGCTGGTTTTAGACGTCTATTCTTTCTTGCAAGTTTAGTGATTAAAATAGTTCTTGTTTTTGTGGTTTACTTGGGTGTTTCTGACACTTCTTATTTCTCTAGTCAGGCAGGATACCTGCCTTTGTCTTTTATTCCTTTTTCTTTTTTTTTTGAGACGGAGTTTCGCTCTTGTTACCCAGGCTGGAGTGCAATGGCGCGATCTCGGTTCACCGCAACCTCCACCTCCTGGGTTCAGGCAATTCTCCTGCCTCAGCCTCCTGAGTAGCTGGGATTACAGGCACGCGCCACCATGCCCAGCTAATTTGGTTTGTATTTTTAGTAGAAACGGGGTTTCACCATGTTGACCAGGATGGTCTCGATCTCTTGACCTCATGATCCACCCGCCTCGGCCTCCCAAAGTGCTGGGATTACAGGCTTGAGCCACCGGGCCCGGCCTTTTATTCCTTTTCAATTCTCCTTTTGTCCTCTTTTGTTCCTCCCCTTCTTACCAAGAACACAAAACCTTATGATGTTCTATTTGTGAGGGAAAGTTTCAAACAGGTGAAAAGTAAGTCTGTCTCTGGTATCATTCCTCTGTTTTAAAAATCTAAAGTGGGAGGAGAATGTTTTCCCATACGGAATCACAACCCGAAAGGGGAAAGGGAGTTTGGGGTGGAAAGTAGAGGTTTTGGGGAGAAGGGGTAGAAAGGGGTGGCAGGAAGAGAGATAATGGGGGAATGTTTCAAGGATTTAAGTTAAAACTTTTTAAAGAATATTCTACTTGTCTGTTTCGAATATTAATAAAATTACGAAATCCTTCGGTTTGGTCACTTAGGAGGATTAGAAGGAGAGAGTAATGAATGAAGTAAGGGAAAAGCTGAAAGAGGGGGACCTTGGTTTAGCTCATATTACGTGTTTTGTGCAAGTGACATAAGGGCTGCAGAGTTGCACAAGACTTGTTCCCTGACCTTAAGGGAAGCAGTGGCCTGAACAAAGGCAATGGTGTTAGAAAACTTACACTGTACATACTTTAGGGCACTCGATGGGCATCTGTGTCCCTATTGGGGCACAATGGCAAGAAAAAGTTGAAAAATTGAGGCTAGATTATAAAGCATTTTTTCTCGACTTTTATGCCCTCATTCATGTAGCTCTTTCTACCTGAAATTTCCTCCTTCTGCCTTCACCAATCAGAATAATATGTATCCTTCAAATTCTAGGTTAAATCTTGCTGCTTCTACAGTTTTCTGAACATTGCAGTTTGAAATGATGTCTTCTCTACTCTGTATTGCTAAGTGTTTAGTTTATACTCCTAATATATACTCTTAATGAGTCAACAAATGTCATTTGGTGAACTTTAGGTGATTTGACTTAGAAGTTTTTTATTCATCAATTGTTTGCTGTCTAATGAGATTGAATATTTTACCATTGTTTATTAATTGTAATTTTTTTTTTTTTGAGATGGAGTCTCGCTCTGTCGCCCAGGCTGGAGTGCAGTGGTGTGATCTCGGCTCACTGCAACCTCTGCCTCCACAGTTTAAGTGATTCTCCTGCCTAACCCTCCCCAGCAGCTGGGATTACAGGCATGTACCACCATGCCCGGCTAATTTTTATATTTTTAGTAGAAGCAGGGTTTCACCATGTTGGACAGACCGGTCTCAAACTCCTGACCTCAAATGATCCACCCACCTTGGCCTCCCAAAGTGCTGGGATTACAGGTGTGAGCCACTGTGCCCAGCCAATTGTAATGCTTTTTAACAAGATATAGTAGGACTGCTGTTCTGATCTGAAAGTTCAGGATGGCATATAGAGTTTGGAGACAGAATAGGTAGGGAGCTATATTTTAGTATAAGACTGAGAAACAGATGAGCCAGTAGGAGAAGGGAACTACATTTAGAGGTCCTCTCACAGGCTAAGCTTTTATACTAGGTGCTTTATATAGATAATCTTTTTTTTTTTTTTTTTTCCATTTTTGAGACGAAGTCTCACTCTGTCGCCCAGGCTGGAGTTGAAGTGGTGCGATCTTGGCTGACTGAAACCTCCACCTCCTTGGTGCAAGTGATTCTCCTGCCTCAGCCTCCTGAGTAGCTGGGATTACAGGCATGTACCACCACGCTCAGCTAATTTTTGTATTTTCAGCAGATATGGGGTTTCACCATGTTAGTCAGGGTGGTCTGGAACTCCTGACCTAGTGATCCACCAGCCTGGGCCTCCCCAAGTGCTGGGATTACAGGTGTGAGCCACTGTGCCCGGCATATATACATAATCTTATTTACTTAAATCATCCCATTTATAAGAGATCTCTGATTGGTCACTTTTTAATAGTTGTTGCTTAGCTTTATTGGTTGACATTTACTAAAATGGAAGGACTCAAGATGATAGGTATGTGAACATTGTTCGGAACCATGAACTTTGCTTGTTTTTTCACATACTAGTTCCTTTTCTCTTGTGGATTTTTACAAATAATTTAAAAAAAATGAAAATTAGGAATCTTTCTGGTCATTTGTAATTTGGTGTCATGTTCCTCCCAGTTGTCACTTCATCTTTCCTTGATCTTTAAAGTGAGAGCATTGCATTAGTTGTTTCCAAGGTCCCCTTTAGCTCTAAAGACTTATGTCATAATTGTGTAGCTGACTAAAGCTTTTTCAGAATTCACTGCTTATTATTGTAGTCGATCAGTCTCATTGGGCAGCTGTTTCAGCACCACAGAACGAGTTGCCAGGTAAAATACAGTATGTCCAGTCGAATTTGAATTTCAGGCCAACAATGAATACTTTAGTAATCATGCAGTATTTGAGGCAGACTATAAAGCTATTTGTTGATATGAAATTTAAGTTTAACTGAGTGTCCTGTATTTTTTATTTGCCAAATTGGGCAACTAACAAAGAAGTCTGTGGAAAGTTAGATGTGTAGATAGAGGAACTCTTACTACAGAAAGGCAAGAAGTTTCTCAAGTACTGAGCAAACCTTTTCGTGTAAAGGGAAGAAGAGTGAGGGAGGTGATAATATTAGTGTGTTGAAATTAGTGGTTTGAACTGACTGAATCTCCTAAGGTCGCTTCGAGGTTAACATGCTTTTGAAAAAAAGTTTTAAGTGTGTGCTTTTTATCTAATGCCAGTGGGGTCATATGAACTTGTGTAACTGAGTTATGACCTTTGGAAATCCTTAGAATTGTGTTGTAACAAGACTTAAAAGATCTTGGAGCAGTCCAAGGGGGATTCATATGATTAAGTCCCAACCAACTTACATTAACAATTAAATTTGCTTTGCTTTTCTTGTTTTTAGTAGAGACACGGTCTCACTACGTTGCCCAGTCTGGTCTTGAGCTCCTGAGCTCAAGCAATCCTCTTGCCTTGGCCTCTCAAAGTGCTGGGATTACAAGAGTGAGCTACCATGTCTGGCCTAGCTTTGCTTTAATATTATGTTAAGCTATCTCTTTTGGTTGCAAATAACAGAAACCTACTTTGGCTTATTTAGGCATAAAAGAAAATATATTCAAACGATGTTAACGTAACTCACTGCATCTTAGGAGAAGATGAACACTCAGGCTCTGGAAAGAGTAAGGATTTCAGTAGGAAGAGTTTAGATACTTTGGATATTTTAGTATAATAAAGTTTCCACTCACCCTCTTTCAAAGCTCAGAACCTCAGATTCATTAGAAGAGAGAGAACTGAATGTTAGCCACAAGGACAAGCTCATATAGTACAGCCCTGGCCTGGACACAACATGCCTGTCCTCGCCTCTGAGAATAGTTTCCATAGAAAAATGAATAGGTTAAGAAGGGCAAAGGGAATGTCTTTACTAATTGCTATTGTAGAACTTTTTTTTTTTTGAGATGGAGTTTCGCTGTTGTTACCCAGGCTGGAGTGCAATGGCACGATCTCGGCTCACTGCAACCTCTGCCTTCTGGGTTCAAGCAATTCTCCTGCCTCAGCCTCCCGAGTAGCTGGGACTACAGGCGCGCACCACCATGCCCAGCTAATTTTTGTCCTTTTAGTAGAGACAGGGTTTCACCTTGTTGACCTGGATGGTCTCAATCTCTTGACCCCGTGATCCACCCGCCTCGGCCTCCCAAAGTGCTGGGATTATAGGCGTGAGCCACCGTGCCCGGCCAGAACTTTTATTAATGTACATAACTTTATAGAGGGAATGTTAGGTCTAATGTGAGTATTAGAAAGATGAAAAAATTACTTTCTATTTCTACTTCTTAAAAATACATTTTTGGGCTGAGCACGTTGGCTTACACCTGTAATCCCAGAACTTTGGGAGGCCTAGGTAGTGGTCACTTGAGCTTATGAGTTTGAGACCAGTCTGGACAACATGGCAAAACCCTGTCTCTACAAGAAACACAAAAATTAGCTGGGCGTAGTTGTGTGTGCCTGTAGTCCTGCTGCTCGGGACGCTGAGGTGGGAGGACCATTTGAGCCCAGGGGAAAAAAAAGATTGTCTAAAAAAATTGTTACAACATTCTGTTTGCTGCTTATATAGCATTTCAGATATTGTTTTTCAAATCCGGACCTTATGCTGTTGTCCAGCCTTTAAATGATCAAACTGTAATGAGTAAGTCTTAAGAGACAGAAATTAGCCGGGTTTAATGACGTGTGCCTGTGATCCTGGCTACTGGGGACGGTGAGGCAGGAGAATCGGTTGAACCCAGGAGGCGGGGATTGCAGTGAGCCAAGATCATGCCATTACATGCCAACCTGGGCAAGAAGAGTGAAAGTCCATCTCAAAAAAAATAAAGATTCCAGTGTCATGTCTGCAAATAAGAGTTTCTCTCCATGTTTTTTCAGTCATTCAAGTAACGCCTTCTAAAAAAGTTTTTGGTCCAGGTGCAGTGGCTTATGGCTGTAATCCCAGTACTTTGGGAGGCTGAGGTGGGCAGATCACATGAGTTCGAGACCAGCTTAACCAACATGGTGAAACCCGGTTTCTACTAAAAGTAGGAAAAAATAAGCTGGGTCTGGTGGCGCCCACCTGTAGTCCCAGGTACTCTGGAAGCAGAAGAATCACTTGAACCTGGAAGGTGGAGGTTGCAGTGAGCCGAGATTATGCCACTGCACTCCAGCCTGGGTGACAGAGCAAGACTTCATCTCAAAAAAAAAAAAAAGGTTTCTGGATAGTACTTACCTACTGATTTATTGGCAGACTGCTGGAGAGACAAGTCTAAGTATCTTCTGCTCAGAAAATATTTAGTTGGTTTCCGTTCCCAACAAGGAAGGGGTCAGTTTGGGGGAGGGGCTATTTTCATTCTTACATCAAAGTTGAACTGTGAATTTCTTCCAGAGTTGGATTGGCTTCCAGCCTCACTCAGGCTCATTCCTGAGTGAGCCTTGCTCAGGAATGAGCAAGGATGGCCAGCCTGTGGGGCTAGAAGCATGATGGAGTCAGACACGCTAGACATGTCTCACTGCCCTAGTCTTTGCAAAGGCAGTTACTCATTCATAGGTGTGGTCCTCCTCATTGTCCAAATGGCTCTAGTTGTTTTATCTGAGTTCCAAGCAGCAGAATTGAGGGAAGGAAAGGCGTGGGATAGGGAACAGGTACCTGCTCTCTGTTAAGGAAATTTTCTGGGGACTTTGACAAACTTTTGTCAAACTTTTGTATCTCATTGGCTACCTAGGAGGAAAGAGACACTGGGAAATTTGTTTATTCTCAACAGTCATGTGCTCAGATAGAAATCGGGGATTCTAGTACTATAAAGTGTATAAATCTCTAGTCTATTCTGAAGAATTTTGGGAAAGTCAGTTTATTGTGCTTTATGATATCATCACTTAGAAAAGGTAGACGGGTACCTGTCTTGTTGCCCTTGATGTTTAGCAGTTCAGTTTAATGAATGTCTACTTGGTTTCTTTGTCTATCAGGTAGTACCTGATAAGGTACATTAAGTGCTGGGATTTTAAAGAAGTTGTGTTTTCTGTTCTCATGCTAACTGAGAACACTATATATAAAATGCATGAGCAAGAGGAACAACGACTGAGTTAGATACCTTAAAAATGTTATTTGGCCGGGCACAGTGGGTCATGCCTGTAATCCCAGTACTTTGAGAGGCCAAGGCAGGCAGAATCATTTTAGGCCAGGAGTTTGAGATCTTGGGCAACATTGTGAAACCCCGTCTCTACTAAAAATACAAAATTAGTTAAAAGTTAATAAAAAGATGGTGTTTAAAATCTGTTGAGGGGGCAGACCTTGAGATGCCAAAAAGCAGTAATATATAGAATTTCAAATTAAGTGCAATGAAGGAAAAGAAAGAGATGCAGTAAAAGAGGAGAATAGAAGAACTTTAGAGTGAATTATCAGGAGACCTTTCTCAGCAGTCAATTTAGTGTAAGTCCTAAGCACTGTATTACCTGTTCCATTGTGTTACTTGTTTTGTTCAGAAAGGTCAGGTTTCCGGTACCATGCCACCATGAGATTGAAAGATTCTCTCTGCAAAGACAGGCAGCAAATCAGAGCAGAGAAAGAAGTAATTTATAGACTACAATATGACCTTGTGGAGTTAGAGTATAATATTCTTTCCAGTGATTTTCGAAGAAGTTGTGATCAAGGAACCTAAATTTTTTTGAGACACTTGAAAATAATATTACTGATTGGTTTACTTTGTGTTTTTCTTTTAGCATATTTTAAGATTTTTCTGTGTCTCTGTACTTTTGAAAGAGTTATTTACCCATAAATGACCCTGACCTTTTTTCATTTTAATACTCAGTCCAAAGTAATCTCTTCCTGGAAACCTTTTTAGGTAGAAGAATTATCTTTCTAAAATGCAAATCTAAATATGTTTGTAAATCTTGTGCTTAAAATGTCATTGGCTTCCAGATGTCTTTAGGATAAAATACATTATTATTATTATTTTTTTAGATGGAGTCTCACTCTGTTGCCCAGGTTGGAGTGCAGTGGCACCATCTCCGCTCACTGCAACTTCCACCTCCCGGGTTCAAGTGATTCTCCTGCCTCAGCCTCCCGAGTAGCTGGGACTATAGGCGTGTGTTGCCAGGCTGGCTAATTTTTTGTATTTTAGTAGAGATGGAGTTTTACCATGTTGCCCAGGCTGGTCTCAAACTCCTAAGCTCAGGCAGTCCACCCACGTAGGCCTCTCAAAATGTTGGGATTACAGGCATGAGTCACCACACCCCGGCAAAATAAATTCTTAAAATAGCTTAAAGGTCTGTGATCTATTCCCTTCTTGCTTTTCCAGTCTTATCTCTGATCATCATCGTTTGTTCCTTTAGCTGTGTGTTCCAACCTTAGGGTCTTTGCATCGTGGTTGTTTTCTATTTTTGGAATCTTAGAGGTTATCTAATTCAGCTCTTTATTTAATGTAAAAGGTTTCCTTAAGCTCTAAAATACAGTGTTTCTGTTGACCAGATTACCTAAATGAGCACCTTTTCTAGTTTCTAGTTAACTGCCTCCTCCCTTCTTCCCCTTCTCCCTTTCTACCTTCTCTCCATCCGTCCCTCCGTTATGGTGCTAGGGCTGTCAGAGTCCACTGGCTGCATGAAATTAGTATCAATGGATATGAGATTGAAAAGATATAACCTCAACATCATTTTCAGGTTACTGATACCAGGCATTATTCAGATTTATTTGTGATCACATACTGCCTTCTAATTCATGTGATAGAATTCAGAAGGCAGAAGTGGACTGTTTCTTGTACTATATTTCTTAATATCCCCTCTTACAAAGAGAGTGACAGTAGTAAGCAGTCACTGTATTGTCATCACTGCTGGGGTCCGTGAAAGGAGGAGATTCGGAAGACTTAAGCGTCCACAGTGCAGGGTTCTTCCTTGTGCCTGATGCAGCACCTTCCATCAACTTTAATTCCTCAGAGAAAGAGGAGTGAACATGAGGCATGTAATGATAATGCCATGTAAAGGAATGTGGTAGGTTTAGTTACCTTTTAACAGTAAAAGCACGAAATGATACGATTTGCTTAGATTACATTTTTTATTGTACATTGTTTTATTGTTCATCATGGTTAGCTCAGACTCGCAGGGGGGCGGTGGGAATAAGCAAATACCTCCCAAGTGATAACTGTGTCAGATACTGTGCTGTGTGTTTGCAGGTTTTTTGTTTTGCTTTGTGTTTAGTTCATGTAACAACTTAGCAAGCGAGGTGTCATTCATCTTGATTTTGCACATAACTAACTGCTCACAAAAGTGAGGCTTTCTTCATGTTGGCCAGGCTGGTCTCAAACTCCTGATCTCAGGTGATCTGCCCGCCTTGACCTCCCAAAGTGCTGGGATTATAGGTGTGAGCCACTGGGCCCAGACGTGTTATCTATAATATGTTAATAGGACTATTATAAAGCTATTATATATAGTAGTATATATTTAATAGCATTAAAGTAAGCTATCGATTGAAAACTGTGACAAATTTGAAATTGGAATAGACGTAATTTTTAATGTATTTTTTATATGTATACTAGTTTTAAAAATAATTTTGGATTATATATTTCAGAGAAGAATTTAGATAATTGTGATGACAAATTTAGAATAGTTACGGTTAAAGTTTGGTGAAAGTTTTTGCTTGACAAGGAAATTTAGTTTAAATTGGCTGTCCAGTGCCCCGGTTACAGTTTTAGTCTTGGATGATGAATTTCTTACTGTGAGAGGTTAGCAAAGCAGGAATTCTAGTGGGAATGTAATGGGCACATGTGCTGCTTTGAGTGTTTGAATGGCTGTTGCTTTGTCTTAGGTGTCTCAGTTTTTTCCTCTAATTGCCCAAAGTAACCATGGGGGCTTGGAGCACGGGGTGATGTCATGAGGACTGTATCACTGACACTTTTTTACGAGACCTCTGGTCACTTAGAGACGTCAAATCAGAATCTGGCTGGAAGGAGCTCTTGTCTCTTGACTTCAGAACTGACCCAGTTCCAGACTCTTATCCACGCGTAATAGTTTCTGTCCTGCTGAACTTTGTTTATAGGGTCCAGTTGAAAGGGGAAACACCTGTACACCCTAGCTAATTAGGCAGCCTTACATATCTGTTTTTCTCTAGTATCTTTTAATTAGGATATTCCCCTTTTCAAAAAAAACAAAAAATCGTGACTGGGCACGGTGGCTCATGCTTGTCATCCCAGCACTTTGGGAGGCTGAGGTGGGCAGATCACTTGAGGCCAGGAGTTCAAAACCAGCCTGGCCAACATAGTGAGACCCTGTTTTATTTAAAAAAGGTAAAATAAAAGTTTCAAGGAAGAACTCACTTTTCTATCAAGTGGCGAAAGCAACTAGCTGAATAATATTCAGGACTGTCAACCAAGTGGGAGGTCAGAAGCTCACCCAGTCGTCTACAACCATGGTGGAGCCAGAGGGGCTCAAAGGGCCTATGCTATAACAAGGCCCCAGTTCCCGGCAGTGCTCCAGACGACCCTGGGCAGCCTATTCTTAAGTCCCTTCATAGTCACCATGATTGTCAACTAAAGAAAATCAAGCTTTTTAAGAAAAAGTTAGTTGTATTTAGAAGTCTTATTAAGAACTGTAGACAGGGCCTGCAGCCTGGGAGTAGTCTTGTAGAGAGGTTTTGTTAGACTGTTCTGGCACTGTATTTTAGTCTACTGTTTATGTATAGGTGGTGGGCTTTCGTATGTGTAAAATTTCATATATGTAAAATTACATTACATTACATTTGGTACATTAAGGTTAGGCTGTAAGAATATATTTGATTATAGATTATAGATGTATAATCACTGTCATTTTATTTGTAGGAACAGGCAAGGATTGGGTTATTATCTATAAGGAATATGGTGACTTAGGCAAGAGATGTGGGAGGAGTGTGTGTTTTATTTTGTCTTTAAAGTGTTTGGAAAGCTGTGTATCATCATAGAGTCAAGAATTTTGTGTAATTGTGTTGGTAAGCAGAAATGAGTAAATATGGCTTTTTTATTTATTATTTTGTCTCACATATGGATTCCTAAACTATTCACATATGAATGTTACTTAAAAAAAAAGACATGAGGGCCGGGCGCAGTGGCTCACGCCTATAATCCCAGCACTTTGGGAGGCCGAGGCGGGTGGATCACAAGGTCAAGAGATCGAGACCATCCTGGTCAACAAGGTGAAACCCCATCTCTACTGAAAATACAAAGATTAGCTGGGCATGGTGGCATGCGCCTGTAGTCCCAGCTACTCGGGAGGCTGAGGTAGGAGAATTGCTTGAACTCTGGAGGCGGAAGTTGCGGTGAGCCGAGATCGCGCCATTGCACTCCAGCCTGGGTAACAAGAGCGAAACTCCATCTCAAAAAAAAAAAAAGGACATGAATTGATAATATTAAAATAGTTACCTTCTAAGCAATATTCTGTACCATCTGAGGTGTCAGAGGTTGGGGTCGTAGATGAGGGAAAGTGTGAAAGAAATTTACAACACTGGAAACCTACCACCACATTATAGTGGCCGTCACACAGTTGAGATGCCTGGGATTTCTACTCTTTTACTTTCTCTTTGTTCTCCTGTCACTCTACATTTCTTTAAGACATTTGTTGCACCATTTATAACTTATTTAATCACTTTCCTCTTGAATAGTAGGCTCAGTAAGATCAGGGCTGTATGTATCTTGTTCCCCACCTTGGGTGCTGAGTAATGGAAGCACTCCTGTTACTCATATCTATTTGGTCCTGAGATTGGATAGTAGGTTGGGATAACAAGGGATACCCTTGAATCCTTTCCTCCTGCCTCTCCCGACTGAAAAAAAAGGAATACCCTTACTTGTAGACTGAAGAAAAGGTAGAAGTTCTGGAGTCTGGGAAGAAGAGGAAGCGAATAGATGAAGGGGGAAAAGAAAGGTACAATACAGAATGAAGGTAAGGAGGTTGCTGTGGGATTTCTTACTCATGGGAGTGTAAGTTGGGAGTTGAAGGTACAGTAATCTCCCCTTGTCTTTGGGAGATGTGTTCCAAGACCCCAGTGGATGCCTGAAACCATGGACACTACCAAACCCTGTATATGCTGTTTCTCCTCCGCACACATACCTCTGACACAGTTTAACTTACAGATTTAGCACAGCAAGGGAAGTGGAACAAGAATAACAATATACTGCATGAAAGTTAATGTGAGTGTGGTCTCTCTCTAAGTATCTCACTTTGCTGTACTGAAGTTAGCTAAAACTGTGAAAGTGGAACCGCAGATAAGATGGAGCTACATGCCGAAGGCTCATCTGTGAGTAATGAGTAAGGCATAAGAGCTCGTGTCATACAAAGTTCACTTCTCCTTTTCAGTAGACATTGGATGGGTTAGTACCTGTCCTTAGCTGCTTTACTGACATTTGTATAATATTCACTCATTGCATTCATGCTTCTAGCCTGTGTAACATAACACTTAGTTGGGAAGGGGACTGGGACCAGAGAATGAGGAATCCTGACTAAAAGAAATGGCTTGACTCCCTTTGAGACATCTCAAGATTCTAGGCTTCTCTTTTAATTTTGAGTGAAATTAATGGGCTGAGATGTGAGTATGAGTAATTGTACGGTTTACTCCCCTCCCTGCCCCTCTCCGCATTCTTTGCTGACCTCTTACTACTTTTTTGCTTCACCTACGATGTTCTCCTTCCCAGCTATTTCTTGAACGTGCCGAGGGTGTTCCTGCCTCAGGGACTTTTCACACTCATGCTTCCTTCTTCCTGGACGTTTCCCACAGATGTCTACTAACTTAACCTCTTACCTTCTTCAAGTCTTCCCAAATGTCCTCTTATTTTTGAGGTTTTCCCTGACTTAAACTCTGCCTCCTCATTTCCTTTTTTTTTCTTTCTTTCCTTTTTTTTTTAAGATGGAGTCTCACTCTGTCGCCCAGGCTGGAGTGCAGTGGCACCGTCTCGGCTCACTGCAGCCTCTACCTCCCAGGTTCAAGGGATTCCCCTGCCTCAGCCTCCGGAGTAGCTGGGACTACAGGCGCCCACCACCACACCTGGGTAATTTTTTATATTTTAGTAGGGATAGGGTTTCACCTTGTTGTCCAGGCTGGTTGTGAACTCCTGAGCTCAGGCGATCCGCTTGCCCTGGCTTCCCACAGTGCTGGAATTACAGGTGTGAGCTACCATGCCCGGCCCTAGTTTTACATTTTCCAACTCTATCACTTGTTCTTTGAGAACTAGGACCTTATTGTATTCTCATTGCCCAGGACCCAAAAAGCATTTGGGAAATGTAGGAAACAGAACCGTTTGAAAAGCCTTCATATAGTCCCATTACGTACGTTGATATTTTTCAGCTTTACTTTTAAAGGACTTGGTCAAGCTTTTTGGAATAACAGAACCTAGAAAAATGCTATTTCAGATCTTTTAAGTTGGGCTAAAATGATTTACTCAAAGAAAAAAAGCATTTTTTTCTTGAAGAATTAGTAAATAATACTCTGTTGTCCTTTATAGTAAGTCTTGCAAGTAAAAGTTACCCAAATTTATAATTTGGACTTCCACAGTAGGTGACCTATTATAACCTGAAGAAATCTTTTTTCGCCTCCTACTTTTCAAAAACTGGGATTTGAAGCTTTAAGACCTAAAGAACTTGTGAGACCAGCATGTATAACCATTAGACACACACATTTTCATAAGATAAATCATATACATACATACACATATAACAGTTTTATGAAAATAATGTATGTGTGTATGACACAGGATATCTTGGGGTGCCACTTTGCCGGCTGGAAATTTCTGCAGCAGGCAGCACTCCTGCTCAGGCCTCACTTAGCTCCAAGCTGGCCGCTGGACTTGCCCTGCCCACTTGGTCTGGCGGGCTGTGCTCAGCTTATGCTACTGGCCTGGATCTCACACCCATCAAGGGCAAGCCAGGTGTGCTGGCTGCTGAGGTGGGGTGGGTGGCTCCAGGCGCCAGCTCTGTGTGAGGCTGCAGCTGCACCAGGTGTACTGCAAATGGTTTCCACCTTGAGTGCCGGCATCTGGATGCGGGGAATGTGGTGGGGCCCAAAAAACTTGGATACACTAGCAACTGCAGAACTCCAAAGAGGGTATTACAGTGTGTTACAGGGGAGTCCTGAGGTCAGGGCCTCAGAAGGGTGGCAACTTGTTCCTGTTATAGTTCTCTTCGTACTTGCTGTTCTGGGAGTCCTGAGTTCTTGTCCCACGTCCAAGAAGAATGAGACTATGTGGGCAGTTGGAGAGTGAGCATGGCAGAAAAGAGTTTTGTTGAGTCAAGGAATGGCTTTTAGAGGAGAGGGGACCCAGAAGCAGATGGTCCCAGTGTGTGACTGAACCTGGAGTTTTTATAGGCTCAGAAAGTGGGAGGTGCGGGCTGTGGGTAGCCTTGGAAAAGACAACATTCAACTAGTTAAAAAGCATTATTCAGAAATAACCAATCAGGAAAGAATGGGCAAATAGGAATAGAAGTTCTCACTCCAGGCTTGGACTTTACTTGGAACTGGAAGTCCAGTTTTCAGGCTTTAATTTGTCTTTGGTTTGAAGGTCGGGTTTCAGTGGAGACCTGCCCCTGTCTGCCTAGGAATTTATCTGGCTCCGGTCGCTATCATGAATATGCATGTTTATACTATATATACATATGCATGTTTTATGGTTAAATATCTGGCTATGGCGGTAGTAATAAACATTGTATAAATGCAGATATGAGGAAGAAATTGTCTAAAATATAAATGGTGGGTAGTTGGGTGAAGGGATTGCATTAGAATAAAGAGAACTTAGAATCATGGTAATTACAGTGGCTCATGCCTGTAATCCTAACATTTTGGGAAGCTGAGGCAGGAGGATTGCTTGAGCCCTAGAGTTCAGCCTGGGCAACATAGGAAGATTCTGTCTTTACAAAAAATAAAAACCATTTGCTGGGAGTGGTGGCACATACCTGTGATCCTAGCTACTTGGGAAGCTGAGGTATTTTGTTTTATGCTTACAAGGGTTATACATTTTAAAAGGTTATAAATCACTATGTTCCTTTTTAGGTAGTTGTCTCTGAAACTACAAGTCAGATACAGGAATTGATTTTTTGCTTTTATTCCTGTGAACTCACTATGCCTTTCTTTCGTTCCAGCTCTGTTTGAGGGAGCCCTTTAGAGAAATGTTAGTGACTCATAAGCATGTATTAGTTCCCCGTGTTTTTCTTTGTTTTAAAATTCTAGGAATTGAAGCCATTTTTTATGAAGGAAGTTGGAAGTCACTTTGATGATTTTGTGACCAATCTCATTGAAAAATCAGCATCATTAGACAATGGTGGGTGTGCTCTCACAACCTTTTCTGTTCTTGAAGGAGAGAAAAACAACCACAGAGCAAAGTAAGTCTGTGTTATTTTTTTAATGCAAACATCTGCCCAGTATAGTTCAGCGGTCAAAATGGACTGTAGCAAATATGCTTGAGTTCACCCCCCGCTGCCACTTTCTATTGGTTGTGTGTTGCATTCGGAAAGTTATTTAACCACTCGAAGGGGAGGTTTTTTTTGTCTTCATGTATGAATTATAATATACATGCATACCTCTTTTAAGACTGACTACTAGTAAAGTCAGGCATAGTAGCTCATGCCTGTAATTTCAGCACTTCGGCAGGCTGAGGTGGGTGGATCACTTGAGGTCAATAGTTCAAGATTAGCCTGGCCAACATGGTGAAACCCCATCTCTACCAAAAATTACAACAATTAGCTGGGTATGGTGGTACACACCTGTAGTCCCAGCTACTCGGGAGGCTGAGGCATGAGAATCGCTTGAACCTAGGAGGCAGAGATTGCAGTGAGCAAAGATCATGCCACTGCACTCCAGCCTGGGTAACAGAGACCCTGTCTCAAAAAAAAAAAGGACTGACTAATAAAATAACAGAGCCAACACTTGCTGAGCGCTGTACACCGATGAATTCATTTAAACCAAACAGTGATCCTATGAGACAGATGCTGTAACTATCCACATGTTACAGATTAGGAAACTAAAGCAGAGTGCTTAACTAAATGTTGTCCAGAATTACTGCATAGCAGGGACTTGAACCTAGAGTCTGGCTCTAGAATCCTTGTTCTTTTTCTTTTTTCTGCGATGGAGTCTCACCCTGTTGTCTAGGCTCAGTGCAATGGCGCGATCTGCTCACTGCAACCTCTGCCTCCCAGCTTCTAGCGATTCTCCTGCCTCAGTCACCTGAGTAGCTGGGACTATAGGTGCATACCACGACACCCATCTAATTTTTTGTAACTTTAGTAGAGACAGGGTTTCATCATGTTGGCCAGGCTGGTCTTGAACTCCTAACCCTCATGATCCACCTGCCTTGGCCTCCCAAAGTGCTGGGATTACAGGTATGAGCCACCATTCCTGGCTAAGTTCTTGCTCTTAATCATATCACCATGTTCCTCTCTGTTGTACTCTATGTAATACTTGTACTAAAGTATGCATGATTAGTATATACTTTTAATTGTTGGTTCATCCAGAATAATCGAGTGAAGGCTATCAAAGGCTAGTATGTGCTAATTTGCCATTCCATGCTCTTCTCAGTTTTACACCCCTGTTGAGAGGCATAGAGTGATGTTCTCAAGAATAGTTTTGACTAGTAATAGTTAAGTGCTGGTAGTAGTACGAAAAGCCCTAAGGAAGATGATAATGCAAGATGTAAGATGGGGGGTTTTAGTAACTCACGGCAACCTTTAAGATCAGGAGGCTGTTGGGAGTTGCTGGAAGTCCTTTGATATCAGAAAGGGTATCAAAAACATCAGTGCAGTTTTGTAAGACAGCTCAATGACACTATATATGACCTGGAGTCAGTGTGCTTGTAGGCCTATGGCCTCAGGGCATCTCTACAAGAAGGAAGAGTGGTTTCGGAAGTTCACAGGAGCTGGGTGTGTCGGCCCTTCCATTCTTAATAGTTATGCATGTACCTACCTCACAGCATTGTTCGGAGGGAGTAAGTGAAATAACATACATAATATCTGGAACACGGTACTTGAATCAGTAGTGAAAAGGTCATTGGTCCATTAATGTTAGATGATGTTGTTGGTAATATTCTCTTGTTTGTGGAATTAGATTTCTTACAACACTTGAGGTACTTACATCTTGTTTTAATTTTTTTCTCTTCTCAGGGATTTGAGAGCACCTCCAGAACAAGGAAAGATTTTTATTGCAAGGCGATCTCTCTTAGAGTGAGTATTTTTAGTTGTTTTAAAATGTTTGAATTTTTTAAAAAAGCTATTCTGATAGAATCATTGCTTAATCTATGAATATGTAGTGAGTTTGTTCTGTTTTGTATCTGTATAAATCATTGGTTTTTCGTTGTATGCTCTCTCTTGCTCCTTTCTGATCTTCTGGTTCTGTATCTAGTTGCAGAAGAGGAGTTAGGAATAAGAATGGTTATCTGGGCTTGGCACCGTGACTCACACTTGGAATCCCAGCACTTTGGGAGGCTAAGGCAGGCAGATCGTGAGTCCAGGAGTTCAAGACCAGTTTGGGCAACATGGCAAGACTCTCTCTACAAAAAATACAAAAAATTAGCCAGGCGTGGTGGTGCATGCCTGTAGTTCCAGCTATTCAGGAGTCTGAGACAGGAGGGTCACTTGAGCCCAGTGAGACAGGAGGATCACTCGAGCCCGGTAGGTAGAGGTTGCAATGAGCTGAGATTGTGCCACTGCACTCCAGCCTGAGTGACAGAGAAAGATCCCATCTCTATTAATAATAATAAAAACAACATTAAAGGTGCACTTTGGGTAGCTGATGAATATTTCGTTTTTAATGCTGAGTAATTTGTTCATACACTCATTTGATAGAATACTGCTGAAATTTAACCTGTATTAGTATAGATCATCTGAAATGGTTGGGTTGGTGACACATTAAGTGTGTTATAGTGTACTTTTCTTCATCATGTTGGCCAGGCTGGTCTTGAACTGGACTCTCAGATGATCCACCCACCTCGGTTTCCCAAAGTGTTGGATTTACAGGCGTGAGCCTACGAAAATTAGCTGGGCTTGGTGGCAGGTGCCTGTAATTCCAGCTACTTGGGAGCCTCAAGTAGGAGAATTGCTTGAACCTGGGAGGTGGAGGTTGCAGTGAGCTGAGATCATGCCGCTGTACTCCAGTCTGGGTGACAGAGCAAGACTCTGTCTCAAAAACAAGTATACTTTTCTTTAAAAAGACACCTTATGTTTATCAAAAGTTACTTTCTGTGAGTCAAATTGATGCTTACTACTTCACCTAGATAAGAAGGCCGGTTTTCTAAGCATGTAATGTTCAGTGTTCTGTCACACTATAATTTGAAGGAATTCATCTTTTAAAATTTATATCTGGGGGAAAATGCATATTTTCTACTAAAAATATTAAAAAATTAGCAGGGTGTGGTGGTGAATGCCTGTAATCACAGCTACTCAGGAGACTGGGGCAGGAGAATCACTTGAACCCAGGAGGCAGAGGTTTCATTGAGCCAAGATCATGCCATTGCACTCCACCCTGGGCAACAAGAACGAGACCCTCAAAAAAAACAAAAAAGGATTTTAATGATAGAATTTATATATGAAAAATAAACAACATACATTAACTCAAAAAAAGTTTTAACCAAGGAAATAGAACAGTTTTCTATGGCTCTGATGGGTTTTTATTAGAATGTGAAGATCCTCAGTCCAGAGACTGAGTAGCATATTAGATTACTCAAAATCATTTAAAAGGTTAGCCTTATCATTCCAGAAACAAATTAAACGAGTTGAAAAACCTGTTTTTAAACTAGTTAAAACAAGTTGAAAAATCTGTTTTTTATCAAGTTAAAACAATTTGAAAAACCTGTTTTTTTAACTAGTTAAGTTGAAAAACTTGTTTTAGTCAGATATAAATTATTTATTGGCCGGATTTGGTGGCTCACGCCTGTAATCCCAGCACTTAGGGAGGACGAGGCCGGTGGATCAAGAGGTCAGGAGTTTAAGATAGTGAAACCCTCGTCTCTACAAAAAATACAAAAATTAGCCAGGCGTGGTGGCATGCACCTGTAATCCCAGGTACTTGGAGGCTGAGGCAGGAGAATCACTTGAACCCGGGAGGCAGAGGTTGCAGTGAACCGAGATGGAGCCACTGCACTCCAGCCTGGGTGGCAGAGTGAGACTGTGTCTCAAAAAAAAAAAAAAAAAAATTTATTTAGGAAAAGTCATCTATATTATTGTTATATTCTAAAAGAAAATTAAAATTAGACCAGTCTTAAATACAAAAGTCAATGAGGAGAAGGTAAAACCATTTGTAAATGGTTGAGTTTAATAGATATGTAGGGTAGTAGTTGGTCATGATCATCACGATCAACATTATAGAAATTCATGTCAATTAGGCTGGGGGCAGTGGCTCACGCCTGCAATCCTGGTGCTTTGGGAGGCTGAGGCAGGTGAATCACCTGAGGTCAGAAGTTCGAGACCAGCCTGACCAACATGGTGAAACGCTGTCTCTACTAAAAAAAGAAAAAAAAATGCAAAATTAGCCAGGCGTGTGGCACATGCCTGTAATCCCAGCTACTCAGGAGACTGAGGCAGGAGAATTGCTTGAACCCGGGAGGCAGAGGTTGCAGTGAGCCAAGACTGTGCCTTTGCACTCCAGCCTGGTCAACAAGAGTGAAACTCTGTCTCAAAAAAAAAAAGAAAGAAAGAAAGAAAAAAAATCTCTTGCCAGGCGTGGTGGCTCACACCTGTAATCCCAGCACTTTGGGAGGCTGAGGCGGGTGGATCACCTGAGGTCAGAAGTTCGAGACCAGCCAGACCAATATGGTGAAACCCCATCTTTAAAAAAAAAAAAAAATTCATATCAATTTTAACATTTTGGAAATAGTACTTAATATGTATTAAATTTAGAGAGTAGAATGTATGTATAGGATTAAAACATTGTTAGCATTTTACATAGTTTGTGTTTCCTGTTATTAGTGAGTGACCTTTGTTTACCTAGAAACCATCCATTTCTGGTAGGTTTTAAAGAATGTAGACCATTCTTTTTTGAGATGTTTTTAGAGAGTGGATTAAGCATCTTCTAAACTGCTTTAAGAAAAGACTTTATGGTGTTTTGAATTTAAATATAGATGATTAACTTGTTTTGTTTGGACTGCATTTACAGTGAGCTGCTCGAAGTGGACCACATCAGAACAATCTATCATATGTTTATTGCCCTCCTCATTCTCTTTATCCTGAGCACACTTGTAGTAGATTACATTGATGAAGGACGGTAAGACAACAAAAAGACTGCTGGCTAGTTGATGCATGAGAAGTTCGGGTTTTTCATTAAATTTTGGTAAAGGGTAAATTGGTTAAATTTGCTTTAGGAAATCCTAAAGCAGTAGATTTGAGGGTGATAGTCCTCTGCCCTGAAAAGTTTAACTGATGAGAAAATTAGAAATTTCATTACTTTTATTTTTAAAATGGTTTATTTTAATAGACCATAATCAGTAGTTTCTGGGTAAAAATGGGAGATCTTTGTACACAGTTGACCTATGAACAACACAGGTTTGAACTGTGCATGTTCACTTATATGTGGAATTTTTTCAATCAATATGTTTAGCACTCTGTATCTATGGGTTCTACATCTGTAAGCAAAAGCAGAGGGGATCTGCAGTATTCCAGGATGCAAAACACACATATAAGTATGGCAGATTTTTCATATATGTGGGTTCTATGGGGCCAACTGTGGGACTTGAATTTGTGTAGGTTTTGGGGTCTGCATGCTTTCCTGGAACCAATCCCCCATGTATAGGAAAGGATAACTGCATATGATTTATTAACCTTTTGATTGTCTTTATTTAAGATGGTTGCTTAAAACAAGTAGCTTATTGGAATTGAAGCTTGAAAAATGTGATATTTCTTTTTAATATGAAAGTCAAATTGTAGGCCAGGCCTGATGGCTCATGCCTGTAATCTCAGCAGTTTGGGAGGCTGAGGAGGGAGGATCACTTGAGCTCAGGAGTTCGAGACCAGCCTGTACAACATCTCTACAAAAAATTTAAAAATTAGCCAGGAATGGTGGCTGGCACACACTTGTAGTTCCAGCTACTCAGGAGGCTGAGATGGGAGGATTGCTTGAGCCAGGGAGGCTGAGGCTGCAGTGGAGCTGTGTTTGTGTCACTGCACTCCAGCCTGGGTGACAAAACAAGATCTGGTCTCAAAATAAAAATTTTAAAACCAAATTGTACCTTAAAAAATGACAGTATGATAATTGTGGATTGAATTATGTACTTTTTTTGAAAATTAATTTTTGAGATAATGATATAGTATATTAACAGGTTTTTTAATTGTGCCTATTCTGAAAAATCATCTCTTGTATATAAGAATGATTGCTGTTTGAATATTTTACGTAGAATATTTTAGAGTTAAAAATATTAATGTGAGAATCTAATCTTTCAGAAGTTCAAAGTCCAGTTATCTTAGATATCTTGTCTGAGGACTGTATTTATCTTAGGGCTGTTAGAAAACTTGTTTCTAAACAGTATATACTGTTGATATATATCTTGTATGAGGACTGTATTTATCTTAGGGCTTTTAGAAAACTTGTTTCTAAACAGTATATACTGTTGATGTATGTTGAGATCTGTTGTAAAGCAGAGGATTAGAAGCAGACCTGTACCTAACAGAACTATGACAAATCCATGACTTCAACATATTAATGTTGTAGTGTTTCCTAACGTTGAAAGTTTGGTGTTACAAAGTTTTAAATTCTGTGAACTCGGTGTGTATTAAAAATTCACCTCTATGTTCTTTTTCTGTACCTTTTCTCCCCAGGCTGGTGCTTGAGTTCAGTCTCCTGTCTTATGCTTTTGGCAAATTTCCTACTGTTGTTTGGAGCTGGTGGATCATGTTCCTGTCTACATTTTCAGTTCCTTATTTTCTGTTTCAATGTTGGGCCACTGGCTACAGCAGGAGTTCTCATCCACTGATCCATTCCCTCTTCCATGGCTTTCTTTTCATGGTCTTCCAGATTGGAGTTCTAGGTTTTGGACCAACGTATGTTGTCTTAGCATATACACTGCCACCAGCTTCCCGGTTCATCGTTATATTCGAGCAGGTAAGATTTTGTTACCCAAAGCGATGCTGTGTTCAGCTAAAATAATAATGATGATGACAGACTGATACTATTATTTCTAGCTGTGTTAACTTGGATAAATTTTTTATATATTGTTCTTGGTGTCATTATCTGTAAAATTGTTCAACTAGTATCCTCTCTTAAATTTCATTCTAGCTTCCATGTTCTCTGAATTTTGAGAAATGAAGTAAATTACATTGAATGGTTTTTGATGCATTAAGATTTTGTTCCTGAATACTTTTTGTAAAAGTCACTTAAATTATAAAATATTTTTGTAATTAAAAACACTTTTGAAATGTCAGATTCATTGTTTTGTCATGTAACGATTTCCATCTAAATAAAGGAGTTATTTTAATTTGCTTATATACTCATCAGGATTTTCTGATTTTATTGGCTGGCTGTGATGTGTTTGACTAATAATAGAAGGGACACTTGCAGGAGACTTTCTTTGAGCAGACATCTTTTTCCTCTTGCTTTTGTAGATTCGTTTTGTAATGAAGGCCCACTCCTTTGTCAGAGAGAACGTGCCTCGGGTACTAAATTCAGCTAAGGAGAAATCTAGTATGTAATTTCTTTCTCTCTCTTTTCCTTTCTTTGTGTAATTTCATTAGTTTAGAGGATTATTGACTGGATATTCACCCTTTGTTGTTTACTGGGATGTCACATTATATGATGTAAAGATTGTGTTTGATTTCAAACGCATATGATCCACATTGATTTTGAGGACTACTTGTTTCCTGAGTATTCCTGCTTTGCCCTTGAACCTACAGTTTTAAAAAATTGATCATCTTTTGTAACTTTGAGTTGTTTTTATGGAATGTTAATAACCCCATTGCACCTGTGTCTGCCTATTCTTTGCAAACTGTTGCTTCACACTCTAGAAGTTATCTCAGTCGCAGGAATGACTTGGTTTAAAGAGATTGGTAATATTCAATTAGGAAAAAAGAGCATGAGCTGATAAATTATTGTATTCTTCCCTGTTCTGTGCTTCCTTATTTCCCCCTCTTTATTTTTGCTGTGAAAAATCAAAGAACCTCTGATCTAACCATGGTCTTCCTTCTCTAGGCACTATTCCAATGCCTACAGTCAACCAGTATTTGTACTTCTTATTTGCTCCTACCCTGATCTACCGTGACAGCTATCCCAGGTAATGGCACTATGAAGCAGGAATGTGGTAAGTAGCAGAAGTGTGGCATGAGTGAGGCAGGGTAGGTAAGCAGGGGCCAGGCCGTGTGGGGACATAGAAAATATAGAATGAGTTTTCATTTTTTGTCTGGCCTGGGAAGCCTTAAATGGTGATTAGAGAAGTCTAATAGATTATAGTAATTCTTGACAGAATTATAAAGTATTTCATGTGGTCATAAATGATGTTCTATGTGTAAAACCATTATTTATTTATTTATTTATTTATTTATTTATTATTTCTGAGATGGAGTCTGGCTCTGTTGCCCAGGCTGGAGTGCAGTGGTGCAACTTCCGCTCCCTGCAACCTCTGCCTCCTGTATTCAGGCGATTCCTCCTCCCTCAGCCTCCTGAGTAGCTTGCATTACAGGTGTGCACCACCACGCCTGGTTAGTTTTTTTGTATTTTTGGTAGAGACAGGGTTTCACGTATTGGCCAGACTGATCTTGAACTCCTTGCCTCAGGTGATCTGCCCACCACTGCCTTCCAAAGTGCTGGGATTACAGGTGTGACCCACTGCACCTGGCCAAAAAACAGTCATTGTGAGGGTGAGTCTTTATTCAAGTCCTTACTTTATTTAGAAAACTTATTTTTGTTCCTTTCTTTTTCAGGACTCCCACTGTAAGATGGGGTTATGTCGCTATGCAATTTGCACAGGTAAGTTTTTGTAACTGCCTAAGGCATGTTGATTAGGAGATGGGGATTCATATTTATGATAGTAATATAATCTACTGAAATCTACTGGGAGCTAAGAATGCTTTCTGTTGACATTATGCAGTCTTTTAAACTATTTCCACTACAGTAAATGGTGTTTATTTTGCCAACATCAAAAGTAATTTTCTTTAGTAAAATAATGTATTATTTTATAAAGTAATTCTAATTGGTTATTTCAGTAAGCATTAATTTCCCCCTTCCTGTTTTTCGGGGAAGGTGTACATGTATATGGTCTGACGCTTCCCCATTTTCCCCTTCCATCTCCATCAGAACCATTAATCCTGGAAGATAGATCCAATTTTAAGTTCTTGTCTCAATCAAATGCCCATTTATGAAATAAGTTCTTCTGTTATGGGTTGTTTTTTTTTTTTTTTTGAGATGAAGTCTCACACTGTCACCTAGGCTGTAGTGCAGTGGTGCAGTCTTGGCTCACTGCATCCTTTGCTTCCCTGGTTCAAGTGATTCTCCTTCGTCAGCCTCCTAAGTAGCTGGGATTACAGGTGCCTGCCACCATGCTCGGCTAATTTTTGTATTTTTAGTAAAGATGGGGTTTCACCATGTTGGCCAGGCTGGTCTCGAACTCCTGACCTCAGGTGATCTACCTGCCTCAGCCTCCCAAAGTGCTGGGATTACAGGCCTGAGACATTGTGTCCAGCCATATAATAAGTTTTGTTTTTTGTTTTGTGATAAAGTCTCGCTCTGTCACCCAGGCTAAAGTGCAGTGGCACGATCTTGGCTCACTGCAACCTCTGCGCCTCCTAGGTTCAAGTGATTCTTCGCCTCAGCTTCCCAAATAGCTGAGACTATAGGCATGCACCACCATGCCAGGCTAAGTTTTGTATTTTTAGTAGAGGCAGGGTTTCACCATATTGGTCAGGCTGGTCTGGAACTCCTGACCTTGTGATCTTCCCGCCTCAGCCTCCCAAAGTGCTGGGATAACAGGCGTGAGCCGCTGTGCCCAGCCCGTATTAGAAGTTTTAAGCAGCAGGAAAAACAGGTCCTAAGGGTAAGCTCTTTTAAAAGTATCATTTGGTAAAGGGTTAGGAAAAGTGATGGTAGAAACTAGGCTTATCTATATACTAGTGTTAAGTGGAATACATATTCGAACGTTACTTTAAGGGTTACGTATATAGTTTGCTTTGGAGGAAAACCTGCCTTCCTTCTGATGAAGCCATCATTATAATTCTGGCTCTGTTATGTTCCAGGTCTTTGGTTGCTTTTTCTACGTGTACTACATCTTTGAAAGGCTTTGTGCCCCATTGTTTCGGAATATCAAACAGGAGCCCTTCAGCGCTCGTGTTCTGGTCCTATGTGTATTTAACTCCATCTTGCCAGGTAACGGGTCCTTATTAATTTGGCCATGCATAAATTCATGAGGAAAATAGAAAGCTATTTGCCTATGAGCACCTTTGTTTTGCCTACTTCTTAATCTAAACTTCTCGCCGGGCGCGGTGGCTCAGCCTGTAATCCCAGCACTTTGGGAGGCCGAGGCGGGTGGATCACGAGGTCAAGAGATCGAGACCATCCTGGTCAACATGGTGAAACCCCGTCTCTACTAAAAATACAAAAAATTAGCTGGGCATGGTGGCGCGTGCCTGTAATCCCAGCTACACAGGAGGCTGAGGGAGGAGAATTGCCTGAACCCAGGAGGCGGAGGTTGTGGTGAGCCAAGATCGCGCCATTGCACTCCAGCCTGGGTAACAAGAGTAAAACTCCGTCTCAAAAACAAAACAAAACAAAACAAAACAAAAACTTCTGTGCATCTATACCCATGTTGACCTCTTGCATCTACTTTATAGATGAAGTACCCTTTTTTTTTTGAGACAGAGCCTTGCTTAGTTGCCCAGGCTGGAGCGCAGTAGTGCAGTTTCGGCTCACTGCAACCTCTGCCTCTGGGGTTGAAGTGATTCTCCTGCCTCAGCCTCCCGAGTAGCGGGGAATACAGGCACACGACACCATGCCCCACTAAGTTTTTTTTTTTTTATTAGAGACGGGGTTTCACCGTGTTGGCCAGGCTGGTCTCAAACTCCTGACCTCAGGTGATCCACCTGCCTTGGCCTTCCAGAGTGCTAGGATTACAGGTGTGAGCCACTGAGCCCGGCCATGAAGTATCCTTCCAGTCTCAGGTCAGTCTTTCATCTTCTGGCTTTCACTCAAGCTGTGCTTTCTCTGACAGTAGATAGTCCACATTCATGCTGTGTCTTCCTGTTCACTATTCAATTTATTGTAATCCTGCTCCTGATTCCACGAAGGCACTTAAATACCCTTTGTTGAAATTACCAGTAACCTCCAGTTTCTTAATCCACTGGATGGATTAAGGCATACTTTACCCGTCATCTAAGTTGACCTCCATGAAGCACTGGATACTGCTGACCACATTTTGAAATCTCTCGTGTCACTATTTTCTTTCTTTTTTTTTTTTTGAAACTGGGTCTCTTGGGTCTCTCTTTGTCACTCAGTCTGAATGCAATGGTGTGATCATGGCTTACTGTAGCCTTGACCTCTTGGGCTCAAGTGATCCTCTCACCTCAGTAGCTGGGACTACAGGTGCATGCCACCATGCCTGGCTAAGTGTTTAGTTTTGTAGAGATGGTGTCTCCCTATGTTGCCCAGGCCATTCTCAAACTCCTGGGCTCAAGTTATCCTCCTGTCTCAGCCTCCCAAAGTGCTGGGATTACAGGCTTGGGCCACCATGCTTGGCCTCTTGCCACTATTTCTTATTTTCCTCCTGCCTACCAGCCATACCTCGATTTCTCAAATTTATTTATTGCATATTTTTTCGTCTGTTGTAGAGATATGTGAGTTCCTAGTTCTATGCCGGGTGCAGAGGGCTCAGCAGTGAACAAGACACGTGCAATGTTTACACTCTGGGAGCTCAGAGGGCTCAGCAGTGAACAAGACACGTGCAATGTTTACACTCTGGGAGCTTGTTTTATGGTTTCCCTTGTTTTTCCTCTCTTCTTTACCCCATTAACTGTTGGTAATGTTTTCTGTCATCACCTTCTCTTTATTCTCTCGCATTCCTCTTCTAGTGACCCTCCCTGGCTGTCCCTGAAATAGAGTATGTGTTACATACTTGAGTGTCTTCCTCCCTAGGCTGTAAAGCTATTAAGATCAAGGATTGTGTTTTATAGCCAGTCTCTCATATTGTCTGGTACATAGTTGGTGCTCTGTAAATATATTTATTTTCAATAAATGGGTGAAGGTGGTGGACATATAAATGGATATTTTACAACATAGTGTAATATGTACTTATAGGTAGGATAAACAAAATGCTTGTGGACTTTGTTTTATATTAGAAATAACATTTAATATTGGGTATTGAAAAATAGGTATTTTTCTGGTAGAGAATGGGTGCAAAGGTCATTCTAGGTAGTGGGATGGATGCAAGCATGGAGCATTCTGGAATGGCATGAACCAGGTGTGGATGATGTTTACAACACTTAGAGGGTAGAGTCATGGTGGATATGTTTAGAATGTTATCCGTGTCACTATGTTAGCCATGTTAGTGTTTTGGACTGGTTGGTTCTTTGGAGTGGCACTCTTCTGCCATAAACTGTTTAGCAGCATGCTGGCCTCTTATAACCAGATACCAGGGGCACAACTCCCTTCTCCTCCAGTTGTCACAGCACTGGTACAGTGGCTTGCACCAGTAGGCCCAGCTACTCTGGGGGCTGAGGTGGGAGGATCACTTGAGCCCGGGAGTTCGAGTCTAGTCTGGGCAACATAGTGAGACCCTGTTGCTTAAAAACAAAGTCTCTAGAATTTCAAATGTCCTCTGGGGGAGGGGGGCAAAGTCTCTGCCAGCTTTAAACAACTGTTTAAGAGGGGGGCATGGGGGCCAGAGTTTTAAAGGGCCTTGGGTACCAAGTTAAGCCATATATCTAAGCATTTTTTAAAAACAGACTGGGTCATCTGTCATTTGTTGAACCCACTTTGAAGGAAATTACTGTTTTAAAATTCAGATAATTAACTCCAAAAGTGTATCATCCCTGGAATGAGTAAACTGAAATAATAACTTGTATTTTACAAAATAATCCCAGCTGGACAAATAATGACATATAATTAGTTGCTTGGCATGTGAGCTATTTGGAAAGACTGTTAATATCACTCATCTTGTTTTTAGGTGTGCTGATTCTGTTCCTTACCTTTTTTGCCTTTTTGCATTGCTGGCTCAATGCCTTTGCTGAGATGCTACGCTTTGGTGACAGGATGTTCTATAAGGTAGTATATACTCAGACTTAGCTTTCTTTTCACATTTTTCATCTTCCTCATTGTTAAGCATTTCAACATTGTTGGCTAATGTCACCAACCTTCACACAAACATTGTAAAATAATGCTTTTTTTCTACAAAATTTGCCAATTATTATCTAAAATTCAGTTACAGATATAACTAGCATAGCCTTGTGTTTTCTTCAGTCTCTAATATCTGCTCCCTTAACATAAGCACATGGTTTCTGCTGGATCCTTCCAGGATATATTGGTGATTACGGTAGGAAAGTGTTTGTTCAGAACACACCATGAGACTTCCCTGAGTGTTCATTCATTTGAAATGGACCGTCTAGTTCTGTAGAAATGACCTCAGCAAATTATTGCATTTAAGACAACTGAGCAGTTCATAAGGGAAATAACTTATCCCTCCTTTGTTGGTTTTTTTTTTTTCTTTTTTTTTGAGACGGAGTTTCACTCTTGTTACCCAGGCTGGAGTGCAATGGTATGATCTCGGCTCGCCGCAACCTCCGCCTCCCGGGTTCAAGCAATTCTCCTGCCTCAGCCTCCCGAGTAGCTGGAATGGAGGTGTGCACCACCATGCCCAGCTAATTTTTGTATTTTTAGTAGAGACGGGGTTTCACCATGTTGACCAGCATGGTCTCGATCTCTTGACCTCATGATCCACCTGCCTCGGCCTCCCAAAGTGCTGGAATTTATAGACGTGAGCTACCGCGCCTGGCCTATAACCCTACCTAAAGTTCTCTTTGAGTTTTGGTTGTTTTTGGCAACACTCTAAGTCTACCAACTTTTTTCTCAAAGAAACATTAAGTGTGGATTGCAGATTTTAGATATCTGATTTCATTCATCTGATCTTAAAATTGGGAGCAAGAAATAGATATATAGGGACACCAGGACTTTGTGGTAGCCACGATCTCACTGTTTGGGTAACTTAAATTTTGCCAGTTATGTTAACCAGCAAACAGCTCTCTCTTGTTAGCACTCTATCTGGTCTTCATGACCATAGAATTTTCTCATGACATTCTAGCAAGGTAAGGTGGGTGAGGTTTACTGACTGCTGTTTAGATGAGCATTAGATTTAAATGATTCTGTGTGTTCTGTATGAACCTAGGAACTTAATCATATATAGTATGAGAATTCATTCATATTCGACACTAATAACCAAAATGCCTTTGAAGATTTTTCTGTCGAACCAACATTTTATCACAGTATACTCTGGTTTCTCTGCTACATGTGTCCTTTGGGAAAGTCATAGGTTTTGCTTTTGCAGCATGTGTGTATGTGTAGTTTTACACCTTTACTTTTTCCCTCAGGATTGGTGGAACTCCACATCATACTCTAACTATTACAGAACCTGGAATGTGGTTGTCCATGACTGGCTGTATTACTATGCTTACAAGGACTTTCTCTGGGTAAGCAGCAAGATTAAGTTGATATTATTTAAGAAATGGAGATTATTTTTCAGAAAGTATTAGTATTATACAGCTGGAAGAAGTTACACTGAATTGCTCATGGTGCAAGGGTGATGGTATCTTTTCAGTTTTCTTTTGAGTTATTTAGGTCTGGAAACCTGCTGATTTTAGTACTGCTTAGAAACCACTGTGTACAGTACTAGGTCTAATACTGTGTCTTTGCTTTGGATTTTATCTTACATAACAATGTAAGAGTGCATGGAGGTCATTGGAGGAGTTGAAATGATCCACCAATAATGGATAATTTCTTTTTATTGCCAACAAATAATCTCCCTCTGGTCTTTTTCATTTGTTTTTCTTTGTTAAAGGTAGAGAAACACTAATCTGTGAGAAATACCTTTGTGTGGATTTATGTCTCTCCAATCGGTGACACCTGGCTTTGAGACATTCTTTAGAGCAGAATATACTTAGACTGATGAGATGTAATCTTGAATCTCCTGGTTGATTAACAATGGTGTCTGGATTACAGTTTTTATTTTATTTTATTTTATTTTGAGACGGAGTTTCGCGCTTGTTACCCAGGCTGGAGTGCAATGGCGCGATCTCGGCTCACCGCAACCTCTGCCTCCTGGGTTCAGGCAATTCTCCTGCCTCAGCCTCCTGAGTAGCTGGGATTACAGGCACACACCACCATGCCCAGCTAATTTTTTGTATTTTTAGTAGAGACAGGGTTTCACCATGTTGACTGGGATGGTCTCGATCTCTTGACCTTGTGATCCACCTGCCTCGGCCTCCCAAAGTGCTGGGATTACAGGCTTGAGCCACCGCGCCCGGCCTGGATTACAGTTTTTATTAAGTGAGGGCACCATTTGGCTTAGTGACAACATCTTTTGGTGCAAATAGCATTGTGTTAATATTTGAGTGTTAATTCTGTCATTCAAGTGTAGTTTCACATATGGATAAGGCAAGTCCCGTCTGCTTTTGAAATCTTAGTTTTGTTACGTGTAAAATGGGAGAGGACACTTGCCCCATCTACCATACAGTGTTACTCTAAAGACTGAAATTTGGTATGTTTCATTTATATAGGAAAACTCTGTTTGTCAATTATAATAACTTACAGACATAAGGTATTGATGTTTTTGAAAGTAGACTTAGATCTTTGAACAATAATAAAAGTTTGTAAGTATATATGAGTTGTAATAATTTTAATAGGCTTGGATTAATTTAAGGAGTAGACCTAGAAAATTAAGTACAAATATAATTAAATAGATGCCTTTAGCATATGATAATTTTACGTACCATGTAGTTCGTGCTTGCTTTAAATTTTTAAAAGTACTTTGTAATTTTTTTTTCTTTAGTTTTTCTCTAAGAGATTCAAATCTGCTGCCATGTTAGCTGTCTTTGCGGTATCTGCTGTAGTGCACGAATATGCCTTGGCTGTTTGCTTAAGCTTTTTCTACCCCGTGCTCTTCGTGCTCTTCATGTTCTTTGGAAGTAAGTATCTTGGCATGTGAGCACTGGGTACTAACTATGCTAAAAGAGAAAACCAAATAGAAAGGGAACTGTATAATCAGTGTGGGAGAACTAGTTAGTAGTAGTAACTGTATAATCAGTGTGGGAGAACTAGTTAGTAGTAACTGTATAATCAATGTGGGAGAACTAGTTAGTAGTAGTAAGTGTATAATCAATGTGGGAGAACTAGTTAGTAGTAGTAACTATAATCAATGTGGGAGAACTAGTTAGTAGTAGTAACTGTATAATCAATGTGGGAGAACTAGTTAGTAGAGTAGTAACTATAATCAATGTGGGAGAACTAGTTAGTAGTAGTAACTGTATAATCAATGTGGGAGAACTAGTTAGTAGAAGTAACATTTTAAGGTACTACTTGTTTATCAGATGGCCAGAATATTGACTTTGAATAATTATACACAGCTCCATCTCCAGATGTTTACACTTTGAAGTAGGGAAATGAACTAGGTAATCTCATGAAGACCATTGATGACACTGATTTGGTGGGCCATAAAAGTTATATTTGTGAACAGCTTTCCCATTCATAAACATTGTCAATATGCATCCTCTGGAAAACTGACCATTTTTTGAGTGAGAAGGAAAAGTTAGAATATGAATATTCTAATTCCATGAAATATAAATGCACATGTTCTGAAAACACTGATTTCTTGTTAGTTACTGATTTTAACACTGAATCTTTATTTTTCTTTATAGAAACAGTGACCAGAATAAAAATCCATATATAAAAACAGTTGATACTCACTGTGATTATTAGATGATAACAGCAGATATCTGAGGCCCCTCATCTTCTGATAAATACATATATAAAAACAGTTGATACTCACTGTGATTATTAGATGATAACAGCAGATATCTGAGGCCCCTCATCTTCTGATGAATTATGTTTTGATAACTGTATATTTCTTTTGTTTATTTTTTTTCTTTGAGATAGAGTTTCACTCTTATCACCCAGGCTGGAGAGCAGTGGTGCAATCACAGCTCACTGCAACCTCTGCCACCTGGGTTCAAGTGATTCTCCTGCCTCAGCCTCCCAAGTGGCTGGGATTACAGGCACACACCACCACGCCCGGTTGATTTTTGTATACTTAATAGAGATGGGGTTTCACCATTTGGCCAGGCTGGTCTTGAACTTCTGACCTCTGATAACTGTATATTTCTTTGTTGACTTCCTGTCTTTAGTGGCTTTCAACTTCATTGTCAATGATAGTCGGAAAAAGCCAATTTGGAATGTTCTGATGTGGACTTCCCTTTTCTTGGGCAATGGAGTCATACTCTGCTTTTATTCTCAAGAGTGGTATGCACGTCAGCACTGTCCTCTGAAAAATGTGAGTCACCAATCTGGTTGGTGTGCAAAAGAAGCTGTTTGTCCTCTGATTACGAGAGTTGGTGGGCAATGTTGAGGAGGATAGTAGTGGAGATTATGATGAATTAGTGTTAAAGAGAAGGAAATGAGTAGTAAAAGCATTAGTTTATTGTCTGATTTTGTCCTTGAAGTTTCTCCTTTCTTTTAGTTTTCTTCACATTTAACCCCAGTTTTTGGTTTTCTTCTTTTACTGCTTTTTCTTCAGCCCCTTCTAACTTTCTGTCTCCTGGAACTAAAACTATTCTCCATATTCTCCAGGGTTTTCCTAATGCCATGTATGTCCCTACTACTGTCACCACCTAAAACTCCTCTAAATAAACATTTAAAAATATTGGACAACACTGAGATGCCTTTCATTTCTCTTGATTCTATTTTTTGTTTTGTTTTTGGTAATTCAGGTTTAATTTATTCCTAGGACTTTAGTTTTTAGCTATCCATGGGTACAGATTTTAGGAGGATGCTTTTTTTTTTAAGAATTTTATTTTCAAGTAACATAGTATAGGACATAAACTGAGGAATTTCCTAGCAAACACTCTGGTTAATTAATTAATATGATCTAGTTAATTAGATCTACTAGCACTAGCTGAATGTACTGCTTATAGTTATGGATAGAATTTCATGATGGAGACACCCTAAGAAGTAGGATTGCCAGGCTCGTTTATATAGGACATGTCCTGACTTAATACTTCTGTCCTGCCTCCTGTATTGGCTTTCCTAGAATACCCTGAATGTCTTTTATTTTGCCTTTTTCAGTAAATTACAAAAAATCCAGCAGATAGAGTTGTTTGTCTCAAGTTCATCTAGTCATCTGTACTTGTATTTGCTAAATTTGGTGGCCCTACTAAGATGTCATTCAATCCCTACAAGTTTCCAGGTTCAGAGGGGATGCCTCCTTGCTGTATTTCCTGGGTCTTTCTCCTAGGCACCTGCAACTGAAGATGTCCACAATAAAATTAATCAGTTGCCTCTCCGAAGGTTCCCCCTCTGTGTACCCTGTTTCTGTCAGGCTGCCTCAACTCTCCCTCCTTATTTCCTATTACTCTCCTCTGTGCATCTGAACTAACTGCTCGTGACTGTCCCTGGTCAACCGGATTCCACACGTTAGATTTTATTCCCCTAGCAAAATCCAGTTTGGATCCACATCTTCCATGAAGACTTCAAATTCCTGCTTTCCTCTCTTTTCTATTTCTGAACTTCTGTAGTGCTTTACCTGCTCCTCCTTTAGATCAGTAATTTTAAACCTTGTATTAGTCATATATATATATAGATAGATAGATATATGACAAATACATATACATATATTCATACATATATTTGTCATATATCTTAACCACCATTTAGATTTTAAGATACTGAAAGAATGGCTGTGCTAAAATAAAAGATGCAGAAAGAAATAGTGCCTATTTAGAAACTGGTCAAAAGTCCACGCAATTGTATATAGTTTACTGGACTTTAAAAGCTTTATGTGAATCATCTAAATTGAATAAATCTGTGTTGTAGATAAAAGTACTGAACATCTTTTGGAATACCTTGAGGGTTATTGAAATGGTGGGAGGCATTTTAGAGACGTACAGTGTATAATATTAATACCCGTCTACCTCCTCACCTCATCTGCTCTGTACACAAATAAATTATTTTTCTCTGCTTATTTTTCCCCATTGTAGCCCACATTTTTGGATTATGTCCGGCCACGTTCCTGGACTTGTCGTTACGTGTTTTAGAAGCTTGGACTTCGTTTCCTCCTTGTCACTGAAGACTGGGTATTCTCCCTGATTTGGAGCCAGCTGTTTCCAGCTGTTACTGAAGTTATCTGTGTTATTTGGACCACTCCAGGCTTTACAGATGACTCCCTCCATTCCTCGGTCACTTGAAGCAGAACTGTTGGAAGTTCACTGGAATCTTGTACACTTAAGCAGAGCAGAACTTTCTTGTGGGGGTGGGAGGGGGAGAGAAGGCAGGCTAATAGCTGAGGTACTGACAGATTGTTGCTGGGTCATATCAGCTTTATCCCTTGGTAATTATATGTTTTGCTTCTTGACTCTATCCAATCAGAGACTAAACATGATCATTCTTGGCCACTGAATTAGCCAAAATACTTACGAAGAAATCACTTAAATACCTCTGGTTGAGAATTTTTTTCACACACACTGTTGGAATATATGATGATTAAACATGCAATTGGGGAAGAAAAAATATAGAAGGATTTTTGCTATTTCTAGTAGAAAGAAAATACGTTTTCCAAAGATAATGTTATACATCCTATTTTGTAATTTTTTTGGAAAAAGTTTAGTTCTCCTCAATTTTTACATTGTTTTACCTGTAGGTCATGATTTCTGTGAAGCAAAAAGATGCCTTTTGCCATGAATTACTGAGTTTCTATCAATAATACTGTATATTAAGGGGATCAGAAGTAGGACGGACAGAATAAGAAGTAGCAGAGGAAAAAGAAAAACATTTCCTCTTATTTAGCTTCCAAAGTAATTTGTAAAAAAGATTTGTAGAGTCAATCGTGTGTTTAAATTATTTTATCACAAACTTACCATGGAAGACACTCCTTTTTAACTTTTTGGTAGTAACTTCTTTGAAGTTATTTAGAAATATCCTTCGGAACAATTATTTTATTGTCTAATAAATATTGATTTATCTTGAATTATTTTGCAGACTAGTGAGTCTGTAACATTAAGTATTAATCACCTCCACCATATTAAAGTGATCATTAAGGATGCAGAAGCTGGCTTCTGCATTTGGTCAGTTATTATACTTTTAACGGTAGTATGTTGTTAGGTAGAATAAATTAATATATGATTGGTTTCAAGGAAATGTACTCTTATTATGTAATACTTTGATTTTATAAGATGCCCATTTCTAATACAATGTGTGTAGGAATTATTTTTTTTGTATGTATGGGGTATGATTGTAAAGACTGAGCATTGGAAGGGGCATTAGAGACTATGTAGTTCAGCTTTCCACCCAAAGAAGTAAGATTTATGAATAATTTAAATGATTGTTGTTACTTGGGACAGCCACTTGAGAGGCTCTCTTGGTATTGTTCAAATTGTTTGAATGTCAGTTGGAGTCTCATAAGAAGGTAAGTAGAGTTAATACTCAGAACTTAATTTGAACCACAGGTATCCAGCTTAATCATGTATCTTCTTCATGATACCATTGGCCCAGTTTAGGTAACCTTCAAATATTAAATCCAACTTCAGTGGACACAAATACACCGCAAAGGAGGTTATTTTTAAAAAGTATTCTGCATGTCCCCATAGTAGTGTTCTGCACCACAGTATTGTAATTGTAATGGAACCATAACCTCCTAACTAGTAGCTTTAATATGGCTTGTAATTATTGGCATTTTTCTTAAAATGAATCAGTCTCTTGAATTTATAATTGTATTTTAAATATATTGAGAACAGATTGGTCTAAGACTTGGTTATGAGTAAGCCAATCTTTTAAATCTAGAGAATGGAAGTTTTAGGTTTATATTTCTGTTAAAAAATACTATAGATGTGACTCTTATGAGAAGACTTTGTTGCTCTGTAGTGTTTCTGAATACTGTATTTGCTGGATTGATCAAGGCTATTTTTCAAAAAGCTCTCTGCTTCCTGTTTGTTTTTTTTTTGTTTGTTTTTTTGAGATGGAGTCTTGCTCTGTTGCCCAGGCTGGAGTGCAATGGCACAGTCTCGGCTCCCTGCAACCTCCACCTCCCAGGTTCAAGTTATTCTCCTGCCTCAGCCTCCTGAGTAGCTGGGATTATAGGCAGGCGCTGTCATGCCCAGCTAAATTTTGTATTTTCAATTGAGATGGGGTTTTACCATGTTGGTCAGGCTGGTCTCGAACTCCTGACCTCGTGATCTGCCTGCCTCAGCCTCCCAAAGTGCTGGGATTACAGGTGTGAGCCACTGTGCCTGGCCTCTGCTTCCTCTTATTAGTGATTTTTCTGCCCAAGATTGTGACAACAAATGACCTGTAGAATTACAGACTGTTTAGAATATTAAGACTGTTCTAAGAAACTTTCAAAAACAGTAAACACTTTAAAGAATGGTCACTTTCTGTGAAAGAAATGGTTTGATAGCCATAATCTTACTGCTAGCCGCTTTTAGCAAAAGTCTTTTCTTGAAACCACCACCTGTGCTTTTTAAACAAATAAAAACTAACATCTCTTGCTAATGTGTTCCAGGAAGATCTATTTTTTTCTATTTTGCTCTTGTGCTGAAAATTATTTTCACTTATAGGATACTTTTTTCCTTCTGGAAAGTAATAAACTTTTTGTTTCTGTAAGATGTAGTAATGACTAACTGTTATTTTGGGCATATTAACCAACAGAACAACTATGTAGTCTGTATTTCGCTTTCTCATTAGATCTCTAACTTGGCCTCCAATACCTTTATGTTAGACTCTTTCATTGTCAATCCTGGATAATGATGCAAAATGGAATTTTGTGTTCTTTGTTAGTAGATTCATTTAACTACAACTGTCCGGGTAAAGTTGCTTGCCTCATGTTAGAATTTAATTAGAAAACTGAGGTTGCTTTATTATTATTATTATTTTTACAGAGTCTTGCTCTGTTGCCCAGGCCAGTCTTTTTCCTTGTACAGACGGGGTTTCATCTGTACAAAGTTTGCCCATGCTGGTCTCAAACTCCCGGACTCAAGGGATCTATTTGCCTCAGCCTTCCAAAGTGCTGGGATTACAGGTGTGAGCCATGGCTCCTGGCTCCTGGCTCCAGAGTAAATTTTTTAATGGAAGATAGCTCATAATTTTTTATGTTTCTGTTTTTAAAGAGATAGGGTCTTGCTCAGTTACCCAGGCTGGAGGGTAGTAGCATGATCATAGCTCACTGCAATCTCAAACTCTTGGACTCAAAAAGTGCTCTGGAATACCTAGAACTAAATTACAAGTGCTGCCGCCACACCCAGCTAATAATTTCTTTGTTTTTTGTAGAGATCGAGTCTCACTATATTGCCCAGCTCAAACCCCTCACCTTAAGCAAACCTCCTCCCACTGCTAAAAGCTTTGGGATTGCAGGCATGAGCCACCATGCTAGGCCCGTCCTTTTGTTAATAAAGTTTCCGTGACGTGCTTACGAATCTTATGCAAAATTTCATGTCATTTATGTAATACTACCTAATGCGATGCTACTTATGGTATGTATGTATACACTGTACATGCACGAAGATCCTACTTATGGTATGTATGTATACACTGTACATGCACGAAGATCCTACTTATGGTATGTATGTATGCACTGTACACGCACGAAGATCCTACTTATGGTATGTATGTATACACTGTACATGCACGAAGATCCTACTTATGGTATGTATGTATGCACTGTACATGCACGAAGATCCTACTTATGGTATGTATGTATGCACTGTACACGCACGAAGATCCTACTTATGGTATGTATGTATGCACTGTACATGCACGAAGATCCTACTTATGGTATGTATGTATACACTGTACACGCACGAAGATCTGCTGCGAGATTGTTTGTATGTGTCTTATCTCTAGGCTTTATGGCTCGGAAATGGAACTGGATATAAATGTTTTGAGGAATAAAGTGAATGTTTTGAGTGAAGTTTATATAAGGATTGGACTGGTTTTTAACATTATTAAAGTTTCTATTAGGTAATACAGTGTTGGGACACTTTGTTGAAATAAAATGTTACATAGAGCCAGTTGTGGTGGCTCATGCCTGTAATCCCAGTACTTTGGGAGGCCAAGGCAGAATTGCTTAAGCTCAGAAGTTTGAGACCAGCCTGGGAAACATGACCAAAACCCTGTCACTACAAAAAATACAAAAACTAGCCAGCGTGGTGGTGCACCCTGTATTCCCAGCTACTCAGCAGGCTGAAGTGGGAAGACGGCTTCAAGCTGGGAGATCGAGGCTCAGTGACCTGTGACCACACCACTTTATTCCTCAAACATTTACATCCCAGTTCCCTCCATTTCAGAGCCATGGGCAACAGAGCGAGACCCTGTCTCTAAAACAAGTTACACATAAGCCCAGTTTAAAGAGGGGATAACATACAGTCTCCCTAGTTGAAACAGAACGTAAATCCCTTGTTTCCCAGCCTGAATTTCACGCCTAGTTTGAAAATCACTAGACAGTAACAATAAAGTTGATAAGCTTTAGGTTGGTAGGAAAGCTATGTAATCTATACAGTCTACTAAATCCTTGTATGTTTTTGGTAAAATATAAAGATTTAATAGCTAATTTGGACTTAAGAAATTGGGTTAATTTCACGAGTGCATATCACGACTAAATTAGTCAAGCATATTATTAAAGTTTAAAAAAATCTAAGACTTATTCTGTACTGTTTTTTTTTCCCCAGAGTATTCTCTTCCTTATTTCTACTACATTCACATTTCTGCTGTCAATAAGCCCTAATGGAGTCGTAAACTTTTAAGCTAGTAGACACCGCACCATGCTTTGCGGTGGCATTTTCTGAATGAAATGGTAGCTGTACTTCCGGTTTGTTTTTAAATACTTTGGAACAGACAGTTCATGCACCCCATCGTTTAGAGATGCAGTTTGAATTTCCATGGGAAAATGTGCCAATTTGGGGTTGGGAAAGGAGCTGAAGCCCGAATCAAGACTCTGCCGTCTGGGGGTAGTGCGGCCGATTCCTGCGTCTGTATCTTTCCAGTTTGTGTGTTCATCCATAGTGTTCTGAGCAGCAGAAGGGTCATGTAAATCTGAAGTCTTATTAATAAAGATGTCTTTTCTGATTCATTCTTGTATATTCTTTTCCCGAATTCCTACTCCTGCCTCCCCTACAAGTTCTTGTCTGATCACTGTTACCAATACTTTGTTTAGTAGGAGTTGGTTGTATTAGCATTAACTTAACATTTTTTTAATTTAAAAATACACAAAAATGGCAAAATACTGTACATCTGAATGTGGTAAATATATTTGGAAGAAACCTAGTCTGTTTTGTTTCATTTTTTGAGACAGAGTTTCGCTCTTTTGTTGCCCAAGCTGGAGTACAGCGGCATGATCTCAGCTCAGTGCAATCTCCACCTCCTGGGTTCAAGCGATTCTCCTGTCTCAGCCTGAGTAGCTGGGGTTACAGGTGCCTGCCACCATGCCCAGCTAATTTATTTTTGGATTTTTAGTAGAGACAGTGTTTCACCATGTTGGCCAGGCTGGTCTTGAACTCTTGACCTCAGGTGATCCGCCTGCCTCAGCCTTCCAAATTGCTGCGATTACAGGCATGAGCCACCATGCCTCGCTGAAAACCTAGTCTTTTTTTTTTTTTAATGTTTTTGAGACAGAGTCTCATTTTATTGCCCAGGACAGAGTGCAGTGGAGCAATCTCAGCTTATTGCAACCTCCACCTCCAGGGTTCAAGAGATTCTTGTGCCTCAGCCTCCCCAGGAGCTGGGATTACAGGTGCGCACTGCCATGTCTGACTGATTTACGTATTTTTAGTAGACATGGGGTTTTGCAATACTGCCCCGGCCGGTCTTTGAACTGACCTCAGGTGATCTGCCCGCCTGAGCCTCCCAGAGTGCTGGGATTACAGGTGTAAGCCACCGTGCCTGGACAGAAACCAAGTCTGTTTTAAAAGTAACTTCAAGTGTTTTCAGTATTAACTCTATGGTTCAGTTCATAAATGTTGTTCATCTTAATACCAGGCAGCTTTGTATGCTGAATATACCCAAAAGAGGAGGCAAATAACTGACCAGGACTTTCTTGTGCAGGTTAATGAAGGGGGACTGTGTTAAAGATTACAAAGAAATTGTGGGGCCCAATTGTCACTTTGTATTTGCATCAAGAAAAGCAGTGACGGTGACTCTTCTGCCACCTCTTTCTCCCGAGGTTGTTATTTGTTCCTTGATTCCTTTTGCTCTTGGCCTTTTAAAACTTGTGAAGGGGCTGGATGCAGTGGCTCACGCCTGTAATCCCAGCACTTTGGGAGGCCAAGGTGGGTGGAACACTTGAGGTCAGGTGTTGGAGACCAGCCTGGCCAATATGGTAAACCCTAGCTCTACTGAAAATACAAAAATCACCTGTGCTTGATGGTGCACACCTGTTTTCTCAGCTACTTGAGTGGCTGAGGCATGAGAATCGCTTGAACCTGGGAGGTGGAGGTTGCAGTGAGCCCAGATCACACCTCTGCACTACAGCCTGGGCGACAGAGCGAGACTCCGTCTCAAAAGCAAAACCAAACCTGTGAAGGGATCTAAGCAAGCATGGCTCTACGTCCATGGAGTAGAAATAGACTTTAGGTTTTTAATGAAAAGTGAGAAGCGGCTGGCTGGGAAGTATGCCTTTTAAGACTAGGGGAAACCCAGTTTTGGAGCAAGATAGGTTGTTTCACCTCTGCTATCATTTGAATGTGTCTCCTCCAAAATTCGACTATTGCCAATGTGCTGTTATCGAGGCAGCACATTTTTTTTTTTTTTTTTTTTTTTTTGAGATAGGCTCTGTCATCCAGGCTGGAGTGCAGTGGCGTGAGTCACTGCAACCTTTGCATCAGGTTTACGTGATTCTCCTGCCTCAGTCTCCTGAGTAGCTGGGATTACAGGTGTCAGCCACCATGCCCGGCTAAGTTTTGTATTTTTAGTAGAGATGGGGCTTCACCATGTTGGCTAGTATGGTCTTGAACTCCTGACCTCAGGTGATCAACCTGCCTCGGCCTCTGAAAGTGCTGGGATTACACGCATGAGCCACTGTGCCCGGCCAAATTTCTCTTTTTTATGAATTACCCAGTCCTAGGTATTCTGTTATAGCAGCTCAGACGAAGACACCCTTTCACCAAAGAATCTACCCATAACAGGAGCCTATTACAATGAATACTTGACATTGCAACATTTGGTCTGATGAAGCACACATTATAGCAACAGTCAAGGAGTACTCTAGTTACCCTTGATGACCTAGCTATACACACCTGGCTGTGCAGTGCCAGAGGCGTGGGAAGGGAGAAATCCCTTCAGAATTTAACTCTGCCCCTGTTTTTTGGACATAGTGGCTGTTCATTGCTGCTAGGAGCAGAGCCATAGTGTTGGAAGTTTTTCTTTTTGAGACCGAGTGTCACTCTCACCCAGGCTGGAGTGCAGTGGCGCCATCTCGGCTCACTGCAACCTCTGCCTCCCGGGTTCAAGCGATTCTCCTGCCTCAGCCTCCTGAGTAGCTGGGACTACAGGCGTGCACCACCCTGCCTGGCAAATTAAAAAAAATTTTTTTTTTTTGAGACGGAGTTTCGCTCTTGTTACCCAGGCTGGAGTGCAATGGCGTGATCTCGGCTCACCGCAACCTCCGCCTCCTGGGTTCAGGCAATTCTCCTGCCTCAGCCTCCTGAGTAGCTGGGATTACAGGCACGCGCCACCATGCCCAGCTAATTTTTTGTATTTTTAGTAGAGACGGGGTTTCACCATGTTGACCAGGATGGTCTCGATCTCTTGACCTCGTGATCCACCCGCCTCGGCCTCCCAAAGTGCTGGGATTACAGGCTTGAGCCACCGCGCCCGGCCAAATTTTTAAATATTTTTAGTAGAGATGGAGTTTCACCATCTTGGCCAGGCTGGTCTTGAACTCCTGATCTCAGGATCCGCCCATCTTAGCCTCATATAGTGCTGGAATTACAGGTATCAGCCAGTGTGCCCTGCCCAGAATTTTTTCTGATGAATTTATAAAAACTTAAGAGTCCCTTTAGGCTTGGATGGCTATCATTTGGACTCAACCAAATTCATGCATCTGATTTATAAAACTGATATAACCTTGTAGATTTACTATGAGAAATCACTCAGAGTAACATACTCAAGGTTGGCACAGTCATTGAATTTGCTCTTCGTAGAAGCCCAACGTTTACAAGTTGTATGAAGAGCAAGATGAATTCATTCTCAAATACTGTATAATCATTTGCCAGGTTCTGTGCTATGCATTGAAGACACGAGCAAGACAAAAGCATGTTTTTTCCTGTAGGCATGTCCATATGTGAACTGAATGATAAAGTCTGAGGCCTCATTCAGTTTTAGGGATGCCCTTCGTGTGCAGAAGCAATACTAGAAGCTACTCTGTCTTGGAAAGTGTTTGGCTGAGTAGTGCCTAGATTTCCTTCTCAGTGCCTGCTTTTAAAAGTTGCTAATTGGAGGCCTGGTGCAGTGGCTCACACCTGTGATCCCAGCACTTTGGGAGGCCAAGGCGGGCTGATCACTTGAGGTCAGGAGTTTGAGACCAGCCTGGCCAATATGGTGAAACCCCATTCCTACTAAAAGAAAAGTTAGCAGGGCATGACATGCCTGTAAATCCAGCTATTCAGGAGGCTGAGGCAGGAGAACTGCTTGACCCTGGGAGGCGGTGAGCCTAGATTGCGCCACTGCACTCCAGCCTGGGCAAGAGTGAGACTCTCAAAAATAATAAAAAGTAAAAGTTTTTAATTGGTATATATATATTTTGGTATATTAAATACAAATATTGGCCTACTTCCTCCTCAGATTCCTTTAGGGAGCTTTGCGTGCTCTAAGTGCCTGCAGATGTGTGTATAAATCCCTGCCCACGCACTTAGAAAATGAGTTGATAAGCCAGGTGTGGTGGCTGATGCCTGTAATCCCAGCTACTCGGGAGGCTAAGGCTCCACAGTTATTTGAACCTCGGAGGCAGACGTTGCAGTGAGCTGAGATGACAACACTGCTTTTCCACCCTGGGCAACAGAGAGTCCATCTCAAAAAATAAATAAACAAAAGATAAAATTCTAGACCAAGCTGGTCTCAAATTCCTAGTCTCAAACCATCTTCTAGCCTAAGCCTCTCAAAGTGCTAGGATTACTCAAGAATGAGTAATCCCAGTCACTTATCCATTCAACTTCCTCCCCCCACTCCCCACCCCTTCTTGTTGCCCAGACCGGAGTACAATGGCATTGCAACCTCCATCTCCCAAATTCAAGCGATTCTCCTGCCTCAGCCTCCAGAGTAGCTGGGACTACAGGCGTGCGCCACCACACTGGGCTAATTTTTGAATTTGGTATTTGTATTTGGTAGAGACGGGGTTTCGCCATGTTAATCAGGCTGGTCTGGACCTGACCTCAAATGATCCGCCCGCCTCAACCTCCCAAAGTGCTGGGATTACAGGCATGAGCCACCGCGTCCTGCCTCATCCATTCAACTTTAACCTAGCCCTTTGCTGAGAGCTTCAGATCCATGTATTAATATATAATCAAATAGTTACTTCCCATTTCCCAACCAGTTATCTCAATCTTACAGCAAACTCAATATATCCATAAGTCCTAAACTGAACCTTCTCCAAAGCCCTCCTCTCAAAACCAGAAAACAACCTTAATTCTGTCAACACAGAACTGTCCAACTGATTTTCACGTTTGTCCAGGCACCGTACTAGGTGCTAAGGAATATGGCGATTGAGTAAGATAGTTTCCTCCGCGTCTGGAAGCATCTAGACGTTGGGTTTCTCCCGGCGGTTCATTGGCACTAAATCTCTGCCTTCATATGAAACGATCCCTAACCGGACCGTGCCTCAGTTCGGAGCCAAGGCACTGATGGTTTTATTTCCCGAGAGCAGGTTTTTCCGCCAGAAGACCCGACAATTTTACCAGAGCTGGTTCCACCTAACCTCAGTCCTCCTTCCCTGCCCCGAGGAGGTGAAAAATCCCGACCCAGGAGACCTTCCTTGTGCTCCGGGAGGCGTTTAAGGGTCCAACGAAGATGGGACCGAAATGCAGAGAGCCTGACGGTTAACCCAATAAGGGACCCAGTTTATTACCCAACTTCCCCGAGTCTGGCTTTTGGAAAAATATCCAAAGCCGCTGGGCGCGGTGGCTCACGCCTGTAATACCAACACTTTGGGAGGCGAGGCGGGCTGATCACCTGACGTCAGGAGTTTGCGATCAGCCTGGCCAATATGGTAAACCCTAAAGATTCAAAAATTAGTCCGGCGTCGTGGCGGGCGCCTGCAATCCCAGCTACTCCGGAGGCTGAGAGAGCGGAATCCTTGAACCCGGAAGGCGGAGGCTGCAGTGAGCCGAGATCGCGCCATTGCACGCCAGACTGGGCGACAAAAGCGAAACTCCGTCTCAAAAGAAAAGAAAAGAAACAGAAAGAAAAATATGCAAAGCAACAAAAAAGAGAGCTGGAGAGATGGGAACAACTCTTAGAAGACCCTGGCGTAACCCACGTGCGTCACGTGCCACAAGGGTCCTCCCCGCCAGCGAGTCGCCGCCGGCGCCTGCGCACTGACCCGGCCCGCGGCCGGAAACCCCGGGGTGAGACGCTTTCGGCTTCTGTGACAACGGCCGGATTAAACCTTTTTCTTCTCCGTTACTGCTGAACCTATGCTGTGATTTAGAACACGAGAAACCCCAGGAGGCTGAAGGGATTGTCTTAGCTGTCTCCGTCCTCCACCGGCACCGACGAAGGCAGCCCCTGTTGAGGCCACTGAGCCGCGGGGTCCTGGGTTTCTATGACGACAGACAAGCGTCCTAGGAAAGGGCGAAGTGACTGGATGCCGGGTGGGAACGCAGTGTGTGGGTAGGATCGTGGGTGTCCCTTTCCTGTCACTTTAAATCAAGAAACAGTGCGAGCCTTGCCCAGCTGGCGAGTTTGTGGAACTGGCACGCGAGAGCGCTGCCTGTGGGGAAGGTCGGGGTCCCCAGCCGAGCCATTTGCGGCGAGTGGCGCCCGTCAGGGGTGCAGGCGGCCGCCGAGCGGGTCCTTCCCAGCCGGCTCCCTGACCCTGACCTGACGCGTCCGCTAAGGCTTTTTAATGGCGTCAGATGACGCTACAACATAACGGTCGCCCCGAAGAAGGAAAACCATGCTAGATGAATTCTGTACTGCGATCTGAACCTAAGTACTTAATGGGTGTCGTCTTTTTTTTTTTTTCCTTTTTTCCTCTGCCTGCAGGACTACGTGACAGCCTGCAAGTCCCAGTGCGGCGCTGATTTGTGTCTAAATTAGCTTTCCAGAGGACTATTTCAAATTACTAAACAAAGTGATAGGTGGCAGTGTTTATTATGTCTCTTCCGAAAACGCCCTCCAACCCGCTAAACTCTGCATCAACATCTGAGAGCAAAATGTTAAAAGTATCAGTAGCCAAGGAGGAGACCAGAGGTAAACTTCGATGATTTTGAAGTCATAAACGGTCATGGCCGTAAAACAGAAATAACCTATTTTTTTTTTTTTTTTTTAAGATGGAGTCTCGCTATCTTGGCTCACTGCAACCTCCACTTCCGGGTTCAAGCAATTCTCCTGCCTCAGCCTCCCGAGCATCTGGGATTACAGGCGTGCGCCACCATGCCTGGTGAATTTTTTTCATATTTTTAGTAGAGATGGGGTTTCACCATATTGGCCAGGTTGGTTTCAAACTCCTGACCTTGTGGGCCGCCCGCCTCAGCCTCCCGAAGAGCTGGGATTACAGGCGTGAGCCATCATGCCCGGCCCCAGCCGGTTTTTAAAATGTGCGATTCAGAATGCCTTGATTAGCTACACTTTTTCTAACACACTTGCTTAAATAAAACAAGAAGTCATTCTTTTTACAGTATTTTGAGTCAGAATCCTGTTTCATTACACCTGAATACTGTGTATATATTTTTTCAAATATAGATTTGTATATTGTTTTAAATTCACCCTAAATATCAATAGTTGGTTTTGTTTTGTTTTTTTGGTTCCTGGTCTTTGGCTTTAAGGAACTTTGAAAAAGTAATGGCGAGGCTGGACGCAGTGGCTTACGGCTGTAATCCGAGCACTTTGGGAGGCCGGGGTGGGAGGATCACCTGAGATCAGGAGTTCGAGACCAGCCTGGCCAATATGACGAAACTCCATCTCTACTGGAAATACAAAAATTAGCCGGGCATGGTGGCTTGCGCCTGTAGTCCCAGCTACTTGGGAAGCTGGGGCAGGAGAATCACTTGAACCCGGGAGGCAGAGGTTGCAGTGAGCCGATGTTGTGCCATTGCATTCCAGTCTGGGGGACAGAGCAAGACTCCATCTCAAAATAAATAATAGCAGAGATAAGAGAAATGCAACTTAGTACAACGTGTCAATTTGTATCAGCTTTTAGTACTTTTTCTAAATCAGAGTAATTCCTTAAGATTTCCATTCATAGGCAGATCTATACTAGAGTTAAGAATCAGCTAGTGTTATCCTTACCCGGTGTTCTGTTAAAGCTTTTCCCAATCTCACTTGCACCTTGTGCTAAAGCCCCAAGCCCCACCCAACTTTTTTTTTTTTTTTTTTTTCTGTTTCTTAGCTCTCGGGAGACAGAGATTCGGTAATGTAAACCATAACAACTTTCGATAGTGATCAAAGCAGGTTTCCTCCTTATGGAAATAAATGTGAACCATACCGTATTAGGGGCATGAAGTAAGAACAATGACAACTCAACCCTGCCTGCCTGACTTCATAAGAGGGCTTTTCCTATATTAATTAGCCTTACCACCTGCCTTTGTTACTACTCTGCCCTAGTCAAGCAGGGTAGAACACTCTTTACAGTCCCATTCCACAGATTGGTCAACTCAGATTATTCCACTCTCATTTGCAACAATCCCAGTTCCATTTGTACTTTTTTTTTTTTTGAGACGGAGTCTTGCTCTGTCGCCCAGGCTGGAGTGCAATGGCAGGATCTTGGCTCACTGCAACCTCTGCCTCCCAGATTCTCCTGCCTCAGCCTCCCGAGTAGCTGGGGTTACAGGCACCTGACACTGTGCTTGGCTAATTTTTGTATTTTTAGTAGAGACGGGCTTTCATCAAGTTGGCCAGGCTGGTCTTGAACTCCTGACCTCGTGATCCACCTGCCTTGGCCTACCAAAGTGCTGGGATTACAGGCATAAACCACGGCACCTGGCCCCATTTTTACTTTTCAGCCCAACCCAGATCCTTTCCACTCTATAAATGCCTCGGTTTAATGCAATTATTCTCACCTTTGAATTCATGTAAGAAAAAAATTACTAAATAATTTGAGAACTTGGGAGAGAGATTTGTCCTTTTCATATGAAAGGGAAAATAGATATTCATTCCTATCTTCTTAAGGCTATCCCAGTTAGCAAGAGAAGTGAGTTTAGTTTTCAACCTTGAATTGAGAATCATGCAGGTTCATCTTTGCACCTGAGTTTTTAAAACTGTATCTGATGTAATGTGAGTAGGGTAGGCAAGATGAGTGTTATTTCTCTTGACTAGATGATGTTCAGTGTTTTAAAAATGTTATTTGTTACTATTCTCCTCGAATAGAAGCAGTGCTTCTCTCTGTTAGAAACAAATAGATGGGATTGATGAGGCAGTCTGAGAAGCACCATCAAACTTAAAAAATATATAGTAAGAGCTTTTCTTTTCCACTACTTTCTTAGGACTTCCTGAGCTAAAGGAGAAAAAAAATATGGTGGATCGTTCAAAACCCCTTCCTACTTCTCTTCAGAATGAGTTCATTCCTGAAGAAGTTCTTCTTTCTCTGACCTATTCGGCCAGTGCTGGTCCTTGTCCTGAAAACTTACTGCCTCCTAAGAAAATTAAAACTCCGAAGGTTAGTATGTACATATGTAGAGTAATGGAGAACATTATTTTTTTTTGAATCTGATTCCTTAAGTATTTATTACAAATATATTATATATTCCAGGTAGGCTTAAATTTTTTCAGATTGACTGATTGAGACAGGGTCTTACTACCATTACCCAGGGTGGAGTGTAGTGGCCTGACTGTTGCTCACTGCAGCCTCTACTACCCTGGCCCAGGTGATCCTCCCACCTCAGCTTCCTGAGTAGCTGGGACTGTATAGGTCTGTGTCACCATGCCTGGCTAATTTGTATACTTTTTGTAAGGATGGGTTTGAACATGTTGCCTATGCTGGTCTCGAACTTCTGGGGTGAAGCAATCCACTCGCCTCAGCCTCCCAAAGTGCTGGAATTGTAGGTGTGAGCCAACATGCCTGGCCTTAAAATTTTTTCTTTAAGAAATTTCTTAGATTGAAAACTTGTCTTTTGTGTAAATTGTTTCCAAGGCTTGAGTATTTCCATTGACCTGTTTTTATGTGGATTTACTAAAATGATCATTACAACTCTTTTTTTTTTTTTTTTTGAGACGAAGTCCCACTATGTCACCCAGGCTGGAGTGTAGTGACCCCATCTTGGCTCACTGCAACTTCCACCTTCTTGGTGCAAGCAATTCTTATGCCTCAGCCTCCTGAGTAGTTGGGATTATAGGCGCCCGCCACTACACCTGGCTAATTTTTTGTGTTTTTAGTAAAGACAGGGTTTCACCATGTTGGCCAGGCTGGTCTCAAACTCCTGACCTCAGGTAATCTGCCTGCCTTGACCTCTCAAAGTGCTGGGATTACAGGCATGAGCCACCGTGCCCGGCCAATCATTGCTACTCTTAATGTTTTCACTTACTGTAGAATTATTCTACTTTCAGTCTTTATGCTCTCTAATAAGAATTCTGCTCTTTTTTTCCTTAGTGTCAAAGTGCCCTTACCGTAAATAAAGTTGATGAGAGCGCCCTCTGCTGGGTGTTCATGTGTATTTGCTTTTTCCCAGGGCACTCTTCCACGCCTTGTAGACCATGTCTGGCATCACCCTGTTCGAAGAAATAAGTTCAAATACCTGATTGACCGTCCCGTCTCCCTCACGGGAGCTGGAAGGTAAAGAAGGAAGAGTGGGGTTAGATGCTGACAAATAGAGTTGTTTTCTCGTTTTGTATGATTACCTTGGGAGGGGTAGAACTGGAAAAATCACTTAACCATAGATTATAAAATTTACAGTTTCTTTGAATCAGAATACAATCCAGAAAGACCACAGACCATCTTTTTGTGTATGACTCTTAGTAGTAGGACGGAAATAGGTGCTGGCTTTGCATACTTTGGGTTTAAATTTGTTCTCTGCATGGCCTTGTATGCCTGTCTCTATACTCCTGTTCCCTACTGGACCCTTGTAAGAGGGACAAGATCCAACAGGCAGAATGCCTCTCGTGCCCTTCTATCTGTGTGTCTCTTTTTTGTGTACATCTTTAGAAGAAGGAACTGGGTAACATAGCTTCACGATGTGGAAAACCTTGAAAAACAAAAGTTAATTTCTGGATCTCTCCAAAGGGAGCTCTTAATCGTTACACTGTTCCAAATCAAGTCAGCAAATACTATTGTTTTTGTCTCATTCCTACAAATATTCTAAATGTCCACATTTTCCCTGTGAAGATGAAGACCAGCTAGTTTTCTGTGTATTGTTCCCTTGTCAATTTACTCGATGCATGCCCCTCACTTAAATGTCACTTCTGAAAGAAATGTTTATACTTAACATACTTGAGTAGGTTACTTAGTCTTTCTGAAGTCCCATTTTCTCATATTTAGTAAGAAGGGAATAGTAGACCTGCCCAGTTTTGTGTGCCTCCCAGGGATATTGTAAAGCACAAATACGATAATGGATGCAAAGCACTTGTAAAACTATAATGTGCTGTTTAAGTATAGGTGCTATTACTCAGCTATGTTTCAGTGCAAGAAAACGTGGTGGAAACTTGTCCTACTGACTTTTATGTCCTGAGGCTTTATATTTTATTCTCTGCTTCCAGATCATGGTTATAATTATTGGTAGCCATAATTAGTATTATGAGTTGTTTGAAGTGCTTTGAAAGTTAATTAACTATGTCTGAATGTGGCAATAAGCTGACATTAAAATTTTAATGTTGGCCAGGTGCAGTGGCTCATGTCTGTAATCCCAGAACTTTGGGAGGCTGAGGTGGGCAGATCACTTGAGGTCAGGAGTTTGAGACTAGCCTGGGCAACATGGTGAAACTCTGTTACTACAAAAAGTACAAAAATTAGCCAGGTCTGGTGGTGCATGCTTGTAATCCCAGCTACTTGGGAGGCTGAGGCAGGAGACTTGCTCGAACCTGGGAGGTGGAGGTTGCAGTGAGAAGAGATCGTGCCACTGCACTCCAGCCTGGGTGATCCAGCAAGACCCCCTCTCAAAACAAAACAAAACAAAGCAAAAAATAAAGTTTTAATGTCAAATGACTCTGAGTTGGAGTTTTTTTTTTTTTTTTGAGACGGAGTTTCACTCTTGTTACCCAGGCTGGAGTGCAATGGCGCGATCTTGGCTCACCGCAACCTCCGCCTCCTGGGTTCAGGCAATTCTCCTGCCTCAGCCTCCTGAGTAGCTGGGATTACAGGCACGCGCCACCATGCCCAGCTAATTTTTTGTATTTTTAGTAGAGACGGGGTTTCACCGTATTGACCAGGATGGTCTCGATTTCTTGACTTCGTGATCCACCCGCCTCAGCCCCCCAAAGTGCTGGGATTACAGGCTTGAGCCACCATGCCAGGCCAGAAGTTGGAGTTTTTTAAGTGTGAAGTCAGGTTGACAGGATAATGCCCCCCTGACCCCACTAAAACATTTTCACTGTAATCTCAGAACCTGTGAATACATACCTTACCTGGCAAAAGGGACTTTGCAGATATGACAGAGGTTAGGGACACTGAGATGGATCAATTATCCTAGATTGTCAGGGTGGGCTCAGCCTAATCACCTGAATCTTTAAAAGTGGGAAAGGAAGGCGGTCAAGTGGGTCAGAGAGATGAGGAAGGAAGAGGACAGATCTGAAGTGTGAGAGGAGTTCAGCCTGCCATTGCTGGCTTTGAAGATAGAGGAAGGGGGAAAGCAGTCAAGAAATGAATTTGGCTGCTAGAAGCTAGGACTTCTAATCACAGCTCAGCTGTCGACTATCAAGGAAACAGGGATCACAGTCTGACAGGTTTAAGGAATTGAATTGTGAACAACCCAAATGAGCACGGAAATGGATCTTCCTCAAGAGCATCCAGAAAGAAACACGGCCCTGCCAACGCCTGGATTCTAGCCTTTGGGACCCTGTTGGACTTCTGACCTGTAGAGCAGTAAGATAATAAATTTGTGTTGTTTAAGATACTAAGTTTATGGTAATTTGTTGTGGCACCAATAGAAAACTAGTGCACGGGTCTGGAGGCTGTGGCCGTTTTGTTTTCTTGGCTGAAACCGGCAACTGAGGCGGGCTGGCGCGGCACTACACCGGACCCACTGGCACGACGCGGCTGGACTGACCGGAAAAAACTGGATTTCTAGAGGGCTTGAGATGCTCAGAATGCATTGATGGGGGAGGGGGGCGGGAAGGGCAGTACGATTGCTTCCACTGCTGCTGTGTACTATTTTTTACAGGCTGGGGGATTATCATAGATGCAGCTGTCATTTATTCCCCCATGGATGATTTCAGCCGCTCGTACCATGCCTGTGGTGTTAAAGAAACCGTAGCCTTCCTAATCATGAATGCAGTATCGAATGGACAAGTCCCAGGTGATGGTTAACAGTGAAGGTTGTCTGGGTCAAACAGGTGCTGGTATTTGGCTGTTTATTGGTTTCATGTTGGCCTTTGGATCTCTGATTGCATCTATGTGGATTATTTTTGGAGGTTATGTTGCTAAAGAAAAAGTTGTAGTACCCCCTGGAATTGCTGTGTTTATCCAGAATGCCCTCATCTTTTTTGGAGGACTGGTTTAAGTTTGGTGGCACTGGAGACTTACGGCCGTGAGAACATCTGATTTTTTACAGCACGACTGCCCTGCGTGGTTTCTGTTTCTTACCTGCTCTTTCCCAATCTTTAGTAATGCCATTTTTAAAGCTTATTTCTGAGTGTAGTCTCAACTTAAGGTTGCATAATACTAAAATCACAAGAACACCCTCTTTAAACAACCACCAAAAATTTATTGTGGTGTACGCTTGATTAACTTATACAATGTTAAAGGAAATTTTCACATGAATAATTTTTGTCAAATTTTATCATGGTATAATTTGTAAAAAATAAGAAATTACAAGAGAAAAAGAGGAAACTAATGCACGTGTGTACAACTAATAGTATTCATAAAAAAAGATGGCTGGTCCAAGAACTTCAATCACCCAGAACCCAGCAGTAAAATATAAAAAAACAAAGCAAATATTTGATGAGTAATTTTTTTTTTTTTGAGATGGAGTTTCGCTCTTGTTACCCAGGCTGGCGCGATCTCGGCTCACCGCAACCTCCGCCTCCTGGGTTCAGGCAATTCTCCTGCCTCAGCCTCCTGAGTAGCTGGGACTACAGGCACACGCCACCATGCCCAGCTAATTTTTGTATTTTTAGTAGAGATGGGGTTTCACCATGCTGACCAGGATGGTCTCGATCTCTGGACCTCGTGATCCAACTGTCTCGGCCTCCCAAAGTGCTGGGATTACAGGCGTGAGCCACTGTGCCTGGTGAGTAATATTTTTTGACAACTCTTTCAGTAGAGTTCAGTGCAGAAAATAAGTAAGTCTAGATATTTTAAGCAGGAAAGAATTGAATGCAGAACATTGGATATTCACAAAATTTTTGGAAGGGCTAAAGGAGCTGGTATGAAGAAGTGCCTGTGGGAAAAACTCCCAGAACAGGGTGGAATTGACAACTTCAGATGAAAGTCATGTTTAGATATACACATAACTCAACCAATGCTGATTTGCAGAAAAGTTTGAATTATGAGCTCAGTTTAATCTAGAGGCTGAAGAATGAGATGGAGGATTTCTTAAAGTCAAATAAATAAAACCCAGTGATTGTGTTATGGTTAAGAATCAAAGTTGTTTTTGTTTTTGTTGTTAAATAAAAATAGATTTCAGAAGAGTGGAGGCTGGTGTTTTATCAGAGTTTTATGAAGAAAAACATATCTAATTATTTTTAATAAAAACATTTCAACAAATAAAACAGATTGCTGCTTTTTTTTTTTTTTTTTTTTGAGATGGAATCTCGTTCTGTTACCTAGGCTGGAATGCAGTGGTGTGATCTCGGCTCACTGCAACCTCTTCCTCCCTGGTTCAAGCGGTTCTCCTGCTTCAGCCTCCTGAGTAGCTGGGATTGTAGGCACATGCCTCCATGCCTGGCTGGTTTTTGTATTTTTAATAGAGATGGAGTTTCACCATATTGGTCAGGCTGGTCTCGAACTCCTGACCTCGTAATCCACCCGACTCAGCCTCCCAAAGTGCTGGGATTGTAGGTGTGAGCCACTGTGACTGGCAAAACAGGCTTCTAAAAATAAATAACCTAATCATCTCTTTAAGGTTTCACTTCATAATGATACTATTAAAATGGCAATTACGCTTCCAATACATGAACTTCTAAGGGACACGTTCAAACCATAGCGGTATCCAATACTTTAATAATGTGTAGAAACACAAAAGGCTCCTAAAGTGGCTTTTGGAGAAAATTTGAGTGATAATTACCGGATCAACATATTCTTTACGTTTTAATTTAACTTAATTTTTTATTTATTATTATTTTTTTAAGATGGGGTTTCACCATGATGGCCAGGCTGGTCTTGAACTCCTGAGCTCAGGTGATCCACCCACCTCGGCCTCCCAAAGTGCTAGGATTACAGGCGTGAGTCACCGTGCCTGGCCTTAATTTTATTTAAAAAAAATTGTTTTTTGAGATGCAGTCTCGCTCTGTTGCCAGACTGGAATACAGTCTTGCAATCTTGGCTCTCTCCAACCTCCCACTCCCAGGTTCAAGCAATTCTCATGCTTCAGCCTCCTGAATAGCTGGGATTACAGGCACCCGCCACCACAGCTGGGTAGTTTTTAAATTTTATTTTTTGTAGAGATAAGGTTTTACCATGATGGCCAGGCTGGTTTTGAATGTTTGACCTCAGGTGATTCTGCTCCCCAAAATGCTAGGATTATAGGCGTTAGCCTGGCCCCAACATATTGTTTAGATAATTATGTGTGTGTATATGTATATAAAATATTGCATGTATATGTGTAATTATATAAAATATGTATAACCACATATAATATATGTATACACATATAATAGATATATATACATTTATATATACTATTCACATATGTATGTACATATATATGTACATATGTATATAATATATAAATATACATACACACAGATATATATATACATGAAGCATTCATTATTTTTAGCTAACATAACAATTGTATGGCCAACTTCTCCAGCATTTACTGGTGTGATAGGAACTGCTGGTCCATCATCCTGTGAGTAGCTTGTTCAGATCTTTGTGGCTATCTAAAACCTGTAAGAGGGTGGAGCAGAGAAAGAATCCCAAGAATTGGGAAATAAAGCTCTAACATTTCTCCCCTAGACATGTCCAAGAGAGCCAGAATATACCTTTAAAAATAGTTTATGGTCAACGTCACATATTTCAGGGTCTTCCTGGGCACAAGAATTGGCCTGTTGCCACCAGACCTGACATGCCACATCAGCTGCCAAATGACATTGCCCTCAAAGCACACCCTCTCCCACCATTTCACAATATTGTAACCTTTATAGTCATTCTGAAAGAATTTAAAATTTCATTTCGTCTATAAAACCTTTCTAGCTTCTCTTAGAAGAAAGCCCAACCTTTTAAGCATGACTTGCCATGTTTAGTGCTCTAATTTCAATAATTTTATTCTTCATACTTCAACTGTGTGTTCAGTCATCCCTCCGTATATGTGGGGGATTGGTTCTTGGACATCTGAAGATACCAGAATCTGTGTATACTCAATTCCTGCAGTCAGCCATACATGTGTCAGAAACTCATGTATATGAAAAGTTGGCCCTCTGTATATGAGGGATTTTTTTTTTTTTTTTGAGATGGAGTTTCGCTCTTGTTACCCAGGCTGGAGTGCAATGGCACGATCTCGGCTCACCGCAACCTCCGCCTCCTGGGTTCAGGCAATTCTCCTGCCTCAGCCTCCCAAGTAGTTGGGACTACAGGCATGTGCCACCACACTCAGCTAATTTTTGTATTTCTAGTAGAGATGGGGTTTCGCCATATTGGCCAGCGTGGTCGTGAACTCCTGACCTCAAGTGATCTGCCTGCCTTGGCCTTCCAAAGTGCTGGTACTATAGGCATGAGTTACTGCACGCGGCCTTGTTACTGTAGTATTTCTTTATTGTCATTCAACTAGAATCTTAGTTCAATGAGGGTAGGAACTTTTTATTTCCTTTTCTATTATTAATGTTCTTAGCTCCCAGAATAGTGCCTGGTATGCAGTACATGCTGAAATAGTCTTTATTATGTAAACGAGTAAATACATTTGGAGTTCGTAGAAGGATAACAGAAAATCATTTTAGGGCACCATTGTGGTGATGAGTTAATACCTATTGTTTTCTGTCTTGGAAATCTTAAAAGAGTGACTCAAGATTCAGTCTCCTTGGAGAGTATGTTGGTCTAACGTAGAGCACTTGCCCACTTCTTGGTCGCCAGAGGATTTTTTCCCCCTACTTTTCTTTATTTTGTATTATTAAACTTCTTATTTTGAAATAATTTAAGGACTCACAGAAAAGTTGCAAATATGATCAACCCTGGAAAATGTTTCAGGGAAGTGTGGTAGAAGATAACTGCTAAGAGGTTGTTTAACTTGGCAGTGGTGGTAATCATCGTCAGCTTTCTAGAAAATAGTTTCAGAAGAGAGGTATGGGTGGAAGTTAGATTGCAGTACAATTTCAGGAAGTTTGATTTTTAACAGAAAGTGGCTGATGAAGGCTCAATCAATTGATCCATTTATAGATCATAATTACATGACAGCAGCTGGGTGTGTTGGCTCCCAGCACTTTGGGAGGCTGAAGCAGGTGGATCACCTGAGGCCAGGAGTTTGAGACCAGTGTGGCCAACATGGCAAAACACCATCTATACTAAAAATACATAAAATTAACTGGGTGTGGTGGCATGTGTCTGTAATCCCAGCTACACGGGAGGCTGAGGCAAAAGAATTGCTTGAATCCAGGAGATGAAGGTTGCGGTGAGCCGAGATTGTGCCATCACACTCCAGCCTGGGCAACAGAATGAGACTCTGTCTCAAATAATAATAATAATAACATACAACCCCCAGAAAAATTTTATGCACTAAATAAAAAATAATAATAATAACAGAAATTTTTTATGCACTAAATAAAAAATAATAACAGAAAATTTTTATGCACTAAATAAAAAATAATAACAGCAACAACAACATGACAGCAATGCATGGTCAAAGAAAGATCTTTAGAAGGGGAAAAAGTTTGTTACAGATCAAAGGGAATGTTCCAGTAGAGTGGGAGATACACAGAACTTACGACTGATGGAATGAGACTCCTGAGGATATGGGCGAAGATGGAATCAAGGACCTATGTGGAGGGAATAGCCGTAGGGAAGAGAAGATATTTTAAACTGAGACTTTGTGATGTGAAGGAGGAATTTCAGGTGGAGAAAGGTGTGGGGGACTCATGTTTAATGCCTCAGTCTTAATAAAGTGTTGGGCAATGAGGTCAGTTTTGCTGACACCAAGGACCACCTTACCCATTAGAAGGATATGTGTGGATCTTACCTGCTGTTATGCGGTATCCAGATAGAAAATTTATTTTGTAAATATATTTTTCTTATGTTTTAGGGATATTTCTTTTCTGTATGATGTTAAATATGCCGAAGGGCAGACTAAGGAGAAAGCCGTTTGTCCCCCGCATTTGGCCCGTTCATTGCAGTCACATGATGGTGTTATTGTGCCCCATAAGGTAAAGTATTTGACAAATAATCTTTTCTCCTAATATACTTTTAAAACTTACTTCTCCAAGATATAAAACAATATCATACTATAACAACCTGCATTGCTCACCAATCTTCATAGCATTTTCAAATTATTTCTTAAAACGGGAGAAGGGTATTTAGCAGGAAAAGATGAAAATATCTTCTTTTAAGCCATTTTTCCAAACAACAGTTAATCTGTTTTAATCTAAAAAACACAGTGTGGGAGATTTGATTGTTTTTCCCCTAGAAATGCACATATGAAGTTGTAGGATTCTTGTCTTTGGGATCTTGCTAAGTTAAATTTTAAATTCTCTGCTTAATTTAAAGGAAAAGAATCAATAAACTTCTGAATATATGGGACACATGTAACCAATACTAGAACCAAGGTTCTTCTTTAATTCATGGTCACTTTAGAAATGTGTGCTCTGATTAGTTTCCGTCATTTGCTATGATCCACATTACTGAAAATATTGTTATTTCTCCAGTCAAAATTTCTTAACTTAAAAAATAGTATCTCTTTGGGTTAGGAATTAGGACTTGTGCAAGTGAATTTTTTCATCTATTAATGTATTCATTCTTTTCTTTTGCTTTGCTTTGCTTTTAAGCCAAAGAGACTAACAGATACTTTGATTCCTGAAGAATTTCATATCGTGTCAAGTACAGGAGTTTCAGGTTTGGAGTGTTATGATGAGTGAGTACTATGATATGTAAAGAATACCTAGCTGGGCACGGTGACTCACACCTGTAATCCCAGCACTTTAGGAGACTGAGGTGGCCAGATCATCTGAGGTCAGGAGTTCAAGACCAGCCTGGCCAACATGGTGAAACCCTGTCTGTACTAAAAATACAAAAAAATTAGCCAGGCATAGTGACAGGTGCCTGTAATCCCAGCTACTAGGGAGACTGGGGCAGGAGAATCACTTGAACCTGGGAGGCAGAGGTTGCAGTGTTCCAAGGTCTGCCATTGCATTCCAGCCTGGACAACAAGAGCAAAACTCCATCTCAAAAAAAAGAATACCTGACAAGTTGAACTTTTTGCCCCTTCCCATGCATAGAAGAACCTGAGAATAGTATATTCATATTCCTCAGCACTATATGAACTGAAATGAGGAAACATGAAGCCAGCCATTATTCATATTCCTCAGCACTATATGAACTGAAATGAGGAAACATGAAGCCAGCCATCCTAACACAATTAAGAAAGATACAAATTAAGTACTTACAAGAGTTTGGGATGTTAGTGATTAAAAAATTTTTCCTATCTTTTCCTGCGATTTAATTTTGAACTTTTTAAAAAATGGGACTTTGTTTTGAGTCTGTGACTATGCCCTTCAGGAATGATTTTGAGCAGTGATCATGGAGACGGGAAAGCAGCCCTCGAGCCTGCCTCTCACAATGCACTGCAGGGCTTGGCTCCACATTGCAGACCAATCATCTTGTCACCTTTGATTTCTGTTTATGGGATTGAAAACAGGATCTTGCTTTTATTTTCTGAAACAACACCTGAATGTTTTATAGTTTAGAAAACTAGAACTTTGGACTAAGGTTTTATAATAAAATATGCGGAGGCTGTCACTCTTTTGATACTGTCTTTCCAATATGTATGTTATAATATATTGCATTTCATTGTGATGGTATGTTTCCGAACAATATTTTGCCCAAGAGAATTAAATGGAATTCATTTTTTGGTAATCTTTTATTTTCGTGTAACTTCATACATAAAAAGTGCAAAAATGGGAAAAGGAATGCCTGTATACCCTCTGTCCTGAGCCAGTGGTTGTTACACTTTGTGTCATTTGCTCTTCTGCATGTATAAGCATGCATGTACATGCACGTAGTTTCAAACTATTTACGAGTAAGTAATCCAATTCTTCTACCACCAAATACTTTAGTATTTCCTAACAGCTCATTAGTTATCGATCTTTTGATGAATTTTTTTTTTTTTTTGAGATGAAGTCTCACATTGTCACCCAGGCTGGAGTGAAGTGGCATGATCTCTGCTCACTACAACCTCTGCCCTTTGGGTTCAAGCAATTCTCATGCCTCAGCCTCTCGAGAAGATGGGACTACAGGTGCCTGACACCACGCCTGGCTGATTTTTGTGTTTATAGTAGAGATGGGGTTTTGCCCCATTGGCTAGGCTGGTCTTGAACTCCTGACCTCAGGTGGTCCACCCACCTCGGCCTCCCAAAGTGCTGGGATTACAGGTGTGAGCCACCGTGCCAGGCCTTGATGAATTTCATAATTTCTTCTATGATCATCATTTCTTCTGTCAATTTGTTAGTTGTCATTTTACCATATGGAATAATGGATTTCTATTTTATTTGGTGGATTTTAATTCTTTACTGTCATTTTTTATTTTATTTTACATTTTTTAGTGTTTTTTTTTTTTTTTACAGGGTCTTGCTCTGTTGCCCAGGCTGGAGTGCAGTGGCATGATCTTGGCTTACTGCAACCTCAGCTTCCTAGGTTCAAGCAATTCTCCTGCCTCAGCCTCCGGAGTAGCTGGGACTACAGGCACCCATCACCACACCTGGCTAACTCTTCGTATTTTTAGTAGGGACGGGGTTTCACCACGTTGGCCAGGCTGGTTTTGAACTCCTGACTGCAAGTGATCCTCCTGTCTCAGCCTCCCAAAGTGTTAGGATTACAGGTGTGAGCCACTGTGCCTAACCCATTAGTTTGAGGGTCAGATTTTTCCAGATTTGGCCAAAGGTGGCTCCTTTGAGCAGTCTCTGGTGTTCTTTGGACATGTCCTTATGATTACTCGAACACTTATTTTCTGACTTGTTGAGGCTTCCAGGTTCATCTTGTATTTTCCAACTCCGGCCTGGAATGAGTGGTGAGTCATGTCTGCAAGGAATTCTGATTCCTTTTAGTGGAGGATGGTACTTGGAAACCAAGATTCTGGGGGTTAGTTGTGCTAATTGATTAACAGGCCAGAAAATTATCTTAAAATAACATTTACCTGTCTTATTTACTGTAGCAAATACACTACTCTCCTCACGGATAGTGAAAACAGACTCTTGCTCTTCCCATCCATGTAAGTACAGTTTATTTTCTAAAGTGTTTCTCAGAAAGAATAAATGTATACATATATATTTCTTGGTACTTTGTTAAACAAAATTATTAAAATTATAGCAGAAACCCAAGATAATAGTTTCCTACAATTTCAACATCTAATCAGTGTTTTCGTTTTTCCAATTGTATATTCAATGTTTATGTATTTTATTTGTCTAATTGCATATTCAATTTTACGTATTTACATATATAGCATAATACTTAAATGCTATAAAGTGCTTTGATATTCTGTGTTTCACCATTAGTATTTCTTCATTTTGCTATAGTTTTTTTCCTTTTCTTTGTGCCTTTTCTTCTCTCACATTGTGAGGTGACCAGTGTTAAAAGTTTAATGTTTATTTCCCACATTCTTTATTTTTCTATGTTCTTACACTCCTACCTGATAGTATATAGAATTTTGGGGTTGGAAGCATTATTTTCTTTTATGAAAAAGAGAATCATACTATTTGGATTTTCTTGCTTATTTCTGCTATATTACTGATCTCCCAGTAGATTAATAGATACAGGTCTAATGCTTAAAATGCTGTTAATATCCCAGAGGGTATATATGTTCTCTTTACACATGTTATATTCTTTTGCTATTTGAGAATGACCTGTTGCAATGTTAATTACGAAGTCTGCCACCTTAATTTTTTAGGAAACCTAATAAAAGAGTAGAAGTGGCCAAGCTGAATGCTGTGATGGATACCATGCTGGAGATGGCCGGCGTGGAAAATCAGGAATATACAGGACCAACCAAGGTAATTGCAAAGATGAATGCAACCTGGTGGCTGAGAGCAGGCCCTCTGGAGGCGGACTGCCGAGGTTAGGAATCTGACTCTGCCATTGTTAGCAGGTGGCCTTGGACAAATCATTTAATGAATTCGTACCTCAGCTTTACCATTTGAACATTAGAGGTAATCGTGTCATCTACCTCAGAGGGTTTTTGTGGAGATGAAATGACCTAATAAATGTAAAGCGTTTAGAGCAGTTCCTGGCATATGGTGGACACTGTATAATTAATTGTTAGTATTATTATTGATTATTATTATTATTGATTGTAAGACCCGGCCACCGCTTGTGATTATTATTTTCTACTTAAGAAAGAACTCTTTTAGTCTTATATAGAGACATTTTTCTTTGTCAGGGCTATTTCTTTTTTGTGTTTTATATTTTATTTGTGTAGAATTTGACACGTAAAGAAGAACGTCAGTACAAGACTCTCTACGTAACCTTTACCTAGATTCTCCATCCAGTTATTTATACCGTGCCGTTTTCTTTATCGTTCTCTCCTGCTGTGTCTACGTATGTATCGTCTCGTTCTGAACCATTGTAGAGTGAGGTAGAGACACGCCTCAGCAGCGCCCAGATATTTTGGGATATATTTCCTATAAACAAGGACATTCTCTTATATATCCATAATATAGTTACCAGGAAATTTAATGTTGATATGATAATATTCTTTAACATAGACCACATTTAAATTTTATATTTTATTAATTGTTTCTATAAATGACTTTTAAAAATAGCTATTTTTTTCTTCCTAGTCCAGAATTCGAGGATCACACAGTTCTTTTAGTTGTCATGTTTCTTTCATTCTTTCTTTTTCTTTTTTTTTGCGATGGAGTCTCACTCTTGTTGCCCAGACTGGAGGGCAACGGTGTGATCTCAGCTTACTGCAACCTCCGCCTCTGGGTTCAAGTGATCCTCCTTCCTGCTTCAGCCTCCAGAGTAGCAGGGATTGCAGGTGCCTGCCACCATGCCCGACTATTTTTTTTATTTTTATTTTTAGTAGAGATGGGGTTTCTCCATGTTGGCCAGGCTGGTCTCGAACTCCTGACCTCAGGCGATCTGCTCACCTCGGCCTCCCAAAGTGCTGGGATTACAGGTGTGAGCCACTGCTCCTGGCCAATTGTCATGTTTCTTTAGACAAGTTTAATCTGAAACAGTTTCTCAGACTTTCTTTGTTTTCCTTGACCTTGTTATTTTGAAGAACACAAGCCAGTTATTCTGTAGAATGTTCCTCAGTTTTGGTTTGTCAGATGTATAGTCATGATTTTAGATTGAGGTTTTGTATTTTTGGCAGGTACAACATATAAGTGATATTGTGACCTTTTCAGTGATTTTACAGATAAGACTGTAATAAGTATTGATTATGTTACTTACCTCTGACAGATGCACAGACTGCTACATATATTGAAGAAGGAACAGACCATTTACAACACGATATTTCATGACATGATATTGTGACCTTTTCAGTGCATCAGATAAAGAGGCACATGATTAAACCAAAAAATTATTTTTAAGAGAAAGTGTCACTCTGTCACCCTGGCTGGAGTACAGTGGTGTGATCACTGGTCACTGCAGCCACAACCTCCCACCTCGACCTCCTGAGTAGCTGGGACTGCAGGTGCATGGCACCCTGCCCAGCTAATTTTTATATTTTTTGTACAGACAGGGTCTCACTGTATTGCCTAGGCTGGTCTGAAACTCCTTGCCTCAAACAATCTGCCCACTTTGGCCTCCCAAAGTGTTGGGAGTACAGGTGTAAGCCACTGCACCTGGTCAGGACAACCGTTAAACATCAAATGTCGCTTTCGTGTGTGTATATATATCTACACACACATATATATACACATATATAAATGAAAAGGTAAGTGAAATAAATGAATCAAGACGTTTCTAAAACCTATTTACATTCAGAGTGACAACCTCCTAAAATGTTTTTTACTGATAGGACTGTAATAAGTACTGACTATGTTACTTACCTTCTGATAGATGCACAAACTGCTACATATATTGAAGAAGGAACAGACCATTTACAATACGGTATTTCATGAACTTATTCGACAAGTCACTGTGGACTGTGCAGACAGAGGAGAACTTCTGTCTAAAGTCAGGTTAGTGCTATTATTGGAATAGTCCAGTTTCCTTTTGATTTTTTTTTTCTTTTTTTAAATTTACCAACTGAGATGTGTTTTGTATTCACACTTTTTGATTTTTATATTAGAGTTGTCTTTGTATCTACTTTTGAGAATGCCAGAAAAGTACACTTCTCTATTCTGCCGAAAATAAATAATCTTATTGCATTTTTTTTCTTTTTTGTTAATATACGGAAAGGGTCTATAGCTTACTTTTTTTTTTTTTTTGAGACAGAGTCTCACTCTGTTGCCTAGGCTGGAATGCAGTGGCACAATCTTGGCTCACTGCAGCCTCTACCTCCTTATCTCAAATGATCCTCCTGCCTCAGCCTCTCAAGTAGTTGGGACTAACAGGCATGTGCTCCCATGTTCAGCTAATTTTTTTTTTTTTTTTTTTTGAGGCAGAGTCTCACTCTGTCACAGGCTGGAATGCAGTGGTACAATCTCGGCTCACTGCAACCTCTGCCTCCTGGGTTAAAGCAATTCTCCTGCCTCAGCCTCCCAAGTATCTGGGATTACAGGTGCCTGCCACTATGCCTGGCTGATTTTTGTATTTTTAGTAGAGATGGGTTTTCACCATGTTGGCCAGGTTTGTCTCGACCTCCTGACCTGAGGTGATCCACCTGCCTTTGCCTCCTGTCCTCAGGTGATCCACCCGCCTTGGCCTCTTAAATGCTGGGATTATAGGCGTGACACACCGCACCTGGCCTAATTTCTGTATTTTTAATAGAGATGGGGTTTCACCATGTTACCTAGGCTGGTCTCGAACTCCTGGACTCAAGTGATCCACCCACCTTGGCCTCCCAAAGCAGTGAGATTATGAGCCACTGCTACCAGCCACATTTTTATTATATTCTATGCAGTAAAAATATAGTAATTGAGAACTCTTTTAAAATTTCTTTTGAGATGTTTCACACCATATTCTGTTATGATTAGAAAATAGTGGGAAAAGTATACGATCTGGAATCAAGCTGATTTTGTTTCAAATGTTTATCTAGGTGTGTGACCTTGGTAAAAATCTGAGCCTTAGTTTCCTCATATGTAAATGAAGGTAATAGCATCTGTGAAAGCTTTTGTCTGTTCATTCATAAAGCACTGATAATTTATTGAGTATCTAGTCTCTGCCAAGCATTGACATGTGTCACAGGGTTGAGATGAGGTTTTATTTTTATTTTTTAAGACAAGGTTTTGCTCCGTCACCCAGGCTGGCATACAGTGGTGTAACCGTGGGTCACTGCAGCCTCAATCTCCCGGGCTCAAGTGACCCTCCCACATTAGCCCGTTGAATAACTGGGACTATAGGCACGTGTCTCCCTACCTGGCTCATGTTTAAAATTTTTTAGTAGGGATGAGGTTGTACTATGTTGCCCACGCTGGACTCAAACTCTTGAGCTCAAGCAATTTTGTCAGATACTGTTGTGTCTACTGAAATTATCATGTTTTTGTCCTTTGTTATTCAGGCATAATGCTCTGACTGATTTTTTTGTGTATTAATCCAACCTTGCGTTCCTCTGCTAAATCCCATTTGGCATTGGCATATACAGTCTTCCCTTCCCTATGTATGGAGGATTGATTCCAGGACTCCCTGCCTCCCCCGACCCAGATACTGAAGTCCGTGGATGTTCAAGTCCCTTATACAAAATGGTGTGGTATTGGTGTATAAGCTATGTACATCCCTGGTGTACTATAAATCACCTCTGCGTTACTTACAATATCTAATGCCATGTAAATAGTTTTATACTGTCTTGTTTAGGGACTAATGACAAGGAGAAAAGTCTGTACATGTTTAGTACGGACATGACTTTTTTTTTAAGCGATGGGGTCTTGCTCTGCTGCCAATGTTGGAGTGCTGCACGTAAACAAAGCTTACTGCATCCTCAACTTCCTGGGCTCAAACAATCCTCCCCCCCAGTCCGCTGAGTAGCTGGGACTGCAGGCATGCTCCAGTATGACTGGCTAATTTTTTATTTTTATTTTTTGCAGGGACAGTGGTCTTACCGTGTGGCCTAGGCTGTCTTTCAGCCTACACCAGCCTAGACAACACGGTAAGACCCGGTGATCCTCCTTGGCCTCCCAAAGTGCTGGCTCCATTGTGTTTGTCCCCTGCCACCAACTTTTTTTTTTTTTTTTTTAATATTTTCAATCTGTGATTGGTTGAATCCAGGGATGCAGAACCCACAGATATGGAGGGCCAACTATATATTCCTTTCTTTTTTTTGAGACGGAGTCTTGCTCTGTTGCCCAGGCTGGAGTGCAGTGCACAGTCTTAGCTCACTGCAACCTCTGCCTCCCAGGTTCAAGCGATGCTCCTGCCTCAGCCTCCTGAGTAGCTGGGATTACACCAGCTAATTTTTATATTTTTGGTAGAGATGGGGTTTCACCACATTGGCCAGGCCGGTCTCAAATTCCTGACCTCAGGTGATCCACCTGCCTAGGCCTCCCAAAGTGCTGGGATTATAGGCATGAGCCACCGTGCCTGGCCTGTATATTTCTTTTCATATATTGCTGGGTATGGTTTGCTGGTATTTTGCTGAGAAGTTTTGCATCTGCATTCATAAGAAGCGATGGTTTTCAGCCTTCTTTTCTTGTGATGTCTTTGTGTGGTTTTGGTGTTGGAGTAATACCGTCCTCAGAGAATGTATTAGAAAGTCTACTGTCCTTTTCAATTCTTGGATGGTCTTGGTGTTTCTTTTTTAAATGTTTGGCTGTGTTCACCAGTGAGGCTATTTGGGTCCAGAATTTTCTTTTCTTGAGGGGTTTTAATTACAAATTCCGTTTTTTGATATATTGAGGTGATCTAGTCCTTCTTGAGTGAGTTTTGGTGGTTTGCATCTTTCTAGAAATGTGTTTATTTTATCTTCGTTGTGGAATTTGTTAGTATATAAAGCTGTTCATAATATGCTCTTATTATTGTTAAAATATTCCTGGAATCTGTAGTGGTGTCACCTGTCTCAATCCTAGTATTTGTAATTCGCGTCTCCTTCTTTGTTCTGTTGTCCTGGTGACTCTAGCTGGACTTTTATCAGTTCTACTGATCTTGAAAAAAACCAGCTTTTGGTCCAGTGATTTTCTCTATTGTTTATCAGTTTCCTGTTTCATTGATTTAAGCCTTGATTTCCTTTCTTTTCTTTCCTTTCCCTCCCTCTCTCCCTCCCTCCCCCCCTCCCTCCCTCCCTCCCTCTCTCCCTCCCTCTCTCCCTCCCTCCCCCCCTCCCTCCCTCCCTCCCTCTCTCCCTCCCTCCCTCCCTCCCTCCCTCCTTCCCTCCTTCCTTCTTTCCTTCCCTGCCACCTGCCCGCTTGCTTGCTTGCTTTGGTTTTGATTTGCTCTCCCTCCCCTCCCTCCCTCCCTCCCTCTCTCTCTCTCTCTCCCCCCCTCTCTCTCCCTCTCTCCCTCCCCTTCCTCCCTCCCTCCCTCTCTCTCTCCCTCCCTCTCTCCCTCCCATCCCTCCCTCCCTCCCTCTCTCTCTCTCTCTCTCTCCCTCCCTCCCTCTCTCCCTCTCTCCCTCCCCTCCCTCCCTCCCTCCCTCCCTCTCTCTCTCCCTCCCTCCCTCCCCTCCCTCCCTCCCTCCCTCCTTCCCTCCTACCTTCTTTCCTTCCCTGCCACCTGCCCGCTTGCTTGCTTGCTTGCTTTGGTTTTGATTTGCTCTAGTTTTTCTGGTTTCTGGGGTGGAAGTTGTTGTCACAATGCAATCTTCTTCTAATATAGGCAGTTAGTTGTGAATTTCTTCCTAAGTACCACTTTTTATTTTAGCCATATTGTCTTGGGTAAGTACAGTGAGACCCACTGCAGATTAGGAGAAAGAACCCAGAAAGAGTTTTACGGTTTGGTAATACTCACAGCTCCCTGGGGAGAAGCAGCATGCCATACAGGGCCATTCAGGGGCAACACCAAGTCAGTCATGAGGTAAAGAGAGGGAGGGCGCCTGTGGGCGGTTTCCCTGGGAAGGAATAGGCGAGGTAGGGTAAATAGGCCTGGGGTTGGATCCTTTGGGTAATTTCACTGGGGGCTGCATCATAGGCGTTGCCCCTGGTTGTTTGGTACCTGGCCTTGGGGCAATAAGAGGATTTTTGAAAGATATTTCTAACGGATACAGAGAATTTTAAATTTAGTACTTTAAATACGTCGTTGCCCTACTCTCTTCTCATTTGCATTGTTTCCAGTAAGAAATCTGCTGCCATTCTTGTCTTTATTTCTCCAAACACAATGTGTCTTTTTCCTGGAGCTGATTTTAGGATTTTTTTCTTTACCATTGCTGTTGAGCAGTTTCACTGTGCTGTGCCTGGTGTAGTTTTCTTCACGTTTCTTGTGCTTGGTACTTATTAAGCATTTTGATCTGTGGATTTATAGTTTTCATCAAATATGGAAAATATTTGGCTATTTCTTTAAGTGTCTTTTTTTGTCCCCCAGCCCCTTTTGAGGGAATTTGTTTACACATATATTAGGCCATTTGTACTGAAGTTGTCTTACAGATCACTAACAGTAACACATCTTTGCTCTTTTCTATTTGTGTTCATTTTGGATAGTTTCTTTTTTTTCTTTTTTTTTTTCCGCTGGTGAGGGTGAAAAGGGAATTCTTTTCTTTTTTTTAATTGCATTTTAGGTTTTGGGGTACATGTGCAGAACATGCAAGATAGTTGCATAGGTACACACATGGCAGTGTGTTTTGCTGCCTTCTTCCCCTTCACCGACATTTGGCATTTCTCCCCATGCTATCCCTCCCCAGCTCCTCCCCCGCTGTCCCTCCCCTATTCCCCCCAATAGACCCCAGTGTGTAGTACTCCCTTCCCTGTGTCCATGTGTTCTCATTGTTCATCACCCACCTATGAGTGAGAATATGCGGTATTTCATTTTCTGTTCTTGTGTCAGTTTGCTGAGAATGATTCAAACTATACTACGAGGCTACAGTAATCAAAACAGCATGGTACTGGTACCAAAACAGAGATATAGACCAATGGAACAGAACAGAGGCATCGGAGGCAACACAGCATATCTACAACCATACAATCTTTGATAAACCTGACAAAAACAAGCAATGGGGAAAGGACTCCCTGTTTAATAAATGGTGTTGGGAAAACTGGTTAGCCATGTGCAGAAAGCAGAAACTGGACCCCTTCCTGACACCTTACACTAAAATTAACTCCAGATGGATTAAAGACTTAAACATAAGATCTGGCACCATAAAAACCCTAGAAGAAAATCTAGGCAAAACCATTCAGGACATAGAAGTAGGCAAGGACTTCATGACCAAAACACCAAAAGCATTGGCAACAAAAGCCAAAATAGACAAATGGGACCTAATCAAACTCCACAGCTTCTGCACGGCAAAAGAAACAGTCACTAGAGTGAATTGGCAACCAACAGAATGGGAAAAAATTTTTGCAGTTTACCCATCTGACAAAGGGCTGATATCCAGAATTTACAAAGAACTCAAACAGATTTACAAGAAAAAAACAAACAGGCCCATTAAAAACTGGGCAAAGGATATGAACAGACACTTTACAAAAGAAGACATACAAGAGGCCAACAAACATGAAAAATGCTCATCATCACTGGTCATTAGAGAGATGCAAATCAAAACCACATTGAGATACCATCTCACGCCAGTTAGAATGGCAATCATTAAAAAATCTGGAGACAGCAGATACAGGAGAGTATGTGGAGAAATAGGAACACTTCTACACTGCTGGTGGGAGTGTAAATTAGTTCAACCATTGTGGAAGACAGTGTGGCGATTCCTCAAGGACCTAGAAATAGAAATTCCATTTGACCCAGCAATCCCATTACTGGGTATATATCCAAAGGACTGTAAATCGTTCTACTATAAGGACACATGCACACGAATGTTCATTGCAGCACTGTTTACAATAGCAAAGATGTGGAACCAACCCAAATGCCCATCGATGATAGACTGGACTGGGAAAATGTGGCACATATACACTATGGAATATTATGCAGCAATCAAAAATGATGAGTTCGTGTCCTTTGTAGGGACATGGATGAATCTGGAGAACATCATTCTCAGCGTTTTGGATAGTTTCTATCACTAGTATCTTCATTAATCTTTTTTCCTATAATATCTAATTTGCTTTTAATCCTATCTGATTATTACTACTATTATTATTTTTGACTTGAAATCTTTCTCTGTTACTCAGGCTGGAGTGCAGTGGCACGATCTTGGCGTATTGCAGCCTCAACCTCCTAGGCTCAAGTGATCCTCCTACCTCAGCCTCCTAAGTAGCTGACTACAAGTTTGTGCCACCACACCCAGCTAATTTTTTTGTATATGTATTTTTTGAGATGGAGTTTTGGAATGCAATGGCATGATCTTGGCTCACTGCAACCTCTGCCTCCTGGGTTCAAGCGATCCTCCTGTCTCAGCCTCCCGAGTAGCTGGGACTACAGGCATGTGCCACCATGCCTGGCTAATTTTGTATTTTTAGTAGAGACGGGGTTTTTCCATTAGTCAGACTGGTCTTGAACTCCTGACCTCAGGTGATCTGCCCACTTTAGCCTCTCAAAGTGCTGGGATTACAGGTGTGAGCCACTACACCTGGCCCTAATTTTTTGTATCTCTTTGTAGAGACAGGATCTCACTTTAATCCTATGTAGTATATATTTTCATCTCAGATATTTTAGCTTTCATCTCTAGAAGGTCAAGTGATCTGCCCACCTCAGCCTCCCAGAGTGCTGGGATTATATGTGTGAGCTATGATGCCCAGCCTCCCTTAAGAATTCTGTTGGTTTGTTTCCACATCTGTCTCTTCATATATAATAACTTTATTGCTTATTCATTTTTAGATTTTTTTTTGAGACAGAGTTTCACTCTTGTCCCCCAGGCTAGAGTGCAATGGCATAATCTCGGTTCACTGTAACCTCTGCCTCCCATGTTCAAGTGATTCTCTTGCCTCAGCCTCCTGAGTATCTGGGATTATGGGCATGCACCACTATGCCTGGCTAATTTTGTGTTTTTAGTAGAGATGGGATTTCACCATGTTGGCCAAGCTGGTCTTAAATTCCTAATCTCAGGTGAGCTGCCCACCTCAGCCTCCCAAAATGCTGGGATTATAGGTGTGACCCACTGCGCCCAGCCCATTTGTAGATTCTTTTATTTCTCAAACATTTCATGCAGTCTTATATTCTAATTCTGACATGTAGTAAATGAAGACTTTTACTATCTAAATCTGCTCTTGAGTCTCATTCATGATGGTTTATTTACATTAACATTTTGCAGTCTTTGCTTGTGGAGCTGAGATTTGGCTGACGTTAGCCACGGGATCCTCAGGACATGAATACAGGCTGCTTTCCGGAAAAGACGGTTTGCATGTGCTCCCTTCTGGAATCTGGGATTCGTACAGTAGTCCTGCTCTTACCCACGCTTCCCACTTTGAAGTGAGCCCAAGGCTTAGTCTCCAGTTCTCAGCGTTGGTATTTTTCCTGCAGACAACCCTGCCCTTGGGTTTGCTTACTGCTTACAACTCCCACTGCATTCTAACTTACTATCTTTTGTTTGTTCTTTTTGTTTTCATCCCTAGAGACTTCTGTTTCTTCCTGTAAGCTCAGTTGTGCTTCGAAAAGTGTGCTCTCTTATGGATCTTGTTTGTAGATTGTACAAACTAGATGGTAGCAGGAAGGTCCTTCAGAGTATTTAATTCCTATATTGTCAGGAGGTGGAAGTCTTAAAGATGCTGTTTTTTAAATTGATACTTTCTAGTATACGAGCTGCGTCTTGAGGTGATAAACTCCATCACTTTCAGCCTTTAAGCAAGGGCTGGATAATTCTGTCAGTGGAATTAAAGATTAAATAAATAAAATTAAAAAAACACAAGGTCTTATTTTTGTTTTACATCTCACATATGATATTCCAAATCACTAGGGCTCTGGTTACAATTATCTATAATTGTTCACTCACTTGTATGACATGGCAGGAAGCATAGCGTAGATCCCTTTTTTCTTCTATATTGTTCATCTCAGCTGTCTTTTGGAATGTATGTTTACTACTTCATTCCCTAACATTACTTTCTCTCTTGCATATTTTCTGTCTTTTTTTCCTTTCCTTCTGTATGATAGCTTATTTCTCTTATTTTATTTCTTTCAATAGCTTTGGGAGCTATTGAAAGCTCCATGGATACACTGAGAAGTTTTTGGGTTTTGGTTACATGGATAAGTAGTGATTTCTGCCATTTTGCTGTAGCTGTGATATGGTTTGGCTGTGTCCCCACCCAAATCTCGTCTTGAATTGTAGTTGCCGTAATCTCCACATGTTGTGGGAGGGACCAGGTAGAGGTGGTTAGTCATGAAGGCGGTTTCCCCCATTCTGTGCTTGTGATAGTGAGTTAATTCTCATGAGATCTGATGGTTTTATTTATTTGATTATTTGTTTATTTTGAGATGGAGTCTCACTCTGTTGCCCAGGCTGGAGTGCAGTGGTGCAATCTCAGCTCACTGCCACCTTTGCCTCCTGGGTGATTCTCCTGCCTCAGCCTCCCAAGTAGCTGGGATTACAGGCGTGCTAATGCATGACCAGCTAATTTTTGTATTTTTAGTAGAGACTGGGATTCACTATGTTGGCCAGGCTGACCTCAAACTCCTGACCTCAGGTGATCCGCCTGTCTTGGCCTCTCAAAGTGCTGGGATTACAGGTGTGAGTCACTGTGCCTGGCCAGAGATCTGATGGTTTTATAAGGGCTTCTTCCTTTGCTGAGTTTTCATTTTTGTCCTTCCTGTCACTGTGTTGAGAAGGACATGTTTGCTTTCCTTTCTGCCATGATTGTAAGTTTCCTGAGGCCTCCCAGCTCTGTGGAACTGTGAGTCAATTAAATCTCTTTCCTTTGTAATTTACTCAGTCTTGGGTATATCCTTATAGCAGTGTGAGAATGGACTAATACAACTGATCACCTGCTGAGCAGTGTACATCATACCCAACATGTAGTCTTTTATTCCTCACCCCCCTCCCAACCTTCCCCCTCAGTTGCCAGAGTCTATTATATCAATCTTACACCTCTGCATCCTCATAGCTTAGCTCCCACTTATAAGTGAGAACATACGATATTTGTTTTTCCATTCCTGATTTACTTCACTTAGAATAATGGTCTCGCCATCCTGGCTAACACAGTGAAACCCTGTCTCCACTAAAAATACAAAAAATTATCCAGGTGTGATGGCACGTACCGGTAGTCCCAGCTACTGGGGAGGCTGAGGCTGGAGAATCGCTTGAACCCGGGAGGTGGAGGTTGCAGTGAGCTGAGATTGCACTGCTGCACTCCAGCCTGGGTGACACAGTGAGACTAGGTCTCAAAAAAAAAAAAAAAAAAGAATAATGGTCTCAAATTCTATCGAAGTTGCTGCAAATGCCATTATTTCATTTCCTTTTATAGTTATTCCATAGTGTGTATATACCACATTTTCTTTGTCCACTTGTTGATTGATGGACATTTAGGTTGGTTCCATATTTTTGTAGTTGCAAATTATGCTACTGTAAACATGCATGTGACTTTTTCATATAATGACTTATTTTCCTTTGGGTAGATACCCAGTAGCGGGATTGCTAGATCAAATGATAGTTCTACTTTTAGTTCTTTAGGGAATCTCCATACTGTTTTCCATAGTAGCTGTACTAGTTTACACTCCTATCAGCAGTGTAAAAGTGTTCTTTTCACCACATCCATGCTGACATTTATTGTTTTTGATTTTTAAAATTATGGCCATTCTTGTAGGAGTAAGGTGATATCTCATTGTGGTTTTAAATTGCATTTTCCTGATAATTAGTGATGTTGAGCATTTTTTCATGTTTGCTGGCTGTTTGTATATCTTCTTTTGAGGTCTATTAATGTCCTTTGCCCACTTTTTGGTGAAATTATTATTATTTTTTTTTTTCTTGCTGATTAGTTGGAATTCATTGTAGATTCTGGGTACTAGTTCTTTGCCTGATGCATAGTTTATGAGTATTGTCTCCCTCTCTGTGGGTTGCCTGTTTACTCTGCTGGTGATTTCTTTTGCTGTGTAGAAGAAGCTTTTTACTTTAATTATGTCCCATCTATTTATTTTTATTTTTGTTGCATTTGCTTTTGGGTTCTTGGTTACCAATTCTTTGCCTAAGCCAATGTCTAGAAGAATTTTTCTGATGTTATCTTCTAGAATTTTTATGGTTTCAGGTCTTAGATTTAAGTCTTTGATCCATCTTGAGTTGATTTTTGTATAAGGTGAGAGATGAGGATCCAGTGTCATTCTACATGTGGCTTGCCAGTTATCCCAGGACCATTTGTTGAATAGGGTGTCTTTTCCCCACACTGTTGTTTTTGTATGCTTTGTCGAAGATCAGTTGGCTGTAAGTATCTGACGGGTCCTCTAGTCTCTTCCACTGGTCTATGTCCCTATTATTCTACCAGCACCATGCTGTTTTGGTAACTATAGCCTTGTAGTATAGTTTGAAGTTGGGTAATGTGATGTCTCCTGATTTTTCTTTTTGCTTAGTGTTTCTTTGGCTGTGTGGGCTCTTTTTTGGTTCCATATGAATTTTAGGATTTTTTTTCCATTACTGTGAAGAATGATGATGGTATTTTTGATGGGAATTGCATGGAATCTATAGATTGAGTTTGGTAGTATGGTCATTTTCACAATATTGATTCTACTCATCTGTGAACATGGGATGTGTTTCCATTTGTTTGTGTCATATGCGATGTTTCTTCAGCAGTGTTTTTTAGTTAATTTTCTTTGTAGAGATCTTTCATCTCATTGGTTAAGTATATTCCTAAGTATTTTCTTTTCTTTTTTTTGTAGCTGTTGTAAAAGGGGTTGATTTCTTGATGTGATTCTCAGCTTGGTTTTCTCAGTGTATACCAGTGCTACTGATTTGCATACACTGATTCTGTAAGCTGAGAATTTACTGAATTCATTTATCAGATCTAGGATTTGTGTTGTTTTTCATGCAGAGAGAGGTATGTGCAAATGCTTGACCAGATTGCCCGGCAGATGATAGATTTCTACAAAGACTTGGTAACTCAGCGAGTGATGGACCAGCGCATTTTAGAAGAATTGTATAATTTCAAGCATGTTATTGAAGAACTGACCAGGTAAAAGCTGTGATTATCTTAGACACAAAACAAAAGTCAATGTCATGTCTTTAAAGGGAGTAAAAAATATTTAGGGAAAGTGGAATGGTTAAAGGTCAAAGTTCTTCTGTTTTCATGTTTAGCAAGAGAACAAACAAGACTAGATATCAGTGTAGATAGAGATATAGAGAAATGGGTTATGCAAATTCACACAAAAATGAAGAGTCTCTATATATTTGACACGGAAAAGGCTTGCTCTTACTTCTAAAATACAGACGTTACCAGGCACGGTGTCTCATGCCTGTAATCCCAGCACTTCAGGAGGCTAAGGTGGGCAGATCACTTGAGGTCAGGAGTTCGAGACCAGCCTGGCCAACATGGTGAAATACCATCTGTACTAAAAATACAAAAAATTAGTCAGGCATGGTAGCTCATGCCTGTAATCCCAACGACTGGGGAGGTTGAGGCAGGAGAATTGCTTGAACCTGGGAGGTTGCAGTGAGCCGAGATCGCACCACTGCACTCTAGACTGGGTGACAGAGCAAGACCCTGTCTCAAAAAACAAAAATAAAGATAAACTAAAATACAGATGTTTACCTTAGTCAGTTTATAGAGCAATGCCATAATTATGGATGTTGAGGTTTACATCTCAAAGAAAGTAAGTATCATAAAGCCCTCAAAGTTAGTGATCATCTAACCTCTAACCTTAAAGCAAGACGATTAGTGATGAGAATAAAGAAGATAGGATAGGCATATCAGAAAGTAGGGTCAACCAGCATGGAGGCCCTGCATGTCCACATCTGCCTCCCTCTGTTCTAAAGGATCTCCCCTACATCTTCTTTCTGCCTGGTTTCTGCCAGCCTGATTCTTTTTCCAAACCTGGCAAGATTCCATCTAGAATGTATACTCAATTTCTTGATTTGGGAAGGGAAGTATGCATGATAACTGAGAAGATTCCTGAGTATAGATCTGATTTCCTGGGTAGAAACTTTTTGGAAGTCTCCCAATATGAATTGAAAATTTCTTTGCTTTATTCCAGGGAACTGTGTCTAGTTCAGGCACACGATGTAAAATTAACAAAGGAAACAGAAAAGGCTCACAAGGATTTGGCACAAGCTCTTTTAGATGCTGAAAAGAATGCCAGGTGAGTTACTTAAAGTTTATGTAGCTGACATAGGGGCCAGGTGAGTTACTTAAAGTTTATGTAGCTGACATAGGGGAAAGAGAAGCTTACGTAGCTTCTGGAATAATATATATGACACCAAGTTACTGAATTCTAAAAACACTTGTAGCTTACTTTATCTGAATTTAGTTGATTTCTCATTCTGGGTGAAAAGAAGGTAAAACATGATTTTCCTCTTGGAGATAGACTTTGCTTTCAACATTAATCATTCTTGTTGAGTGAGGATTGCAGGCTATTGCTTTCTGGTTTTCTGCAAGAAAGTACAAAGAGGCAGTGTGCATAGATAGCATGGATCTGGAACCATACTGCTTGCTGTGAGAGCTTGAGGAAGTCACTTAACTTTTCTGGGCCTAAGTTTGCCCATATTCAAAATGGGGATAATAATATTACCTACCTCATAGGGCCATGATGAGCATTAAAGGAAGTAATATAAGTAAAGCCCTTGGAACGGTACAGTTCCTTTGTGCCCAGGAGTATGTCCATTTCTTCTAGGTACTCCAATTTTTGTTAGTCGATTGTTGTTCATGATTACATTTCAGTGGTATCAGTCGTAGTATCTATTTTTGTTTCTGATTTCATTTGCTTGAGCTGTCCCTTTTTTCTTGGGTAACCTAGCTAGACGTTTATTGATTTTATTTTTTCAAAAAATGAACTTTTATTTTGTTGATGTTTTGCGTTTTTTTAGTCTCTCTTTTATTTGTTTCTGTTATGACATTTATGATTTCTTTCTTTTCTAATTTTGGGTTTTGTTTGTTCTTGCTTTTCTAGTTCCTTGAGGTACATCATTAGGCTGTTTGTTTGAAATCTTTCTGCTGTTTTGATAGAGGTGGTGATTGCTATGAACGTCCCTCTTATCCCATAGGCCTGTGCTTCATTTGTTTCAAGACATTAAAAAATGTTCTTTTTAATTCGTTTACTGACCCAGTGATCATTCAGGAGCATGTTGTTTAATTTCCACATGTTTGTACAGTTTCCAAAGTGTCTCTTGTTATTAATTTCTAGTTTTACTTCATTGTGGTCTGAGAAGATACTTGATATGTTTCCAGTTTTTAAAAATTTGTTGAGACTTATTTTGTGGCCCAGAATATTGCCATTTGTGGAGAATGTTTTGTGTGCTGATGAGAAGAATGTGTATTCTGCAGCTGTTGGATAAAATGTTTTGTAAAGTCCTGTTATGTCCATTTGTTCCAAAGTGTGGCTTAAATCCAATGTTTCTGTGTTAATGTTCTGTCTAGATGATCTTTTGAATGCTGAGAGTAGGGTTTTGAAGGCCCCAACTATTATTGCATTACATTCCATCTCTCCCTTTAAATCTAATAATGTTTGCTTTATACATCTGGGTACTCCAGGGTTGGGTGCATATATATTTAGAGTTGTTATATTTTTTTTCTGAATTAATCACTTTGTCTTCATATAATGACCTTCTTTGTCTCTTTTTATAGATTTTGACTTAAAATCTGCTTTATCTGATACAAGTATAGGTACTCCTGCTTGCTTTGGTTTCTATCTGCATAGAATGTCTTTTTCCATCTCTTCACTTTTAGGCTATATATGTTTTGGCAAGTGAAGTGAGTTTTTTGGAGGCAGCATATGTTTAAGTTGTATTTTTGTATCCATTCAGCCAATCTATATATTTTACATGGGAGAATTTAATTTTTTTATATTTAAGTTATTATCGATAGGTGAGGGCTTATTCCTGTCATTTTGTTAATTATATTCTGATTATTTTGTATAGTTTTTTTCTCCTTTCTTATTTTTATTTATTTTTTTTGAGACGGAGTTTCGCTCTTGTTACCCAGGCTGGAGTGCAATGGCGCGATCTCGGCTCACCGCAACCTCCGCCTCCTGGGTTCAAGCAAATTCTCCTGCCTCAGCCTCCCGAGTAGCTGGGATTACAGGTGTGCACCACCGTGCTCAGCTAATTTTTGTATTTTTAGTAGAGACGGGGTTTCACCTTGTTGACCAGGATGGTCTCGATTCCTTTCTTCTTATTTTATTATCATTTCTGTTTGGTAATTTTCTGTAGTGGAAACATCTGAATCCTTTCTTTTTCTCTTTGGTGTTTCTGCTCTACCAGTGAGATTTTTTACTCTGATGTGTTTACATGATGGTAGGTATTGTCTTTTTGCTTTCAAATATAGGACTCCCTTAAGGCTGGTCTGGTGGTGATGAATTTTTCAGTTTTTGCTTATCTGAGAAAGAGATTTTTTGTCCTTTGGTTTTGAAGGATGGCTTTGCTAGGTGTAGAATTCTTGGCTAGCAGTTTTTTTTTTTTCTTTTAGCATTTTGAATATATAATTCCGTCCTTTCCTGGCCTAAGGTTTCTGCTGAGAAATCCATTAGTCTGATGTGGATTCCCTTATATGTAACTTGATGCTCTTCTCTTGCTGTTTTTAGGGTTCTCCCTTTGTCCCTGACTTTTGATGGTTTGACTATAATATGCCTCAGAAAATATCTTTGTGGATATACTGGGGATCTTTGAGCTTCCTGTATCTGGATGTCTTTATCTCTTGCAAGATTTGGGAATTTTTAAGCTATTAGTTTATTAAATAGGTTTTCTATGTCTTTGTCCACCTCTTTTCTTTCTGAAATTCCCCAAATTAAAAAAATATGGTCACTTTATGGTGTCCCATTATAGCCACATAAGCTTTCTTTATTGTTTTTAACCTTTTCTCTTTCTTCTTTTTTGAAGTCTAAGTTTTCTCAAAAGACCTGTCTTCAAGGTCAGAAATTCCTTCTTCTACTTGATCTAGTCTATTGTTTAAGCTCTCAAGTGTATTTTTAATTTCATTTATTGAATTCTTCAATTCCAGGGTTTCTGTTTCATTCCTTTGTAGGATACCCATCTCTGTTGAATTTCTCATCCAGATCATGAATTGTTTTTCTGATTTATTTGTGTTCTTTATCTCTGCTTTCTTGTATCTCATTGGGTTTATTTAATATAATTATTTCAAAATCTTTTTCAGACATTTTATAAATTTCCTATTTGTTGAGATCCACTAAAGAATTATTTTTCATGTTTCCCATGTTCTAACGTTACTATCTGTGCATCTGATTTAATAGTCATTTTTTCCCAATTTTACAAAAAATTCTTTTTTCTTTTTCCTTTTTGAGACAGAGTCTCGCTCTGTTGCCCAGGCTGGAGTGCAGTGGTGTGATTTTGACTCACTGCAACCTCTGCCTCCTGAGTTCAAGCTATTCTCCTCCTCATCCTCCCAGTAGCTGGGACTATAGGCATATGCCACCATATCTGGTGAATTTTTGTATTTTTAGTAGAGGTGGGGTTTTGCCATGTTGGGCAGGCTGGTCTTGAACTCCTGACCTCAAGTGATCTCACCTTGGCCTCCCAAATTGCTAGGATTACAGGCATGAGCAACTATGCCTGCCTAATTTTATGAAAAATTCTTTGTAGAGATGGGGTTCACTGTGTCACCCAGGCTGGCGTGCAGTTTCACGATCATGGCTCACTGCATCCTTGACTTCCATGCTCAAGCAATCCTTCCGCATCAACCTACTGAGTAGCTGGAACTACAGGTACACATTAGAGTGCCTGGTGCCTGGCCATTTTTTTTTCCTGAAACATGGTCTTACCATGTTGCTTAGGCTGGTCTCAGACTCCTGGGTTCAAGTAATCCTCCTGCCTTGACTCCTAAAGTGTGTTTTGTTCTTTTCATTTATTTTCTTTCTTTCTTTTGCAAAAAAGGACATTGGTATTTTGATAGGGGTTACATTGAATCTGTAGATTGCTTGGGCAATATGTTCATTTTAATGATATAAATTCTTCTGATCCAGAAGCATGGTATGGCTTTCAGTTTATTTGTGTCTCTTCAATTTCTTTCATCAGTGTTTTGTAGTTTTTTTGTAGATATTTTTCACTTTCTTGATTAAATTTATTTATAGATGTCCTTTGTTGGTAGCTATTACGAATGGGATGGCTTTCTTGATTTCTTTTCTACTATTTCATTGTTGGTGTGTAGAAACACTACTGATTTTTGTATGTTGATTTTGTATGTCACAACTTTACTGAATTTGTGTATCAATTCTAAGAGTGTTTTGGTGCCACTTTTAGGTTTTTTTTTTTTTTTTTTAAATATATAAGATCTTGCTGTCTGCAAACAGCAAGAACAATTTGACTTCCTTCTTTCCAATTTGGATGCCCTTTATTTCTTTCACATGCCAAATCACTCAGGCTAAAACTTTCTCTATGTATTGTTTTTTAAAACAAAAATGAGATCAAACAATTTATAACTTTAGCATTTTGGATTTTTCGTTTTATATTATGGCATGAAGAACTTTCCCATTTACCAAAGTATTAAGAATATGATGTTTAGCCAGGTGGAGTGGCTCATAGCTGTAATCCTGGCACTTTGGGAGGCCAAGACGAGCGGATCACTTGAGGTCAGGAGTTTGAGACCATTCTGGCCAACATGGTGAAACCCCATCTCTACTAAAGGCACAAAAATTAGCCAGGTGTTGAGGTTGCAGTGAGCTGAGATTGCACCATTGCACTCCAGCCTGGGGGACAAGAGTGAAACTTAATTAAAAAAAAAAAACCAAAAAACAAAAGAAGAATATGATGATCAATTATCTGCAGAGTGTTTTTTTTTAACTCATAGAACTACATTACACACACACACACACACACACACACACACACACACACACATTTTTTGAGACAGAGTCTCGCTTTGTCACCCAGTCTGGAGTGCAGTGACGCGATCTCGGCTCACTGCAACTCCGCCTCCTGGGTTCAAGCAGTTCTCTTGCCTCAGCCTCCTGAGTAGCTGAGATTACAGGCATGTGCCACCACATTCAGCTATTTTTCGTGTGTGTGTTACTGTTGTTTTTCCAGTGAACTTTCAAGTTTTACCAGTCCAATAATTTTTGTTTTTTTAGTAGGGACGGGGTTTTATCATGTTGGTCAGGCTGGTCTCGATCTTCTGACCTTGTGACCCTTTTGCCTTGGCCTCTTAAAGTGCAGGGATTACAGGCGTGAACCACCACACCCAGCCTAACTACACTCTATTTTTATCTGACCACTCTTTTGTTGTTGGACACTGAGATTCTAGATTTTTTGCTTCTGCTGTTAAATTAGGGTCATTAATTCTCTTTTGAAAATTGAGGTCTAATTTTTAGGCAATGAAGCGCACAGATCTTAAGAGTATAGCTCAGTGAACTTTTACATATGTATTCACTGGTATAATTTTTTTCTTTATTATTTTGAACAAATGAAAGCCTCTAAGACTAGAAGAATTCTACTTCAGTGACCTTTAATTCTTATTGCAAAGTCCTTGGGAGGAAGTGTTTCAAAAGATTTGTGAAATGCTGTTTTTTAGTTTATAAATTCTATGTTTGTATTTACCTCAGAAAGTCTTTTAATTTTCCTTTTTTTTTTTTTTGAGACAATCTCACTCTATTGCCCAGGCTGGAGTACAGTGGTGTGATCTCGACTCACTGCAACCTCTGCCTCTGGGTTCAAGCAATTCTCATGCCTCAGCTTCCCAGATAGCTGGGACTACAGGCAGACGCTACCACACCCGGCTAATTTTTGAATTTTTAGTAGAGATGGGGTTTCACCATGTTGGCCAGGCTGGTCTCGAACTCTTGACTTCAGGTGATCCACCTGTGTTGGCCACCCAAAGTGCTGGGATTACAGGTGTGAGCCACCGTACTCAGCGAGGCAGTCTTTTAATTTTTTTTTTTTTTTTTTTTTTGAGACGGAGTTTCGCTCTTGTTACCCAGGCTGGAGTGCAATGGCGCGATCTCGGCCTACCGCAACCTCCGCCTCCTGGGTTCAGGCAATTCTCCTGCCTCAGCCTCCTGAGTAACTGGGATTACAGGCACGCACCACCATGCCCAGCTAATTTTTGTATTTTTAGTAGAGTCGGGGTTTCCCCATGTTGACCAGGATGGTCTCGATCTCTTGATCTCGTGATCCACCATCCTTGGCCTCCCAAAGTGCTGGGATTACAGGTGTGAGCCACTGAATCTGGACCGTCTTTTAATTTTAAATGAAGCTTAAGTGTAAATTTAAAGGAAAAGGTATGTTCTGGTAGATATAAAGAAGCAATAGTTAAGAAAAAGCTACTTTATTTAAGATTTTAAATGGTTAAGGGACAATTTTCTTTAATCTTATAATATGTATAATTTAAAATTTTAATGGCTCACAATTCTTGGGCTTTGTGCCTTTCATAAGGAATCTTAGGTCTGTGAGCAAACCTTAACAATAAAGTGTTAGGTTATTGTTACCTGTATTCTGAATGTTTCATTGGATATGGTGTTATACCATTGGAATATCATGTTGTCAGAATTCTAGTGAAAAAATAAAGAATAAGATGAAAAGTGTTTAGAGCAGGAGCAATAGCGTTTTGTAAGATTTGTAAATTAAATGTGAATTTTTTTCTATTTCACCATATATAAGTGTTTTCAATATATTCAGCAATTATACCATAATTACCTTATGATAAGTTTTAAAGGAACACATTACCTATTTTAAAAGAAATTTCTTTTTAAAAATATATATTGTTAGTGTAAATTAAATGCAACTGTTTCTTAATTGTTTTTATAGAATGGTAAAAGAATATCATGACTTATACACATTCCAAAGAGAAAGGATGGAGAATGATATGAAACAGTTAATGGCAGAAAGAGATATCTGGAGCTCAGCCACATATGAATTGGCCCTAAAGGTTGGTTCATCTGGATTTACAGCTCAGACTTCTTTTTTTGGCTAAGGATTCATTCTACAGTTTTAAAATTTGTTTTGTTTTTTTGAAAGAGTCTTTCAACTCACTCTGTTGCCTACGATGGAGTGCAGTGGTGCGATCTTTGCTCACTGCAACCTCTGGCTCTTGGGTTCAAGCAGTTCTCCTGCCTCAGCCTCCTGGGTAGCTGGGATTATAGGCATGAGCCACCATGCCGGGCCCATTTTGCAACTTTCAATAATCTAGACAAAAACTAAAAAAAATAATGAGGATGTATATTTATTGATGTATAATGTAACTTTTGTGGGCCTTGAAAAGGAAAAGTTATATTTCTTCTGTTTATTCTTGTCTGTGTTGGACGCCCAGCTATTACACAATTAAGGGGTCTTTTTTTTTTTAAACCAGAATCTATGAACTATGAACAAGTGTTCTTTTTCTGTTGTTTGGGAATATGTTAAAATTTTCAACTTTAGGCCGGGTGCGGTGGCTCACAACTATAATCCCAGCACTTTGAGAGGCCGAGGCGGGTGGACCACGAGGTCAAGAGATCGAGACCATCCTGGTCAACATGGTGAAACCCCGTCTCTACTAAAAGTACAAAAATTAGCTGGACATGGTGGTGCGCGCCTGTAGTCTCAGCTACTCGGGAGGCTGAGGCAGGAGAATTGCTTGAACTCAGGAGGTGGAGGTTGCAGTGAGCCGAGATTGCGTCATTGCACTCCAGCTTGGGTAACAAGAGCGAAACTCCGTCTCAAAAAAAAAATTTTTTTTCCCAACTTTAATTTATAGTAATAATAAAGTAGGAAAGGTGGTTTTTATCTTTTCACATAATGTGACCATATTTGGATCACTGGATATCACACTCTCATTCTTTTTTAAAAAAACAAAACAAAACAAACAAACAAAAAACAGGGTTTCACTTTGTTGCCCAGGCCAGAGTGCAGTGGTGCAGTCACAGCTCACTCAGCCTTGACCTCCTGGGCTCGAGCAATTCTTCCTCCTCAGCCTCCTGAGTAGCTGGGACTACAGGTATGTACCACCATGCCTGGCTAATTTTTTATTTTTTGCAGGGATGGGATTTCTCGATGTTGCACAGGCCAGTCTTGAACTCCTAGGCTTAATTTGTCCTCCTGCCTCAACCTCTCAAAGTGCTGGGACTACATGTGCAAGCCACTGTGCCTGACCCACTCTCTGATTCTGTTACCGTGGTACACAGGACGACAAATGAATTGAAATACAGTACCCTGTGGACCATTATAGTAATGCGTTAGGGAAATAGCAAAGTCACACAATATTCTGTATTTCTAAAATGTCTACTTGTTGGTTGCCTATTTTGATAACTGGGACTTTTTGGTATGGTGATTTTTGACCCTCACAAGGTTAAAAATTGGTTCAGTTGAATTGATTCACTGGTCCACTGGTGGCAGGTCACAGGGTTCTCCATGGAGGTGTACTGCATGAATACATCTGTGTTAGAGCTCTGTATTAATCCTGCCACGTATAGTAGTTTGTCAGTTATTTGGAAGAAAATATAGAATACATCCTTGTCAAGTGTCCTAAAGCTAGAGAGAAAGTTAATACACTGGATGGTGGAATCAAGACTTGCTTATTTAGGAAAGTTCATTTACTTAGCAGAGGTAATTGTTAGAAATCTAGAGCATTCATTAATGGGGACATGCTGGAGGCATTTCCATTCAAGAGAAGAGAAAGGATTTCTGCCATCACTGGAGTTCCTAATTCAGTAATAACATGCAACTAAAATAAAGAGATATAACTGCTTGTAGGAAGCAGCAAAATCTTTTAAATGTTTTTTCCTACCGATTTCTTTAGCAAAAATCCCCAGTACATGGTTGAATAGAAGTGGTAAAAGTGAACATTCCTGTTTTCAGTTTCATGGGGAAGACATTCTGCTTTCACCATTAAGTACAGTATTTACTGTAGCCTTTTATACATACCCTTTATCAGGTTGTGGAAGTTCCCTTCAATTTTTCATTGGTTTAGAGTTTAATCATAAATAGGTGATGTATTTAGTGAGTTATTTTTTCTGTGTCAGTGGAGATTACTACATCTTGAATTCCTTTTACTTTATTAACACATTACATTGTTTTTAACACTTTATTGAAGTACAACTGATATACAGAAAAAAATCCATACGTTTAATATATTCAATTTGACATTGAACATTGACATACACTCACGATACCCTCATGGCAATCAAGGTAATAAACATATCCATATTAACTGTTTTTCTTAATTAATTAATTTTAAATTTTATTTTAGATTCGGGGTACATGTGCAGGATTGCTACATGGAGATATTGTGTAAATCATAAGGTTTGGGCTTCCAGTGAACCCATCACCCAAATAGTGAACATTGTATTCAATAGGTAAATTCTCAGCTGTTGGTCCCTTCCTACCCTCCCCACTTTTGGAGTCACCAGTGTCTATTATTTTCATCCTTGTGTCCATGTGAGTCCATTGTTTAGTTCCCACTTACAAGTGAGAACATGCAGGCTTTGATTTTCTGTTTCTGAGTTTTTTTCACTTAAGATAATGGCCTCCAGCTCCATCCATGTTGCTGCAAAGCACATAGTTTCATTCTCTTTTATGGCTGCGTAATATTCCACATTTTCTTTATCCAGTTAATCATTGATGGACACTTCAATTGATTCCGTGACTTTGCTGTTGTAAATAGTGCTGTGATAAACCTATGAGTGCGGGTGTCTTTTTGATTAAACGATTTCTTCTCCTTGGGGTATATAACCAGTAGCGGGATTGCTGGGTCAAATGGGAGTTCCATTTTTAGTTCTTTGAGAAATCTCCATACTGTTTTCCATGAACTAATTTACATTCCCACCAACAGTACATAAGTGTTCCCTCTTTTCTGCATCCTCATCAACATCTATTACTTTTTTACTTTTTGATAACAGCTATTCTGACTTGTGTGAGATGGTATCTCATTATTGTCAAAATCACTATTATTTCCTGATAATGCAATTACATATCCAGCAAAGATAAATGTAAATATTATTTGAATTAATTAGCCTTTAATAAGGTTGCTGAATATAAGATATTCAAAAAAAGATTTAAAAAACTTTTAACAAACATTAAAAAAATGCAATTTTCTACCCAGAAAAAAAAAATAAATTTAAACATTATTTGAATTAATTAGCCTTTACTGAGGTTGATGAATATAAGATAAATACAAAAAACCCCAACCTATAACCTATATGCCAATAATAAGCATTAGAAATGCAAAGAGGGAATAAATGTAATAAGAAAGGCAAAGACCTACATGTTGAAAACACTAAAACTATACTAAAGAACTTAAAAGAAAACTAAAAGGGGAGCTGTATAGCATATCACTGGTTGCAAACAATAATCAAGATTGTATAGATGTCAATTCTCTCCAAATTAATCTTTAAATTTAATATATACCGTTAAAAATCTCAATAACTTTTATTTTTAGGAATTTGGCAAGTTGATTATAAAACTCATTTGGAAGAATCTGAATATTAGAATAATAAAACATTGTAAAGGAAGATTAATAAAAATAACTTGTACTTTTAGACATCAAAATGTACTATAAAGTCTAGTAACTGAGAATGTGTTACTTGTGTTAGAATAGATAAATGCAGTAGAACAGAATAGAAAGGTTAGAAATGGACTCATCTGTATATGGGATATTCAAATTGGGCTGGCACAATTGATTATTCAATTGTCAAAAAATTTAAATCTTGGCTGGGCACGATGGCTCGTGTTTACAGTCTCAGCACTTTGGGAGGCCAAGGCAGGTGGATCACTTGAGGTCAGGAGCTCGAGACCAGCCTGACCAATGTGGTGAAACCCCGTCTCTACTAAAAATACAAAAATTCACTAGGCATGTTGGTGGGTGTCTGTAATCCCAGCTACTCAGGAGACTGAGGCATGAGAATCACTTGAACTGGGGAGGTGGAGGTTGCAGTGAGCCGAGATCGTGCCATTGCACTCCAGCCTTGGCAACAGAATGAGACTTCATCTCAAAAAAAAAAAAAAAAATTAGATCTCTACCTTATTAAAAAGATAACTAAAAAGTAAATCCCAAAAGGTAATAACTAAATTTTAAAAACAATGTAACTATAAATATAGTAGAAGAAATTACATGAGAATTTTCAAAAAATAGCTTTAGTGACATATTCACCCAATGAAAGTGTACAATTAAATGTTTTTTAGCATGTTCACAGAACTGTGAAACCATCACCACAACCAATCTGAAAACTTCTTCATCACCCTCAAAAGAAACTCCATACCTTTTAGCAGTCGATTCTCATTACCCCCAACCCATTCACCTTAGGTAACCATTAATATACTTTATTTTTTCCGGGGTACATGTAATAATTTAATGCATTCATATAATTTGTAAAGATCAAATATGTGTACTTAGGATAGCCATCATATAAAATATTTGTATTTTCTTTATGGTAGATACATTTCATTTAGTCTTTTCTAGCTATTTTAGAATGTGCAATAGATTGTTGTAAACAATAGTCAGTCTACCTACCTATCTAACACTAGGAATTATTTCTTCTGTCAAATTGTATACTTGTACCCATTAATCAACCCCTCTTTATCTTCTCTCTGTCTTATCCTTCTGGCTTCTGGTAACCATAAATCTACTCTTTATCTTCATTCGATCCACTCTTTTAGCTCACACACGTGGGTACTTGGAATGTTTGTCTTTCTGTGACTTGGCTTATTTCACTTAACAAAATGAGCTCCTATTTCATCCATGTTGCTGCAAATGACAGGATTTTATTCTTTTTCAATGGCTGAATAATATTTCATTGGGTTTATATACTGCATTTTCATTATTCATTCATTTGTTGATCACTTAGGTTGATTCTGTATTTTGACTTGTGAATAGTGCTGGTATCTTTTTGATATATTAATTTTTTTTCTTTGGGATATATAGTCAGTATGGAATTAATTGCTTCATGATATGGTAGTTCTATTTTTAGTTTCTTGAGGAATTTCCATAATGTTCTCCACAGTGGCTATACTAATTTACATTCCCACCAACAGTACACAAGTGAATGTCAATGTGCCATGTTGACTTTTGATTAGCCCCAGTCAAGTGAAGGCTTCCTGATTTCTATTTACTTTCCTCAGTGTAAGAACAAAGCAACCTTGATGCTATCACACAAATTATAAGGCTATGATGCTTATAGCATTCTTGCCTATTCTAGAGGGTTGCTTTTGTGTTGCACAAAACAAGCATACCCTTTCTATATGGTATATAAGACTGGGGTCTGGGGAGTAGCAGTGCAGAGATTGACCTGTCCTGTGGCCACCCAAGACCATGCTTCTGTTAGTTTCCCCAGGAAAACACTCTTTACCCACAAACTGGATTTATCTGCCTTGGTTTTTAGCTTCTCAGCTACTTCAGCATTTGGAGGCTTCCTTTCTCCACACCTTTGCCAGCATCTGTGTTGCCTGTTTTTTGATACAATCCATTTTAACTGGGATGAGATGATAGCTCATTGTAGTTTTGATTTGCATCTCTTTGATGATTAGTGATGTTGAGCATTTTTTCACATACCTGTTGGCCATTTGTATGTCTTCTTTGGAGATATGTCTATTCAGATCTTTTGCCCATTTTAAAATTGGATCATCCTGCCCTTTTTTTTTGCTATTGAGTTTTTTGAGCTTTTAATATATTCTGATTGTAACTCCCTTGTCAGGTGGGTAGTTTGCAAATATTTTCTCTATCTTCTTGGGTTTTCTCTTCACTTTGTTGATTGTTTCCTTTACTGTGCAGAAGATTTGTAGCTTGATGTAATCACTTTTTCTTTCTTTTTGCTTTAATTGCCTGTGCTTTCAAGGTCTTATAGAAAATCTTTGCCCAGACTAATGTTAGACTGTTTCCCCAATGTTTTCTTCAAAGAGCTTTAGTTTCAGGTCTTAGATTTAAATCTTTAATCCATTTCGATTTGATTTTTATATATGGTGAGAAATAGGGGGTCTAGTTTTATTCTTCTACCTGTATTTACCCAGTTTTCTCAGCATCATTTATTAAAGAGACTGTATCTTCCCCATTGTATGTTCTTGTCACCTTTGTCAAAGATGGTCAGCTACAAATGCATGAATTTATATCCAGGTTCTATATTCTGTTGCATTGGTCTACATGTCTGCTTTTATGCCATTACCATGCTGATTTGTTTACTATGGCTTTGTAGTGAATCTTGAAGTTAGGTAGTGCGATGCCTCCTGCTTTGTTCTTTTTGCACCGGATTGCTTTGGTTATTTGAGGTCTTTTGTGGTTCCATATAAATTTTAATATTTAAAAAAAATCTGTGAAGAATGCCGTTGGTATTTTGAGAGGACTTGCATTGAATCTGTAAATGTCTTTGGGTAGTATTGACATTTAACAATATTAGCTCTTCCAATCCATGAGCATGGAATATGTTCCATTTTTTAGGTCTATTGTTTTAATCAGAGTTTTATAGTGTTCCTTATATAGATCTTTTACTTCTTTGGCTAAATTTAGGTATTTTATATTATTTATGGCTATTTTAAATAGAACTGCTTTTGTGATTTCATCTTCAGATTGTTTGCAATTGGTGCATATAAATCCTACTGATTTTTGTGTGTTAATTTTGTATCCTTGTAATTATTGAATTTATTTTTCAGTTCTAAGTTTTTTTGGTGGAGTCTTTAATATTTTTTAAAGTATAAGATTATGTCTTTTGTGAATGAGGCTAATTTGATTTCTTTATTTTCAGTTTGAATGGCTGTTATTTCTTCTTCTTGCCTAATTGCTCTGTCCAGGACTTCCAGGAATAAAAGTGGTGAAAATGGACATCCTTGTCTTGTTCTAGATCTTAGAGGAAAGGCTTTTATTTTTCCTCATTCAGTACAACTATAGGTCGGCCATCTATGGCTTTCTTTTATTTTGAGGTATGCTTCTTCTATACTAAATTTGATGAGGGTTTTTATCAGAAAGGGATGTTGAGTGTTATCAAGTACTTTTTCAACTTCTATTGAAATGATGCTATGGTTTTTCTTCTTGGTTCTGTTAATGTGATGTATCACATTTATTGATGTGCACATGTTCAGGGAATTCCACTTGATCATTGTGAATGATCTTTTTTAACATGTTGTTGAATTTGGTTTGCATATATTTTGTTGAGGATTTTTACGTCTATGTTTATTCATGATATTGGCCTGTAGTTTTATTTTTTGGTTGTGTTCTTGTCCGGTTTTGATAACAGGATAATGCTGGCTTCATAGAGTGAGTTTGGAAATATTCCTTCCTATTCAAATTTTTTGAAGAGTTTATGTTGAATTGATATTAGTTCTTCTTCCAATATTTGGCAGAATTCAGCTATGAAGCCATTAAGTCCCAGGATTTTCTTTGATGGGAGACTTTGTTATAGCTTTGATCTCATTACTCATTATTGGTTTATTGAGGTTTTCCATTTCTTCATGGTTCAATCAGAATATATATATTTTTTGAAACAGTCTCATTCTGTCCCCCAGGCTGCAGTGCAGTGACACAATCTTGGCTCACTGGAACCTGTGTTTCCCAGGTTCAAGCAGTTCCTGTGCCTGAGCCTCCTGAGTTGCTGGGACTACAGGTGCCCCCTGCCACACCCGGTGAATTTTTATATTTTGAGTAGAGATAGGGTTTCACCATGTTGGCCAGGCTGGTCTTGAACTCCTGACCTCAAGCGATCTGCCTGCCCTGGCCTCCCAAAGTGCTGGGATTACAGGCGTGAGCCACCTTGCCCGGCCCTAGGCTTTCCAGTTTGTTCATGTTTAGTTGTCTTTAAGTCTCTAATGTTTGTTTGTATTCCTGTGGTCTCAGTTGTTACATCTCCTTTTTCATTTCTTATTTTATTTATTTGGGTATTCTTCCCCTCCCTCCCTTCCTCCCTTCCTCATTCCCTACCCCCCTTCCCTTTTATCCCCTCCCCTCCCTTCCCCTCCTCTCCTCTTCCCTTCTTTTGACAGAGTCTTGCTCTGTCACCCAGGCTGTAGTCCAGTGAGGTGGTGAGATCTCAGCTCACTGCAACCTCTGCCTCCTGGGTTCAGGTGATTCTTGTGCCTCAGCCTCCTGAGTAGCTGAGATTACAGGTGTGTGCCACCATGTCTGGCTAATTTTTGTATTTTTAGTAGAGATGGGGTTTCACCATGTTGGCCAGGCTGGTCTTAAACTCCTGGCCTCAGGTGATCCACCCACCCCAGCCTGCCAAAGTGCTGGGATTACAGGTGTGAGCCACCATACCTGACCCTTTATTTATTTATTTTTATTTAGTCTAGCTAAAGCTTTATTGATTTTGCTTATCTTTTCAAAAAACCAACTTTTTGCCCAGGTGCAGTGGTTCATGCCTGTAATCTTAGCACTTTGGGAGGCCAGGGCGGGTGGATCACATGAGATCAGAAGTTCAAGACCAGCCTGGCCAACATGGTGAAACCCTGTCTGTAATAAAAATACAAAAGAATTAGCCAGGTGTGGTGGTGGGAACCTGTAATCCCGGCTACTTGGGAAGCTGAGGCAGGAGAATCGTTTGAACCCTGGAGGCCTATTAGGTCCAGGGTGTAATTTAACTCCGGTCTTTTTGTTGATTTTTCTTATCTGTCCATCACTGAAAAGGATGTTGAAATCCCCTATTATTATTCTATTACATTTTGTCTCTCCCTTTCTTTTTTTCCTCTTTGAGATGAAGTCTCACTCTGTTGCGTAGGTTGAAGTGCAGTGGTGCAATGTCGTCTCATTGCCACTTCTGCCTTCCGGGTTCAAACAATTCTCCTGCCTCAGCCTCCCAAGTAGCTGGGATTACAGGTACCCACCACCACACCTGGCTAATTTTTGTATTTTTAGTAGAGATGGGGTTTCACCATATTGGCCAGGCTGGTCTCGAACTCCTGACCTCAAGTGATCCACCCACTTCAGCCTCCCAAAGTGCTGGGATTACAGGCGTGAGCCACCGTGCCTGGCCATCTCTCCTTTTATATCTATTAATGTTTGCTTTATATACTTTGGAGCTCCAGTATTGGGTGTATATTTATAATTGTTCTATCTTCTTGCTAAATTGAATCCTTTATAATTATATAGTAACCTTTTTTTTTTACAGTCTTTGATTTGTAATCTAATTTATCTGATTTAAGTACAGCTACGTCTGCCCTCTTTTGGTTTCCAATTGCATGAAATATCTTTCTCTACCCATTAACTTTCAGTATCTACGTGTTGTTGCAGCTGAGTGGGTTTTATGTAGGCAGATATTGTTGAGTCTTCTTTTTTTTTTAATAAAGAAATATAAAGCTATTTATTAACCACTGTTCACCAGTATTTACAGTAAAGTAAACGTTCTGATTACTACAGAGTTGTTCTTCCTGGCTTTTGCTGAACCAGTAAAGCAAATAACTGAAAGATTGAGCCTACGTGTAAAGAATGAGTTGGGGCAAAGAAAAAACATGAGGGCCAAGAGGTTAGATTACAGAAGGTTGTTCACACACTAATGGCAGCAGGTCCTAAACTGCCAAGATCTCTAACCATCTGATTAGGTTTCTATGAGCCAAGTCTTAAGATATTCCATGAATCATGACCTTTTAGTCTATGTAGCAACAGGGATTTCAACTTTTTGTTAAGAAATGACCTGCTAGCAAATTTTTAAATGTTCATTTAACTTAATTTTGTTTAGCTAATTAAAACACACTAGCATTTGTCTAGTTTCCTCATGGATGGGGATACCTCCTGTGATGGCAGTGATAAAACTTTTCATTTTGGGAATTTTGCAAACAAAAAACTGCATTTATAGATATAGATGCTCTAAAATTATCCAATTTAAATTGCCCTATTAATTAGAATCACTTATTTCTACATACTTGAAATGTATGGCTTAAGGAAAATTTTCAATTTAACTTGAAGTGGTTATTTCTTATTTTGCTTGGAATTACGGCATCTCAGAAACATGGGTTTACCTGTGATTTTTTGTTTTGGTGAATGTTTAAAAATAAAAAAAATTGCATACGCATTTTATGTATATACACATAAACATATAAAAACTTAGGATGGTCCTTAGGCTTATGAGAACACAAGTTTTGATTGAGTAATGACTATGGACATTTCTCCCAACATTTAGAAAATGCAGAAGAATAATATAACATAGTTTCAAATGTTCTTTTCTGATAAAGGAGGCAACTACAGAAAGCTTTTATTTATTCAAAGTAACCAGTGCTAGGATGCAAAAAAAACCCCCAACAATTCTTCCAATGCTGCTTTCAAAACGAACGTCAAACTTAATTTTCATTAGGATATAGCTATTTCATTACAAGAGTAAATAAAAAACCAAGACCTAAATTTTATATGTATATATAAAACTCCCGACCTCAGGTGATCCCCCACCTTAGCCTCCCACAGTGCTGGGATTACAGGCGTAATCCCACCGCCCCTGGCTGAGGATCTACTAATGTTTTAAAACAAACTTTGAGAATGTGTTACGTGTCAGACATTATGCCATGTACTGGTTGGTAAAGCAAAAACAATCAAAACAAAGTTCCTGCCCATAAAACTTTATGAGATTCAAATATCTCAGCAATTGAGAATGATGGGCCTTTCCAGACGAGTGAAATGTTAGTAGGGATAAATGTATAGATTAATCTTATTAATTAACAATAATTACCATGATTAATATTATTGTAAAAAAGAAGCAGCTATTATTTATTCAGTTATTGCCATATGTCAGATATTTTGCTAAGGTAATAATTAGCATAGTTCTTACAGTAATCCCATGAAACAGTACTATCATTACCTACATTTTTCATGTGAGGACTCAGAGAAGTAATTTGCCTAAGCTCACATAGCTAATAAATGATGAACCTAGCAAGTATGATTCAGAGCCTAAACTGCCAATTACCATTCTATACCATCTTCAGAGACAAAAGATAAACAAAACTTAGGGCAGCCACCTAAAGGAGGAGATCCAGCGTAAGAGCATACCATGTAAAAAAAAGATTTGTGACATTGAAATAACTGTGGATTCACTGTAAGGCAACTGCATGAAATGTTTCTTAATGCTGGACTTTTACAGATTGGCAGTAAAGAGAATAGAAGAAGATCATTGTCTCATTTTCCTCTGAAATGGTCAGACCTCATGTAGGATACAGTGTTCCATTCTGATGCAGAATTTTTAACGGCACATTGACATATTCATAGGAAACAATCATGGCGGTTAATACATGGTGTAAGAAACAGGTCTGAGCTAGATATGTTCAGTGGAGGAAAAGGAAGACAAGGGAGATTCCTCACACTAGAGGTATTTCAACAGTAGAGTGCTGACCCCTGATAGAGGTTTCTGTAGAATTCCTCGCATTGATGAGCTTTGTGTTAAATCATCCCTAGAGTCCCTTCTAACTGAAATGACAGCCAGAATGTCAGTTCCCTGAAAATAAGGACTTTATCTCCTTTGTTCATGGCTTGTTAACAGTGTCTAGAACAGTATTTCATTAAATGACTATGTAATTGATTTCTTATGTTAATGGTTCTCCAAGAATAGCCCAGGGACCCCCTGGGGGGCGATCCATGAGACCCTTTCAGGAGCGTCATGAAATCAAAATTAGTTTCATTATAATACTAAAATGTTGTTTGTCTTTTTCATTCTCATTCACTTATTAAGAGTATGCAGTGGATTTTTCTTTTCTTTTTAAAAAATTTATTTATTATACTTTAAGTTCTGAGGTACATGTGCAGATCGTGTAGGTTTGTTATGTAGGTACACGTTGTGGTGGTTTGCTGCATCCATTGCCCTGTCATCTACTTTAGGTATTTCTCTTAATGCTATCCCTCCCAATCCCCCAATTCCCTACTATTCCTTCTCTAGCCCCCGACCCTCCAGGCCCTGGTGTGTGATGTTCCCTTTCCTGTGTCCGTGTGTTCTCATTGTTCAACACCCACAAGTATGTAGTGGATTTTTCTAGCAGCTATACGACATGGTATATTCTAACAGATTGAATGCAGAAGCACATAAGAATCCAACTCTGTTCTCCTAAGGCAAACATTGGATTTGTAAAAATGTAAAACAATAGCATTTTTTTAACTAATTTAACAAAATTTTTTAAAATGAAGATGCTATTTATGTTAATAGGTAATAGGTTTATTAATGTTTATTTGTGAATTAGCAAATATGTGTTTAAATTATTCTAGTTTAATTTCCAATTCAGTAAATATTAATAGATGCTTTCCATATAAATAAAAGTGCTTGAGAATATAAAGGGGTCATGAGATTGATTTTTTTGTGTAAAGGGTTCTTGAGATCAGATTGTTGGAGAAGTTTTGCTGTATACTAAACTTCAGTTTCGTTCCAGGTCAGTGGAAAATGTGAATTTGGGATTTGTATTAGTTAATGATTTAAACAAGAAATTTTAGTTATGTTAATAATTCAGTGAAAATTGATATATGAAATCACTGGAATAAATTATAGTGGTTTGCTAATGTTTTAGGTTCCTGATTGTAGTACATTATTTTTATAGGTAATTGAAAGAAATAGAGTCATATTGGCTAAAAGACTTTACCTTAATGAAAAAGGCTGGAATAAATACACCAAGCATTTCATCATACTGCTGTCAAACAAGGTAAAGGGCAGTTATTCTCAGTTATGAGAAAAAAAGATGTCAGGTGGTGAGCATAGAGACTGTAAGATGTCTTTGTTAAATTTATTGATTTTAAAAATATAGTTTTATATTAATGCTTATTGTGTGCAGAAAGAAAAAATCTAAGGGGGGGTGAATAAAGGCTCTCATTTCTTTATATTTGTCTTCTAATTAAAGCAATTGATCTAAGTTTAATGACATTACAGTTATTCATACAATTATGATTCGATTGATTCACACATAAAGTAAAAAAGTAAATATGTTTTTTTTGAAATAGTTGCATTATCAATTTTATAGAAATATTCAGTGAGCACACGCGATAGAAAAGGAGAGCATTTATCATGTTTCTACTGGGTCAAACCATTTATACTAGTTATTTCAATTAACTCTTAAGACAATTTTGTGAGATAGATATTAGGGTCTTTATTTTATGGATAATAAAAATTAAATCCAAATAGATTAGATAACATTGCCCAAAGTAACACAGACAGCAGTGGCTACAAGTCATATTTGGGTCTGTTCGGCTTCTTGGTTTCTAATCTATCTAGCATACCACACTGCCCCTGTCAACGTCATATTGTAAAGGGAAAAAAAATCTTGTCTCTTAATACTTTATGTGCCATGGAAAATTCATCATCAAATGAACTGTGTAGAGTGTGACTTCAATGTTTAAATCAATCTTCTTTGAATTTCTCTAGCATTCCAATATTAATAATGGCCTGGTATATGTTAATGGCTATATGTTATGTAAATAAATGAATATGTTATTTGATTCTATGCATTTTTTCTAGGACACCGAAGACCTGGCACTGTTGCAGAAGTTGACACAAAAGTGGAGAAACTTAGTGAATAAACTTAAACAGGAGGTAGAACAAATGGAAGAGTCTACCACGGGGACTTTGAAAATGGTGAAGGACGGGCTGACCCAGTGGCAGGAGCTCCTCAGGTGAGTCACACAGTCTTGTGTTTCTGATTATACTTACATCATGGCTGACCCAGTGGCAGGAGCTCCTCAAGTGAGTCACACAGTCTTGTGTTTCTGATTATACTTACATCATGGCTGACCAAATGGCAGGAGCTCCTCAAGTGAGTCACACAGTCTTGTGTTTCTGATCATACTTACATCGTGGCTGACCAAATGGCAGGAGCTCCTCAAGTGAGTCACACAGTCTTGTGTTTCTGATCATACTTACATCGTGGCTGACCAAATGGCAGGAGCTCCTCAAGTGAGTCACACAGTCTTGTGTTTCTGATCATACTTACATCGTGGCTGACCAAATGGCAGGAGCTCCTCAAGTGAGTCACACAGTCTTGTGTTTCTGATCATACTTACATCGTGGCTGACCAAATGGCAGGAGCTCCTCAAGTGAGTCACACAGTCTTGTGTTTCTGATCATACTTACATCGTGGCTGACCAAATGGCAGGAGCTCCTCAAGTGAGTCACACAGTCTTGTGTTTCTGATCATACTTACATCGTGGCTGACCAAATGGCAGGAGCTCCTCAAGTGAGTCACACAGTCTTGTGTTTCTGATCATACTTACATCGTGGCTGACCAAATGGCAGGAGCTCCTCAAGTGAGTCACACAGTCTTGTGTTTCTGATCATACTTACATCGTGGCTGACCAAATGGCAGGAGCTCCTCAAGTGAGTCACACAGTCTTGTGTTTCTGATCATACTTACATCGTGGCTGACCAAATGGCAGGAGCTCCTCAAGTGAGTCACACAGTCTTGTGTTTCTGCTTATACTTACAACATGGCTGACGAAATGGCAGGAGCTCCTCAAGTGAGTCACAGAGTCTTGTGTTTCTGATTATACTTACATCATGTCTGATAACTCAGTCCGATTCTCTCTGTTCCTCCTTCTGTCATTGACCTTGTAATTACTCTTAACATTGATTTTGGAGAGCAGTCCCTGCAAAGGCACAATCCTGCTAACAACCTTGAATAGTCTTGTGGTTTCTAGGGCTGAGTATCTCTGTAATTCATCCTGATCCCCCTGCTTAACTGCTGCGGTCCCCATTTGAGTCCAGCTGTTTTTTTTTGTCTCTCTTTTTAAAATAAAGTCACTTTATGTCATTACTTTGGTAAAGTTGAGTATTTGGACCCATCTGCAGATCATATGCAGGAAGTAAACCAATGTGATAGTTATAGAGAGATGGCTTTGATTGCATATCATACTTTGTAATGATTAGAGAAATCTGACAATGAAAGAGACTGCTAATAAAGTACTTAAGTTGAGGCCAGATGGCTAAATCATAGCCAAGGTTAGTGAGAATCTACACTTTGGATGCAGTCTAGACTAGATGATTTCTTTTTTTCTTTTTTTTTGAGGCAGGTTCTCATTCTGTTGCCCAAGCTGGAGTGCAGTGGCACAATCTTGGCTCACTGCTGCCTCCACCTCTTGGGTTCAAGCAATTCTCCCGCCTTAGCCTCCTGAATAGCTGGGATTACAGGCATGCGCCACCACACCTGACTAATTTTTAGTAGAGATAGCATTTCACCACGTTGGTCAGGCTGGTCTTGAACTCCTGGCCTCAAGTGATCCATCCGCCTAGTCCAAAGTGCTGGGATTACAGGTGTGAGCCACCACGCCTGGCCTGGACCAGATGATTTTTTTTTTTTTTTAAACTTTAAGATGCTTTGTCTGTTGAGGCCTGGACTAGATGATTTCTAAGATTTTTTTTTTTTAAATTTAAGATACTTTGTCTGTTAAGTACCATTTCCATTTCAAATTGAGAATAATGGTTTCAGTTTTTTATAACCCCCTAAAAGCTTTCCCCATTAGTGGATTTGGAAGTTCTGGAAGCTGAAGCTGGTACATCTCCAAGCTGGCTGTTCCTGCCATGTACCCATTTCTATTGTTTGTTGATCTTAGGTGGGAGGGGAGCACAGGAGGCCATAGTTCTTGTCTCTTTCACTTCAGGAACTTGTTTATCGATAGCTTTCATCTTCTGAGACTTTAGAGCCATTAAAGGAATGTTTTCCTACCAGAAGTTGGGATTCCTGCTTAAATGTTGAGTCTTAATTACTGCATAGGCTTTCTTTCTATTTATATATTGCATTGACAGCTGCATTTCAACGGAAATTCTTCTGATAATGATCTGGTTTTTAATTCCCAAGACTCAAGAGACCACTCTTTAAAAAAAAAAAAATCTTGTGGCCCATAGCCCTGTAACTTGTTTGCTCGGGTCTGATTAAAATCTGAATTTATGTTTACAAATTTAAGATAAATACCTGTGGGGAGAGGGGTTGGAACTGGAAGGCATGCTTGAAAATTATTGAGGAGAAATATGTTAGTTGTTTAGTCTTTAGTGTGTGAATTTATGGTTTTGTTTGTTCATACCTTGTTCTGAGACCTTTCTCTTTTTTCTTCTTTCAGTGAAAAAGACATTTTACCCCCTGATAAGGGAAGTATGTTTGATTCAGTTCTTCTAGACTTCAAGCAGTGGCAAAAGGTAACACTTTTTACAAACTTGGCATCCTGGCCTACAACTGAGTCATATCTCATCCTTTTTTTTTTTTTTTTGAGACATTGTCTCACTCGCTTTGTCACCCAGGCTGGAGTACAATTGTGTGGTCTCAGCTTACTGCAACCTCCACCTCCTGAGTTCAACGATTCTCCTGCTTCAGCCTCCCAAGTAGCTGGGATTACAGGCATGTGCCCGTACACCCAGCTAATTTTTGTATTTTTAGTAGAGACAGGATTTTACCATGTTGGCCAGGATGGTCTGAAGTGATCTGCCCACCTTGGCCTCCCAAAGCATTGGGATTACAGGCGTGAGCCACCATGCTTGGCCACATCTCATTGTTTAAAAATGCCATATTAAGTTTTATGAATGACAGAGAAAAGAGCAAGTGCTGAGGACTTTAATAAATATGCTTAAGGGAGGTGGCTTATGCTTGTAATCCCAGCACTTTGGGAGGCTGAGGTGGGTGGGTCGTGAGGTCAAAAAATATGCTTAAATGTTTTCAGTTTTATTTCAGATTTTGGGTCAAATTAAGTTAGGCCGCTAGAAGAGAAATCAGGAACTTGTTATTGGTCTACTCAGAGATTCAACTTTTTCCTAGTTTAGTCTTGGGAGGGTGATATGTTGAGGAATTTATCCATTTCTTCTGGATTTTCTAGTGTATTTGCATAGAGATGTTTATAATATTCTCTGCTGGTAGTTTGTATTTCTGTGGGATCGGTGGTGATATCCTCTTTATCATTTCTTAATGTGTCTATTTGAGTCTTCTCTCTTTTCTTTACTAGTCTAGCTAGTGGTCTATTTTGTTAATTTTTTCAAAAAAACAGCTCCTGTATTCATTGATTTTTTGAAGAGTTTTTCATTTCTCTGTCTCCCTGAGTTCTGCTCTAATGTTAGTTATTTCTTGTCTTCTGCTAGCTTTTAGATTTGTTTGCTCTAACTTCTCTAGTTATTCTAATTGTGATGTTAGGGTGTGGATTTGAGATCCTTCTAGTTTTCTGATGTGGGCATTTAGTGCTATAAATTTCCCTCTTAACACTGCTTTAGCTTTGTCCCAGAGATTGTGGTACATTGTCTCTTTGTTCTTATTGTCTTCAAAGAACTTCCTGATTTCTGCCTTAATTTCATTATTACCCAGGAGTCATTCAGGAGCAGGTTGTTCAATTTCTATATAGTCGTGTGGTTTTCAGTGAGTTTCCTAGATCCTGAGTTCTAATTTGATTACACTGTGGTCTGGGAACCTGTTTGTTGTGATTTCAGTTCTTTTGCATTTCCTGAGGAGTATTTTACTTCCAATTATGTGGTTGCTTTTAGAATAAGTGCCATGTGGCACTGAGAAGAATGTTATATTCTGTTGATTTGGGGTTGAGAGTTCTGTAGATGACTATTAGGTCTATTTGATCCAGAGCTGAGTTCAAGTCCAGAATATCCTTGTTCATTTTCTGTCTTATTGATCTGTCTAATGTTGACAGTGGGGTGTTAAAGCCTCCCACTGTTGCTTGGGAGTCTAAGCCTCTTTGTAGGTCTCTAAGAACTTGTTTTGTGAATCTGGGTGCTTCTTTATTGGGTGTATATATTTAAGATAGTTAGCTCCTTTGTTGAATCGATCCCTTTACCACTATGAAATGCCCCTCTTGGTCTTTTTTGATCTTTGTTGGTTTAAGGTCTGTTTTGTCAGAAACTAGTATTGCAACCCCTGCTTTTATATATTTTCCTTTATCAGACTACTGTAACATTCTCATTATTCAGCTCCCGCTTATGAGTGAGAATATGCAGTGCTTAGTTTCCTGTTCCTGTGTTAGTTTGCTGAGGACGATGGCTTCCAGCTTCATCCATGTCCCTGCAAAGGACATACTCTCATTTCTTTCTATGGCTGCATAGTATTCCATGGTATATATGTACCACCATTTATTTCCAGGACGTTTTCTTTTTCCCAAACTGCCATTCTGTACTCATTAAACCATAAGTCCCCATTTCTGCCTCTCTCACCCACTGGGCAATCTTGTTACACTTTCTGTTTATGAATTTGACTACCCTAGGTATCTCATATAAGTGGAATCACAGAGTATTTTACTTTATGACTGGCTTATTTCCCTTAGCATAATGTCCTCAGTGTTCATCCATGTTGTAGCAAGTGTCAGAATTTTCTTTCTTTTCAAGGTTGAATAATATCCCATTGTATGTATATACCACACTTTGTTTATACATTAATAACATCATCTTAAAGAAGTCAGAGCTTGGAAAATATGTTTCATTGATCAAATTAGTATCATGTTATGGTAGTCTGACAAAGGAAAATATATAATGTGACATTGAAATACTTCCAAAGTGAATATCAAACTCATTCCTTAATGAAATTGCGTAAGATCCCAGTAAACCATTTTCTTTTCTTTAGTAATGACTTGAACAGTATATTCTCAGTATTGAAGATGTTTCCTTTCTATAGACAACTTGTCTAGTTTAGTGACTTATTTCTTTTTTAGTTTTTATCTGGCTTTTGACATGCATAGAAAAAATAGAAAAAAGTCATGCTTCCTCATTTTTAGGAATAGTAATAGCTCTCATTTATTAAGCACTTACTCTTTGTGAGGAGCTGAAAATATGTTTTTGACGTATTATCTTACTTACTCTTCATGGCTGCCGTATGATGCAGGTCTTACAATCTCCATGTCCCACATGTGGAAATTGAAGCCTAGAAATGTTAAGTAACTTACCTAAGTTACCTATAAAAGGTACGTGTCAGAGTCAGAATTTGAGTCCAGATCTTTCCGTCTCTAAAGTTCTTACTCCTAATTGCTCTTCTATACTGTCTCCCTATACTAATTACTCTTATTGAAGGCTGGGTAATGTTTCTATTTGTGCTATGATTGGAGCACAAATAATGGCAAATTATATATATATATACACATATATATATATAAGTTGTATCTTATTTTTTCACAAATATTTATTGATATGTCATGTTCAGGACTTGGACTTAGGTTTAGGCAGATTAACAAAACATGAATAAAACACAACTTGTGTGTTCTAGGAACTTTTCCAATCTAGTAGAGATCATGTAAACAGATATATTCCAACCTTACTGAAGCAAATGGTAATTAAACATGCTTAACTTTGTAGGACTTAATTGCCTATCACTACTTTTTTTTAAAAAACCACATAGGATTTAATATAATTATTTTCATCCTGGTAAACTATGGGTTATTTCACAGATATCAAAATTAGTTTCAAATACAAAAAAATTAGCTGGGCGTGGTGGTGCACACCTGTAGTCCCAGCTACTTGGGAGGCTGAGGCAGGAGAATTGCCTGAACCCGGGAGGCAGAGGTTGCAGTGAGCTGAGGTTGTGCTACTGCACTCCAGCCTGGCTCCTGGTGATGGAGTGAGACTCTTTCTCAAAAAAAAAAAAAAAAAAAAAAAAAAAAAATATATATATATATATATATATATATATATATATATATATATATATATATGTCACGTATCATCTCTTTGGGGCATAAAAATAATAGGATATGCAACTCCAAAATAATTGGGAGTCACTGGGGAATTAGCATCTGGTAGACTTTGATAAAATCATTAGTGGATAATATGCTACTCCCCTTCTTCTTTTCACTCTTTAGATCCTGAATGAGAAAAGAGAAGAGTTTACTGGGGATATTCTACTATCAAAGTACGATACTCTCAAGATTATTAAACATTTACAGGAAAACTGGGCAGATATTGGGCTTGGGATATTTAATCGCCACAAAAGTTTGGAGGGGGAGATGCCATCAGATCAAGAGTATATGGAGGAAATTATCAAAAACACACGAAGTCTCTACCAAGAATATGAAATAAGAATAAATGGGGACAATGGTAAGGAAATACTCATGGTAACTAGATTTCTTAGTATAAAATAAAAGTAATACTTGCATATAGTTTTAAAAACCAAACAAAATAAGCAAAGCGTTGAGCATCACTTTATTGAGAGGTAATTTATAGACATTACAATTCACCTAAAGTGTATAATTCAGTGATGTTTAGTATGCTGACAGATGTGTGCATTCATTACCACAGTCAATTTTATATTATTTTCATCAGAATAAACCTCAGAAGAAACCCCATACCCTTTAGCTTTCACCCTCTTATCCCCCAACACCCTCACCTCAGTCTTAAGTGTGCTCTCTGTCTATAGATGTCCCTGTTCTGGACTTTCACATTAACGAATTCATGTACCGTGTGATCTTCTGTGACTGGCTTCTTTCCCTTGGTGTCATGTTTTCGATATTCGTCCATGTTTTAGCATTTATCACTACTTCATCTACCTTCATGGCCCAGTACTATTTGATTGTGTGTATATATCACATTTTGTTTATCATTTCATCTGTTGGTAGGCATTTGGATTGTTTTCACTTTTTGACTATTATGAATGATGCTGATATAGACATTTATTATACGTTTCCTTGTGGAAATATGTTTTCATTTTTCTTGGCTATATACACAGGAGTGAAATTCTTGGTCATTTGATAACTATATCCTTAACTTTTTGAAGCCTGCCACACTGTTTTCAGAGTGGCTGTATCATTTTATATTCCTACTCGCAGTGAATGATCCACTTTCTCTGTATACTTGCTAGTACTTGTCTAACTTCTAAATTCTGGCCACACTAGTGGGTGTAAAATAAAATCTCCTTGTGGTTTTGATTTGTGTTTTCCTGATGGCTAATGATGTCAAGCATTTTTTAAAAGATTTATTAGCCATTTGTATATCTTCTTTGGAGAAATGTCTGTTGAGGTCCTTTGCCTGTGTTTTTTTTTCTAAGACAAAAAATTGAGATTTATGCTGTTGATTGATGACACGTACAGGAAGAAAAGCAGTTTTCTGCGGTTTCATGCTATCAGAGAACAGGTAACCATGGTTCAACATTAATGATTCTTGTGTGTTATTGTGCGCTATTACTGCTTGTGTTAGAATTCTAGACAAATGTCCACCAGCCGACAATGTAACTCTGAAAACGTCAAAGAGAATGAGACCTATCTGAGATACTAGTTTGTGAAATAACGTTCTACAGAAGTGGTTCGCAAACCCGTGTGGTTAGGGATTTGCTGGAGATGCGGATTCCTGAGCCCTGCCTGCAGTCATCTTGTCAATTTTGGCAGCATCCCAGGTGATTCTGATGCCAGCGGTGTACATATCATACTTAAAAAATGTCCTTTATTGGGAGTCCGTTAGCAGCTAGGTCTCACATAATGTGAAACACCCTTTACACACTCTAATGATTCTTTGCCATATTTTATTTAGGCTGTCTTTTTGTTAATTGAGTTATAAGACTGCTTAATATATTCTGAATACAAGTCCCTTTTCAGATATGTGAATTGTAAACAGCTTATCTTTTCTGTGGATCGCCTTTTCATTTTCTTGATAGTATCTTTTCTTTTTAAAACCAGAGACTAAATAAGTCATGTTTAATGCTTCTCGCCTGGTAAAATGAAACATAATAATCTCTCCATATTTACTTTTAAATTGATTAGACATGTGTTACCTGGAGTACATGTGAGTACTTGTCAAGGCCAGGGAATTTGGGTTTTCTATTACCTTGAGTATTTACCCTTTCTGTATGTTGGGAACATTTCAAGTCCTCCCTTCTAGCTCCTTTGAAATATCCTCCATCTGCAATGTTGCAAACTGTAGTCACCCTTCTCTCCTATCGAATACCCTTCTCTTGAATTTGTTCTATCTGAGCGTATGTTTTTACCCACCAATCAACCTCTCTTTATCCCCTTTCCCACCCACACACCCTTCCCAGCATCTGCTATCATTCTATTCTCTATCTGCACAAGATCAACTTCTTTACATCCCACATGAGTGAGAACATGCACTATCTTTCTGTGCCTGCCTTATTTCACTTAACACAATAAACTTCAGTTCCATCGTCTTCATATTTAGCTTTAATTTTAAATAACCTTTAAGCAAATTTCCATAATCTGATTTTTGTATGTTTAAAAATAGAACCGTCTATTCAAATACTAATTTTGAATGGAAATATTCATTAGGAATAGGTGTAGATTCTATAGTGGCATGGAAAATTCCAAAGGAAGATACAGACTGACTATGTGTAAAATATGTGGTTTTGTTTTGTTTTGAGATGGAGTCTTGCTCTTGATGCCCAGGCTGGAGTACAATGCACGATCTCGGCTCACTGCAACCTCTGCTGTCTGGGTTCAAGCAATTCTCCTGCTTCAGCCTCCCAAGTTGCTGGGATTCCAGGTGCCTGCCACTATGCCTGGCTAAGTTTTGTATTTTTAGTGGAGATGCGGTTTCACCATCTTGTCCAGGCTGGTCTCGAACTCCTGACCTCTGGTGATCTGTCCACCTTGGCCTCCCAAAGTGTTGGGATTACAGGCGTGAGCCACCATGCCCAGACAAAATATGTTTTAAAGAATGAAGTTGAAGAAAGCTTCAACTTACTAGTGGAGGCCTCATGCCCTTGCTTGAAATGGGTATGACAAATCAAAGATCTGGTTTTCTACTGTTCATTCGGGGATTACCACCACCTGGTGGAGGGGGAGACTTTGTAGGCATGACTTTGCCTAAACTGTTTGTACCAGTAGCTCTCATCAAATTTGGAGAAGCTCTTGAGTTTACAAATCCATTCCCCACGGGGCTGCTTCTGGCTCCATTTGGCACTGCGAGGTCTGTTGTGCTCAACATCCCACCTGCATTGCCAGGACTCGGTGGTCTCTGAGGAGCTCCAGGGGACACGTTTCTGTGTCATGTGGTTTGAGGCAGAGAGAGCTTGCCTGAATCTGTTAATGTTGAGCTGGCTGCCAAAGATGGAGACACCAGTGAACTCCCTGGGTTAGCGTAGGACAAAGCATTGGGGCTGGTCACTGGAACTGTACATGTATGTACCTATGCAACATTCCTGCAATATCTGTGCATGTATCCCAGAACTTAAGGTAGAATTACGGCACTTATCTGTATCTGCAGGTTCTGCATCCTCAGATTCAATCAACCATGGATCAAAAATACTTAGAAAAGAATTAAAAATACAAATAAAAACACAATACAGCATAATAAATATTACATAGCATTTGCATTGTATTAGGTAATATAAGTAATCTAGAGATGATTTAAAGTATAGAAGAGGGTGTGCATAGGTTATATGCAAATGCCACATCATTTTCTGTAAGGGACTTGAGGGTCCAGAGATTTTGATATTTATGGGAGTCCTGAAACCAGTCCTCTGTAGGTACTGAAGGATGCTGTGTATAGTGGGCAGAGAAGAATGAGCTAGCAAATGGTTTAAATAAGAGAAGAAGTCAAAATTATGGATGTGATAAAATTAGCAAATCATTTTGAACACTCCTAAATGATCAAAATTTACTGATGACGGCAGTGAAAATAGTTTTATCAAGGACAAGAAAAACAGTTTTCTTTTAAATTACTTGTCTTTATATAACTTTGAGGTGGCAGTGTTTTCATTTCATAATTTGCAAGTGGATAAGACAAAGAGGGCGTTTCTCCATGTTCTCAGAGTGAATCAGTCCACTGGGTCCACATTAGGATCCACGCTCAAGTTTTGTTCAGACCAAAAACTATGAACTTCATGAAAACCTGATCAATAACCCAAAAAATGTCTCAGCAACTATGATAATCTATTTTCATTTGTTATTTACTCTCCCATAATCATGAAGTTGATCATTACCACTGTCCTCTTTTACGGAAAACTGTAGTTGATAGTTTCTGGGTTTAATGCATTTGATTCTGAGCTGAAAAGATAAGAAATTTAGGATGTAAACTGTAGTTGAAAAAATAGCTTAGTAGTCATAAAAGCACCAGTTACACGGTGCTTATTCGTTAAACATTTATTTATGAACTGCTCTTCGTAATGTTCTCTGCTAGTCAAGCTGTAGGATAACAAAAGCTTTTTACAAGATATACCCTTGCTCAGTGGGATTTTATAATTTGGTATTAAAATAGCGATGTTACAAATACTTCTAAAAGTTAAGGCTTTTCTTACTTTTCTAGGTATCTCCAAAATTCTTCCAAATTTGATTAGTTCTCTTGACTTCTGTTCTTTCAAATTGGAAAACCTGGAGTTTCCTGATACACCTCTTGAAGAATGGCAGGAAATAGATGAAAAAATTAATGAAATGAAATCTCAGTTGGATATATTGTTAAGCACTACTGGTATTGTTCCACAGCACACAGACGAGGATTCCAGTTCGTAAGTTTCCGTAGCTTTCTTTTGTTTTGAGAGAATTTTCCTAAAGCTTTATTGCAATATAATTCCTATACCACATAATTCACTTTTTCAAAGTATACAATTCTGTGGTGTTCAATTTATTTATAGGTATAGGTAACAATCACCAGTCAATTTTAGAACATTTCATCACCTCAAAAAGAAGCCTTATGCATTTCAGCTATCATTCTGCAATCCTTCTCCTCTCCCACCATCCTGTCCACATCCCTGAGTGACCACAAATCCACTCTGTCTTTGTTGACTGTAATGTTCTGGACATTTTATTTGAAAGGAATCATTATACTGTGTGGTCTTTATGGATAACTTCTTTCACTTAGCATAATGTTTTCAAGGTTCATTCCTGTTGTGGCATATTTTCAGTATTTCATTTTTATGACTGAATCATATTCTGTGTATTAATATTGCCACGTTTTATTTATTCATTTGTCCATTGATGGACATCTGGACTGTTTCCATCTTTTGCCGTTAATGAGTAATGTTGCAATAAACATTCATGTGTATGCTTTTTGTGGATGGACATTTGTTTTTGTTTCTCTTGGGTATACATTACCTAAAGAGTAGAATTGATGGATCATATGGCAATTCTATTTTTAATAATTTGAGGAACTGCCAGTCTGTCTTCCAAGGTGTTTTTGGAAAATGTACACAATTTTACATTCACATCAACAGTGCATGAAGGTTCTGATTTCTCCACATACTTACCGATACTTATTTTCTGACTTTTGCTTCTAGCTATAATAGTAGGAGTGAAGTGGTATTTTATTGTGGTTTTGATTCACATTTCCCTAGTGACAAATGATGTGAAGAATTGTTTCACATGCTTATTGGCTATTTGCATATTTTCTTTGAGGGAAATTTTTTCTTTGCTCTTGTTGATGTTGCTTGTGCCGGTGTCATAGCTGAAAATCCTTTGCCAAGTCCAAGGTCATGAAGATTTAGCCCTATGTTTTCTTCTAAAAGTTTTGTAGCATTTGCTCTGTTACATTAAGGTCTCTGATCCATTTTAGTTAATTAAGAGTCCAATTTCATTCTTTTGCATGTGGATATCTAGTTGTACCAACACCATTTGTTGAAGACTGTTCTTTCTCCATTTAATGGTATTGACACCTTTGATGAAAATCAGTCATGAATTTATTTCTGAATGATTGGTTCTATCACATTGATCTATATGTCCGCCCTTGTTATTCTTGCTTTGTAGAGTGTTTTGAAAATGGGAAATGTGAGTCTTTCTACTTGACTCTTCTTTTATAGAATTATTTTGGCTTTTTTGGGTATTTTGCAATTCCATATAAATTTTAGAATAAGCTTGTCAGTTTTTACAAAGACTTTAACTGGGATTCTGAAAAAGAATTTGTTGAATCTATACGTCGAATGGGAATATTGCTATCTTAAACATGTTAAGTCTCCTTTGTGAACATGGGATGTTTTTCCAATTATTTGGATCTTCTTTCATTTCTTTCTTACACTCTTTTGAGTAGAAGTTATATTTACTCCTAAGTACTTGTTTTATTGCAAATAGGATTTTAAAAACCTTTTTTCACATTGTTTATTGCATGTTTATAGGAATACAACTGATTTTAAAATATTGATCTTATATCCCAAAACCTTGCTGAATTCATTTATTAGTTGCAATAATTTTTAAAGGATTTCTTAATATTTTCTATACAAAAGATTATACCTATAAATAGGAGTAGTTTCTTTTAAGTCTAGATGCCTTTGATTTCCTTCTCTTGACTAATTGCTTTGGCTAGAACCTCAATACCATGTTGAATGGAAGATGTTGTTCTTATTATTAGGAAAAATGCATCCAGTCTTTCACTATTGGGTTTTTCCTAGATTTTTTTTTATTGGATTTAGGAAGTTTTCTTCTATTTCTAGTTTGTTGCATGCATTTACATAAGAAGTTGTTGGATTTTGACAAATGCTTTTTTTGCATCTAGTGAGATGATCATGTGATGTTTTTTCATGTTTGTATTATGTATTACATTCGTTATTTTTTTGGATATTAAAAAAAATTTGCTTGCTTAGGGCAAATCCCACTTGGCAATTGTGTAAAATACTTTTGATCAGTCCAGGATTCTGTTTGCTAGTCTTTGCATCGATGTGCATAAGAGACGTTGGTCTATTCTCCTTTCCTGTGATGTCTTCCCCTGGTGTTCTATCGCTGAAACGCTGGCTCTGGGAAATGAGTTGAGAAGTATCCTGTCCACTCAGATCTTTCAGAAGACTTTTTGAAGAATTGGTGTGATTGATTTTTGGCTCTTTGGGAGGATTCAGTGGTGAAGCCATCTCTGGGTAGGTTTTTGAGAACTGATTCAATCTCTTCATTTGTTAAAAGTCTACTTATATTGTCTGTTTCTTATTAAGTCAGTTTTTTGTGTGTGTGTCTTTCTAGAAATTTGACAATTACATCTGAATTATCTAATTGTTGGCAAAATTGCTCATTGTATTCTCTTATAATCCTTTTTATTTCTGAAAGAAGATCAGTACTAGCATCCCCTCTCTCGTTTCCAATTCTAATATTTTGAGCCTTCTCTATTTCTCCTGGTTAACTTAGCTACATGTTTGTTAATGTTGATCTTTTTGAATAGCCATCTTTTTATTTCATTGATTTCCTTTAGTGCTTTTCTATTCTCTATTGTATTAATTTACACTGTAGTCATTAGTATTTCCTTCATTTCACTTTCTTTACATTTAGTTCACTCTGCCTTTTCCATAGTCTTAAGGTGAGCTTTTAGGTTATTGATTTGAGATCTTTCTTCTTTTTAACATAGATTTTACAGCTATAAATTTCCTTTTAAGGACTGCTTGATATGTTGTGTCTTTATTTTCAGTAATCTCAAAGTATTTTTATGATTTCTCTTCTGATTTATTTATTGACCCATTTGTTATTGAGGAATATGTTACTTAATGTGCACATATTTTTGAGTTTCCTGTTTTTCCCAGTTGCTGATTTGTAATTTCATTTCATTGTGGTGCGAGTATACATTTTATATCATTCTTGCATTAAAATTATTGAGGTTTGTTTTATGGCATAGTATCTTGTCTATTCTGAAGAATTTTCTATATACACTTGAGAAGAGTGTATATTTCATTGTTATTGGAGAAAGTGTTCTAAAGATGTCTGGTCTCGTTGGTTTATAGTATTGTTAAAGTCTTCTGTTGCCTTATTTATCATCTGTGTAATGGTTCTAACCATTATTCATAGTGGGATGTTGAAGTCTCCAACGATTATTCTTTTTTTTGAGACGGAGTTTCACTGTTGTTACCCAGACTGGAGTGCAATGGCATGATCTCGGCTCACCGCAACCTCCACCTCCTGGGTTCAAGCAGTTCTCCTGCCTCAGCCTCCCAAGTAGCTGGGATTACAGTCACGCACCACCATGCCCAGCTAATTTTTGTATTTTTAGTAGAGACGGGGTTTCACCTTGTTGACCAGGATGGTCTCGATCTCTTGACCTTGTGATCCACCCGCCTCGGCCTCCCAAAGTGCTGGGATTATAGGCATGAGCCACCGCGCCCGGCTGATTATTCTTAAATTGTCTGGTTTTCCCTTCCTTTCTCCCAGTGTTTGCTTCATATATTTTAGTACTTTGTTATTAGGTACACATATGTTTATAATTGTTATGTCTTCTTGATGGAGTGATCCTTTTATAATAATAAAAATATCCTTTCTTATTTTTATCTGCTATCAGTACAGCCACACCAGCTTTATTGTGGTTATTTATTTTCTTTTCTCTACTTTCAGCACTCCCTTTATGTGTAAGGTGTCGCATATTTCTTTGAGAGTGTCTTCATGTCTTTTCATTCTTTTCCTCTTTATTCTTTGGCTTGAATAACATATTTATCTTTGAGTTCAATTATTCTGTCTTCTTCCAGTTCAAATTTACTGTTGAGCCCAAGTAGTGACTTTTTAAAATTTTCTTCAGTTATTGTTCTTTTTCACTCTAAAATGTTTTTTATTCCTTTTTTCCAATTTATGTTTTTAATTTTTATCCTCTATTTACTGCAACATTGTTATAATACCTTCCTTGTTCAATCATGGTTTTCATCATTTCTGTGAACATGTTTATCATGGGTACTGTGTTACTTCATTTTCACATTGCTGATAAAGACATACTGAAGACTGGGCAATTTGCAAAAGAAAGAGTTGGGGTTTTTGTTTTTTTTGTTTGTTTGTTTGTTTTGAGACAGAGTTTGCTGTTGTGGCCCAGGCTGGAGTGCAATGGCATTATTTCAGCTCACTGTAAACTCTGCCTCCCGGGTTCAAGTGATTCTCCTGCCTCAGCCTCCCAAGTAACTGGGATTACAGGCACGAGCCACCACAGGAAAGTAGCCATCTGAGGTACTCTTGGATTGCCTCTTGTGGAGTGGAACCACTGCCTTATAAGCACAGACAGTCAGGGACCCATGATTCTCAGCGTGGTATGCATAGGGTCATTACTCTGTAAATAGGGTCTGAGTGGAAGAAGACAACCCCTGCTTGTTACCTGCATTTACCCAGTACCTAGACTCAACAACAGATAGCTGGAGGCAGTATAAAAATCCATGATGACCCGTTGCTTCTGGGAAGAGAGCCATTTGGTTGGGAGCTAGAGGGTTAGGGAGCTCTGTGTTCTTGGCTACAGCATTCTGAAATAGAGTTGCTGCCTCATTGAGCTAAGAAAAAGAAGGAGAATTCATGGTTCAAATACCATAGATTATTGCCTTTCCTACTGAATCTTCATAGATTTTCTTGAATAGATGTTTCTGGAGCTTCTTCATAGCACCATTTTCAGAACTTTAAGTGGTGTATTTAAAAGAATAATTTTTACCAGTTTCACTGGGGTGGGGGGCAGTGGGAAGGGCAGGCTTGCTGCTCACACTGTCATGCTGGAAGTCATTCATTGAGAGGATTTTAAAATTCGTTCTTCTCACATAGTACTGCCTAGAAGTAAATGTAGAGGGTATAAGTTTTTACAGTAGAGGGCCAGTATTTAACATAGATCTGCTTTGTCCGAAGTGCATCTTGCTGCCTACATGGGGTTAGGAATGCTTTGTCAGTGAGTAAGCTGTCACATCAGATTGTTCAGGGCTTTGATTCCCCTTCCTCGAGTTCTCCAGCAGTTGTCAACATCTAAGTTGGCGGTGCCCAGCCAAATAAAACTCTCTCATAGCTGATAGTTACATTTATCCTTTAAATCAGCCAGTCATTTTTATTTTACTTGATTTTTCCTTCAGGATACTCCAAGAATATATATTTAACATGATTCAACAATGGCTTTTGAAGATAGGCAGTGAAATTAACAACGGTAACATTGAACTTCAGCAGCACGTATGTACTTGTAAGGATTTTTGAAGTTATATTTTGCCTCAGCTGGCAAATTTCTTCAAGGAAAAACAAGCTCTCTCAATTTAAATGAGGCAGGAGGTTGAGAGGACAAAATGGAAGCTTCTATAATAATTTCTCAAATGATTCTCAATGGATTTTTAAAAGCAGAATGTTCCTGCCTCTGGAATTGAGTTTTGGAATTGAGGAATCAAGGAGCAAATATGTTAAAGCTGGAAGTGTGGATTCAGGCAATCCCCAGGCTTGGGAGAAATTCCTCTGAAAACCAAAACGATTAAGAATGGTAGCAGAGTGCTTGTCACATGGTGGGACTCAGTAAATATTTGTTGAATGAATTTAGGAAGAATCTTCCAGTACTGTCGGTATTGATGGTGCTGCTTCATTTAACTCTTCTTTGGCAAAATGCTTGATTTATCATTAGGGATTTATCTCCATGGAATCATATATTCAATCTGTTATTTTCCAGAATTTAATTTTTATAGGATAGGATTAGTTAGAAAGTACCTTTACATACCTCTGTTTTAACAGTACATTATCATAATTAATCTGTATAGAAAATTTGCAGGATTGTAAACTTCATGAGGAATTATGTATATCCTGTATATACATATTAACTCCTATTAATATTTAAAAACAGAAAAGTTGGATATAGGAGACAAGATGGCTGACTAAATTCAGCCAGGACAAACATCTGCCACTGAGGGACTAGAACATCAGAAAGACTGGTATACTTCAAGCATATCTTTAGAGGGAAGGCATTGAGAGTGGACAGAGGGAAGATACAGATTCTGGGCTAGGGCAGGAGGAAGCTGGGAACCCTGCACAGGGATACAGATTCTGGGCTAGGGCAGGAGGAAGCTGGGAACCCTGCACAGGGATACAGATTCTGGGCTAGGGCAGGAGGAAGCTGGGAACCCTGCACAGGGATACCATCCGCCGGGACTCCTTCCTGGCAATGACTCCAATGACTCCTGGGGGAAAAGTGAGTTGAGCAGGTGAGGAGTGACCTTCTGGGGTCATAATCATCTGGAATTCAGACAGCAGGACCCCCACAGTCACTTGAGCTGACAGAGAGAGCCACTTAAAGAGGCGGTAAGGGGCCGGGTGTGGTGGCTCATGCCTGTAATCCCAGCACTTTCAGAGGTTGAGGCGGGCAGATCATCTGACATCAGAAGTTCAAGACCAGTCTGACGAACATGGTGAAACCCCCTCTCTACTTAAAATACAAAATTAGCCAGGCATTGTGGCGCATGCCTGTAATCCCACCTACTTGGGAGGTTGAGGCAGGAGAATTGCTTGAACCAGGGAGGCAGAGGTTGCAGTGAGCTGAGATTGCACCATTGCACTCCAGCCTGGGCAACAATCACAAAACTGTCTCAAAAAAAAAAAAAAAAAAAAAAGAGGTGGTAGGTGTGGTGCTCCAGCCAGCGTGGAGCCTGGAGGGTTTGGTGCAGGAGCGTCTATAGTGGAGCATAGTCAGGGACACCTATCCCCCAAGGCCTGCCTTACTCCTACAGGAGACATTAGCCTTAGGGGAACCATCAGAGCTGAACAGTGCAGGGTGGAGCCTGGAGGGTTTGGTGCAGGCGCGTCTATAGTGGAGCATAGTCAGGGACACCTATCCCCCAAGGCCTGCCTTACTCCTACAGGAGACATTAGCCTTAGGGGAACCATCAGACCTGAACAGTGCAGGATGATCTTGCCATGAAACAGGGCCAGTTTCACCTGAGCACTCCCTCGTCTTGAGGCCTCTCCCAGGGCTCCAGCCTGACCATACTTGTTTGCAGTGCAGCCTTGAATGCCCAGCCGAGGTGCCTCCCAGGGGCTTGCATCATAGCTCTTGTACTGGCAGACCATGCCTGACCATTGGAGAGCTCCAGCAGAGCAGCCCCCAGTAATGAGCACCAGCCCGCCCATGTACTCTATCCATCGCAGCCTCCCCCATGCCATTTGCCAGTGTGTACTCACCCATGACCACCCCCACATTGCTTTGCTAGTGTGCGTGCATATATTCAGACGTTGCTCCTGCTTCCCCACCAGCTCACATGTGCACATGCACCCTACCATGCCATTGCAGCTGGTGTGAGTGAATCACATTCCCCACCTCACAGCCAGTGCAAAGGTATGCAAGCCCTGCACTGCCATTACCATTGGAGTGTTCATGGGTACAGAGACTGCTAACCTTGTGCCTGCCAGTGCCCTGCCACTGTGCCAACACTGTTGCTGGCCTTAAACTACACATGGATTCCAGTGGATCTGCCTCCCACCTTGTGTGGCCACTGCTGCCTGTGTGAATATGTGCACAGAGGTTACCAGTCCTGCACTTGCCAGCACTCTGCCCCCATGCTGCTGCCATCATGCTGATGCCACCACCAGCGCGAACATGCACAGGAACATTGGCAGGCTACTCCCTGCAACATGCTGCCACTGCCACTACTGCAAATGTCCACACCCCTGCCCTCATTAGTGCCCCGCCACAGCTGATGCGCATGTATGCTGCTGCACTGCTGCTGCTCCTGGCATGTGCAAACAAGCACAAATCCTGCTGTCACCACCCAATGAATTGCGTTGGCTGGCATCACCCAATGAATTGCTTTGGCTGGCATCACCCATTGGAGTGTTAAGACCAGTGGTCTGGGAGCACCTTTGCTCTTCCAATACAGCAGGTTCCTAACCTTGAGGGGCCAGATAACAAATCTGGGGACCTGATCCCAGACTCCAGAGTTAGAGCATGCAGTCCAGGAGAACTAAGCTGAGCATTGGCCCCCTAAAATCTTCCAGAAATGAAGCAAGTTGACCGAACCTACCTTGTACCATAATCAAACCTCCAAGGATGTCAAAGAGGAGAAAAGAAAAAAGAAAATGCATTCAAAGGACAGCAGCTTCAAAGATTGAAGGAACATCAGCTCACAAAGATTAGAAAGAGCCAGCACAAGAACTCTAGCAACTCAAGAAGCCAGAGTGTCTTCTTACCTCCAAACAGCCACACTGTTTACCAGCAGTGTTTCTTAACCAGACGGAAATGACAGAAACAGAATTCAGAATATGTATAAGAACAAAGATCATCAACATACAGGAGAAAGTTAAAACCCAATCCAAGGAATCTAAGGATTCCAATAAAATGATACAGGAGTTGATAGATGAAATGGCCATTTAAGAAAGAACCAAACTAATCTGATGGAAATGAAAACATGCTACAAGAATTTTATAATGCAGTTGCAAGTATTACCAGCAGAATCAACAAAGCTGAGGAAAAAAATTTCAGAGTTTGAAGACCGGCTGTCTGAAATAGACATAATAAAGAAAAAACAATAAAGATGAAGGAACAAAGCATCTGAGAAATATGGAATTATGTAAAGAGATCAAATCTACAACTCATTGGCATTCTTGAAAGAAAGAGAAACCAAGCAATTTGGAAAACATATTTCAGGATATTGTCAATGAAAATTTTTGCTACCTCACTGAAGGGGCCAACATTCAAATTCAGGAAATGCAGAGCCCCTGAAAAATACTACACAAGAAGACTATCCACAAGACATATAGTCATCAGATTCTCCAACATTGAAATGAAAGAAAAAATGTTAAAGGCAGGTTGAGAGAAGGGACAGGTCACCTGCAAAGTGAACTCCATAAGGCTAACAGCAGACATGTCGGCAGAAATCCTACAAGCCAGAAGAAATTGTGGGCCTGTATTCAGCATTCTTAGAAAAGAAATTCCGAACAAGAATTTCACATCTAGCCAAACTGAGCTTCATAAGCAAAGGAGAAATAAGATCCTTTTCAGACAAGCAAATGTTAAGGGAATTTGTTGCCACTAGATGTATGCATCTTATAAGAGGTCCTGAAGAGAGTGCTAAATATGGAAAAGAAAGACCACTACCAGCCACAACAAATACACACTTGGGTATTTAGACTACTATAAAGCAACCATACAAACCAATCTGCACAGTAGCCGGCTAACATGATGAAATGACAGGGTCAAATCCACACATGTCAATATTAACTTTGAATGTAAATGGGCTAAATGCCCCAAGTCTAAGGCACAGAGTGGCAAGTTGGAGAAAAAACCAAAACCTAATAGTTTGCTGTCTTCAAGAGACCCATCTCACATGCCGCGACACCTGAAGTCTCCAAGTAAAAGGATGGAGAAAAATCAACCTAGTGAACGGAAAACTGAAAAAAGAAAGAGTTGCTATTCTAATTTCAGACAAAATAAACTGTAATCCACAAAGATTAAAAAAAGACAAGGACATTACATAATGGCAACAGGGCTCAGTTCAACAGGAAGATGTAACTATCCTAAATATATACACACAACATAGGAACACTCTGATTTCTAAAATAAGTTCCTAGAGGCCTGGAGAGAGACTTACATAACCACACAATAGCAGAGGGTGACTTTTAACACCCCACTGACAACGTTGGACAGATCATCAAGGCAGAAAACTAGCAAAGATATTCAGGACCTGAACTCAACCCTTGACCAAATTGACCTAATAGACATCTATAGACCTTTCCACCTCAAAACAGCAGAATATACATTCTTCTCATCTGCACATGGCACATACTCTAAAATCAACTGCAAAATTTAGCATAAAATGACCCTCAGCAAATTAAAAACAACCAAAATCATACCAGCCACACTTTTGGACCACAAAAATGGAAATCAGTGCTAAGAAAATTGCTCAAAACCATACTATTGCATGGAAATTAAGCAGCCTGCTCCTGAATGACTTTGGGGAAAATATTGAAATTAAGGCAGAAATCAATAAGTTCTTTGAAACTAATGAGAAAAGAGATACAATAAACCAGAATCTCTGGGACACAGCCAAAGCAGTGATAAGAAGGAAGTTATAGCACTAAATGCCCACATCAAAAAGTTAGAAAGACCTCAAATTAACAACCTAACATCACAAATACAGGAACTAGAGGAACAAAAGCAAACCAACCGCAAAGCCAGCAGAAGACAAGAAATAACCAAAATCAGAGCAGAACTGAAGGAAACTGAGATGTGAAAAACCATGTAAGAGATCAATCTAAGCGCTCGTTTTTTGAAAGAATAAGACAGTCACTACTTAGACTGTAAAGAAACGAGAGAAGATCCAAATAAACATGATCAGAAGTGACAAAAGGGGACGTTACCACTGACTTCACAGAAACACAAAAAACTCCTAGAGACTATTATGAATACCTCTGGAAAACCTAGAAGAAATGGATAAATTCCCAGACATATACAACAGCCAATACTGAACCAGGAAGAGATTGAATCCCTGACCATGCCAACAATGAGCTCCAAAATTAAATCAGTAATAAAAAGTCTGCCAGCCAGAAACGGACAAGGACCAGATGGATCCACAGCCAGATTCTACCAGACATATAAGCAAGAGCTGGTTACCATTCCTACTGAAGCTCTTCTAAAAATTTGAGGAGGAGGGACTCTTCCCAAACTCAGTTTATGAGACTTGCGTCATTATAATACCAAAACCTGGCAGAGACACAATGAAAAAGAAAATTTCAGACCTATGTTTTTGATGAGCACAGATGCAAAATTACTCAGCAAAATAGTAGCAAACAAAATCCAGCAGCACATAAAAAAAACGAATCCACCACAACCAAATGGACTGTATCCCTTGGATGCAAGGTTGGTTTACCATATGCAAATCAATAACTATAATTCACCACGTAAAGAGAACTAAAAACCAAAACTATATGATCATCCTAATAGATGCTGCTGTGAATAATGCCGTGATGAACACATGAGTGCATCTGTCTTTATGGTAGAATGAGTTATATTCCTTTGTGTATGTAGCCAATAACGGGATTTCTGGGTGGAATGGTAGTTCTGAGTTCTTTGAGAAATTGACAAATTGCTTTCCACAATGGCTGAACTAATTTATATTCTCACCAACAGAAGATTGCCCCTTTTCCTAATATATAAATTCGGGTGTCAAATACATTAATTAACGTTGCTTTAGGTCATTAGCAACCTTTCCATTGCAATCAAGAAGCAGGAGGCTTGGGTTTTAGTATTGGATAGGGTACAACATTTAATTTTTATCCATTCATTCAAGGAACATTTATTAGGCACTTACTCCCTGCTAAGTATTGTGTGTGATATGCAGGGATAAGTTGATGGCTCGTGTCTTAAAGATAGTTTAATTGAGGAGATAGATGTGCAAATGATTATAATAGAGATAAGTACAAAGTAGTATAGAAACGGGAAAGGGAGCAAATTAGAGCCAGTGGAAACTGGAAGGTCTTCTGAGAGTACATCATGTTTAAGCCTAGAGAAATACTCCAGAACCAACCAAGCGGAGAAAGGCAGTAAGGGTATTTGACAAGTATGGTGTGTCTGAATTTTGCATATAGGTTTTCTGCATTTTATTTCTGGGACCCAGCCTCAGCAAACACTGTAATGCAGAGGTTCTCAAACTTTCTGTATTCACAGTGCCCTTTGCGTTCCAATATTTCCATACTCCTAAGCCAAAAGAAATACGGTTAAATTTCTTAGTAGGTAGATTCAAACTTCTTACTAAATATTTCATGTCCTAACAATTTAGTAACTATTTGGAAAAGTACTGCATGTACACTGAAAGAAAAAAATATTTTATTCTCATTTAATTGGTATTACTTACCAATGTAAGGCATGTACTCATTGGCATTGTGCAGCTTCTCTGACCTTGGAATCAGATTGGACGTTACCGTCTTCATTTCCTGTTGCATGTTAATTTTCACACAGTACTTGTTTTTTTAATCACAACCACTGATCAAACCAGTATCAAAAAAGAATGATACCATCAGAATTAATACAGTGTGTCTGCAGTTGAAAACTGTGAACTGTTCAGTTTATGCTGTTTCCGGCAGATGTTACGTATCAGTTCTTTCCCTCAATTTTAAATCCTGTGGCACCCTTGTGAGTTTTGCTGTG